>OX438974.1:7250097-8450097 GCA_949316085.1 Hypercompe scribonia
AATACATTTATGATATAAATAAATCATTTTGGTTTGCAGACAACACGTCATATCCTTTCTGACTACCGGTATCTTGATAATTATCATTAATTGTGTCAATATTATCAATATGTGTATCTTTATATTGAATTAGAGCTAGTGTTTATGATAAAACAATTTAATTTTTTCTCTTCTAGGAAGCAGAAATGCACCTATAACTTTACTATATAATCTTATACGGGTATCTAGTTCTTATAAAAATATGAAATCTTTCATAAATGTGATTAACAATGCGCAGTTGAACACTTTGTTCGTTTGGTGGAACGTCGTAATTTCAGGTAGTACTCAAATTGAATATGTTTCAGTCTTTCTAGATTATCTATGGCAATCGTTTTTGGGAAGCCAACGCTCTCAAATATACTGACAACTAACTAATTTAACCTTCAAATTCAGCTCGCACTAAGAGTTACGGAGGTCCGACGCCAGTCGCTCCGTTTAAAAACTGATATATAAGCAAAATCAAAATAACTAATAGATTACCACAAATATTCTTGAGAATAATGAAGGCTAGAAAGAAATCTTCCTAAATAAATTATTTATTTACGTAGGAAAGCCTTACACCACGACTAACAGGAGACAAGCCTCAATGAAACGTATTGCAAAAATTACTTTTGAGTGATGCAGACAAACTTTCTAGTCATTAATAACATACGCTTGTAACTATTAATATCAGTACATTGTGACGTCAAATATCTATTTGTAAGAGATAAGACCACTATACATGTAAAATGATAACCAACAACCGAACTTCAGTTCAGTTGTATGTAAAATTTGCGATAAACTAATTTGAAATCGCATTTACAGCCAGAATTTCTACTGAATAACACTTCAATTCCTGCCACACACGATTAAATTATGAGACGTGAAACAAACAGCTTTACGAATTTATGTTCAAACAGTCGAAGCAGTTGTCTTCAGACTGGTCCAAGACGCAACAATACACAATAAGCCTAGCTGACAGAATAATATGTGAGTAATTACAGTAATGCAGTGTCAGCGCAGCGGCTCGGCTAAATAAGCCCTGCTTCGGTAACCTGTAAGCGGAATATTATTGTGTGCCATTTTCAGAATAGACGAAACAGAATACATTATCCTTGAGTAACTAAGCAATACAATTACTATATTTGATGATGTCTGTTCCGCTGCAGTAGTGTAGGTATTTGACTGTTACGTCGGGAACCGAATCCAAGTTAGTCTAAAAAAAGTTAAAAGTATTTTAACCAAAGAAGATACTTACCTAAGAATCATTGAGCGATGGTAATTTTTGATTTTTAATACCATTTCGCTGTGATGTTTTTAATTATGTATTATTACGATTAGGTCATGACTTCAGGATATCACGTTTTAAGAATTACGATTACGCACAGTACATGCGTTTAATATCTTACTAACATTTAAGAATAAAAATATACTTGCAATATCTGCGGCTTACTGGTTAATTAGCTATTACCTTTAAGCAAAATATTTTGTGTAGTAAGCCATGTTAGTTTGATTAGAATACACGCATGATAAGGAAATACAAAATTCAATCGCCACGATATTCATGAATTATCACTCAAATTAATGGCGTGTAAGTTATAAATGGCCTGTGGATTAAGGCCCATCCATTTTATTCCTATTTTACCTACCGTAAAGAGGCTTCATTGAAAACGTACACAAATTCTCGCGAGCATCATGTTATATCCCCACCTTGCCTCTTTCTCGCGCCTATTGCGTGGATTAGGGTATGTCTCGCTCTACCGGGGCTTTTTCTCTTGCGCGATTCATCATCATTTCTCGGTTTACTGGTTTTCTATTCAAAAAGCTGTTAGTAAAAATAACCGTATAAAATTATCGAAGAAAAATATTGTTATACACTTAACTTTTCGTAGAAGGTAAAAATGACTTTTTTGATGTGTAGAACAGAATCTCTATTAGCATAACTTTACGTCCCAAAACAAGTAAATATCTCATCTCAGAGATCAGAAATCTCTAGGGCTGCTCAATTAGTATTCCAAATAGCCACTAACATATCGTACACGTACATAAAATGTAAAGAGTGGACTGCTCCGAAGCACGAACGACGCATAACTTTCGCGAAGATCATTCGTACACTGCCAACTCCAATCTTAAAACAACTGAGGCAAGTGCTAAACTTGTCTGCAAGTGTACAGAGTGTACGTCTCCACGGCGGTTTCTATTTCACCAAAGCAATAACCGTCTTACCGCACTTGTAAGTAGGTTCAAAATGATGAAGTCACACCCATTCAGCCGTAGAGTGCGGGACTTTGAGGCTTATGGTAATTGTAATAAAGCGGAGTGCAGCAGTTATGGGACGTGAGAGGTTCTAGACCAAATCCCAAGTAAGCTGTAACTTCCTTTTGGATTTTCGGAAGCCATTTATCAGTCTGATGTGGGCGTCTGGAAATTTTTCATGTTTCGTTATTGTTGCGAAGAGACATGACACGTACGCTTCGAGGATTCCTCGCCTTTTGTTTATTGGCCACGTGTCTATCGGTCTCAAGGTCGCACGCACACGCTTTTACATTTCACTGTGAGTGGCGAGACGGTGAACCACTTTCATATTATTTATTTACGAGGAACCCTTTATACAATTCATTCACCTACTTCGACATAGTTTATTTAAGTTGGACTTTATCAGGATCATAAAGAAACCAATGTTATTACATAACACATAGCTAACATAAAACATATATTTTGCAGTGATAGAAAATTTAGTGTTTATCGATGTTCTGTGAGCGCAGGGCGAAATAGTGTGTCCCCAGGCGCGCATTAGAGCCAATATAAATCAAGTACAACCCTTCCACAACCGCAAGCAAATTACCGACCACCTGAGACTTGTAAAAATGCCTCACAAAATTATAACTAGTTGAAGCTGCGGTCTCTCTAACAACTTTAGGGGAGATTTTAATTAGTTAAATACATAAACGTGATATACTACCATAATAATAAACAAAAGACATGTTTAAATATCGTTTTAGCCCTAGGAACATATAAATACTTTATGCAAATAGCAAATATAATAGAGTATATAGAAACTTTTGTTCCGTTGTGACATTCAAATGGTAACTTCTAGATTTTGAAAATCTCTGACAAAATGAATACAGACCGAAGCCATAAATTCAGATGCATAAAATATATTGACTCTATTTACGGCGTAATACAAATGACTTACCAACCCTAACAAAACCACAATATTACTATGTTGAAACATGTTCCGTGATATTAAAGGAGATATAAGGAAATGAGTTTGGGGGCGTCGAAATTGGCCACCAAAAGACTATCCGGCGACCCGGTCGAGGGTGAGTGTTCAGAAGGCAATCACTGGTCCCATATGGGCACAAATTACTTTTCCTGTTTGGTGCACAAATCTACTATGATGACAAGTGGAATGGGGTGCTGCGGTGTGACGTATTGTGTTTACAGATTTTGGAACAAATCGCTATTTAAAATTGACAGGGAAAGGGTTAAGAACGTTATACTTTAAAACAAAAATAACGCAGACTGACCTAGAATATATTACCTAGATATACCTAGGCACTTATTATTATACCTAAAGAAAATATGTTTAACAAGGCGTCCAAATTCTTTATATAATACTGAAACGATTTCATTGAATAAGAAAGTAAAGCTTAAAAGTCAGAATTTTTATACACCAAATTTTATAGCTAAGAATCTAGCATTCCATAATATAGACATGGATAGATATAACCCTTTAGTTACATATTTAACATAAAAAATCTAGTCAGTTGGAGAACATTTCCGAGATGAAATAAATTACAACAAGATTCAATGAACAAAAACTGTAAAGAAACATATAAACGTTAGTAAAATGTAATAAATTAATAGCAGAATAATGAATTTAATAGTCAAAACCGACATATGTCGATATTGGTCTCCGCTGTACAGGGATTAGGGTAGCGTAAATGATGCCATTCTGACGTTTTCAATTTGCATAAATATTAGTGGGAGCCGTAATGTCATAAATATATTAGTGTGGTGATACAGATTTTATGGTGATTACAAAATTATAGCTACCATTTGCTTAGGGAGCGAGATTAGACCGATATCGTTCGATGCTTTGACTTTAATAGTCATGTGATGCTGCCTAGGAAGTGATGGCGGGAAAATATATGAGAACGCGTATAACAGGCAATTTTTATCCAGGGGTGTGGATAGTAATAAGTTTTATATCGAAAATGTTCCAATACAAAAGGTTATCTCTCCCACCTCCGAGGGTTTGAAGCCTACTAGCATATTTGAGGGATAATGTGAAGTCATAATAATATAATTATGAGGTAGGGTCCTGGGGATCGTCGCAGCTCATAAAGCTACGTCATGCACTATTGTTACATCCTCATGTCATATTTCATACTAGGTGTCACCGTATTTTCTACTTACAAGTCATTAGTATTTTACATACGAATATACTCAAAATGCATACTTCGTGTTGTAGCCTCCTTTAACTAAACATAATCCATTTTAATTTATAATGAGAAGCTTTTATAACTTTCTTGTTCTAAAATTACTTTCTTTGTCTTGTGGCCACAACTTCATTGTGGCGCAAGTTGCGCCGCCCTAAATGCTATAAATCAGGCAGTATAATGCAATATTTTGTGTGTTTTTATGCTGTTATTGCTGTGGGTACGTATTATATTTGTGTTTACAAATAGTTCATGTCAGTGTTTGACCATCATAGCATTTGTTGCTGTTTGTACTAGGTCTTTTGTTCCGAAGAGGGTGAGCCACCGTTCAGACAACAATTTGTCATAAAATAAAAAGATTTATTACCAAGTCTCCAATGTTTGTACAATGTGTACAGATACTGTTTTAACAACCGTTATTCTTCCCTTTTATAGCGACAAATAAAATGAGTATAAACGAAAAGTAATATTATACAAAAGATGAGAGCGTTACTTTAGATACATATTACCTGCCTGTCTGTTGTAAAATGTATCTTTATGGTGTCATTATTCAAGATAAGAAAAAAATATATTTTCGTATTGAACTCATAAAAGTCACGTAATGATTCCACTGGTATACGATTAGCAGATATCAGTTTATGATTTTCAGTAGCCTTTTGATATGATTAAGAATTTAAAAGAAATGCTATTTAATTCAAATTAACATGTTTATTCTATGGGGTAAATTTATTACGAAGAAAGTGATCGCAGACTGTGCGTCTGACCGTTATAGCCGCATCTCTCGACAGATGGGCAAGCGCAAGGGTTGACCTGACATCTGTCATCCACTATCAATCACACACATTGTAAATATTGTTTGTTTGTACCGTTGACTTATTGTTTGTCGATACATCAGCCGAGTTCCCGCTGAGCTCTGTCATTACTTGACTTTTGTATACTAATGTGGCCGCGGAAGGGATATTTATTAATTTTAATTATTTTCTCGTAATATTGATAGATCGTTCCTATTAAATAGGTGTGATGCTGTTTATAACATTAACCATTACTTAATTATATAGCATACATAAACATACCTAAAGAATTTCATGCTCGTATTTCCAGATCGTGAAAAATATATTTATCTAATTAGTATTTATATATAGTAGTTTTTTTAACAAGTAAGATAGGAGACAAGATACAAGATAGCATGGTTAGAAGTGTTAACTTGGTGGATAAGCGTTTCTTACAAAATATATCAGCCTAACTGTGTTATAGTAAGTATGAATTGGCAACGATTTGACCGTAGGCTTACTAGACCACTAATTAGAGCATGCTAGAGCCTACAGCTGCATAATTCTTTGATTCATAAAAAATATGACTATTACGGCATGTTACAATAAAAGGATAAATTTCAATATTTTTATCATTCATGAACATATTGCTAGGAGGGCGTAACTGCGATTTCTGCGCGACAGATGTCAAGTCATCCGCCCTCTTTGAGGAACTAGAAAAAAGCCCGTCGTAGAGGCGTGGTAGCAATAAATTTTGTCAAAATATGCTCGACACAAACACTTCCCATAGCTCGCCCTATTAGAATAACAGAACAAATCGGTTTAATTTGTTAACAAGCATTCAAAATGGATGTCATATGTCTAGCGAGGTATGCCTTACAAGCTTTTTATTTATTTAGTTTCGCCTTCACTAATTGCCGATGACAAAGCTTAATAGCTCGTGCACATGTTAATAGGTGTTTATGGAGTTTAAAAAGCGTTGAAAAAGTGGACTTTTAGAGGAATTTTAACTAAAATAACCATAATTGTATGGGGAAGTGAATAGAACTCACAGTGACATTTAGACATTTTAATTCTTCTAGTTATATTTAACGAAGAAATTTAATATAATGTACCCCCAGATCTTATTTTTTTAATCACATTGAACAGTTTAAATTCTTAATGGTAATTTCGACCTCGATCTATCTTAAAACACTAGTTGAGCATTTACAAACCGTTTAATTTTTAAGATACACAGCGCGTGAAATGGAACGATAAATATGTAAATGTTTAAAAGAGCTTGAAGGTAAGGTCATGAGCTATTTGCAATTCCTGCCTATCAATTTCTAAACGTTAACAAATTGTTTTTTGAATCATCAGTAACAAAAAAATAATATTTATGGCTACGGATTACGATCAAAGCAGACGACCCGGTGTTTTTTTTTCATCTGTCGCTAGGGGTGCAATTTTTTGTGCAAAAAGTTTTGTAGGACACACACTGTATTGGCGTGGTTGGTGTCGCAGACAGTTTGGCAACAAGATTTTCTGTTTTTATTTTTTTTTTTGAACTGAGCAATTATATTTTATTAAAAATTGTGCATTAGTTTTTACGTATTATTTTGAGGATTCAATGAATGAAATCTAAATTTAATTTTAATATAAATTCATACAGAATTCATGGACGTGTATTTTTCCCAAGAAATAAAGGTGTATTGTGTGAACAAATCCGTAAAGCGTTAGTGCTGTATGATCATGGAGTATTCCTAGACTCCCGAGCATAGACTACTGTAGCGCTGTTGTACTGTAAAAATTATTCAGTTCCAGTTTCCATTAAGTCGGCCAGTTAGATTTGCCACATTTAGCAAAAAAGTGCTGCAGAAAAAAGTAGGCAACACGCAAATGTCGCACTATAATTATTGTAAGTGAGGCGTTCGGTGCATGGTTTAGGATTTACTATTTGTTTGATTCAATTAATTTTTTTACTGAAATGTGACATTAATTTTAAAAGTCATCAATATCGTTTCTAATTGAATGCCTTCCTTACACGTTATTAGTTCATACAACTTTTTTATTTTAAATTTTAACCTCAATGGACTCAAATATTTTAAAATAATCTAGTCGCAGTGTGTACGCATGCGTCGGTCAGATTTGGGTACATTCAGATAAAGTCAGTAATCTCGACCCGAGACGTGAACTAACATTACAAATATTTGTTTGGGTCCATGGCCTCACACCTCACGGACACACAACCTACTTGATGTAATATGCACTTAATATATCCAGTTATAATTTATACAAAATAGAATGGTATTTCGTATAAATTATAACTGGATTCAAGTAATTCGTTTTATGAGTTATTAGAACTCAGCAAAAGAAGAGTGCGAAGTATGTGCGATGTGAATGCTAGTGATAGAGTAAGAAATGTAGTAATAAGAGTACGTTGCGGACTGATAGAAGATGTAGTGACAAAGATTGAAAAGGGCATGCTTCGATGTTTCGGCCACGTAGAGGATGATATCATCCTGACATCCTGGATGATAGGAGACTCACGGAAGGAATTTATGGAGCGAATGTGTGTGGAAGCATCGGAAGAAGTTACCCACAGTAAATTTTTATCGACCAAATTGATGATGTTCTGAAGAAAGGTCGGGTGAAAAGCATCAGAAACCAATGAGCATGCATGCAGCGTTTGCTAAATGTGGACGAAGCACAAGAGAGCTGTCAAGCCGTAGTAAGCGAAGGTCAGTTTGATTCTGCCTTCCCTTCTGAGAAATAGGCTTGACTTTGTGTCGTTACGGAACACAAGTTGCAGTATGGGACGCGAATAATGTACACATACCTACAATGGTTCTGCACAGTTTAGATTTGAAGAACAAAGATAAAATTATATGTACAAAATAACCTTTCGTAATAAAATAAATATGCTTTATTTTTGTTATGTTAATATGTATTTATAGTCGTTATATGCACATTTGCATACGCCATTATACTGCATTTAGCACACTTGCATGTTTCCTATCAACTAGACTCGCACACGACTTTGCTAACTTGTGTGTAAAGTCGTGTGCGAGTCAAATGTGTGACTAACTACTTTGGCGGCGCAGTAGTAGCGTATGATCCTTCTGAGGCATGACAGTCATCGTGGCAGTGTTAGGTTCACACAGTTACCACGATAACTGTCACCCCTGCATCAATGGGCCTCGGGTCTCGCACTCACCAACGAAACACGGCATCACGGATGCTGTCGCTTTAGGTTGGTCTTCTGTGGAAGGATAGTATTGGCCCGGTCGAGCCGGCCCGTTCGTGCTGAAATCCGTTCTACTTAGTTTGGGAATAGATGACGTTGTATGTCAGATGTCGGAAATATTATATTATGTATTATGTAGATGTTTGCCCTAATCTGTGAAATTTTTAGCCCTGATAATATTCTTACAAAATTTTATGAATACTAATTAACTAATTAAGTAGTGAAATCATATAAAACAAATTAAAAGTTTGCATTTGCATTTATATTTTTTTGCGGTGGTTATCTTAGTAAAATGTTCTTAGTTAATTTGTTTCTCTCTTTTTTTTTGGAAAGACAACTCCCAAGTTATGAATTTATCATGTATCGCAGGGTACTTTATAAACGTACAAGAAAAGGAAACAAAGAACAACGAGAGTTTGAACCCACAACACCCAGCGCAATAGAGTGGCGGCGCGATCGCTTAAACTAACACACTATCTGTGCAATCGAATTAATGTTGTTAGCTAATAAAAGGATTTTTACTATGTATTAATATATTACACACACACATATGTATATATGTATATATATATATGATATATATTACTCTAAATAATGGATGAACGGTTCTATGTAAGTTAAATTTCAAAGTTAGTAACAGGAAATATAGAAATAATTATGTAAGCGAAGCCACAAATGTAATGTAATATGTAAAAACTTTAATAAATGATTTACTTTTAGAGTTCAGAAACACACAAATACATAAACATTGTGAAACATGGTTTAATCAACGTACTAAGAATATTAGTCTAAAATGAGCTTAACATCTTAAACTGAGGCAACTTGTAATCCTTCACCTCACAAAATGGACGATTACGTGCTCGACTAACTTCTCAATTCTTTGTTTGACAAACTTCTAACCATCAAATTGGCTGGTGGAGTACAACCATATGTGTTTGTCTTAATAAACATGTTTAACTGGTAATGGTAACGTAAGTGACTACTTCATCAAGATAATGTATTTGGTTTAAAGTAATACCATAGACTATAGTTAATTTAGTTATGGTTGCTTAGATGACCATTAACTTTTAAATAGGTATCACCGACTTCAATGTGAGGCAAAGCATTTTTTTAGTTCTTATTTTTACAGCACAGCAGCAAATTTTTCAGACTTGTTTAAGCGGAAAAATGCTCTCACAAATGAAATGAAAACTTTAAAATTGTTTCTTAAATGAAGAATTTTTTTAAATAAACAAGTATTAAGAACTTGTTCCCTTTTTTATATTTGCTACAAATTAAAATCAGAACCGATTTTATTATTATAGTATACTAGCTGACCTTCGCAAGTTTGTCTACGTCCCTTAAAAAAAAATTAGTTCCTCTACTTTTTTGTATCATTTTGCTTTGATACTCGGTTCCTATTGGTCTTAACGTGATGTTAAATAACCTTTCTCGATACTTATCATCCATATTGGCTCTCCAGCGCTATAATTATGTTACAATGCAAACCAATAGTTCCTGAGATTGTTGTGCGTAACTAATCGCACTTAGACTTTACAATCCGTTTAGATTTACAGGCACTGTTCGTTCTATATGAAAGATTATACTTATAGTCAATTATAAATATCGTAATTTTAAAAAAAAAGCAAAAAGATGATCTTGATCTGAGCTTAAACATTGTAAATTACGGAAGCATGGTGAGGAAAGATAACATAATACTTTAAACATAACCTAAAATTAATCGTCGGTTTTATATAAAATTTAAAAAAAAAGGGAAAAAAGCAACGTATTCAAATCCCACATAATTAATTTTCCATATTTTGTTGAAAGGAAATAATGAGATCCGCTTTCGATTTAACGCCGACTGAGGTGAAAAAAAAGGTACCGATAGAATCAACGTACGAACAGGCTTTAATAAGATCTCGCAAAACCTGATCAATTTAAAATTAAAGCCACGAAACGTGTTTTTCGCCTATTTTATAAAAATCTGGGGATATGGGAACAATCTTCGACGGATAAGCTTGGAGGGGCCAATATCAGACGCAGAACAGATGAGATTTTTAACCGCATATGCAAGAAATGAGATAAATTTTCGAAAAGACATTTTACGATTCGATCATGATATGCTGAAAACGAGAAAAAAAAATTCTATAGATACATTTACACCTAGATATAAAACAAATAATACTAAAACTCCTACATAAATATATCTGCATTCGTATTTTTTATGTGATATACTTTAAGACTGCATACACTATCCCAAACTAGGGTTAATTTAGTAAAAATATGAGTATTTACTTATGTTATTATAAATATATATACAATTTCTTTTGTTAATAAACTCCGAAACAAATATTTCCAGATCATACAAACACTTAGTCTGACCGGGAATGAAACCCGAGACCTCAAGTACATAAGTCACATATGCTACCACTGTATATGCAACTTATGCAGTGGTAGCATATGCGACAGTGCAGTTAGGTATTCACAAGATTGCACCCATGAAAGATGTATCTAGCGTTTGAAAAATAGGCTTTCTAAAAATTGTATTTATTTTTTTACCAAAAATAATGTAACAACCTTTTATATCAATCTATGATGTGTATAACTACATCTTATTTTGTCTAGAAGCTTGTATGGCGTAATAAAGACAAAATTACGACAGCAATCGCTTAATGAACTAACGCACAATAGAGCTTTAATAATACAATGCACACAGTAGCATTTTAATCCCCCATTTAAATTCAATGGCAAAAGCGGCAAGTGCAAGCCTAATCATCGCAATATAATGCTCCACCGACTTTAGAGGGTTGTTTTTTTTTCTAAAAGAGGGAGACAAAACATTATTGCAGTAAAAAATATTAAGTTGAGAAAGAGACGGATGGTGTCTCATTCGAATTGACTTTAAATGATTGCCTCTGTTGCTCTTTTTGTCCCTTTTGTCCAAGGGTGATGGATTACAAATCGACGCGTTTACATCGTACAATTTGTATACTTACAATTGGTAAAAATGTCTAATTTTTAATTTTTTTTTTATTAAATATATTTCTTGTTGTTTTTTTTTTCAGAATAGCATAATATTGGAAATGAAGATTAGTATTTGATTTAAATATCAATTTGCTCTAAGGCTGTGAAATTCAAGGAACAATCGTTAATCGTACCTACTTAGTTACATGCGACGGTCTTTTGACGCCGAAAGAAAATGGGTTTTCTTAATTCCTGTAATAAGTTAATTTTGATTTAAAATAAATATTATATTTTATTCAATAATTAATTTAGTACAAAAATCTAAGTCTGAGTAGTACAAAAAATATCAAAATTTTAGTATGTAGAGCATCCTTCTTGATGTTTGAAAAGTATCCCTCACTGCATGACTAATTGTGTAACTAAACATGCAGGGGGTGCATAATCTGATATTGATGTTTTTGTAAAAACTATCGGATTAGCCTGCACCCTATCCGGAGAATTTACAAGTGATAATATTATTTAAATTTATTTTAGCCGTTCAATTCTTTACATCTTCATACCGTATTTAAAACCAATCATAGACAACACTAAGATAAAGGCCGAACCGAAGTTGATTTGTGCCTGAATAAGTAAGTAACTATTAGAAAATGGTTATTTTTTTAAATAATGAATCTATACGATTCTCACTTTAACATTGCCGCATAATGAAACGCAATTTAGTATTATGTAAAGATGTTTTGGTATCACTAATCGGCTACTTACGAAAAGGAAGCTAAATGAATTGACACAGTAAAAATTTGTTTAAGAATTTTTTCCTATCGTTTAGTTAAAGGAAATGATTCATGTGGCATTGAAATCATTTTGGGCTAATCATAAGTGTGTATAGCGTGTGTCATATACTAATAGCTCATACAAACTCTTTGCAAACACCAAACAGGTATGCGCTAAGACGTCTGCATTCGTAAACAACGACTATGCATCAGTTGTGTATATTTACTATAGCCTATAACCTACCTAGACTTACTATCAAAATTTATATATTAGCTCCTTTATAGAGCATTTGAAATTAAAGGGTGCAAAGTTGCAAAATGTTTAGTAAATATGAATTAAAATGAACCACAAATAAAATAACAATATTAAATTTCAAATGTGTAGAATACGAATATAACATAGTAATATTAAATTTCGAACATGAAATATGACATGTTATTGACGTAACCGAAGCAGGGAATTACGCGTCACGCGGGCGGGAGGTGAATAATCCCTAATTTTGTATACACACTGACACAAAAGTGCCCATATTACGTCACGGTGATCATTGTCTGATGGCCTATAATTATACAACACTGCGTTTTTTATTTACCATTCATTGTGTTGTCATAAATAAAGTCATTATATTATCTCACACGTGCAATAATAATCGTAGTCATGTGTTGATTATGACATTTTTTTTGGCAAATTAATGTTTTTTAAATTATTTAGTGCATTAAGCAATATTTGGTTTGATACTCTGAGAATATAGTTCATACGCAATCCAAATTGGTTTTCTATTTTGTTTAAAACTAACCTTCACCCCACGGCTTCGTCTGTGTTGATACCGGTCCCTGTTATAAATGTAAGTCCTTTTCTTGAGTAAGCCAACCTAATCCCATTTTTAGAACATCATTTGTTTTGGTAATAGATATTTTTTTTTTTTTTAATTTTTCTTTCCTAGAATCTTGATATTCAAATGTAATGTCCACATTGTTTATGTGTACACTCGATAAAAAATAGTAAATTCGGTGTCGTATTATGTCAACTAATGAACGTTATTTAATTGTGATTTATAAAGGATAGGATTTAGTCCTTTGACTTGATGTCTGTTATAATTATATTTCCATTGAAGATCAATGCCCAGATGACTCTTACAAATTTCAATAAATTCGAATTCAGTTATATTGGAAATAAACAAAAAGAAGTGTGCATTTATTTACCTCGCCAAATCCCTGTTAGGTCTCGTATCTGTAAGTACAGGAGGCGCTACACATCTTCATAAAAATAAAGCGCGCTGAGGAATGAGCTGATCGTACCAGCACGCGTCGAAATGAAACACAGAAACACCCCTCTATTTTATTTACTGGCCGGGTGGAGTTTAAAATGGGATTTATTCGCCAATATAAGAAATCCGATGGAAATCCAAGCTGGTTCATGGAAACGAATCGATGTGATTGGGGTATATCAGTTTATTAACATTTTCTGAGTATATCTTATTTGTTTTCAGTAAAAGTATTGCGTAAACGAAATTTCTTAAGTCTGTAGAAGTAGGTCTAGGACACTGTGTGATAAAGACATATGTCAAAAAGCACGTATGCTTGTCCAACTCCAGGTTAGTGAACAATCCCGTTATGGAATGAGCTCCCTGCCGAGGCTTTTCCTGGGAACTACAGTATGGGATTCTTCAAGAAGGGGGTAAATAGGTTTTTGAAGGGTCGGCAATGCGCACGTGATGCCCCTGGTGCCGCAGGCGTCCATAGGCTGCGGTAACCACTTACCATCAGGCGGGCCGTATGCTTGTTTACCACCGTCGTGGTTAAAACAAAATAAAAAAAGGTCCTTCTCTTCTCTATGCTCTCACATAGGGGAAAAATTTATCTGTAGTTAGGTGTAAGATATCTTACTCAGTTCAATTTGCAACACAGGGCTAAAAGATTTTGTGATGAATAAAATTTTCAAAATGTGTAAAATTGGCCCGAATGTTGAGATATCGATAAAAAAGTTGCAAAATACAAATAATAGGCAAATAAATAAAAATGACTTACATTTAAGTTTCTCGAGCGGTTCATGATGTAACGGTGGCGCATGATGTAGAGGTGTATGTTGCGGCTCATGATGTAGAGGGGCCATGAGGCTGGATATTGCTGACCCCACCGACGCGGCCACTGATTCATGCAAATGTCCGCCTCCGTGGAGTTCAAGCTCTGATAGACAGAGCCCATTCTCGCTTAGCGGCTCCATGCCGGCCGCCAGCGCTTCTTTGTACACCCGGAGGTGAATGTTGATGCTTTGTGTTAACGGGTGTGGAAACGCCGCGTGAGCGACAGGTTCGACGTGAGCACAGACTCACGCACTGACTGCCATTCTCGATGACACTGCAAAGAAAGTTTATAGTTAGTGTTATCAAACCTAGTCGTGTTAGCATTAGAATGTGTTGTGTTATTTTATTGATCAATGTGAGTTAAATAGAAAAAAGCTTGGGCGATCTACTTATATACTGGACCTCCCGTTCTTAAATACTAGATGTATCGATTTTTGTAAGATAGATATATGCAGTTTTCCAAAACATCAAAAGAGTGTGTATTTCACGCAAGTGTACTTCACTTGCGTGAAATTTGCTTTAGAACGGTGTACAAATAATTTACTTTAAGTATTAGCAGAAATATTACATAGGGTTACATAATGAGGTATATATTGTGCAGATCAATTATTACAAGGTGGTTAATCAGCGTACGTCCTTTTGGAAAACCATAAAAGTGCCATTTTTGCTTCTTTTTCAAGGTCTATCATAATAAGAATGGCAAAAACTGACTAATAATTAAGTAAATGCCGCTAATGACAAAGTATTTATGAAGAATGTAGAGTAATAACCTATAAGATAAACTCGCTCGAAAAGCGATATTAGGGTATCGGTAATACGCCGATACAGCTTTTTATCTGCAAAGTTTAAAATCAATTACATCGTAGTTTGAAAACAAAGCTACTGGATATAACCTCATTTAATAAACGATCTTCAGTCACGTAGAAACTACAACAATATAAAAAAATACCTTTCCAAACAAATTCAAAAATTAAAAACTTTCATGTACTCCATTAACGCTAACTAAACGTTATACAGCCTATAAATCTTTAACAAATTGGTTAAATACAACAAACTGTAAACAACAACTACAAACTTCCTATTAAAACAAAACTTCCAGTGAATATATCAACTTCAATAAAAATATCAAGCGTGATTTAGAGCAATACTCACGACGTTGTTTGAGCTATAAAAAAAATAAACGCCATAAAAATGCGCTGATGGAGATATATCACTTTACAACTTTCATATTTCAAATAGCCTTGCCTGGGCATCGGTGTTTTCAGTGAACATATAAAACCTCCGTAATGGCTATGAAAGGCAGTAGCAGAAAAAAGAACATCCACAACTGATTTATGGCTTTAATTGCCTTTTTAATTCGGCGTAGTGTCTGTCTGACGACGGGTATTCAATATTCAGCAAAAAGAGTAAAAAATGTCCGTCGAAGTGCTAATGCCAGCATTTACTGCAGTTTTCGCATGTTCGTTGGCAAAGATTTTTCATTTAAATTTATATTTCCGAAACATTATGTCATTCATTTAACATTCTTATAAATTATAAAATAATTATAACGGTATTGCAATCATTAAAATAATATATGTGACTACTATTAAGTTACTATTCTGAATTCATATAAAAATTATTTTCTTTAATTTTTAATAAAGTTGTTGATATACATATAATTACAAAAAAACAAGGTATTTCAGTGTTAAATAAACAACAAACATTTCTTTTAATTGATTCTATATTTCTCTTATTCTCTTAAAGCCTCTATCAATAAACACTATTTCCATAACTCCTATAAAATATTTTTAACTTTGGTAACACGCTAATCGTGCTAGCGTAGCACTGAGTTGACCACATATTTTTCAATATCACAAGAAAAAAAAAGATCTCTTAAATAAATTACCAAAAAAAAAAACACTTCAGTTCCATAAAAATGTCATAATAAATGTTGACGACATTATGTCTCATACAAGACGATTGTTATCTTGAGTAGGCGGTGAGTAATTGGCCAAAGCCAAAGGCAGCAATCGAGTCGTTTAAGCCACTCTCATCCCTTTAAACCGATATAAAGCCTTTTTTAAGCCTAAAGATTCAAGTTGGCGAAAGTGCTTCGCTCTATTAAAACGCCATTTCGTTCGAATTTTACTTCGAAGTCGGTTTGGTTTGATGGCTCAGTGTTGAGATCGAGTGTTAGCGAACTCATTCACCTGTGCTGAGAAAATATTATCGTTTAAATTAAATAAAGAGTTTTGACAATATATTATATTTTATTTTATAAGTATTAATTGTTGAGAGAATGAAGTTTGTAACCGCTAAGAGAAATCAGATATTTTAAATAACTTTCAGATATTTGTTTAGCTTGTATTAGACTTGAAAGCAGAGCCCTGATTTAATAATCTAAATATTTTTACCAATTTGTACAACTTTAAGTATATTTTTCCCCTGGACACGGGAAGTCCATATAAAGTGTTTCTGTATAATTTACAATTTCAGTTTAAAACTTTCTAACACGTTACAAGGACGAACTTTTAAATTCGGTTGTTGAAAGATTTTTTTCAATAAATGTCAAAAATCTGTGTATTTTTTCACACTAAAAACACTCATACATTATTAATAAGCAGGTGATGGAGCCACGCTGGTTTCAGCACAAATAGGCAGGTTCGACTGGGGCGGTATTACCCTTTCACAGGAGACCAACTTAAAACGACAGCATCCGTGTTGTCGTGTCTTGTTGGTGAGTGTGAAACTAAAGATCCAATGATGTGAGGTGATAGTTTTCGTGGTAAGTGTATGAGTCTTACACTACCACGATGACTGTCATGCCTTATACGTTCCCAAGCGGAGCGTGCGGAGTATGGTGATCACAACCACTGGATTCTATTCATAATTTCCATCAGGCAGAGTGAAGTCACTTTGGTAAGCTCGTAAGATTAAAAAGAAAAAAAATCTCCTTCATGTTGCTAGATATAAAAATCAATATCGGGTCAGGCAACGGTTCATAATACAATGTTCACTTGATCATCATCACGTTGCCAGGGATATAGTAAAGCACATATCGCAGACACAAAAAGAAGGAGAATGAAAAAAATTAGCTGAAGCGACGGAATAGTATATACTATTGCTATTACTTATGCCATATATTCGTATCTAACTATATGGCATATCTATACGGCTATATCGTTGTGGCATATCGTGGCTACAAAAACAGATAAAACATTTTTGAAACGAGTTGTATATTGTGTTAACCTCATTGGTCTTACGGCTGGTGTATGCTATAGCCGACAAAAAGATTTCGGTTTTGATTTTCGAATCAGGCCAAAAAGTATTATTGGATTTTTCTGACAAGAAGTCTCTAATAACAGCCCAGAGAGCACGTTAAGTCGTCGGTCCTGGTTGTCATGAATATGTATGGCAATCGTTATTGGGCAGTCAGTACACTCAAATATACTGACAAGTAGTTCAACGTTCGAATTCAGTTTAAATTCTATTCGAGATCAATTCATCGTCAGGGTTGCGGTGATCCAATGCCAGCCGTTCCATAGAAAAACTGATATTCAAGTAAAACCGATCTAGTAGCAGACCCCAAACAATATTGGAAATAAAAATGCTACGAAAATTATGGAGAGTCATGTCAAAATTTTAACTTCAAAAACACAAGTTTTGAAATGTGCACAAACCAACATAACGGGACCTTTTTTAGCGATACAAAGAAGAATAATGTATACTTTACCTCTTAAAAAAGTACTTACTGTTCGTGAGAGATGGAAAAATTATATTTTAAACGAGTGAACCCGTAAGCAACGGGTACTATATCATAACAAGTATTTTTATCGGCAACTCTCCACTATATCACATGAGTATCTTGTCCAACAAAAAAAATATTAGTACAAGTTTGTCGGACTATCATAATGATGCGTGTAAAACACATGTCACCCTCAGATAGCGGTGTCGGTAAATATTTGATTCGATCTATTTGTACCCGTATCTTCGATAACGTGATGTAGCATTGTCATTGATATCTTTGCAACCATTGACATCGGTAAGAAATTCGATCTATTGATAAGATCTGCTTGTGTTATCTTCGTGAGACTTTTCTTATGAAGTAGCCCGATAACTAGTCATTTTTCATTTCACCAGAAGAGCTTTTGGGATATCTTGATCTGTTCATCTGGAGTGATACCACTGGCGTACACAAAACCGGTGTTAATTAATACATTAGTTATCACAGAGTTAGTCACCTAACCGAATGCCTAACCTCTACTTCCTGTCACTAATTCTTACACTTAAAAGATAGTAATGTACTTGTGCCTCTTGTAGGTGTCTATGGTCCCGATTTGTCGTTTGCCCTCTATAAAATAAAAGACCCATAAATACACGACGTATATACAATTTGAGGTGTATACACGTATAAGGTAAAGTATTTCAACGTTCGAATTCAGTTTAAATTCTATTCGAGATCAATTCATCGTCAGGGTTGCGGTGATCCAATGGCAGTCGTTCCATGGAAAAACTGATATTCAAGTAAAACCGATCTAGTAGCAAAATTTTTTCATAAATTGTATACCATATTTACGATATAGGTAGCTGCTCTTAACCGATATACTGATTACAGAATTTTATCACATTTACCTATATTCATACGACAAATAAATTTACAATTCTTCCAGTGCTCTTCAATCTTACAAGTACTAATATACTATACTTTCTATACAAAGGTAACCTTCTATACAAAATACTAACAGATTCGTGTTGTAAAATCGACATAAATCTATGAACCTCGATTGAAATGATAATAATGTCCGAGACCGCTTTGGGACTGAGGACAAAGAACATAAGTTAGTGTACTCGTATAGTGTAGTTGTGTAGTGTGTAGTTCTTTAAGTTAAAACTGCAATTTGGGTCACAAAGGAATGGTGTTAAATACAAACATTTAAAATTTTGAACTGTTTTGTTTCGAAGCGTAAAATAACAATAAAACAAATTTTAAGAATTTTATTTAAAATAATTTCATGAATTTTACGTGTTATAAAGTTTTTGTTTTACATATATATTATGATAATAACAAAATGATTATACCGCAGACATCATTCAATATTATGTTATTTGTTAATTGATTGTGTCTAAAATATATGAATGGCGGAAACTATGACGTTTGCATACAAACATTTTTAGGCGTTTTCAAGCAAAAACAAAATTATAAATTGTATACCATATTTACGATAGAGGTAGCTGCTCTTAACCGATATACTGATTACAGAATTTTATCACATTTACCTACATTCATACGGCAAATAAATTTACGATTCTTCCAGTACTCTTCAATCTTACAAGTACTAACTTCTACTAACTGTTACTAACTAATTAACTCCTATCCCACCAGCGACATCAAATACTAGGAGTTATTATTATTACTTTACTACTATTTTGGGCGTAACCACGAACACGGGAGTGAAATTATAGACCGACGTCATGTCAATTTATCTGTGTTATCAATATAACACACTGATAAAATTATCATTGCGCTGATAGGGCCCGCAGTGCGCCAACACCTAATTTTTGTTACAGTTATAATTTGTTAGAACATGGTACTTTGGCCATGTTTTGAATATATTTCACAGTGGATATAGCTTGAGACTATAAATTTAATTTGTGCATTAATCTCATGGTTGTTTTGTTTTAAACCTTTATAACCATGAAAAAAACACAAAATGACTGAAGCAGGTTTTAATAACATTTATAAAGAACTGTAAGAAGTTTTTAAAGGCATGAAAATATTTATTTGTATATTTGTTAGACAAAGTTTCGTGTTTGAAACCCGATTTAATTAATAAAAATAAAATTGAATTCATAAATCTAATTATGTACTGTTTTCAACTTGTAATATTCTAATAACTTCGGTTCAAGGTATGCAATTGAATTTTGTAGCTATAAAATCCTTATATCTAAATAAACTGCATCTTTGGTCTAGCAGTTAGCGTATGCGACTATCGATCAAGAGATCTCGAGCTGAATCCCCGTTCAGGTCAAAAAGTGGTATGGATTTTTTCTAGCTACAGAAATACTTAATAACAGCCCGGTGTTTGAATATTGGAGTCTTAACACACGCGCCTCGGAAAGCATGTAAAGCCATCATTTCTACATCTGACCTCTTCCCGGTCGTGTCGTTGGGACCGTTCGATTGGATTCTGAGAACGAAGGAACAGAGAGTGCAACTGGGTTTACGCACACACTTGTATACTGTAACATCTCTTGCGTAATTAGCTGGTCTCCGTCGGCTAGGAGTACATCACACCATCATATCTTAATCACAAACTTCTCCCGATATGTATAATTACTTAATTAAAGACACAAAAAATATATATCTGTAAGATAGTGTTGTACGATAGTGATGTGTTTATGTACAGGTAGATGGATAATGTAAAGATTGCCTTAATTCGAAATTACAGTACTCTCTTTCGTTACATACTCTCTTTTAAGTATAATTGAAAACAGTTTTTCTTTCCTTTTCTCCCGGTTCACATTGAACACCTTTATACCTTTAACTTATATACCAGGCATGTTATATAAATAAAGTATAAATAAAAAAAAGAAAACAATTTAAATAAAGAACTAAAACAAAAGTGAGCCGGATTTGTTTTAGTTCTTATTTGATTATGAGTTCGTGAAAGATGTAGATAAAGATTGTATAATTGACCATTGGTACGTTCTTAATAATAGGAAGATATAATAGATTAATTTAGTCACTTAAACTGGTTTTTTCATAGTATAAGGTTTAATTACAGTCGTTAGAATTTGCCTCCTTAAATAATTTATAAATCAATCTATCTACCACTAGTTGCGCTCCTTTGGACAAGAAGGCGTGGACCTCGTAATTATAAGTAAAAAATCACTTTACTATCAACTAATATCAGTAAATATTTCGGTAGCAGCATTAAGATTAACCAAAGCTTAGCACTTATATTGCAATAACAAATAGATAACCCTATTTCTTAAAATTTCGGTAGTGGTATTAAGATTAACCAAAACTTACTACTTAAACTGAAATTATAAGTGTATTAACCTACTTATTAACATTCGTGAAGAATACAAATAAAGTTATTTGTAGTCAATATCTTTTTAATATCCATATCTTGTGATATAAGGTGTAACCAGCCTGAATAAGACCAGTAATGAATAAGTACAACGAAGTTTAGTTTAGAGTGAGCCATTAAAAATATTTTACTTGCACATGATAGAAAAGAAGGTAATCTAATAATATTACATCCTTAGAGTTGTATCTCGAGTGGCAAAGATTAGTAGACCAATAAAAAAACACTTTAAACTTTGGCACAAAATAGGCCCATTCGACCAGCGTGATCCCAAAGCATCATAGAAAACTGATGTTAAGTAATTCCTTCATTGCTTTTGACCACTTCGCCCCAAAGGAGTGAATTTCAAGAAGTGGCGGTGTTTCGCTTCTTTATTGGTATAAAATCACTTAATTGTCTTCTCATATTAGGTATATCGTTTCCAGACACATTTCTTTCTCAGTGGCGGAGAGCGTATGTACGTCCGTGACCTAAAATTTCCTGGTCACTTTCGTCAATCTCCATCCGTTCCATCCTCTCCAAAGTGCTAGAAGCCTGCGTCCATAAATAGTTCTCGCACTTCATTTACCGTAACAACTTACTCTGTCGTTTTCAGTATATATCGTTTTTCGATATTAAGTCGGGGATGGAGAATACTAAAGTTACTGCCATAGTTACGGTTGATTTTTCTATTGCTTTAACTGCCGTCAGTCATAAACTTCTCCTTACTGTCCTTTCCCATTTCTCCGTCTCTCAGGAACCACTAGAATAATTTTTCTCCTACCTTCGGGATTATCCACAATCAGTCGATATATAACATTTTTCCTTTGGCTGGTTAAGCATTGTTACTGGCCTCTATCAAGGTAGTATTATTTCACCTGTCTTATTTTTTAATAACCTTATCACCTTCTTTAGAGTTCGTATCATCTACATGCCGATAGCTTGCAGATATACTACCAAACAGAGCTGTGAAATATATCATCCGCGGTTTTAGACGTATCTTGGCAGCTAGTAAACACTAGTCCGATATGTTTTGTGTATCGGTAAATCCGAATAAATACCACGCTATTGTTAGCGGGTATAACTATAGTATGAGAATTATGGACCTTGATTTACTTCCACTGCTTACCTACGATGGTATGATTCCATCCTCTGAAAATATGCAGGACCTCGGAATGCATATTGACACAACTCTTAACGAAAAGACGTCACATCGGTGTACCAGATAGTCACAGGTTCGTTGTGGGTCCTCCATAGGCTTAAGAACTTCCTTCCACAGGAATGCTTATTAAGGCTCAAATATTTCCTATAATTGACTATGGCAATGTGTAATAATTTGACCTGAATGCTCAATAAACTTGATCGTCTCCTCAACAGTTGCATTCGATTCATATTCTATATATTCGAATATTATCACGCACTTCAGCATCGCTCTAACACGAAATGGTTTCCAATTTATTAATGTAGACAGATACAAGCATTAACTACCCTATATTCTTTACTCTCTTCTCTAAGTTCTTTTTCCTACTTAACAACCCAACTACATTATTTAAATATAATCTACGCTAGAAATCCTTTAGATATTCAAACAACCTACTTGTTCACTGTTCCACTTACCACTTTGACTTTTCACATGCTACTTTCTTGATTCAATCTGTCCTGTTAAAAAACATGCTCCCTCTCGAAATTAGAATGTGTAAAACTTGCCAAATTTTTAAATTTTATAAACACTATCAGATCCACCTTAATTTTATATTCTTCCCTTCTAGAATTTATTTATGTACATAAATGTATGATTTGTATATTTAAATATATTTTATTTTCTGTATATACATACTATGTTTCTCATATCTCTAAGGTCGACTGGTAGCGCCATTAAGATTAACCAAAGTTTAATAATTAAACTGCAATTGAAGGCCCATTGATCTCGTGGTTAGTGATCCTGACTGCTAAGCCAGGATCACTAACCACAAGATCGAGGAAACTAGGCTGTGGTTTCGATTCCCACGCAGGACAAATCTTTGTGTGATGAGCAATGATCATTTGCTCTGTGTCTGGGTGTACGAGTGTATCTTATAATTTATCGGTATTATGTAATTTATTTGTAATACATTTATAGTTATCTATAATCTGAAGTGTAACCAGTCTGGTTAAGACCAGTTATGAATAAGTACAACGATGTTTAGGAAGGTGACTCATTACAGTATTTTTCTCAAAAATTATAGGCAAGGTTGGTTATCTAGAAGATTATTACATCTTCGGAGTTACATCCCCAATAGTATAAAATTTAAACGTGGGAGACCCATATTTCGATACAAATCCGGTCGGCTCTACCTGACTGACACCAAGGCATCACAAAAAGCCAATGTTAGCCAATCGCTCGATGTGCTTTTCACCACTTTTCACCTAGTGAGAGAAAGCCAATAAGGCATGGACATCGTAAATGTTATGCATCCTTATTGGTAGAAAATCACTCCACTATCAACTAATATCAGTAAGTATTTGTGTAGTGTAATTAAGATTAGCCAAATCTTAGAACTTACATTACAATAATAAGTAGTGTAACGTATTTTTAACAAATCAAATACAGTTATTTTTTAATTAATATCTTTGTTCTAATCCATATACAGTTATCTGTGATGTGCAGTATAACCAGTCTTCATAAGACCAGTGATGAATCGCAGTCAAAAGGCAGAAAGACTACTATAATAAGGTCACTTATTGAATTGAAGACTTAGTCCTCTTTGTTTTTTGTCCGTGCAGAAATCCCCCCGGATACCACTAACTGATGATTATGTCGGCCTTGAATCAATTTGATTTGAGTCTCAATACTAATAACAAAGAAAACAGGTGTATCTTAGAAAGGAAAACCTTGGAACCTCGGTGCTCCTCAGGTGATCTACCTACGGCTTGCGGATGACCTACACTGGCCTGTTTTTGCTATGGTGACAGATGGTCTCACCTGTCACATCCAGGCTTGCGCTTATGTAGAGCGAAGATCTTTCTGCCTGTGTCGTCTGTGGTACCGAGCCCATTGCCAAGTCAAGTGGAACAAATGAGTTCTGAATTTCCTTCGGTACCACTCTGCCATCTCATACTAGGGCCCCACAAAGGGACATGGACCGTATAACCCTCGCGTAGATTCTTTGAGACTTAGCCCTAGAATCAAGAATTCTAGGTCAAAAACCAGGCAACAAACTGAAGGCAAATATAGAGATGTGCACTTTGCTATATCTCCTGAGACAAATATCAGTTTCTCAATATAAAATATTAGATAGAGAGAAACGGAGAAGAGAAACATGAGCTGAACTGAGCTCACCATAATATGGGATGGACAACTTGTAATAGAGATACAGTTATCTCTATAGATACATTTCTCGAAGATTAATGAAAAATTACTTAACGATCCAAAAAATGCATCATCGGTCTCTCTTTGTGTCAACCTGTATATATTTCTACTCGGTAAGAAAGTATTGTTTGAGAATAGTTTTGATCAAATTACAGCATAATTTCTTCATATAAACCTTACTTATACTTTTATTCCACTATTAATTATAAAATTTGCCTTGGATAATGTCATAAAGCGAAACCGATTAGGTCAATTTTAATTAAATAGAAGAATAAAAATAAAGGTTTATTTCAAGAATGTATTTAAACAAGTTTTACTAAGTGCTGAGAATCGAGAGTGTAAATTCAGTTTCAGCAAAAATGGCGGTACGCAATATCAGTATTAAAAAAATGTATTGAACTACATAGATTAATATTAGAAAATATTTTCAAATATTACAAAGCAGGTTTAAGTTTTTCCCACCGACAGTTTTTCGTACATATATTTTAGATAACAATATCTAAGCTCCATTTATAATAATTGAAAAACGTAATAATATAGGTAATGTTATAGAATTATAGAAATAAATTAATAAAAAACTAGGCCTATTAACTTGAGTCTAATAAAATTTAGTTACATGAAATTGATAAAATTCTAGTTTTTTTTTTATTTCAAGAGCCTGCCAAAGAACTCTATTTTGCCTGATGGAAAGCATGAATAGAATCTAAGAGTTGTGGTCACCATACAGAATACAGACAATGTATTATAGTGGCTCACACTGTGGTGGCATAGAGAGATACTTTTTTACGCCCCGCTTGTGGACGTGTAAGGCATGACAGTCATCATGGCAGTGTAAGGCTCACACAGTTGCCATGATAACTGTCATCCCAGCATCAGTGGGCCTGCGAACTCACCGACGAAACACGACAACACGGATGCAGTCGCTTTAGATTGGTCTTTTGTGTGTGTGTATGTAGTTTCCCTATTTATAATCTTTATATTTTATTTTGACAATAGTGTAAATCAGAGTGGTGTGCAGTGGGAGTGGCCTATCTCCAGCAGTGAACTGCAGTAAACTGATGACAGTGATGATGATGATCTCCTTTAATAAGATACCTAAATACTCTAAAAATAATGTTTGATTTGCCATTTTTAAAGAATCTTTTGTTTCAAATATTAAAAAACAGACAGTATTTTAAAGTTCAATAAATGTTAAATTGAATAAATAAAGTAAAGATTTTATTTACTTATACCATTACTAGAATACTAATTGTAGTAAATATTTTGTTTTTAAATTAATGCATTGTCCAACTATTATCAAAATTAAACCATGACAAAAATTCTTTGTAATACTTTTTAAATAATTAAATTAACTAATATGTGGAAGAAAGGCACACAGATGAATAATTAAACAAACTAATTATTTTTTAAAATTAAAAGTTAAGTTAAAAGTGGCTAAACAAAATAATAGAGATTCAGTAAATATTTTGACTTGTCCAAACAATAGACAATGACATGTTAAAATAGGATCATAATTGTCAATATTCGACCGCCAGGCAATCTCTAGCCAGTGTAATTTAATCAAATATTGTAAATTAAAAAAGTTCAGAGTATGTGCAAATTACACTTTTAAAAATACGTCGACTAAAAAAATCAAATGAAATGTGGAGCGCACATCTAATTCGTAGTGTAAACAAAATCCCGAGACCGGCTGTTGTAGAGAACCTTGGGGAGGCCTATGTCCAGCAATGGACGTCTTGTGTTTTAGTGTTTCTAGCATATATATACAACTATGACACAAAGTTTGGTACTTATAAAATGATCACTAATATTTACTAAGCAAAGATAATTTAATGGTTTTAGTTCGTTTGTCCCGATATTGAAAGAGTCCGCAAAAATAAGGTCCAAACAGAACAGTAGCGAGTCGTGGTCACCGGATCAGTTTGGATGACAACTATTTACTTATTAAAAATATATATGCACTTCAAATCAGCTTGCAATATCCTTATATAAACTTACATATATTATATTAGTTCAATATCCCTAGTTTACCCCTTTTTAATGAAAGAAATTCTACATTCCTATCTTTGCTCCAGATAACGTTTAAGAAATTTGATAGGTTTTTATGTTATTTATTATCAATGAAGCAAACGAACAGACAGGCTACAAAATGTAAAGTGACTACCGTCGCCCATGAACGCAAGTCACAAGCGCTGTGCTGGTCTTTGAGGTATGATAATTTACTCTAATTAATATATGTACAAGTATGTTGTAGTCGTTTGAGGTCAGCTACCAGTTCCACCGGTTTTGTCTGAATATAAGTTTTTCCACGTAGCAATTATTGTTGGACCTCTACACCCCTGAAGGCGAACTGAATTCGAAGGTTGTCAATATATTGGCGGACGCTGACTTTCCAAGAACGATTGTCATAGATATTTATGACAACCAGGACCGACGGTTTAACATGCTCTCCAAGCCCGGGCGTGAAACACCGCCAACTTCCATACTGCAGGTTGTTATTAGGAATCTCTTATAAGAAAAACCCACTAACGCTTTTTGGCCCGAGTTTACTAGAGTTTTTTATTTACTATTAGACTTTTTGGCACTTTTTCCGAGAATCGAACCCGAGACTTTTAAATTGGTAGTCGCATATGCTAAACGCTGTGCCTACGAGATAGTTTATTAATATTATAATACGTATAAAGTGAACATAATTATTGCTATTTTTTTAATATACAATAATTTGGATAAACGTAAATGTGTATTTAATACAAAAAATTGTGAAGATAATAAAAAGAAGTTCTTGTATCAACAGTTCAAATGATTGGTTTTTTGAAAGTACAACGCCTTTAACCTATGTTCATACAAAGTGTTGTCCCATGTGGGGTTTGAAACCAAAACATTCAGCACAGCAGAGAGCGACGTGGCGACCGCTTAAATCACTACGCCATCCGTGCAAACACCATCCGTGCTAACCATGAACACGTCCTTTGAGTTCTCTTCCAGAATAAATACAAAGAGGGGGTTGGGTTACCTCATTTACTTGCTAAAAAACATAGAAAAAATCACTTAACTTTGGATTTATGAAAGGCTAGCTTATCATTTCGGTAGAACGGCCTCATTTATGTTGAAATATTTTTCTCCTACGTACATAATAAACTAGACAAAAACCTCTCCTTAGCGAGGAGATTTTGGCCTACTACCACGCTTGCCAGACGGATTGGTATAAGATTTGTTTCAAGTTTCTTTCTTTTTGTCTACTATATTGTCCTGCGTAGTTTGGTCCCTTAATAGCCTAAATATATATATAGTATAATTCCTTAGACACTTATACATATACTCTTCTTTATAATTCTCTCTATATCTCTCTCTATTAAGTCCACATAGTTTTCTCATCGCCACTTATGCTGTAGGTAAACGGATCACCGTTCACCGTTCAGGAATCATCCTGCAATAAATGGTGATATATCCCTGTATATGACAACTTCTTGTAAAGCCAAGACAAAAGTCTTTCTAATGAGGAACATTCTATAGTCTAATTCCTAGGTTTATTTATAGGACAACAATACAACTTTGCCTATTTCAGAATACCTACAATTCTCAGTAGCTACAGTTTTCTTTATACTTAACGACTGCTTAAGCTGTACCTTCTATATTTGGTGTTTAATTAATTGTTAAGTTTAAAAGAAAAGAAATTCATTCACCTAATGTATCCATCCATCCAACTAAATAGCCGTGTTATATGTTTTAAGTTTGAGTGTATATTATACGTAATCGCTCTATTTATAATCTTCTATTTTTTGCAGTCATGTTGTTCCTAATACATACATTATCCAAGGATATTAGGAAAGAATTTAATTATTTTTTTCTTTAAACAATCATAAAATAGGGTTATGAAACATTACACTAAAATAAATTGTAATACAGAAAAATGTATTATTACTTTGCCATATGTTTCTTATTTTATTGTCATTAGGTGCTAAAATATGATGACAATACATAAATAAAAAATCTGATGTTCCATAAAATGTAATGAACAAAATCGCCAATACAAACAGGATTTAACGATTGAAAATGTAAGAAAAAAATCTTTGTATACTTTTAAAAATAAGAATATCTGAGTTGCAAATTTCTAATATTTATTGGTAGAAAAATGTTCAGAAGAAATAATATATAAATATATCTAATACATGAATTAATTGAATTTGAAAAGTTTTAATCTTTCCGAAATATAAAACTATAATTAAATCTATATTTAAAAAAATTGTAACAACTTTAACTTAATTATTTAACTATTACAGTTAACCTTTATACAAATTTTGTTAACAAATAAATTACAAAGGTCTTTCTACTACGTTTTGTAAAAAACTTTATATGAAATCAAATCAAAATTAAACACGTGATGTAAAAAAAAAGGTTTTACTAAACTTTTTTTTAAAATATCAATCAAAAAAACAATTTTTGTCTTAAAATCTCTGTAATTAAAATGAGCATTATTTTTTTTCTTCTAATTTTATTTAGACATACTTATCTAATACTACAAATTATTTACCTTAATTATTTAGGATCGTTTCAAATTTCTATGCATATAGTAGAAACTTTAATTTTATTAAAAATACCCACAACCCTCCTCATCCTCTCTTTAATATTATAATTAGTAAAATATTATGTTTATAAATGTAATAAGTAACTATTATTTGGAGAAACATTTACGTATCTAACTTATATAATCTCACCTAACACTGACCTCAGACTTAAAACTAAGCTTAAGTGGATCTGAGGTTGTTTAAGGTCCGGCAACTAACTTGAGATTAATAAAATTTAAGATGGGTATTAACTTGGTCATTAATTGGTAAGGTATCGGTAAATAATTTAATCATAAATCCAATGTCCATTGTGTCATATGTATAATTTAGAAAATTCGACATTTAGATACTTACGGCGGCGGTCTTACATTCGACAGAACGCTTAGTAAACGCGTGTTACACTTTTGTTGACTGATCTACCTTTTCTGTTATGTACATAAGTATAATCATTTCTTTATATAAATTATCGTTTGATCACGATTCATCAGAATAATAAAATATGTAAGAATCACGTTTCATTTGACCAATCATAAACGGTATAGTAAGTTTAGATTATTTTTGGTTATATTTATTATATAACCAAAATCGACTAAACTTATTGTATAGTCGATTTTTTAGTTCCGTGTTAGTGACTTTGACACAAAATAAAGATTATAAGAACTGAAAATCCATCTTCGTCTTAGACTTTTTGTTCAAGTTTTATAAAGAGAAGAAAAAAATATGTTTAACGGTAACAGAAATGACAGTTCATTACATGCATGTACACATTTTACGTCCTGTGAAGAGTTGGATGATCTACCTGTCATGAGGAGAAGCCAGCTACATGTGACAGTGATACTCACAGTTAGACGTTATAGTTGGACAAACGATGACACCCCGATGACTCCTCGGCAAGCTGATTCTCACAGTGTGTGTACACGAAATCCGATGATATCCGTCATAATCTGGTACAAGCCACGGGATTACGCGCGTCAAGCACCGGCCGTCACCCACTAACGTAAACACAGAGAACAAACCGTATACGAATCCGATACCGATAAATCAAAGCGCACGATCGCGGCGACGTCGCTTATCCGCTAAATCCTGTCGGAATCGCGTAAAAAATACTAGTATTAAAAACAGTCTTAAGTGGGCTTACATACGCGGCGCGGTGCGGCCCGCGCTGGCTCTAATCTCGGCCACTTCCCGGAGCAATTTGAACCTAACTCCACCACTCTATACATCATCCAACAACCGCCCGCCCTTCTCACCGTCCTCGCCGACGCACGCTCCCCATATACTCGTCTCCCTCATATGCACTCATCCACCCTATATCTATCTCTCTCTCCCTGAAATCTCGCCACACTGAAAATTCTGTGCGTGGTGTGGCGGAGCGCGGGGCGGGGGACGCAGTCAGCTGGCCGAACTTGTGCGAATAAAATCGACTTTTTATCGGCTCGATGACGCTTCGTGACGTCACTGTTTACTTCTGTCCGTGAAGTGTGGACACTAGATCTTTGACGGACTACCATGACGTACTACCATTCATATTTATTCCAGTAGAAAAATGAGAAAACTCACTAGGATTATTATTTAGCTAGCTCATTACAATTTCGTCAAGTAATTAAGTGTGTAACCTACAACAAATATATCTTCTGTACAATAGATATATTTCTTGTCATTCAAGCTAAGTAAGATCAGAGCCACTACAAGTAAATTTTCAAGAAAGAAATTAATCTAAGTTGATCATCTGTGGTCTAATAAATTGTATTCTAACCTCATTTATATTAAGCAATATGTTTCCCTTATAGCATAAAATAATTGCAGTTTAAATCGCGGCGTGCACCGGAGTGGGCCGCAATAAATTGAGCCGCGCTCCGGCTCGCTACGTAAACAGATCGCGCGCATTAACCGCGCGTCGGCGTACATAAAGAGAGCGGTATAAATATAAAGTTCCCACTCGCCGCCGCGCAAACTTAGCTAAACAACACCATAATTGCCTTCATTACTTAAATTACTGAAATTATTTATTCAGAAAGCTGGCAACATTTAGCAACGGGTAGCTCCACCCAATTTATCGTAAACAACCAATGAGATAACGGCGTGTATAAGGGGGCGGGGCATGTGGCAATATGGCGGCAACCTTCCCGTAGCGTTCGGTCCTGTACGCTCGGGGCGCGCCGCCGGTGTATGCTGTTTCAGTCTGTTTTCACGCGGTGACTTTTCACGTGTTTTCGAGTGGTTAATTAGTTCGGCATTGTTAATGAGTGCGACCACAGCAGCCAGCGAACCGTAGGTAGCTACGCAGCATCTACGCATCTGCTACGGGCCTACGGCCGGCTGGAAGTCAAGACGGGTTGCGCCGTCGGCAACATGCCGACGGATGCAGCAACTCTTATCAAAACGATATAATTAGCAAATTACTTACTAAGTGTTATATATACTTACCAACATCAAACGGGATAAATGATACAATATTAAAATTAGATACAAGTCATAAATTAAAAAAAAAGGAAGTAATAACGTAGGTCATTTATCATCATTATAACGGAGATAAAATCTATATTTTTTAATTCATAAAAATTAATTGTATCTGAAATTGAAAATTTCTTAAACCTGTTCATAGTGTTTAAATAAATAAAATACAAACACTATATAAGTCTTTGGGAATCGAACTTATAGAATTCCATGAACGCACTTAGTGAGGTGATCAATTATACCCCTGTGCTCACTAATCCTAACCCACTAGTACTCGTCGGTATTTTATTAACCATTACTCAACGGTTCACAATAACTGTTACATCTAGATGTTACGTTTTAGCATAGGTTACTATGGGACTATGATCGTACCTACTTATTAATGACATCATCAGCTTCATCAATAGCCTTTAACAGTCAACTGTTGGAGGTAGAAATCTCCTGAGAACGTTTTGGCCTACTATACTACGCTGGTCAGATGTGTCGGTATAGGGTTTGATTCATTGAATTGATTGACTTGATATGAAATGTAAAAAAAAGTGTCCATAGAACCACATATGTATAATATCTATAAGTGTAAGTACAGACCTACACTTACATAGATATTATATAACTACGTAGAAACATGAGAACACTTATCATACATTTCAATCACAAATATTTCGCACCAATTGCCCTAGCAATAGTCACAGACATAACATATTTTATTTTAAAAAAATAATAATTAACATACAGATAGCCCTTATATTTAGCAGAATATATTTTAGATTCAGTTGTATCCACGGCTAACCACCCTCTTGACTTCCACTTCGTCAATGCCTATTAAAAAAGTATTCTGCAGATTCATTTGAATATGTTTTAATTGCCTGAGAGCTATGCTTTCCCATACATCAGCGATACCACGACATAATAGACAACTAGTGTAAAACTGTTCATTAGCTACTTTTCCCCGAGTGAGTGTGTCTCAGTAGGCCGAAACCCCCATTCACTAAGGGCTACCCAAAGGACGACAGTGCGCTTGTGTCATTAGAGGACGGTCATTCCTTACCATTAAGTAGCACGTCTGCTCCTTCACACTGATACTAGCATTTGATTATCGTGTTCAAAGTATCTCCTTGCCAAATTTCATTATTATCGATTCAGAGCTCTAGCTGTGAAAGCGTAACAGATAGACAGAAGAGGACTCGTTGGTCTAGTGCTTAGCGTAAGCGACTGCCAATCAAGAGGTCTTGTAATCGATCCATGGGTCGGGCCAAATGTGTTGTTGGGTTTTTCTTACAAAGAATTCTTAATAACAACCCAGAGTATGCAAATTTGATGGTGTTTTACGCCCATGCCTTAGAGAGCACCTGAAGCCATCGATTTATTTATTGTTAGCCATTATTGTCATGAACATCTATGGCAATCATTAAAAGGAAGTCAGCGCCATCAAATATGTTGACAATTAGTTCAATCTTTGAATAAGCGTGCATTCTGCGTGGAAAATTGATCTTCAGGTAAAACCGATTGGACTAGTAGCCGACCCCAAATAATCTTGGCAATAGTAAAGTCTAGGAGTACGAGTGATAGACAGAAGAGGACTTTTCACATTAAAAAGGTTAGTTAGGGATATTTTGTATCAAACTTAATTAGATGAGAAAGCAAAAAGTTCTTTAAATTTTCACATCTCTTTGATTACCCTATTAATAAAATATGCATCATCTAAAAATTATCTGTAAGAAATAGCATAGAGCGACATGATCGCTAGTTGTAACATCGACAAATTATTGTACAAAACATTTTAAAACGTTTTTTAATAAAGAAAATTGTATGGTTTTGTCCGTTTTTTCCTTTAAATAATCAGTGAAGAAAGTAGGTTTGTATGTTTTTTCTCACATGTGTATTATTACTATTTCTCTTTATTAAGTAATATATTACCTCTATAGCATAAAATAATTGCAGTTAAAATCGCAGCGTGCAACGGAGTGAGCCACAATAAATCGAACCACGCTCCGACTCGTTACGTAAACAGATCGTTTATGGGCATCCATCAATTCAGAAAAATTTCACATTGACTTCAACTACACGAATATGTGGAGTACTTTGCTACGTTAATCATACCTCTGATAAACATACTAAATTACTTCTAAACAGATGCAGAACAAATGATCCACGACGTCTGGGTTAGCAGTCAAGACAACTAGTCACAAACTATCACTAACATACACACAGTCAAAACATTTATACATAGTTCTTTTACATACCGAGAGCACTAGCAATATGATGAGGGTTCAAATTATATTGGTAAATACAAGACGTATAAAGAGATCAAAATTTATTAAGAGGAAAAACAGTTAATCTTCACTAACAACTATTTAAATGTTTATATTGGTCAGCGGTGTTTTGGGTAATTACAGGTGTGAGAGTTATTTATTTAGGATACGGATAGTAGTTCAGAGTGATATTTGGTGTAAAAATAAACATCCCACTAGTAAAATAACAATACAGCTATTGATTGTTTCAAATGGACCTAATGACGTAGGTATATCGAATGAACAGTTTCGTTTTTTATGTATAGTTACGGAAATATTGAGCGGCCATAGCCACTACAGACCAGATTTGCTCTGCTCTAAGCACTATGATATATTCTACTCTACACATTACTTGAGACAGGAACAGCTATCAGTCACAGATTCGTTCACGACCCTCAGAATTTAGCATAACAACACACACAGGAGTAAAGTGAACCATAACACTATTTCGAAGTAATCCCTAAGACAATCGTACATCTAATGCATTTTTAATTGTTATATATGGTGAGCAAAGAATTCTTTAACATCCCGCGTAAACATGTTACGGGAGTCAAAGACTTGTTTCTGAAAAACTTGATTTCCAGACCAGGTGACATACCATGACCACCCAGAAGTATAGATCTATCCCCAGCAGGCTTCATTTTATGGAGTTATTTGAAGAATTGTGTCTACATCAATAAACCAAATACACTACGTCAACTAAAAGAAAAATCAACGAAGAGATGTCGGCAATCTCACAGCCTCTTTGCCGACGAGTGTTCGAAAATTTCGGTACTCGCTTAGGAGAGCGCAAACGTCGAAACGGTGGTTATTTAGACTATCTAACTTTTAAAAAATAAATGTCAACAATTTTTACAATATATAAAATGGTTTTTTATACAAATATTTTCAAATGTTAACTAATTCGTGGCCGAACCTATATTAAAAATACCAAAAAGTGGACATGCAGCCCTTATTTCTACTACACTAGAATACCTGTTTAGTGGACACTTACTGTAGAACTAACACACTTTCTGTGTGTCTGTATAATAGTCTCGGTCAAGTTCATTCAGTGATGGTTGCAAGCTTATGTTCTTACTGCTAATCTCATGTTAATCTTCAGTCCGTACGCCTGTAGGAATGTGTGTGTGTATATGTTTGTGTACCTGTTCCGTGCTACTTTGTCTATGGTTCTTTTAAGTTTTGAGCAGCGTCCGATTTGTACATAGTGGACTAGTTTAAAACTGGATCTAAACGAAATCAATACGAATAACACTAGCCATTGCACAAGCTTATAATTTTGATGAATATAAACTTATTACTACATATGGCGACTGTAACATTATCTAAATGTTACGTACTTACAATATATACAATACGACGACGACGACGACGAATACTATACAATCACGAGTTTTATCTCCGAAGACGTAGACAGAGATGAACTAAATGCTCATATTTTTCTGACTGTAATGTTAGTCACATTTATGTAAGAAGGGGCAAGTCTATTTCAATCTACTAGGTAAATAAATAAATTATATTTCTAAACACAAATATATCATGGATATAATTATTTCCATATGCAATAAAATATAATCGCGCTATTACACAATATTTGTCCTGGATGAGAATTGAACCTAGCATTTCTCTAGATCAACATAAAACTAATCGGAATAACTTTCTTTGTTTTTCGATGTGTCTGATTGAAATCTTCCTTAAGAGTCAAAGTGTGTCTGACAAATTAAATGTACGCTGATAAAATCGTACTTTTTATATACAAATATGTTGTAAAAAAATAAACGTGAATAAAACTTTCAATAAGTTTAGTAGTATAAAAAATACTTGTATTGTATCTTTGTCCTCTGTGTTTCGAATACGAAATATAACATAAAAGTATAACAAACAAATAAATATAGTTACTTTCGTAGTTATAATGTAATTGGATATTTAGGATAGTTAAGTCAAAGATTTTGAATGTAATATAACAGCAAATAAGCGATTTTCAGATGCCAGAATTGTTGTCAAATTTCATGCTTAAAAGAAAAAAACAGCACTGCGTCTGTCTTATTCCGGTCTTCTATGAGGATTTCTAGACTATCGTGACCTCCTGTCACTTACAAAATCAACGTAGTTTAACATTTTTCTCTGGGTATTTACTTACACATTTATAGGTATATGGAAGAGTTGATAAAGTACAAATTTACCACCTGTAAACTATAGTTATATTGTTCTGAAAGCTATCAAACTCATTCATAAAGATAAGCGTTAATCTAATGATATATTTATTATATATTTTCTTCTATCTTGTCTATTGTAAGCCTTATGTCTTTACCTTTAAGAAGAATAATAATAAAAAAATATGTAGGTAATTTTTCATTTCGGTTTTTCGTAACAAGTATTGTCTTAACGAGTCTATTAGTAATGTACGTTTTTATACTACTACCCCGATCATCAGGAAATTATGACGTAAGATATCTTTCATCTTGTAAAATATATTATTTTTATACCATACAAACAAAAAGGGGAGTGACTACCGCGAGAGCCACTATTACGATGCCGCCTTTGAGTCTCATAAACTAAAGGGGAGTTTGGTTTCCTATAACCACATTGACTCTTTGAAAAATAGCGACAGAACTGCTAAACATCCACAATAGCTATGACTCCAGTTGAGTGTATGTATACGAAATTTCAAATTATACATATTAGACTTCTTGTAAGAAAAACCTAAACGTTATGAAATGATTTTATATTATCAACCTGTATATGTGAAGTTAAGTTATTCACATTAAGTTGTTATTATTATTTAAGAACATTGTTATATTGTATAACAATGTCGTTATGTAACAATAACATTTAACTTGTTTCACATGACCATCGGATTAGTGCTTGCAACACGTTATCACAGAGCAATAAATGGGCAATAAATCTAAACTGTTATCTCTGCCACTGACTTGCGGTATTAAATTTCTTGATACCGTTGTCATTTGTTTTTTTTTCTCTTACTGTAGGTATGGGTTTTTTTGCCAAGGTTCACTTAAATTGATGGTGCCTATACATTTTGATTTTGTCATCTTTACCATAAAAACATGCGTAAAATAATAATGACGAATAAACAAGTAATTTTATAGTGACATAAACTGCATCTATTTGTGTGTATATCAGAAAGAATAGCAGTGTTTTTTTTAACACATGAAAACTCTCTTGGACCATCACCCCGCCGGGGTTAAAAGGTGACATGTTGGAATTGGACCAACTTAACGTACAAGACATACGAACTCCTCACATTTTACAAACGCGGGCATTATCTACGGGTAAACTTTCTATTTTATATCTAACAACCGAGATGACCAACGACCTATAACGATTCGACAAGAGGCCTCACGTCACTCGCGTACGTCTTCAGGCAAAGTCTGTATGCTACGCTACCCACCCAGAAGTAAGTTGTTCACTGATAAATTTCGGCGAGCACTTTTGCTTCCGCCGGTACGGTATGGTAACTACATGTAGCTCTAACCAACAATATCCTCCGAGAGCGCCAGAGGCGTACCCTATTCTGTGTGGTCAGAACCGCCGTCCACACCGGTGCACCATACAGTGGCAATGACCGGACAACTCATATGCATAGCCGTCTTGTCGTGACGCTGGCTCCTCCCGAAATGAGTAAAAGTCACTCAAGGGCAGAAGCAATGGCGACTAGATTTGGAGCAAACTGTCGGAAGTGTTCGTTGAAGAGCCATCTCCTATCAAGGACCAGACCTAGATACTTCATGTGGGCCTCAACCAGTACGAGGACCGAATTGAACACGGCAGACGCGCTGGGAGACAGACCACAACTACTCCATGGAACAAGAGGGCCACGGTCATATCTAAGGCAACCCGTAAGCCTGAATGCCCGAATGTTGAAACGACATCGCCAACCGAACGCCGCCACACTTCATCACCTCTTTGATCACGGTCCTCAGGCGCAACACGCACCGCTCGAAAAATGAATTGGGCAACTGAGAGATTGGGACTCATATGGACTATGGGACTCATGCCAGACAATGAGCGCAAAGAGTACCCTCTCAAACAAGCAAATCTCAAACACTTACCCACCTCGTCCAGCAACAATTTAGCCTTTAACCGGCCGTTTCGACACTCATTTTATATATGAGGCTGATGACACTCTGCATTCTTAATCGATCACCACATGGGCAATATATTTCATAGTATATCTTAATATACACATATCACCAAACAAATAGTTGTATATCTCAAGGACAGCCAAATTAAATGGATATCGCCATAACTTAAATGATAAGCAATATTGATTAGGTAAACATCAAAAACAGAATTACCTAGGACAGGTGCTTTAATCTCTTTTAAGGTAATCAATCAAGAACGGTTATTACCAAAGGAACCACTTTAAGCCGCTTATTTTTATTTTTTTAAACACCGATTGCAAATACGGTCCACAGAAACTGTTATGGCAATGTTTGACGTGTCGTTAAAAAGAAGTAGGTTCTCAAGTTGACTGTTTTTTGTGTTCATATTAAAAGCATGTAAAATATTTGGTCTTAATGAACAGATTTCAATAATAATTTATCTGATTTATTTTGGATAGTGACACCACTGGATTACCGGAAAGCTGTGTTATCGAATTTTTGTTGCTTTTACCATAAAAATTGTACTCAAAGTTAATCCAATGCAAATTTCAAGCCTTTGGTTTTCGTATATATTTTCTCTACGGCTGGATATTAGGATCGAGAATACAAATTATTAAAATTTGTGTAACCTATACACTTAAACTGAAACTAAAAAACTCTCGTAAGTGATATTTATTAAGGTTTTAAAAATATAATATCAATACGTCTATGCTAGGCGTATTATTAAACCAGGTTGAATCTCTGGCAACCGACGTACATACGTTGTCATATTGGCACCCTAACAGATAAACATTAAAATCATAATTGATTACAAAATTAAATTAAATATAACTACATCACACGTCTTACACACAGTCAGGTCTCAAACTAGACAGAGCCTTGTATAGGGTGGGCCACGAATTAGTTAACATTTGAAAAAATCATATAAAAAACCGTTTATATATTATAAAAATAATTTATTTACAAGAAAGCTAATTGTTGTTGAAATTTATTTTTATAAATTACTTTGTCCAAATAACCACCGTTTCGACGTTTGCGCTCTTCTAAGCAAGCATCGAAATTTTCGAACACTCGTCGGTACAGAGACCGCGAGATCGCCGACATCTCTTCTTTTAGTTGACGTAGTGTATTTGGTTAATTGATGTAGACACAATTCTTCAAATAACTCCATAAAAAGAAATTGGCTGGTGATAAATCAGGACTTCTGGGTGGCCATGGCATGTCGCCTCGTCTGGCAACCAGCTTTTCCGGAAACATGTTTTTGACCACCGGCAGGGACTCATGGATGTGTGACAAGTGGCTTCATCTTGTTGAAACTATGTGTTACGATTGAAGTCAGTATATTCCAGTAAATTCTAGTAGCATCAGTCCCAAGAACAAGAATATGTTTGCGCGAGATGTTAGATTCAAATGTTAACGAATTTTCGCAAGATTTGCAGTTAGGGTCATCAACCACTACGAGTATACCTACAAGCCACAATAAGTAAGTTTGCGTATTAAATACTAATTACAGGAAAAGTAACTTCAAATGATTCCCTTATATAGTCTTTTTCTTGCTGATTGATATTTTCCTTTTAACACGAATTTTACTTCTGTAATATTTCCCATCCCTCATTAAAGTGTGAAGTACGCCGTAGTCTCTGATCTATTAGGTAAACCAACCGCCAGAGGGCGCTTAGATGATGTACGTACAACAATTTGTTTTCACTCTTTTGTTTGACGAGCCTTACTAAACAACGTATAATTTATTCCCTTTGAATATTCAAACCGTTAACTCCTCAATACTCGTTTAATTTTCTAATATAGGAATAGGAACTCGCAAGATAATATTTTGCTAAAATCTCAAATAAACGTAACGTCGTCTCTCAGTATTGTGACCATCATTTTATAAACAGAAAGATATTTAAAAAAGCCAAGTACCTAACTAATAAAATCTCCGTAGCTAAACTTGATGTGATAGCAGTGAGTTTTTTAATTTATAGGAGACAAACGTATAGGCCTGTCACCTGAAGGCAAGTGAGCACTTGCAGATTAAAAGACACAAGTGCATTGCCCTTTTTGACTGGAAAACTTGGACCTCTGACCTCATCTACAGGAAAAAATATATATTCTTATTGCATGATATATCTTAAAATAAGTAACTATTACCTAACTGAGTATCTCAAAACTCTCCGATAGTTTCTAAAACATAATCATCATCATCAACAGCTTTTGATAGTCCGCTACTGGACATAAGCCTCTCCCCCGAAAGGAGGCTTTGGCCTACTGTATCACGCTGGCTAGACGGGTTGGTATAGAGCTTGTTTCAAGTTTTCCTTCTTCTTGCATTGGTATTATCCTGCTTAGTTTGTTCTCTTAGTCGCCTCTTGCGACACCCGTGGGATAAATAGGGGCAGCGACACTTCGCATTTTTAATCGTTCACCTCGCGGCTTCTAAAATACACACCGCGTATTAACTTAACTCTTAAAATTTTGTTTCTAAAAAGAATGTCTATAGTTTTCCTTCAGCATTATGGTTACACTCAGGAACGTAGGCACAGAGATCCCTATTATTAATCATTTCATTGCTTTAATGAATGTAAATTATGCAGATTCAAAGTCGGTATCACAATAGAAGCGATCTTTGCTCGCTGCTAAGATAAAGGAAAGGCTTTCGACATTCAACTTAAACATACTCTACGTGCCTTTAGACCCTTAAAATGCCCTCTTTATTGCACTTAGATACATAGTATGATACAATGAAGCTTTGTTATATTTAAAGTCATTATATAAGAATCGTAAACCAAGAACTTTGGGAAAAGAAACAAATATTGTCCCATCTTTTTCATCATCAACAGCCCTTAATAGGCCTGATTGCACTAGCCTCTTCTTAGAAAGAAGGTTTTAGCCCTCTCTACACATGCCGGCCATACTGGTTCATATTAAAAATTTATATATTGCAAGGTATACTTACCACTGGATGTAGACGGCACGGAACCGGCTGCTGTGGAGAACCTTAGGAAGGCCATGTCCAGCAGTGAATTTCTTTTGGCTGAGGTGATGATAATGATATTGCAAGATATAATAAGTAAGAACGGGTGTTATGTTCCTCTAACGGAAAGGGAGGATCCTCCGACCAGACAAGGTGATCATGCCTGGCGGGCTACAGCCCAACGGTTGATGTTGGGATGTTGTGTATATGCTAATCGTAGCGAGAATTTCTATATCGTGATACAGGATTAGTAGTTGCTCCGTAGTTTATTAGTCTGTAGTTCGATGTGTCATCGACAGATGGCACTATATTATATCTTTTTATTTGTGATGTATGTGGAAGTCGCCACACTTGCATGGCAGGAATGACATAAATAAAAAATCCTTAAAGGTTCTTTGAATAATTAACTGGGTTTGTTTCAAGTTTTTCTTCTCGTTACAGTGCTGTTGTCTTGCGTAGCTAGCTTCGTCAATTTTTACGACACCTGCTTTACTAATAGAGGTGATGGCACTTGTCATTCTATATTAGACACTACGGGGCTACAATACTACAGGATGTATACAAATAATTCTGTTTTATTATTATGTTCTTGATGCAGTAGATATTATATTACATATGTATCCGAATATTTTATCGTTAGTGCTACAAATAGCATCCTTGGTCACGGTTAGTGATCTCAGATAAATGGAAGTAATATTAAATTTGAGCACCTTATCCCTCCAAGATATCCAATTTTTATGAACTCCACAAATGCAAAAGACCAAATGGAGCATCCTAACTTTTCATCTTATGCTGTTATTGTAATTAGGTCCAGATATTTAGACTTTGATTATGCTTTACCTACGGCTTAGTCGTATCGTATTTATAAATAAAACCTTGAACATAGTGACAAACAAAACTGAAAAGATTGAAAACGAATTGCTAACAAAGAGGATTCGACACAGGGCTAAATTAATTTGTGGAAAGCCTCACTGTCTGCGGCAACTTCTTAAATTGCGATCTTATCTACTAAGGCGTTCTCCACTGGACGGTGTTGATTTATTCAAAGATATGCGTTTCCGATACAAATTGAACATTGATGAGATTACGCCTAAGACTCTTTTAAGTACTATAAACATGGTTATGTGGAAGTTATATATATAACGTCCACATAACCATGTTTATAGTTTTACACGTAATTTAACATGCATTTTAAACTATTTATATGTTAATGAGATAAAGAATAACATTATATATTTACGTTTTAAAATTCATTATCATCGTCTGCATTATCGAAAAGAAAGTTTTACATATATAAAACATTAGAAAAATCTAATGATTTCAAAAATTTGTAAAATGGTGTTGGAAAAATCGTGCTTTGAGCGCTTAGCTACGTTGCGAACGCTTGTTAAATTTTACGAGAGAGATCCAAATAATATACCACAGAATTGAATACCTTAAAAAGATCCACAAAAATGTGACCAATTACATATGTCTATCTCCTAAAGATAACCCACAGTAGCCATTGTAATCTTTTATATTTTAGAAAAAAATTGCGATACTATTTTTAACAATGGAGTATATTATTATTCCTTATCCAATAGAATATACCAGATTAGTTGTGAATTAAAAGTAGATTAAAATTGACATAAACAGCATATCATATCAGCACCTTACATTCGTCGCGGGTGGCAACGGCTGGTAGACGCAAAATGTGGCTGTAAATGAAAACAAATAATACTTTAGTTTGCTTGATTCATCATCGTCATCATCTCAGTCGAAAGATGTAAACTGCTGGACATAGGCCACCCCAAGGTTCTCCACAACAGCCGGTGCCGTGTCGCCCGCATCTAGCGGCTTTCTGCATCCTTCACCAGATCAACTTCAAGCCACATTACACACAGAAACGATGACCGATGGGGCCATAAAGTTCTAGAGTTTCAACCACGTACAAGGAAACGCAGCGTTGGTAAGTCCCCCACAAGGTGGTCCGACGACCTGACAAAGGTTGCCTTGGTTGAAAGCACTAATTTCAAAAATAGGGTAGATGACTGTTTCGTAAATAAATACCAATATCCACTTCATTACAACTGATATCGCGAAACATCTCGGCAAATACAATTACCTTAGCTTTTTATTATTATTACGGTTTTCATACAAATATACAGTGAAATATGTATATTGTTCCATTGAGAAGTCTAAAACAGTGACGTCACAATTTTGTATATAGTACATTTTTCATACAAAATTGTCGTTTTGACAGATGATAAAATGTACGAGGGTAAGTTTTTAAGTTCGCGGAAAGTGAAATGACAGTGAAAAAGGCGGGTAAACGCGCTCTTTTGATGCCTACCGTATTCAGTGACTCATAATTAGTCTGCATAGTAAAATTTGTTGTGATTGGATCATTAGTTATTAAACTATCGTTGACCAAGTATTTTAATCGGGAACGAAGTGAAAAAAATGGAGAAAATTGAATTCCGTGCGGTGATAAAGTTCCTTACTAAGCAAGGAAAGTCTGTTCAAACCATACTCAATGAGATGTCATCGGTTTACGGGGATTCTTGCCCAGGAAAAACAATGGTCTACAAGTGGCATAGTTTATTTAAACAAGGCAGGGAATCACTTGAAGACGACCCGAGGCCGGGGCGCTCCGTTGAGGTGACTACGCCAGAAGTTATTGCAAAAGTAGAAAAAATTGTATTGGAAGATGCTCGACTAAAAACGAAACAACTCGCAGAAATGGTTGGAGTATCGGATACAACAATTTTTAAAATTTTACACGATCATCTTGGCATGACTAAGGTTAGCGCACGGTGGGTGCCGAGACTTCCGACAGCTTTCTCCAAAGCTGGTCGGCGCTGCTTCTGCCCTTGGGCGACTTTTGCCGAATTTGGGTGGAGCCAGCGTCGCGACGAGACGGCTATACACGGGGGTTGTCCGGTCAATGGCGCTGTATGGTGCACCGGTGTGGGCGGCGGCTCTGACCGCCCAGAATAGGGCTCGCCTCTGGCGCCCTCAGAGGATATTGGCGGTTAGAGCCATACGCGGTTACCGCACCGTATCGACGGAGGCGGCGTGTGCCTTGGCCGGAACTGCCCCGTGGGATTTGGAGGCGGAAGTGCTCGCCGAAGTTTATCGGCGGACGGCTGACTTCCGGGCGGGTAGCGGCATACGGCCCCCGCCCGAAGAGGTACGCGAGTGGCGTGAGGCCGCTCGTCGAGCCATTATGGCTCGTTGGTCGTCCCGGTTGGAGACTCCACGTGCTGGCGTTGCACTCGTGGAGGCTCTCCAGCCGGTCATCGCCGAGTGGGCGGGGCGGCAGCACGGGACCCTTTCCTTCCGACTGACGCAGGTCCTTTCCGGGCACGGTTGCTTCGGGAAGTATCTGCACTCGGTCGCCAGGAGGGAATTGAGTCCCGCCTGTCACCACTGCGACTGCAGTGAGGACTCGGCTCAGCACACGCTAGCGGTTTGTTCCGCCTGGGCGGCGCAGCGTGGGGTCCTCACTGCAGTTATTGGAGGAGATCTCTCGCTACCGGCCGTAATACGCTCCATGGTCGGTAGCGACAGTTGTTTTACCGCGGTCGCAACCTTCTGCGAAGACGTAATTTCGCGGAAGGAGGCGGCGGAGAAGGCCCGGGAGGACAATATCCACTCGGACCCAATTCGCCGCCGGCGAGCCGGGCGGCGGAGGCGCGCATACCAGCGCCTCATGCCGCCTTGAGTGTGGCCGCGGGTGGACGGGACGGGTTTTCCCCTCCATCCGCTATAGTGGCCAGCCGCGAGGAGGCGACGTCCGCGTGTGCCGTACGTCGCCTAAAAGGAGAGTTTATCCGCAGATGGTGCCCGCATGAGCGGGCAGGCGCTAGGAGGGATCTGGATGTCGTAATAACAGCTGTTCCCGGATCCCTCCTATGTCAGGCGCAGAGTGGCACACCGTGTGGTTTTAGTCGGTCCGATTCCGACACACCACCCCGCCGTAAACCCCGGTGGGGTGACGGCCCGAGGGGGTTTCCACACGTAAAAAAAAAAAAAAAAAAAAAAAAAAAACGGTGGGTGCCGAGAATGCTCACGCCATTGCAAAAACAACAGCGCGTGGAATGTTCACGTGCGTTTTTGGACCTCTGCAATGAAGACAAGGATGGCGTATTGAATCAAATTGTTACTGGAGATGAAACTTGGGTTCATCATTATGAACCCGAGTCCAAACAAGACTCCATGCAGTGGCACAAAAAGGGCACAGCACCACCCAAGAAATTTAAGGTTTCACAGTCGGCTGGGAAACTCATGGCAACGATTTTTTGGGACTCAGAAGGAATATTATTGATAGATTATAAAGATAAAGGCATTTCTATAACGGGGGAATACTACGCTTCAATCTTAGAACAGTTAAAAGAAGCCATCAAAGAAAAAAGACGGGGAAAATTAACGAAAGGTGTCCTGCTATTGCATGACAATGCTCCCGTTCACAAGAGCCGAGTCGCACTGGCTGCCCTGCATAAGGTGGGCTTCGATATTTTGAATCACCCACCCTACAGTCCAGATTTGGCTCCGAGTGATTATTATCTCTTTCCAAAAATGAAAAAAGAATTACGTGGTAAGAAATTTTCAACTGATGAGGAGGTTAAGGAGGCGGTTTCGGCGTATTTTTCAGACAAAGATAAAACTTTTTTTTACGAGGGAATAAAAAAACTAATTGAAAGATCTGAAAAATGTATTCGCGTTGCAGGGGAATATATAGAAAAAGAAAAATAATTTTGTGTTTTTATTATTACTCAATACCCTCCATTCCGCGAACTTAAAAACGCCCCCTCGTAGCTAATTTGACTAAGGTGTCATCTAGCCTATTACTGGCTCGAACTAAAAAATATTTTAGTGCTGGATAGTTCATTTATCAAGGAAGGCTGTATAACACCACCACACTTCTTTATACCATAGATGTCGTAAGTAAATAAAATAAAGAAAATAAAAATGTTTATTTGTTTCTAAAATTACAACACCATGCATACATTGTTTACAGGTACATCGTTTATATGGTTATATTATTATTGGTACAAATTCTGATTCCCAAACTAGGCCGTGGCCTGTATCTTGGGAAACAGTGTTCAATCGTGCCAAAAATCATAATATAGGTTGTATGCTTAAAAGCAGTTTCTACATGTACTTATACGTTCTTAACTTTCCAAATTACAAAAGTGTGAGAAGGTGTCTAGGTGTGTGTATGTGTGTATGTATGTATGTGTATGTGTGCGTGTGTGTGAGTACGTGTGTGTGTGAGTGTGCGAGTGTATGTGTGCGTGTGTATGTTTATGATAGATAAGTAAGTAGATCTTCCGTCTATGTGTTGTCAAGTTGCTGTAGCCAATTCAGAATTTTTACTTTGACTTCACGTCGACTTAGTCCGACTATGTTAATTTTTTTATTTAGTTCATTATACAACTTCACACTTATACCACGTGTCTGTTTTCTCGCGAAGGAGGTTCTGGACGTTATACGAGGACAGACAGCTGACGAGACACTTTTTTACAGTTTTTTAGGATCTGGAAGGGGGACATCTCGATGTTTCCGAATAATGGCCTTCAGGCGTGTGTGCGAGTAAAGTGGCGACTAAAGAAGCAAAATACGTAAGAAAAGATCACAGCACAGAAAAGGAAAACTTGAAATATACCCTGCACCCAGCCGTCTGGCCAATGTGGTATAGTAGGTCAAAATCCCTTTTTAAGAAGAGGCCTCTTTTCAACAGTGGATGATGATGATGATGATGACATAACATCACACTACGACCACTAGGAGACGAGTAGACATCAATGAAAATTTGTGCAAAAACGGAGCAACTATATTTCTTTTAAGAGTTGCAGACGCAGTTGTGCGGATCAGCTCGTTAGTAAACGTGTACCTAATCTTTCTTAAAAAAATTTAAGATAAGTCACAATTTATATTGTAAACGAATCTCTGTCAAAAATCAGATTTTTTTGATTATGTGATATAATAATAATAAAAATATAGAGCATCTCTTTTTTCCAATCCAATTACATTACTCTAAGAACCGCACCTCCCCTCTTTCTTCACGTAGTTATGTTTTTGTTGAAAAGGGTTTCCTGATGTTAGATCATGATCGAATAATGGGATCCAGGACCAATAAAACTATATTATTATTATATTTATAGCGATTTGAGTATTTTATATGAAGTTATCCGTTTACTTAATAAAGTGATAGAAATGCTATATAAATAAGAATTTCTTTAAGCAAACAATTTTTATACAGATTTCACACAACACTTTTATAGAATTAAACTTAATTCTTACTTAATAACTATTAAGATTAACCCGATGAACATAGAGTTAAAATAATAATCAAATATATGTAATACATATATACACAAACGCTAAACTCTCAACTGTTACCGCCACATGAATACCTAAGACAACTCACCCTCGATCTATCTAAAAGACGTTTAAAGCAATTAATTAGTAAAGTTATTTTAATTCCTAAAGTAATTTAATTGTCCCTAGTATCAATAAAGTGGGGTAACTTCGTCTGAAATAGTTGGCGGGAGTCAATCACAGTGTCGTAAAGCCTCGTAGTTCGCTCCGGTAGTTACTTCCACTACATATAATTACGATACAATTTATGGGGTATATTGTTGTTCCCTAATGTGCTTTTAGACGTCTGTGTTGTCGTTAGTTTGCGCTAGTTTGTTTTAGTGTCGTTACTTAGTCACTTCGTGGATTAGTTAAATAACTTAGTAGTAAGCAGTCGAACCTGATTGTTGGAGGTACGAATATCAGCCAATATCCAAGAGTACAGTTTAGCTGATCGACTTCATAAGCTGTGTTTTTCTTAAAGTAGTTATTTTGTAAGTTGATAGGTAGTCGGTAAGTTTTTATACGGTTAGGAAAAGTAACCGTGACCTGTACAAATAGCAATAAAAACTATTTCACTTATATTTCACCACATTAAAATAACACCGACTAATCCTAAACTAAGCAGAGCTTATACTATTTGTACTAGACAACTGATATAAAGGCATATATATTTTTGTACATATTATACATAAAAACATCCAGACTAAATTAAATGTTAATTGTTCATATATATGCAAATGGTTGACTTAACAGGCATCGAACCCGCAACCTTTGGTGTAAAAGTCCGTTACTTTATCACTACTCCATCTGTCTATCCTATTAATTATTAGAGTCAAAATAACTAGAAGTTTAAAGCTGTAAAAAGAGGACACGTTGCCTATTTATAATTTACTAGCTGGTCCACGCAACCTCGCCTGCGTCTCCTATTACCCACAGCGTGATGGAACGTGAACCAATTTGTTTACCACAAAAAGCCAACCTTAAAACATAGACATGCAGTGGCGAACTTTTTTTAAGCTTATGAAGAAAAATAATTCTTTCGTTCATAATTTTTGCAAAGCGTTAACCGTTTATGCAGCGCACGCAATAAAAGCTTTCAAAAGGCAACATTATCCCCGGTTTTTGCAACATTTTCATTGATATTTCGCTCTTGTTAGTCGCAGTGTGACGATATATAGCCCAACCTTCCGCGATAAGTGAGCTATCTAACACTGAAAGAATAAATATTTTTTTAAAACGAACCAGTATTTCCTGGGATTAGCGCGTTCAACGAAACAAAAAAACTCTTTCAGATTTTTATTATGAGTATAGATTATTCTCACCTACTTTATTGAAATACATATTAGTATTTCGTTTTTTAAACTACTCAATAAGACAGAGACATATTAAACACCCACTTTTCACCAATCTTTTGAACCCACGTAATAGGTGGTGAACCTATTACCGCTAATCACGATGTTTTGTTTGTTAAACCACGTCCTTCGTTCAGTAAGTGCACCACTTGCAGATGAGGTACGCTTGAGGGCCTAAATTCTTGGTAGAACTCTATGTACGCATCTAAATATCATATTTCTCAATGCATTTTATCTAAATATCATTAAGTAGTTCTCCTCTCCTCTAGAATTTGCCAGCGCTTTATTTGTTCTGTTTTATTTTCCCTTAATTTTAATTATTTCATAAAACCAATATACATCATGTTAACGCACATTAATTACAAAATAATTTAAATTGAATTTCGTCGAAAATTACACATCCAATGGAACGAATTCCTTAATAACATAATCCAAACAACCGCACCAAATCAATCTATTCCCGTAATGTGACAAAATTAGCGTGTAATATTGCCCGTAATTCTTGTTATAAAATCCGTCGGTCCAACGCCTGGAGGCGGAGTGATCGGAAGAGGGCCGTCAATACACGTGGTTGCCACGTGACCGCCACGCGACAACCGGCTCTCGCCCTCTTCTTTATTTATTCTACAACTGTCCTCTCATTTAAGACTCGTGTCATCCGAACGCAACGCCCCGTGTAAACTTAGTTTAGATTTCATCAAGCACCCTCTACTGGGACATTTACAAAGCAAATATCGTTCGTAGATTGCATTATTATTTAATTGTTTCGAGTGGTTCAAAGAGCAGTGTTTGATCCATTATGCATGGTTGGTGCGAACTATCTTTGCGCAGTTCTCTTGCATTCGTAGTGAAGGGTGTGTTTCAAAATTTTCGGATCAAGGTAAACACAACAATAGTCATAAATACCTCTACTAGGTATGTGTTGTTGTATTAAATATGTAAATAGATTTAAACTGTACAACACTGTTGAAATCTGTATCGTAAATCACTTTTATGTAGTAGTTCTATATAGCAGAGCGCCTCAAATCTTCACTTTCTTTATTTTAGAACAAAAAGATACAACAAAAATGTCTCAAAAATGTATCTTATCCACTTAAAATCCTCTTTTTATTGCATATTGTATTTAGCAAAACTTTTGCTTATAGTGATGAACTCTTCAATATTTCAAGAATATAACAATGTGGTTGTCAAAGTTTTAAATTCGACTTTTTTCGTCTAATGGTCCGATGTGACATGATTAAAATGTGAAAAAAGATTGTGTAGTCTCTTTTTGTTGCAATAGACTTATGGGTTCCTATCTCTTTTATGCAAATACAATAATAAGGTGATAAGCATGAATATTTATACCATAAGCAGCTGAATACCAATGGTAGCAGGTGCACAGAAAAATTGATTGTAACAGAAACTAAGATGAAAAAACAATTCGATAGTTTGAATTTTCAGCTACACGAACTTTGTTTTTAATGTAACCAGTCGCTTGTCATGATGAAAGAGCGGGTACGAAAAGCAACGCCGTAACGCCGGCCATACATCAGCCGCTCCATTCTAATGGTAATGTGGGATATAGCTCGCCGATATTGTTGGCCGGTCCCTTCTGCCGTAACAAATGTTTATTTTATACACAACGCCACTAACAATAGTGTGCAAATACCTAAACACCGTAAATGGTGGCGCGATGCGATTTAGATGATAATGCCGCTAGAAATAATAATAGGAGGCGTTTTGTAATTTCGCGGCCCTGTGTGGTGAGCGGTGCGGTGTGTGCGGTCGCACGCGACTGGCCTTTTGTTTTTTTATACTTTTGCTTAGTCATGATTTTAGTCATTTGAAGTTCCTTTTTGAATTATCATTTTAATATAAATTTAACATAATTTTTTACGCAAAACAAGTGCAAATAGATAATGAAACATACACATATAACAGTATACAACAAATATGCACCGACCCTAGTGAAATCTCCAGTAGTAGCACGGCTTCGCTGAAAACTGGTGTTAATCAGTTTCCATGTGGTGACAGATTAAAAATACAGAGTATTACCACCCTTACTTATCCCATAGATGTTGTAAGCAGTGACTAAGGAAACCAACTCCACAGGACAACATCACTGCAAAAAAAACCTGAGATAAACCCTATACCAGCTCATCTGGTCAGTGGCATAGTATAGTAGTCTAAAACCTGCTTTCTAAGGAGAGGCTTATGCACAGTAGTGGACTATTAAAAGTTGTTGATGAATCATTTCTTTCAATGCGTTTCACGGAGACAGTGAGCTTACCGGAGGACTACTTAATGAAACCCTGAAATGCCGACATCTTACTTGTGACTCTTAAGTTGCAGGTGTCTATTAATGGGGGGTATTTTCTCATTTTCTCTATATAAAACCTAAGGTATTTTTTCTTTTTTTAAAGAAGACATCGTCCGCTTTAGCAATAAATCCTGTATCGTGGGCAAATTTACAAACATACAAGAAACGGACACAAAGAACGCCCAGGCTATGGTGAGAGTCGCCAAGATTTGGAACGACATGCCTGGATCTATTTTTTCTGATGACTTGAACTCTGGAGCCTTTAGGAGTAGAGTGAACAGGTTTCTTTTGGATGGCTACGTGTACCACATTCGTCTTCATCTACACTTTCCATCAGACGAGATGGAGGATAAACGCCTATTCCATTACAAAAGTAAAAAAAAAGGACTCGTAACAACAATTTATGGATCACACAAAATGTTATCCCGTGTGGGGTTTGAACCTACAACACTCAGCGTAGTTTAGAGTGGCGTGGCGACCGCGTAAACCACTAGGCCAGCCGTGCAGTATTTAAATAAGTAAATCAACAACATTTTTACTACAATTCTTTTGCATTTCCTTTTAATTGGGGATTAACAAAGCCGGTGTAACCTTGGCTAGGTATATTAAAAAGGTTGGGTCGACATAATCGATTATTAGTAAATCAAAAATTTTACTGTTAAATCCAAATTTTAAGCTGCGAGTCCGTTTATCGCCCTTAAAAATCAATGATTAAATTGATGAATAATTAATCCGTGTTGCATGGCTAAATTGATGATGGCTTAATAACGTGTAGCCAATTTTATATATACAAACGCTACATTAAAAAATTAGTACCATATTAATATTTTAATTGGGTTATCGCAGATAAAAACTAACCACAGTTACAACAACTCTTCCATTTAAAACTTTAATATCAATAAAATTATCAGTTACCTTCTATCAAAAACTGTAGTCAACTACATGGATTTTTAGCTTAGATTAAGTAATTCGGAGGAATTAAACGTAAATGCGCAACGTGTCAAAGAAAATTAAAAGGATTATGTATTTTTAATCCATTAATTTATGACATTAATTATGACTGTACTTGATATCGGTCTCTTACATTTAAATCAATCAATCAATTACGTCAAATTAAGATAAATGAAATTAATAAAGAATAACAAAGTTACAATTATGTTATTATTTATCAAAAATATGAGTAGGTAGTGTAAGAAACTAACTATCTATGTATGAAAAAAAAAATCAAAAGTTAATTTTGACCTATTTCTTTCAGTGACTTCAACACAATGCTCTGTGTGTGAAAAGGTTGTCTTTTCCGCACTGTATGTGAAAAGGTTGTCTTTTGCCCGTACTAGAAAAAATCCCGTGTCGCGAGGGGCTTTGCTAATATTAAAAAAACGGACACAAAGAACACCCAGACTCAGAACATTATTTTCTAGATCACACAAAGTGTTATCCCATGTGAGGTTTCAACCCACAACACTCAGCGTAGTAGAGAGTAGTGACCGCTTAAATTACTAGTCCAACCGTACATTCAATACATACGTAAATAGCTCAACACAGCACCTTTTTCACGTCACTTAAAAGGATATCGAAAGCACAATGGGCTCGTGTTTCATCCTTTTTCTTTTCTTTTTCCCGAGACCCCCAAGATCTTCATCATCTTAAGGTTACCGGAAAACTTTAGCTTAAGCCCATGGAGGAGGAAGCACCAGAAGAATCTGACTTTGAATTAAGCTGCGTGTTAATTTATGAACCAATACAATAATGTCCGAAACCTTTTTACTCATATGAATATTTCGGGACGTCAGACGTCGTTGAATAGTGTCAGACGTCACACTCAAGAGTGTGACACAAGTACACTGTCGTGACTTCATTGAAAGAGAAACCTCGTTGTGTTCAAATCTAGTCGAATTGAAACTCAAAACACACGTAAGTAAAATCGTTAATCTAATAAAAAATGCGAAGTTGGTTTGTGTACACTTCTCAAATCTCAGAACAATCTGCATCTACTTTTTTTATCTATTTTTCGAGTCAGTTTTGTTAGTAATTTCCTATCAATGCTACAATATATCACAGCGAAGAGTGGCAAAGTGCAGTAAAATATTCAGCAACAGCGGCAGCAACAAGGAAATTTTTATTTTTTTTTCGTTTTATTATTTTGTGGCCTACTAGGACAGAAAAATATATATATAGGTAAATAAATAAATGTACTGTATACTTGGTAAATAAAATTAAACAAAAATTCACAGTAATAATGACAAATAATGATTAATTTATAAATATTAGGACCAGTCTAACTCAAACTCCGCCATTGCTTTCTGTGAGCAAGTTACGCTTACCTCCCACACAGGAGTGGATCATCTACAAAATGTAGGTAGTCCGAAGTACGTTGGGGTTCCAAGGATTTAGTGTCTAGAGTGGACCTGGTCTTCCAACTACTAGTACCCGATACGGCGTGCGATCTTTGGCCAGTTCGAGTCCGACATAACCACCAACGGGTGGTATCCGGAAGAATTTACGGACAGACAAAAAAAGGACCAATCCAACTCAAATTATAATATTTATATTATATGAGTTAAATTAGAGCAAAATCACTTTCTCTTTTGCCTAGCTGCACTAAATTTCTTGCCGTGATGTTGTAAAAATATTCGAGTTATTCTTTTAACTTACATGCATTTTGAAACGAATAACATTTCTTTTAAATGTAATACCTACATTATATCGCTTAAAATTGTCATCATAACTTAAATTCACCTTAATTGTATATGAAACATGATATATTATTAGGTTCATCAGGTAGGCAAGTACACGCGCCTCCTACATGTTTAATTTGGTATTGTTTAAAGACGGTGCGGCCCGGCATGACAGCCCTAACTCTCATGCATATTCATGTGGCGTGATTAATCATGACGTATACCTACCTCCCTAAACATACCCACCTACCTACATAAATATATACTTTGTTTATTACACAAACACCCACTGTGATGTTCAAATTGTGAGTTATTTGTTAAAACACGTACAGTAAATTAACGTTAGTCGTAATTTGTCGGCAATAGCTTCCTCAAATACAATATTTTTCGCAATAATTTGATGAGGCAACACTGGGATTTATTTTAAATTTTTCATTACTACATTTTCATTACACATTTGACTGTCATATACTTACAATTGGATTAAACTATGTCCTAATTTACTTAATCAAAGTGTACTACCTAAAAATAAAAAGTATTAACTAAAATGCCTCCAAATCACATTTAAATCCCGCTAAATACAATTAATCAATTTAAAGCTACTAATTACCAACGGTAATAAAAAAACAAATGATTTATGGCAACCTCACCCAGAGATTTGTCGCGTGCCCTATTTTTTTTTAAATAAAAAATAGTTTACGATGGTGCGAAGTGTTTGATGAATTAAAAAAGTAATATTAGCATAGAGAAGCAATAAAGTTTTGTTGCAGCGTTTTGCTTAAACTCTGCATCTGCCGGTGGGCGGGTTATACAACGATACATGTCGGTTTTATGCTAATAATCGCGTTTTAACCACGATTAGCCGATGTTATTACAAAAGTCAGTGACGCAGCTACAGGCGTGGTAATTTATAGATAGACGGATAAACGTACCAGATAAATACTGAAGCCATTTTAGGATAACATTGTCTATATTGTATATACAATATAGAGATCTTTGTATGGTGCCCGCAGAGGTATACTTGTTCGCTATATTCTGGATAAAGGAAACGAGAACTATGAATTTAAAAAGCTCGATTTAACGTGCTACAAGATAAATTTATTATTTTATCAAATTGAAAAAGCAGATGCTTCAAAATCTGACTTTGTCTTTTTTATTGGCTTTTTAACAGTTACCATCGTCAAAAACTTTTGCAGAAAAGAAATTATTAAATATTATTCTTATATAAAAATATTTTTAGATTTCGACATTAGCATTATATATGTATATACACGTATTTTTTTTTATTCCCTTTTGCTGTGTGCTTTGCTTATTAAAATGTTTGTGGATATATTTTAAATTTCCTTTTTTCTGCTGTGCATTTTTAAAGTTACAACAATGTTTTGAACAATACCTAAATATAACTTTCTTGCACTTACTCTTTCTAAGTATCTAATAAGCTACCTGATCTTTAATAATATTTGTATTTATAGAACAAACTCCTTAAATTTAATAACAGAAGGGTAATCGTGAAGGTATACAGTTAGTAGGTTTATACTTATTACATTTTTCCGCCGAAATTCATATTTTTCGGAGTCAACATTTGTTTTAAAATTTGCAGGGTGAATTTATGTAATTGCTGATTACTTGCCTTATACGTTTTATACACGGTTTTGAACTTATGTAGGTATATGACCAGGCTCTGTCCACACAATTACAGATGCAACAGTTAATATAATTTTGCATTAGTTAGAAACCTATATTCCTTGAATTAAGAATTCATGGAACACTTTAATATATTATTAAATATAACTAAACATTTTACATGTATTTACCATAACAGTTTTTACCCACGGCTCCGTGCGAGAGTATGCCCGTTAGTTACCGTGATAAAAAGTAAGCTCAATGTAGAATCAAATTATCTACTTACCAAACTTCATTAAAGTCACATTTATAATAATAGTAGGGATAATAAACCTAGGTTTCGGCAGTCTACATCCTGCTAATTTATTTGCAGTAAAAATATATAATATGATATATATAATAATAATAATTTTACTCAACCACCCGCTTACATCGCCGCAGAAATTTTAAGTTTTATAATTCACAAGACGTAAATATTATTTCCAGCTAATAAATATTCCAATTCTTATCCTGCCTCGCAGACAAGATCAAACATTTTATCAGTTGTGCGGCACTAACTGACTGTGACACGTGACTTCGTCAGACAGCGACGCCGACGTCGCTGTCAATCGCGCGGCAATCCGTCACTGAGGTCCCGCGGGAACAAGCGATTAGCCCCCTTACTGACCTTGCTAATTTGTGCTACACATATGCATGATGGCCTATCAGCAAGACACTGGCTGAACACGTTTTAATGGCCCACATACGATACAATCTTTGGTTAGGTAACTTCTATAGAATAATATTTGTTTACAGGTTCAAGGTTTTTTTTATCTTATACCAGCGATGATGTACTCCTTACCGATTTCGATCACGGTGGCTATTCTTAAGAGAGGCGAACCAACTACGCAGGAGATATTTTAGTGCACAAGTGTGTTCGCAAACATAGCTGTACTCTCTGTTCTCGCGCTCACACCATCCGATGGGACGGTTATCCGACACGACCCGGAAGACATCAGGCGCAGGACCGACGGCTTTATATGCTCTCCGAAGCAACGGTGTTAACACCCAAACTTCCAAACTCCGTTCTGTTATTATTACGAATTTCTGTTACCAGAAAAACTAAATAACACTTTTTGGCCCGTTCCGGGAATCGAACCCGAGACCTCTTGATGGTCAGTCGCATACGCTAGTCGCTAAGCCAATGAGGCTGTTATATACCAGTAACATGAGCTTTAACCCCACTTTAAACTCAGGCGAGCCTTTTTCTTCAGGCGAACTAAAACAGTTCCTGAACGAAGAAAAATTATTGAAAATGACTTGCTAATGAAAACGATTTGCTATGTGTGAATACATTAAGGAACTAGAAAAGTCATTTACAATTTACGACTGAATACATCAATCTATAAACTCATAAATTTAGAAAACTCCAGATGAAGTATCAATCCTAAATTATAATTTCATCGCAGAGAGACCAATCAATTCAATAGCAGATTCATTTAATTTATAGGTAGTCAATTCCTTTATTACATAGCTCACCCAGAGGGGATTACGTTCGATGCAACAAAAAAGGTAGGTAGGTGGCATATTTTCCACTAGGCTGAATCAACACTCGAACCATTCATCGGCGCAATGAAAATATTGGGCCGTTTATCTTTTTGTTTTTCCATTTCCCCAAACCTTTCGGTTTACTCGGTGTGTGAGCGCGAATGTGCGCGCTGACAGAATTCATTTATGCAACAACTAAAAGGATACGTAGTCACTGATATGTGAAATCACTATTTTGTTTGATGGAGTTAAGCTTTTCAATTTTATTTTTTGTAGATAATATATGAGTGCCAATTGAATCAGTGTGTTTACGCTCGCTTGAATTTATATTTTCATGTCGCTATTGGAGTGACACGACTTCTCTTTTTATTAATAGTCAAGAACTTTGCTTAAGTCTCGCGTTCATAGCTCCTACGTATTCGCTTCTCTTATAGTGTACAAGAAAAGCATGACAAAAGTAATGACACCGAAGCAATCGTACTACTATAAAAGGCTCGTGGGTCTAGCAGTTAACGTATGCGACTGCGGATCAAGAGGTCTCGGGATCGTTGCTCGAGTCGAATCAAAAAATGTTTTTGAGTTTTTCTTGTTACAGAAAGAGTCAATGACAGCCCAGGTTTTGGGAGTTAGGGTCTTAACTCCGTGCCTCTAGAAGCACGTAAAGTCATCCGTCCTGCGCCTGATTTCTCCCCGGTCGTGTCGTATAGCCATAATACATGTATAACGTATTGTTGTCTAATCAACATCCTGATAAACGAATTGAATTTTTATGAATCAGGATATGATTGGTTTCTCCATATTTGTGGAGAACTTATACAAGTGTACACGAAGTCACCCTATTGCGACATAAAAACCGGTAATTCTGATTCGCAAAAATATAATTTATTATAATCAGGTAAATGGATAATACCAAAATCATGTTAAATGTACATGTACTACTGGAACCAGTTGCGGTAACCCACCAGAGTAGCAAGCTAAAGTGACAGTGAGTGTACCATATTAGCCGCAGAACCGAGAATCGTTGGGAGCAAAAGAGTTCGAGAGTGGAGACCACGTCTTCGCAAATTAGTATAGAACGTCCGCAAGCCACGTGGAGTGACGATATGCGCAAGATGGTTGTCAGAAGATGGATGCGAGAAGTCCAAAATCGATCCGAGTGACATGCAATGGGATAAACCAATGTCCAGCAGTGGACTGTGATATACTGATGATGATGAAGTTAATGGAAAAGGTTTATCGAAACAATTGCTCTAATTAAGGACTCATATGGTTATAAATTAGTAGATATTTACCTACAAGTTACTCGAACGATGAGTGTTTTTTGATTATCTACTCTTGTCTTAACTCCGATCAGACAAGATAAACACTTCAGGCAGACGTACAGATCTTAATCAGGCAAAATTTTGTTTAGCGTGCAATAAAATATTTTGTCACGGGCCGCGTAAATTGCAGAGGAGCAAGCAAATACCTGCTGGTCATCAATTTACATTTCAGCAGATGATATTAACTGTCTCCTCAAATCAATGATAGTCGTTTGAACATTGTTCGGAAATTATTAAGGTCCAGCTGATCGCAGTGTTAATCTTTAAAGTTTTAGAATTTTAAGTCAATTAGATGATAGTATTACGAAATTTAAAAGAAAAAGTATGTACCTGTTTCTCAATCACAATATTCGGTTGATTTATGTCATGACAGCGACATCTAGTATGTAATAGTAGAATGTTGACCCACCAGTTTTCCAATGCTTTCTATTCCCTACTAGATGGCGCTTTCACATCCTTGAATTTTATAAAAAGCAAAACCGTAGTAGTTTCATCCTCTTTCCAATATTTTTTTTTTCCAGTTAATTCTTTTCAATCGTAAATTTAAAAGATGAAATAGTTAATAACAATCGATGCATAGGTAAACTTTCGAACAGTCCACTGACAAGTTGCTATAAAAGTAAAGAGATTTAAGCGATAACTAGAATCATTCAATCAATTTCAAAGTAACGGTAGTTTTAGGTACTTTAGGGTTATAGAGAGTACTTCAAATAAAACACAATTAAAAGTTTTTCAAAATAAATTTATGCTTAACCTAAACCCAATCCCAAAAACCATAAAAATATAAAAAAGTATAAACAATTTCCTAAGAAAAAATGTATAAATAATAAGTTTGTAATTACTAGGTAAACGATGTTTATAGAAATCACAGAGACAGCGCGTCTAGAACGAATTTTGCCCTAGTATTATAATAATACACATTGACAAACACCTACTTCTTGCATAGTAAATGATAATTACCTCGACGTTCTCAAGGCAATTCTTACTTGACAAACACAAAAAAATGGCTATTCGGCATACATACATCATCACACATAATCAGCCTATTGCAGTCCACAGCTGGACATAGGTCTCTTCCATTACACATAGGCATCTTGAAAAACTTGACACAAACCCTGTATTACCTCGTCTGGTCAGCATGGAATAGTAGGCCAAAACATCCTTACTAAGAAGAGGCCTATGTCCAGTAGTGAACTGTTAAAGGCTGTTGATGATGATCATAATCGTGATGATGATGACGATATTGATAATGGTGATTATGACGATGATGATGATGATGATGATGATATTTAGTAAAGATTGCATTTAGAACGTTGTTATAAGGTAATTAAACTAATTAACATGTCATGAGATTCTCAATAATACAGAATAGACTAATAAAAATATCACTTTTGTTTTGACGTTCATTTCATTACACATGGTCGATCTTCACACATCAAATATGTAAAACAGTGAATTCAGAAAATAGCTTGCTCAAAATCATATATTAAGTCAATTTATTATTTCCTGTCGACTTTTACAAGGTATTATTTTATTAGTGTTTTAAAAGTAATTGTTAAAAAAAATTAGGAAATATGTATACATGCAGTCACTGGACTGATTGATGATGACTCCAGAAGATTCAATAATACCTATACACTGTGACTGGTGAGATACCTTCAATACTTATGGAGAGTACTCGGTACTCGATTCTCGTTAACTTGATATAAAAAAATAGGTGCTTATTTTTTATCGAAATGTCTCTAAAAAATAAGTCCGCGTGGTGTCCAAGTATTCCGCAGTTAAATACTGGGCTCTCGGTGTACTGTGTACGAAGTTTACTAAGAAGTTATTTAATATTTCGTTTTTATGTTATTTTATTTCATGATATATGTTCGCATACTATCACGTCCTCAAATATTGAAGGTATCTCACCAGTCAGTCTGTATATATAAAAATTTAAATGAAATATTTGAATTCATTGATTTTATTTTGCAAAAGGCTTACTAAAACATGAAGAATATAAATAAAAAATTGTCAAAAATAACAAAAATAAAATAGTTTTGATATAACAGTGTTTTAGTACATAAATCATCCTAACGACTTGACCATTTTATATGAGGCACTGTTGGTGATTTTGTCGTTGACTTTTACTGCCAGAACGCATTTTATAGGTAATCGAATTTTGAATTTATGCGATCTATTATGATATTCATTCTTAATTTAATTATGTGATTTTGTGGAATATTCAACAGTCAGTAACAATCATATACTTGTGACGTGGTTCTATAAAATGCTTCGACACATTTTAAGTTCTAGATCGCTTTAGAAAAATTTAGGCTAATTTAATATAAAGCTTATTTATATTATTAACTTATAGTTTTATATTTTTAACCTGTATCAACTAGCAATCATAGGTTAAATTTTTTTTTAATAAAATATTAATTAGTGACAATTATTTCTTTTTGACGTACCATAGTTGTATTTTAAATCTACGTAAATACTTTTCATTTTCAAGTTCTTTTTTTGTAAAAAGTCAAGATTAGACATGATTAACAAGTAATTAAATATTTTTTGTCCTATATACATAAGTGTCGAACCCCCAACCCTCAGCTCTACGATGTAGCGTGGTGATTATTACTTAAGTTAACAATAGCCATTAAAATGGACCCATACCAGTGTCAAAAAAGGAATATTACAAATTTTAAAATACATTTTTTTGTTGATCCAAAGATAAAAGTACAGATTAAAAATAAAGTAACGTAAAGTTTATTCGCCAGTTTTATCTGCATTATGGTCACTTCTGCATTCCTAAGAAACATAGCATGACGATACATAGTAATCCTTGAATTCCAAATACTATATTAAATACAATAACAAATACTTGAATCTGACTGACAGTTCCAGAGATTAGCTCAGGTTAAGTCTAGCTTTTCAATATTAGAGTATAAATTTTACTATTTTTCTAATTTTATAACGAAAACATAATCGTTTAAGGCATAATAGTTTATAAAGTATCATAATTGAGCAGTCAGATAATACTAGTGTTATTATACCCTGCGATTTAATTACAAAATTATCTAGGCATAACCACAGAGTATATATAAAAGGCATTTGGCGGCATTAAGAACACACACAGCACACTTTGAGTGAGTCTGATTGTAAAACTATTACTAGTATTTCCAAATAACAACAAAAAATGTAAGAATATAAACGTCCTATGATTTTTTTCGGTAGTGCGTATTTATTGCATCAAATGACAAAGTTATTCGAAGTTATAATTTTTTATTCGACGCGAATAAAATCCCAATTTGGACTGCCTGTCAATTTGTTTCCGTCCTTTTTAATTTTGTACTACAGTTCTTCTAATATCACATTATAAGAACCAAATGTTTAAAAACAGATGGCGTGACATCATATCTATGGAATAAGTACTAATTAGGACAATCCTGAAAACAGGAGAAATAAAAGTACTTCTCAGGTCCCTAAGGTCAAGGTCAAGGTCATGATCGGAATTACATCCATACCATTTAAGTCTATAAAATGGACGGTACTTTTACAATATTCGCATCGTGTTAGCGCAGCCATGGTTCATACGATACTGAACATACATCATCCCTGTGTTGTGCCAGTAGTAGAGAGCTCCGAGGACTAGGATGTGCCACCACTGATGAGAGTGGCCGATGTAATCTACTTTTCCCGAGAACCAACGTTCTGGTATCTGAAAAATAGATCGCTTTATTTATTTATTTGTAAGGACGACTAAAGAAAAATTGGAGCAGCAGTTAGTGACCCTGACTTTTTTACGTGACTAATTAATTGTGCTTTTGAGAGACATAGACATCTTTTCTAATAGTCTGGCAGAATTCAGAAATAATGTTCGAGCTCTAACACTGAAGAAAGTTTAATTGTTTAATTATTCACACACCAACCTATCATTTAAATATAATGAAATATGTATATGTGTATGCTTGTATATGTGGCTGTGGGCGCATTCATGTATTTGTATGTGTGTCTGTGTGTATGTATGTATATGTAACTGCCACTAGCCTACTGTTGCTTAATTAATTGGTGTTGTTTTTTTAGTATTTTATTTATTTCCTTTTAGGCCGTTTGTGGTCACTGTTTGCATTTAATATTTTATTCTTTTTGTAATGAGCATGTTGCGGTCTCCCATAATTAAAGAAGCGCAAGACTTGCAATTTTAATTGTATTTTATCTGTCATAAAACTAGCATGTAAAGTGTATTCCTTGTGGGCAATACATGATAAATATATAAATAAATATAATTGAAGAAATTTATTTTTCTAATTTTTTCAAAGATACGTAAAAACATTGGGTGTTGTCCCAAGACTCAAAACAAACAATGTCATAAAATGAATGTTATTCTAAACATTCTCAATTTAAAATTTGAATTTTAAATACTTTTAAATAATTCATAATTTTGTAAATACGGTTGGACCGTACTTGCAAATATTATGTTATTTTAATATGTATATTACCTTAAACGCGTATATAGCGAATGCAGTCCCACTAATGACGTACATCCCTATCACTCTAGGGAAGAACATCTGAAAAGAAAAACAATTAACTTTACTTTCAAATACTCTTTGATTTCCAATATTTAAAAATTCATTTTTGAACTGATTTTAAAAGAAAGAGGTTCTCAATTTGACTGTTACTTCATTTGTGTTCATCATCGTACATATTTTTATTATTATTGGTTTTTAATCTGAAACCAACGTCGCCAATTTTAGGGGAATTTTTTTCAGAAAATAATTTGAATTCGATTGAAAATCGACTTTCATGTTAATTCTTACCCAACACAAATATTACTTATTGCGTCTATGGTAATGTGAATCGAGTTTTAACCGAACTGCCACTAGATGTCGCAAGTGTGTAAAAAATATAGGCATCTCGATTTTAGAAAGTTAGCTGTGATGGTCTAAATTTACGTAATTTTGACGATGCTCAAAATAACTTATAAGAGATATGTGTTATATAAAGCCTATATGTAAATATTTTTCTCGCCTAGTGCCTAGCAGAAAAAATGACGCGACTTATTCAACTAAATTGGCTGATAATTACGTACATATTTAGGTAAATTGTTTACCCGTTTATATAACCATTAATTGAATGTCCGTGTGGTGATGGATTAAGAATGCGGAGTGTCACCACCGCCGCCGAATCGACTAAGGCAGTAAACTACTAGAGAAAATGCAAAAAAATTACACTGCCAAAAACTTGACACAAACTATCACTATCTGGCCAGCGTGGCTGAGCCAAAACCTTCGTTCTAAAGAGGTTAACTATTAAAACTATTAAAGGCTGTTGATAACGATTGATGACAAATATTAACAGAACCAGTTCCTCTTATTTTCTCCTCGTGAGCTCTCGTAAAACTACTCAAAACCAAAAAGATGAATTGGCTTCTTCAGTGCTCACCTGGACCATAGGATTTTCAAAACCACCCATAGCATAAGTCCAATGCAGCGTGGGCAACACTCCATAGGCTGCCCAAGCGATGAACACGCACATCTTCACGAGGTAAGGTACGCCTAGCCATGGGATCTGCATCACCATCGCTAACACGAAGATTAATGTCACTGACGTCATGTAAAACGCCTTTAGCTCCTGGAATCACAAACATTTAGGTATCAATTTCTGATGATTTCATTTCTATGGAATCGTTCCGAACTTTTCTTGAGTAGGATGAAGCTAGTTGTTTTCTAAAGGGATCTGTAGGTCTCCTAATAAACTCGTTTTCACACATGTTATTAAAAAAATAAAAGGTTTGTCTGATGAAATCACTACGGAATGTACAAATTTTAAGTGTAATAGATATTAGACAGTACGTTTAACTAATTTTTTTTTTTATAAATTCATTGATCCTAATAATGTGTCAAATACTACTACTATTTAAACTTAACTAAACAGTAGAAAATAACTTATTCGGGAACACATCACAGATACTTAATTCAACTGCGAATTAAATATTGCCGGATTAGGTAGTTCCTTCATTTGCACAGTGAAATTACACATGACACATTATGAGACATTATGAAATCTTGTGATTCTAGGTGAACAACATTTACACCTACAATAAAGCTTTACATTTGTAATAAACAGAATTTATTTTTAGATTGCTCAGACCTTGTATGCTTTTTGTAACGTTTTAAAGAACCGTAATTATTTGATATCCATGTCGATGTGATAACTAAACGTTTCTAAAGAGAGGTCCATGTTCAACAGTGGACTGTTATAGACCGTTGGTGATTAACTAAACGCAAGTAAAAGCGTTTCAACATGTGTACAGAAGACGAGGCATTTGTAGCGGACAGGCTTTTTTTTTTCGGGCAAGTAATGACTTACAGATATTTACTAATATAAGATATCAAATAAAATATGTATCAAATTCTAGTAGTCATTGTAATTTTACATTGTTTATAATTCCCACCTCGTATATTGTATAGTACAACCGTACATATTAATTATATAAAAACAATATGTACCCAAATTACAAAACAAAACACAAACGGAAGGTCATTGGTTGCTTTGCATTGCAACGTCAATTACATTATAGTGTGTCGGCGCATGCGCATTCATGTTACCCTAATTGGAACCCTAAAAGTGTGCGTAATGGTATAATGGTAAACGTATATAAACTTGACCTTAAAATTTATTGTGATTATGTGATACTTGATGCGACGCAAAAATTTGCACGCACAACCACATTGCTATTTTCAAGTATCTAGTTTTACCTAAATCAATCATCAATTATTCTCGAGACTTCAATTATTAATGACGTATATTTTTACATATATGTAAATATACATAATAATTATTTATACATTCGTGAAGACAAGAAATCATATGCCAACAAATGAAAATTACGTTCGGCCTTCGGATTATAATTACCAAACTCGAAGATTCAACAACATTAGCTGTACTTGAAACTGGTACTTGATCGCCAAAAACTATCAAACAATAATTTGCCCTGGGCTCTTTTATCAAATTATACTAAAACAAAAAAAACTTAACATGTGCAAATAAAGATAGTCTAAAATTACAAGTTGAAGGCCTCGCCTGAATTCTCGTAATTAAAGTTCGGTCTCAGTTCAATTCTGATCAATTCTCAATCTCACAACTGTCAGTAGCAATATTTTCGTAGTACAGAAACATTAAACGTTGACTAATGTGATTATATCGAATTGTAACCGAACATTGAATCGGTAATTTGTTAATTGCCGCGTGATAATATGGTAGTGTCACCACCCCGCTTATCCCATAGGTATCGTAAGAGGCAACTAAAGGAACAAGTTATGCATGACACCAGCACTGTGAAGAGAAGGAAAACTTGATACAAACCCTATTTCAACACGTCTGGCCAGCGTGCTGTAGTAGGTTAAAACGCCCTTTCTAAGGAGAGGCATATGTCCAGCAGTGCACTAAAAAAGGCTGATGAATCTGCTAATATTAACAATGCTTTACTATTTTACTACGCAAAAAAAAATTAAACCAGTTTCGATATTGAGAGTTTACCGGAACTGAATTGAAATCAAACTTTTATTATGAGAATTAACCTTCTGTTTCTGTCATGACTGCACGTTGTATTTAAACCAAATAGCGAGGGAGCACCAGACCAACGCTCTATTATCTCTGAATTTTTTGAATTTATTTAAATTATAATCACAGTATTGTTATAATTGTAAATTTTCTTTTTAACCACATACACAGTTGTCAATAATACAATGTCGCTATTGCGACAATCTTCTATACACCCCGGTATGAACAGGTTATTTCTTTTTAAACCACCCGGAAAGTATGAGTCTTCTATGAGGTTCTCGTACCGTACATCCAGAGTCAATTTCTTTTAATAAACCGATGAGTATAGTAGGCTTAGTAGACTTAGTGGGCAAGGTGGAGTAGCAGTACAGACCTTTATTGAATTTTTCTTTTACAAAAAAAGTTGTTTCTTCAATTTTACCGTAAAACATGAATAATGTTTATGCTAAAACATCAAACCGTATAGAATGCAATACTTTAAGTGAATAATACCACTTTAAGTGAATATGTTCGCCAAATATACATGCCGCTCGCTTGACGGTAAAAACAACGGCAATTCATTGCTTTTCATGACGTTAACTTATAAAATTATGAATGCGTAAAAAAAACTGTGAACATTAAATTCATGCAAAAAAAACCTATATTAAGCCACGACTCTTGGTTAGGTAAGGTCCGTTTTGCGACGTCATTTGAATATTTTATTTTAATTAATATATTTTTTATTTACATCTTTATAAAACGTCTAAAAACTGGAACAACTAAGTTTCTTACACTGAACTAAAATAAATATTAATTGATATGTGATGTATTGATTTTACGAATAAGAATGGAAACCGTACATGTGATATAATGGATTTATAGACTTATACTACAGGGTGGGCCACGAATTGGTTAACATTTGAAACAATTGTAAAAAAGAATCTTTTGATATATTATAAAAAAAATTATTTACAGGAAAGCTTATTAGTTCAATTGCAATGCAATTCTGTTTGTCCTAGTTACATGTCCGTTGTGGTGAAAGTGAGCTTCGTCAGAAAATAAGATATTGTCAAAATTATTGAATCGTTCTAATATTGTTTCGGCATACGACTTGCGCAAATTAAAATCATTAGGTTTTAGTTCCTGCACTATCTGGATCTTATATGGATGTAATTTCAAAGTTAATTTCAAAATACGGCGTAATAATGTGTGGGATAACCCCAAATTAGCCGAACGTTTGCGCGTTATTCTCTTCGGTCTGAAAACTCTGTGGGCCTCCAGTTTGCTTCATATTTAGCGTAGATCCCGTCTCTTCGAACTTCTTCACCCGTTTCTTTATGAAAGGAGCACTTGGACACTGATTAATTCGGATTCAACGCAAAATAAGCGTCTCCTAGTAATAAGCAAACTGTTGTTTAAATAAAATCCATTGTGACAAAATTGCCGAGAAACAAGCTAGTGGTCAGCCCTCTGCCCACACCCCGCACCGCATTTGTTTGCGCGGGATTTTAGACTCAAATGTTAACGAATTCTTGGCCTACCTGTAAAGAAATAGATTTGCCCCGTTTTTTGCATTATTTTTCTTGATGCTCGGCTTCTATGGGTACCTATCGGTCGTAGCCTTCCTTGATAAATGGGCTATCCAACACTGAAAGTTCCTGAGATTAGTGTGTTCAACCAAACAAACTAAAGCATTATAACATTAGTTTACATAGGCAGGCATGTTGCGGTCACGGTCGTTCCGTGTGGTAGCGAGGCACCGTATGACCAACGGTCATAAAACCCCCAGATTTTAACACTTTGATATTCCCTAAGATATTTATTTTAATGATATGCTGTTAAGGGCAATTTTGATCCACATTAAATGCACAACGTATCTGGTGTGTTTAATTAAATCGAGAATATTTACTGTTTTATTAAAAATTAGGTCGTAAATAACCTGTTATCTTTTTGTAAAATATAAAAGATTATAATAGTTACTATGGGTTATCCGTACGTTATTAACATATATCATCGTTGACTTTTCGTAGATCTTTTTAAGATATATAATGCCGTAGTATATTATTTTAATCAATCTCGTAAGCTTTTTCATTAGATCAGCGACATGATCTTCACAACATCACCTTGCAAATCTTTGAAATTCTCGGATTTTCTCTACTGCATGCATGCAGCAATTGATGTAGTAAGCTGAGATTAATTGTGTCTGCGTGTCTGTATATGTATGTAATATACATCTATTGTACACATAAAAATCATTCTTCCTTTTAAATCACTTTCTATTTTTGAAAGTCACATTAAAATCCGTTACGTAATTTAAAACATCTCACCGTACAAGAACAGAGAGACTCTATTTTATACTATGTAAACATATACTGTGACCTGCCAAGCTTTGCTGTGGTACATTGGGGTTACGTTAATGAGAATTGAGGAATAAAGTGGAGAAAAAAAATTCTGAACTGGGTTGTATTTCGTGACAAAACTTGTGGGCAGTTGATAAGGAACTTTTAGAGTTTTTGAAGCTTATACAAACCAGACAGCTAGATATATTTAGACTTGTGATGATGACAACGTACTTAAATTTATATATAGGTATTAAATGTATGCCTATAAAAACCAACTCAATATCTGACAAAAAAACTTTGCTAGCAGCATACATTTGCATAATATGTACTCACGTAATTACACCAGAACGCATAATACACGCCGGAAGTGTAGATAGCAAGCAATGAGAGCGCGATGCCGAAGAGATCGTACATGAGAAACGTGTTATAATCGTACTCTGATCGACACGAGAACGTGTGGTAGAGTGCTGACAACGCCATGCAAATCTGAAAGGAAGATTTATTTGATTACTGTGAGTCTTTATTTATAACCAACTTGAATTATAAAATAATAACTACACATTTCACACGGCAGTCTAATCGCAAATTTACCAGACTACTAATAAACAAACTTAAATAATTCTAAATACATACACATCATAGGTACATTACATTGGGATACAGAAAAGAATGATGCAGTTCATCACATAAATATTTGTTCTGAGTAGGAATTGAACCCACGACTTCCGGCTTAACAGTAAGGGTTACTAACTACTTGTTAGACCAACAGCCACGTGAATCATAAATGTATTGAATGTTAAAAAATGCATTGGCAATAACTAGCCTTGATATTAAATCCATACGTCATATCAGATGGAAACTTATATACACGTAAAAAGTAACAAAGCCAACAATTTAAATATAGAACGTTTGAAGAACCTTATTTTATACTAATCTTATATGTATACAGTTATGTAATATTCCACGTCCATAAAAGTAACGGGGTCACTGTGATGGTCACTCTGTCTATGCTAGGTTGATTAATTATGAAGGTTACAGAGAAAATCGATGCACTAAGTATATTCTTACTTCAACTTAATACCTTGTTTCCTCGTGGATATGAATCAATACTCGTATCATTGTACACCTCGGCAATTTAGCAACAGTACGCATTTCTACAATATTATAAGATACGAAATCGGGTTTTTCCTTCAACCTTTTACGTCAGATTCTTGTTCTTGTTCTGCGACGCGTTATTTATTACGCAGGAAGTCTTATTAAAAGTTAAGGTATTCAAATTAATATAGCATTATCGTATTTGTTTCATTTTTGCTGTTGAATAAAGCAACGCGAGGATGATAAAATTCTATTCTCAAATAGGAAATCTGGAAAATATTATTTAGCTTTAAAAATACTTTACCTACATTTCTTTCCTTCTTATCTATATTCCCTTTTAACACACTTTCATCCAATGTTTCTCATCTAACCCCTAATGTTCGCTCGACAACAACAGACTTGCCAATATTTAACCTTCACATTTTGGCAGTTACAAAAATCTTATTGAACTATATTAACACGGTAAATAGGAAAAAAAGCGTATTTGTGGTAATTATCGAGAGTAGATCGGAGCTGAATTTCCATTACAAGAATCGGCCTTCATGTCGTACTCGTCGTAATCACATTCTGACTCCTCAGAGCCAGCTTTACCAGGTAACGCACACATACTACGTTTACATAATTATGTATTATAGAATGCGAAAGTTGAAAAATGAGTTTGCATACGCATATATAAAAAGACAGAGACAACCCCAGCTTTCTTTAATCTGAACACTTTTTCAACGCACAATGGCCATGTTTTACTTGCAATTAAGTAGATTAAGACATGTTCACTGTTGTCTTAGAAAATTTATTGTTAAAAGTGTGTAATTCCACATCTCGTTAACACTTAAAAAAACACTCACCTCGCACATTGTCGCGCTCTGTAAAATGTAATTATATTCTAAATGATTGTAATTAAAAAATATTAATAGACATATGAGTACATTACATGATAATAGTGTCATCATATTTCTATTGATATTGATATTATTAAAAGTTTATCTATAGTAAGTTTTACGCGTATTTTACAATATTTCGGTAAGGATTTTGCGACCAACCACATTTTAAAAATGTGCGTCAGATTCGCCCGCCAATCAAGAAGCGCGTAGGCTTAAAGAATTTGATACCAATTTATTACGAAACAAATTATTCTACTGCTAAATAAGGTAAATCGCCTTCTATTTTGAAGCACTAATTAACTATCGTTTTGAAGGTCTCACTGTGTTGAAGATAATATAACGACTGTAAGACAAAAATAATCCATCTTCTTTTTACGCCTAAGTCCATTCATGTTTCAAAAATAACAATGAAAATTTAATGTTTCAAAGTTCAAAGTAGTCGTTAGACACTAATATTCAAGAAAGATGAAATAGTCGTCAAATTTTGGTAATAGATGCATATGTTACCATAAATTTAATGGCTGGAGCAGACAACCTGCGTCGAAGGCGGTGTCTGCCTTATTGTGGATAGGCGCTAGAGAAATTCTTATGTTTTAATGACAGCAATGCTTATGGTCCAAGAGCCCGTGAGTGCCAGACCTTCATCATTTTATAAAAGCTGAAAGTTCTTCTATGTGTGTCCCTAGTACAGGTAAGAATGATCCCCAAACATGAAGCTGAGGCAGCGGTGGCTTTGGCAGATAACAGGCAACAAAGGTATGTAAAATTCCATCTCAAATTCGTCATAATATAAAACTTGATTTTTTTATATTTGATTCATAATAATATCAAAACTCGCGTTGCTCATTGCCAGACAGTTAGTATGGTTCCAACCCTCTGCCGGACACCCCTAAACTATTATAATTTATAATTATACTTACGTTATATTATAAAACCTAAATTTAATATATAATTTTTTGGGAGCCTATTAAACTATGTTTATATAGTAGCCGGACAGTTTCGAAGGTTCTATCATCTTGCCAGACGCATTCAAAGTGAGGAATAATCGGGAGAGCAAGGAGCGAATACAGTAACTAAACGTTATATTATAAAACCTAAGTTTCATATATAATTTTTTGGGAGCCTATTAAACTATGTTTACATAGTAGCCGGACAGTTTCGAAGGTTCTATCATCTTGCCAGACGCATTCAAAGTGAGCAGTAATCGGGAGAGCAAGGAGCGAATACAGTAACTAAACGTTATATTGTAAAACCTAAGTTTCATATATAATTTTTTGGGAGCCTATTAAACCATGTTTACATAGTAGCCGGACAGTTTCGAAGGTTCTATCATCTTGCCAGACGCATTCAAAGGCGGTCCGAATTGTACTCGCAGCACTTACGACGTTTAAACTGCTAACGTGTGGACCGATTTAGTGAGCGCGCTATAACGATGAAAATGATGAAAATATTTAGATTCAATTAAAATAAATTAATTTCTCTGTAAATTTCTTATCTTAAAAAAATGTGTCCTTTGGTATAATAAACACTAATATTTGATTTACTTTGTTTCATTGGCTTTATAATTTTAATAGCATTGACAATAATAAACTTCTTAAAAATGAAAAATAATATCAATTAAATTATTAGATTTTCGATATGATTGACATTGTATGAGAAACATTTTACTCAGTATTATTTTAAATATTTGTTATTGAAATTGTAAAAATTAATTAATGAAATTTCTGGATTAAGAAAAAAATAAACTGCAAAATTTGAAATTAATAACAATGGGTGCGCAGTGAAATCCCGCAATAGACTAAGCGCTCTGTTTCATTCGCACTAGTTACTGTATACGCTCCTTGCTCTCCTGATTACTGCTCACTTTGAATGCGCCTGGCAAGATGAGAGAACCTTCGAAACTGTCCGGCTACTATATAAACATAGTTTAATAGGCTCCCAAAAAATTATATATAAAATTTAGGTTTTATAATATAACGCTTAGTTACTGTATTCGCTCCTTGCTCTCCCGATTACTGCTCACTTTGAATGCGTCTGGCAAGATGATAGAACCTTCGAAACTGTCCGGCTACTATGTAAACATAGTTTAATAGGCTCCCAAAAAATTATATATGAAACTTAGGTTTTATAATATAACGTTTAGTTACTGTATTCGCTCCTTGCTCTCCCGATTATTGCTTACTTTGAATGCGTCTGGCAAGATGATAGAACCTTCGAAACTGTCCGGCTACTATATAAACATAGTTTAATAGGCTCCCAAAAAATTATATATTAAATTTAGGTTTTATAATATAACGTAAGTATAATTATAAATTATAATAGTTTAGGGGTGTCCGGCAGAGGGTTGGAACCATACTAACTGTCTGGCAATGAGCAACGCGAGTTTTGATATTATTATGAATCAAATATAAAAAAATCAAGTTTTATATTATGACGAATTTGAGATGGAATTTTACATACCTTTGTTGCCTGTTATCTGCCAAAGCCACCGCTGCCTCAGCTTCATGTTTGGGGATCATTCTTACCTGTACTAGGGACACACATAGAAGAACTTTCAGCTTTTATAAAATGACGAAGGTCTGGCACTCACGGGCTCTTGCTCTATTAGATCTGTCAAGAATAACTACTGTAACTTGACACATCTAACACACGACCACCTGATGCCAAACCGAGCAAACGTTATATAGCACTGTAGTAAGCAGACTGCTGATAGACATTCTCATATATTTCTAAATATATACACAAATTAATATAACCCTCAGACACGGAACAAATTATCTTACTTATCACCGAACAAGCCAACCAGTGAAGTCCAGTTAGGAACGTATCGCTGGTCTCAAAGTCCTGGTACAGTCTCGTATTCCGGCACATTTGCGTAAGACTGCATACTCGTAAGTGTATCGCAAAGATGTTTTCATTATAATAGATACGTTATCCTTGCACCCGTTTACTGACAATTCTTAGCTTATTATTAGCCCGCAATTGCTTACTTGCCGTACGTTGTCTACTTATGTCTGTAAAATTTAAATAAAATCTATGGCCACCATGCTATTGAGAGATATTTGTAATTTACATCGCACCATCTCAGTCAGTTGTCACTTACTAGTTGCTAATTGATGTTTTTCAAGGTTAAATTATGATCTCTGACGATAACGTGCATAATAATATTATTTTAATTATTTTACATAGGCATCATGTCGTAACATAATAAATACTGAATATATGTTACAAAGTATCGGAATATCGTAGGGCTCAATTTCTTCTTAGTATCTTTTAAGTGCCTGGAGAGTATCTTCTATAAGAGAAGAGAAAAATCATTCGTACAGAGATTTAAATGAAGGTTCCATTATACCAAATGATCATATTCTATGTTGGTTAATATTTTGTAACACATGGCTATTTAGATATTCATCTAATTGACATATACGAGTACAAATACATCTGCTCCAAGACTGACCGGAAACGGATGCCTGCGGCGCGGCGTCAAGTCCACCTTATGCAATATAATTGCAGGAATTTTTAATAAAATGGTGCTACATCTGAGGACTTCAGAAAAGAATATATTTAAAATAAATCAAGTTTACTTTCTGTTTTACATGCCTAATAAAAAATAACAAACCCTATAATTTTTGGAAAATACAGATCTACTACTGTGTATAATAATGACAAATATTGGCCATACGATATCGATATCGATACGAGTAAGAGGTTTTTTTAAGACACGAAATTGGTTTTTGACAGGCAATAGTTATGAGCTAACATATTGATTTAAAGTTGTAATAGAAATATTTTATAATAATTGCAGAGAAATAAAATAGACTTGCATTATATGTTGATTTGTATTAATAGTTTTCAATGACTACAACAACCCAAGCAAATCTCATTCATAAATAAGTAAATTTGCAGATCTTAAATTTGCAGGTCTTAATTTGCACGTTTTAATTTGCAAGTCGTGAATTTTCAGGTGAACTAGTACAATCTTGTAAACAGACTCTGAACAAAAAAAAATCTATGTTTTCAAGAATACTTTAATTAGCATATAATTTCTTTTAAAAGGATTCCAGTAATCTCTTCATCAAGATTGGTCTCGTAAGCAGAGATTATAAAAAAATATTCGCATTCCACGACCAGACTTTCTCTTTTTTTTACCATCACACCATCATCATCACAATTTGTTTTTAAAACACGCAATGTGTTTTACATTATTTTCTAAAGTAGCTATATAATCAAACAAGTTCCGGAATTATCGTCATTTTTGCAACTGAGTTCCGGAACTGAGACCCTACACTGCACGCCCTAGTTAACCGAAGCAAAAGTCGCAAATAAGAAGACACCATATTACTTGTGGTTAAATTCGTAACAAAGTAGATTAGTAACAAATTCTTTGCTGTATTTTTAGTGCGTCAATTGTAAGTGAAACAATGTTTTCCGACACAAACATTACTTTAACGTCAACATCACGCCGTTTCTTTGTCAACTTCGCCATTTTGCAGAAGAATCACCATTTTGCAAGACAATAAAGGTTTATTTAAAACGACCACAGTTAAATAAAATTTTCCCCACGACCACCAGTAGAAAGCAGTTTTAGTGCTGGCGGTAAGGAATAAGCCCAAAAAAAATTATCGATGTGATTGTCATCGTAAAACATGTATCAATCTTCAAACAACAGGTTTATAAACTACCTCGGTGACCGGTAGTAGCTGACGCCTCCCTCTCCTGAGCACATTGTTGCAACATTAGCACCATCGATATTACGAAATCGGTCAAGTCTTTAAACACAACCTACAAAAAAATACATGTCCATCACTGCACTGTACTATAAGTAACGCAATAAAAAATTTGCATTACTTAACTACGGGAAACAATAGTATTACTTTCCTTTAGTCGTTCGGCATTTTAATAGTGATATTATAAAATTAGTTTTTCATCATTTTAATTACATGGTTGTCTATGCTACCACTAGTGGTTAGAGGTTACCATAAATATCATTACTTTCAGAGTATTTTGTTAATTTTCTACACAATCGCTCATTAAAGGGTTGTGATGTATACACAGAAGTACATGCATGTGCGAGGAGTTTCTTTAGTCTTCCGTAATTGTTAATGCCACAAAAATTTGTCATTATAATTCATAAATGTTTAGCACAGTATGTAAATTAAAATGAGGACTTTTTTTGGGTTACTTCTTCCTTTTTTTATTAATATTAAACTAAATTGATTAATTCAAACAAAATTCAAATAATTTTGTTGATGCGAAAGTTTGCGTAGATGTATCACATGATGTATCGATGTTAATTTTTCAATCACGCCAGAATGATTGACCGAACTTAGATAAAATTTTGCAAGGTTCTGAGATAGATCTAAAATTGCAAACAATACACGAGGAAATGTTAATTAACACAAACGATATTAACACGTTGAAGTCGGTGCCATGAGTTAGTCGTCGCTAACTTGACTGAGGTATTTTTATAACTTTTATAGATAGTAATGTTCAGATCTTTGTACGAGAGACAAGTGAAAGTTCATTCATTCATACCTATGTATATATTACGTGTTTTGGTTTATTCGCTTGAGCTAACGCTCAAATAGCGAAAGAACTATCGTACTCATAAAACAACTTTTTCGTTGTTTAAACTTTATCTCAACATACGTCTGTAACAGATAACCGTTTTATTTACGTGGGGGTACTAACAGTTTAAGAGATGGTGAGATGCATGGATTTCTTTTCTTACTGTACTCTATTTTTGGTAGATCTACCCAACAACTGATTAGAGATGTCGACAAAATATAGTATTATTCCCCATTTCTTCGTCCCCTGATGGACTCGTAGCGTGATCAAACTTAAAAGTGTGTGGTAAATAAATGGAGACCGACTTTCCTTTACTCGGCAAACCGTATTTTCAAAAAACGTGGGCCTAATTTCACTATACATGTAGCACAATGTGCGAATTATTCTTCAATGCCAATTACCGAGAAAGTTAAAGCAATTAATTTAGCCTTTGCCTGGTCACAAAAAACCATAACCTGAATTTAATATCACGCATTAAGGCTATAGAAATTTTGTCACATAGCATGAACTACAAAATCTTTACAGAGAAACTTTTTGGCAACTCAAGAGGCCATGCTTGAGAGTTACCTAACACCTAGATTCACTGGAGCTAAGGTCTGATGATAAAAATATGAATACCGACAGAATTTTCAGACATGCCAAGAGCTATACATTAGACAGGTTGACAATATAAGTGTCGCAAGTACAAAATTTAACAGTTAAGTACTTAACGAAAAAAGTACTCAAGAGAAAATGTATTGTCGTGTTGCAATCATAGTAAATTTAACAGAAGATGAAAATTTAATGAAATACAACTGTCGCCATATAAAGAAAAATAGAAACATTGATGCACAATTTATGACACATTCCTTGAATGTTGTTATGGACATTGCATTGTAAAACATGTATAATTATGTATACATGAATACTTGGAATGTCTCGTTGAAAGTGAAAGTTTTTATAAGTGGTGAGATGGCTGACAATCCAACGTTGGGACGTTTTCCACTTGTATAAAATTAACTTTATGGGAAAATTACCTACTCGTATCATTAACATGCAAGTATTATGTGACGAGAAATATATTTAAACGCGAGAATTGTATATAGAAATTCTATAAATTGTCATTTACAGACAGTCAGTATATGGGGTTTTAATTCGATTCAAGTTCCTAAAGTATTTTCCTGTTTAGACTAAGAAAAACTTCTAATAATAATCGGATTGGAACGTCGAAACATTAAGGTCTCTACAATTTAAAAGATAATTTTCATAATTCGTGGTAGAAACTTTAATGTGTAAACCGTTAACTGCCTAATTGTATCAAGTATAGCGCACGCACTTACGGACGAATCAAAGTTTGCCAGTACCACAAAAATTCAATTCAATTTTTTTATTTCTTTACTTTCATTTATTGCCTAGATATAATGATATCTAGGCTATTACTACTCGAGAGCACTACAAATGTCAAACTTTCACATTGAATAAGCAAATCAATAGATAATATACTAGAATAAATTTAATCCAATCTCTTTTTGATTTTTTTACTGGCAACACCTTCAAAATTACACCTCAAAGAAAATTAAAAGCTATTGTGCACATATGTTGTACCCAAAATAAAGCCTTTCCATTGGCTCCGTCCATAAGTGAGCAACGTCAAGTTGACTTGCAGTTCGCTAATGATATGTTTTTTTAATCATTTCGTACTTTCACTAACGGGAGAAAAGCAGGTCGAACATCTGAGCCGTAAACTTTCAAGACGCCGGACCAATGGTGTAGTTCATTTTGTAATAACTACGTCACGTCATGGAAGTAATATAGAGATAGACAACGCGTTGAACGGACACAGATCAGAAGGAAGGGGCAACAAACTATACAAATGACGTAAATAGATTTTTTGCGTCGTGACATAACTATATAAATGGATTAAACTAATCCATTGTTATCCAGTTGTTATCGTAATTAAAAATAATAATATCATGTTTGAATAACATGGTTTAAGTTTTTGTTTTAATTAATGTTTGCTATAAAATAGTATATTTTTTAAGAATTTGGTTAAAAATTTAGAGAATAAAAGATCTTTTTTAACTTAACTCCAAAATAAATACAATTTTTCATTTTTAAAACAAAGACAAGCAACATTAAAAATCTAGATGAAAGGGCATTCAGAAACTTCATTGTTTCTCTAGGAAAACGGTAAGAATGTATATCTCTTTATTATTCTTAGTACATTCATAAACAAACACAAAATCGCATTTAAAATATTAATCATAGTACTCACAAAGATAATTTTATTTGCCAATTAACTGATGTTCATTTAATAATCTTTAATAAGTTTATCTATACTAATATTATAAAGCTGAGGAGTTCCTTTGTTTGATTGATTGTTTTGTTTGTTTGGTGGAACGCGCTAATCTCAGGAAGTGTTAGTCCGTTTGAACAATTCTTTCGTAAATAAAGTAAGTAAACTAAATCTTTAGTAATTATTTTAGAAACAAAACATTGTAAAACACATTCATTTCCCTTAAAACACCTTACAAATCACCGCTTGAGACTAACATCAGCTTCTCTCATGTAAACGGAGTTTGAATCTTACAAAATCTATACCTGAGTGAAGATTTCGAAATAAATATCATTCTGTAATAAGCTATCACTCACTTGAGTATGGATTGGTGAATCTTGTTTTAAGTAACGTTCAATAATAAAACCTCTACCTAAAATCAGTTTTAAGATTAGATTCAGGACTCAGACACGTTTTAAAATATGGGCCTTAGTCTATTATCCCACGCTGGACAAACGTGTTGTTTTTTGATACAATACAGTCCTTGTAATGCTTTTACGCTATGGTGTTTGTTACCTCAGACATCACTCTGCCGATACCCACGGGATAAATAGAGATAGTGGCATCCCGTATTCTTAATTCAACACTATAGACAGAGATACGGATACAGATACTATAGACACGAAGATACTATTATTATAGAATATTAATTTAGCCTAGCTTATAAAATTAGACGCCGTTGCAAATTAGTAAGTTCTGACTGAAGTGCCATTGACCTGAAAACTGCTATACCAAAATGATATGTAATGAACACACTGGCAGTTAATTCAAACCTATACTTTAATGAAATGATTGAGGCTTTAAGGAAACTTACCATGAAACATGAAAATAATATTCCCGCGACGGCTTTATCTGTCATTGTGGCGTGAATGTTTATGATCACCAAGTCGTTGATTGTGAGGAAGAATATCAATAGGAAGCCGAATATGTGCGTCCATATATTCATAGTCTCGTTCGTCCACCAGAATATGCTGTAACAAACACAACGTTTACAGTTGTATAGTGTAGAAAAATAATCGCTATAGATATGCGCCGACATTATAGGCAAAAAAAATCAAATACCTAGAGTTAGGTTGTGAGCGAGGGCGAGAGGGTTTTTAATAAGACAAGTGTTCGGCTTGAAGAGTGGATTGAGACTAACTTTATTTATAAAACCATTTCTTAAAGTTAAACAGTATTCTTATTGATATGTGTTGAAGACAAAGAGCTATTTGTTCTAATGTTTAGTCTGCGGCTTATCATCTAAGTGGTGGTTCATGACGGATGCCAAGATTAACTTTATTTTATAAAACAATACACAGTATTCTGATTATGCGTTGGAGACAAGGGGCTAGTTGTTCTATTGTTTCCAGGGCGTCTGTGGCTTATCAGCTAAGTGGTCGTTCATGACTGATGCTATTGTAGGGCGTCACGTCTATGACGACATAACTCCTCCCCCCTTAAGACGGAGGCGGCACGAAGGCTGCGAAGGCTGAAGTTCAACGGCTTCCGGTTGTGCAGCCGAGATTTTCGTTGATCTAGTTTTCCACCAGAATTTGTAGACTGCAATTCCTATTCCTGTTGCTGTTATTATGAAGTAAAGTGCAATTGATGACCAGCTGGGGGTGCTTGAAATAATGGTTAAGTTTTTGCTTGTATTCTTTAATTCCTCTGTTTGTTGCAGCGCACTTTTCAGGTTATCTAGTTCTATGTTTTCTAGTTTTGTCTTTGATTTGTTGTATAATATTGTTGTTGTAGCTTGTAGTGGCGTAGGTGCAGTTAGGCGGATCTTCGTGTTGTATTAGTTGAGCTATGCAGTCCGTAGAGTGCAGTAAGGGTTGCCATTCTAAGTGTTTGCAGATGACGTTGTCCCCGGTGATGTATGTGTATGGCTCGTGAGGGTAGGCAAACTCATTATTTCCCAAGATTAGGATGGGGTTGCTAGGTATAAGTACTGTGTTGTTATTATTAGGGATAGAATATAGGTGTAATAGGTTGTAAGGTTGTTCGGTAACAATTGGTATGTCCAGTATGAAGTTAAGGGTTTGATTAGTGTTATAAGCTTTAACAGTGATTGCTTTTTTCCCATAGATGGATACTATCCATGTTAGGGTTAAAGGCTAGGTATATATATACTGTGGCATTTACTTTTAATTTAATTGTATTATAATTGCTACATATATCTAAATATATCTGTCTTATTTTCGTGATGTTATAATTACGGCTATGTTGGGTGATTTCGTTCGCATGTGTCAGGTGTTTTTGGTAAGTCTAATAGGTCACGAATGTCTATGTTCTCTAGGTTTGGGTCTAATAATGGGATGTGGACTAATTGATCTGTATTTTGTGTTCTGTGTTTGTTTTTAATTAAACAAGTGATAGACGGATCGTCCATATTGTGAATTAAGTTAAGTGCATCTTGTACACCTTCAATATAAAAATATAAGGTCCTCCTGTTCCCATCATAACTGGGTAACTGGGTGGAGAACGTGGAGAAATCGGTGGTTACCGATTTTTCGTCTATGAAAGATTTTTCAATTAGTACCTTCTTTTCACTTGTCATTTTTAACTACAGTGATACGAATGGTAACAACGAAAGAAAATTCTTTTCTAAGTACCGTATTGCATTAAAAAAAAATAATGCTATAACGGTTTTTTACGATACTGGATACACCAAATGTTATGGGGATGTCCAGGAAATCGTTTAAGGAGTCTCGGGAGTAGTAGAGTTTTATACTTACCCCACGAGCATTGCCGATTTGTAGGCTGAGATGGAGGTGAGTCTTCGTTTCTTCAGCTGGTCAGCTTGTCTGCCTCTGCTTTGCACTACGCTCACTGTAGATTCTTTTATTCGCGAACGCGGACGCTTAGCAAAGGTATTCTCTGCAGCAGGAACCGACAGTATCGCGACGAACCGACTGCGCCAGTTAGGTTGTGAGCGAGGGCGAGAGGGTTTTTAATAAGACAAGTGTTCGGCTTGAAGAGTGGATTGAGACTAACTTTATTTATAAAACCATTTCTTAAAGTTAAACAGTATTCTTATTGATATGTGTTGAAGACAAAGAGCTATTTGTTCTAATGTTTAGTCTGCGGCTTATCATCTAAGTGGTGGTTCATGACGGATGCCAAGATTAACTTTATTTTATAAAACAATACACAGTATTCTGATTATGCGTTGGAGACAAGGGGCTAGTTGTTCTATTGTTTCCAGGGCGTCTGTGGCTTATCAGCTAAGTGGTCGTTCATGACTGATGCTATTGTAGGGCGTCACGTCTATGACGACATAACTCTAGTACAGATATTTTTATTTTTTTTCACTTCTGGATACGTATTCAAAATGGGATCAATTCACTTTTGGATACATTTCGAAAATAGGGACAACGGGCAAGTGTACCCTCGCAAACAAAAATAAATTCCAAAGTAGTCATCTTCGACTCGGCTCTTACTCCTTTTTACGAATAGTCTATTAATTTAATTATTACTTTATCAAAAACCAAAACATTAGCTGGCACATTAAGTTAAAATACCATTTTCGGCAGGTTTTACTTGAAGGTAATTTTAGTTCTACATTTCTACACACCAATTCCTATGTGTGTCTGACAATCGTTGCAAAAATTACCAAGCTTGCAATACATGAAACTTAATAACACAATTACTGTCTAATTTAAACTACAATTACTGATACTATCCGTCTTATATGTACGGTTTCCGCTGATGGTGTTTGCAGAAGTGAAAGTTACAGAATTATTAATATGTGTCATTATTAGTTCATGTATGATACACAGGTCTGTCAGACTAATGAATTAGACGTGACTGTTTTTCCCATAAATTTTCCTTGCTATCAATTCTTTAATCTTTCGTGATCAGGATTTGTGCTTTTTAGGATTATCTCAATAGAAAATTTCTATTTTCTATAAACTGTAAAAAAAAAACTTCATTGTTATCTGCCGATCTGTCTATCTTAGAGACTTTCTCTCAAGAACGTGTAGAGGTATTAAGTTGAAAATGACATGACATACTTTTGGCTACCGTACCTTTGAAGACAACCCCTACAAATAACTAGTAACTAATTAAAACCTCAAAGGAAATCTGTGCTCCGCGGAATTCAAACTGCTGTTTTGTAGATGTGTCCACTTTTGTAAATTGACTGTAACGCAACGCATTCGGAGTTTTTCTCGGGGTTTTTCGGTAATTATACTTTGTGTTTTTATCACGATTTTGACAAAAAACCTTCCAGAATGGCCAAGATGGACACATTATATAGAAATTTATATAAAACACTTAAAGTAGAGACTACGAGCATATTGTATACACTGTTTTTTATGTAAGAAAAGTAAGCCCATGAAACTAAGACATATATGAAAATTTGTATGCATTGACAACTCAAGGGTAACAAAGGAAATATTATATAGTACAAACTTATATTACGCGCGCAAAGCCTAGTAAACTAGAAGTACTCGAGTACTAGGAGCTAAATAAATGTTAAACGCTGTTCGTAACTAAACCCACTTCTTGAGAAACGGTGAGACCAATATGGCTAATTCGATCTGTATTGTAATTGGCTTTATCTGTGTGTATATGGCCACTATTATGCCATCATAAGCAACTGCCGAATATTTATGTTTTTGCGAGGAATACTCAATTTGTATCAGCCGTGGCGAAAGTCCAACCATTTCAGAGATTAACCGCAACAAACCGTTACAAAGACAAAAAAAAATATATAGTTTTTAAATTTATTTAGTTTTTTTAAGCATCATAAAAACATTGATGCATGGACACAGTGAAAAGCTAAAATTTTGACATAACAAATAGGTGATTAAATATTTTTTTTTATTTACGAGTACTTCAAACAATAAATAATTAGCAGAACTAAAAAAAACAAAATTTGATAATAACTGCCGTAGGTGGATGGTGGATTTGTTCTCTACATTTTAATTTGTTTACATACAGAAATAAATTCAATGTGCGTTTCGAAAAAAACAAAAAAATAATCAGTTCAACTGTTCACAGGATTGTTCGAATACACCACGTATTCGAACAATCCTGTGAACAGTTTCATGTGAAATGACCGCCGTGTGATGACCGAGACCACTTAAATATTATATATCATCATTGGCATCAATGTAAAATACTTATAAGGAATTTAAATTTTAAAATTATAACAATGAATAACTCGTTGCCTGACTGTGGGCATCGTTGATAGTAGTCAGATGGTGATAAAATATAAAAATTTTCAATCATATCCATAGCATCCATACTACGATGTAGATAGGTATAAGGGTTGATAGGTAGATTATTTATTTTTATTTTTTTTTCTATATTAAGAGCCTGCCAAAGTGATTCTACTCTGCCTGATGGAATGCATGAATAGAATCCAAGAGTTGTGGTCACCATACTCATTGCAAATGCACACTATGGCTGCCTTATGAGATACTTTTTCAAACCCCGCTTGAGGACGTAAAAGGCATGAAAGTCATCGTGACAGTGTAAGGCTTACACAGTTACCACGATAACTGTCACCCCTGCATCAATGGGTCTCCGGTCTCACATTCACTAACGAAACACGACAACACGGATGCTGGTACTTTAGGTTGGTCTTCTGTGGGAGGGTACTGCCCCGGTCGAGCCGGTCCACTCGTACTGAAATCAGCGTGGCTCTACTACCTAGCAATTATTTATTTTCGCTTTTAGTAATTGTTCCTATATTGATCTTTAACAATCCACTGTTGGAAATAAATCTCTCCTTCGAAAAGAGGTTTTGGCCTACTATACCACGCTTGGTATAGGGTTTGTTTCAAATTTTCCTTCTCTTTGCAATGATGCTGTCCTGTATAGTTTGCTCCTCTAGTCGCCTCTTACGAAACGTAGGATGAAGAGGGGCGGTCACTCTCCATATTCCTAATCCGTCACCACACGGTTCCTATACTGGAATATTTTATCTTCACTATTTTACTACGATTCGTTTAATGTCGTTGTGATATTGTGTAATTTAAATTACTAGAACTACTTGAAGTAAATCAATAAATTATTGGCCTTGATATAACAGTAGTAACCATTTCGTACAATTGTGTTTTACTAAATTAGAAAATTAAATGAATATTTCGGACATTTGAAACACAACGTCATCTAGTTTTAAACTAAGCAGAGTTTGTGCTATGATAACTAGACTGACTGCTAAAATACTAATATACTTTTTTTTTTGTAAATACATATCTTACACATAGAAACCACCCAAACTTCGAAACAAATATTTGCAGATCATACAAACATTTGATCCGGCCCGGTAATCGAACCGGAGACTGCAGTCGCATTCACTATCGCTGCGCCACCGGGGCAGTTAATAAATAAATAACCATAATTAAAGACAATCACAGTAAGCGCTTTCTGTTATTGTCTTTAATTATTATTGAACAATGTCGTCTATTTAACGTGTTAGCTGTCATTTCATATAATTGAATGAACACAAATCATGCATTTTCTATCTTTGTATTTATATAAGATACTGTATCATTTGTTGGTTTTCCAAAATAAATAAATTTAATATTATAACATTTTTTTTTAAAAAAGACGACACCCACATTAGGAATAAATCCTGTGTCACGGGAGAGTTTACAAACATACAAAAAACGGACACAAAGAACACCCAGACTCTGAACAACAATTCGTGGATCACACAAAGGCGTGGTGACCGCTTAAACCGCTAGGCTAATCGTGCAATCAACACGTACTTATGTTAAAAAGTAGACTATATTTAAACATTTCAAGAAACAAAAATGAGCATAACTATTAATCAGACTGCTGTTAAACACAATTATTTATTTATAAATAAATACATATGACAAATAAATTACACCCAGACATAACAAATGATCGCACACGTCACACTATAATTGTCGCGGGTGGGTGTCGAACCAACTACCTTCGGCTTAGCAGATAGAATCACTTACCATTAAGAGACAGAAAGAAAAAAGAAAAACGTAAAATGTATTTCTATGGACTAAGAGAACAAACAAATTATTAAAGCATAGATAGAATGGCGTCTGTCGATATTAGCCTCAGATCAAACGTTTTTATATGGTCTGAGTGTGTAGCTAACTCGACAGTGATGATATTATATATGACTAGACGACAACATGTTTTTTTCTTTACGTTTTGTTGCTTTTATAAGCGATTTTACTCAAGTGTGCGTCGGTGACAAAGATCTCTAAGTCTTTAACGAGTCGACGTAGTATACACGCGATTAACTATTTATCCTTCGTAAATCATAAGCTTTTTTAGTTTTGCTGTATATGTAATATAATAAACAAGCGCAAATGGCTTCACGTTACGCGTAAACATGATCCACAAACTTATGAAGAAATTTACGTCACTGGGGTCGTTATGGTTTACATAGTCGCCACGCCGCTCTCTACTGCGCTGTTGCGAGTTCAACCTCACACAGAATAATACTTTGTGTGATCCAAAAATTGTTGTACTGAGCCTGAGTGTTCTTTGTATCCGTTTCCTGTACGTTTATAAAGTTCCTCGCGACACAGGATATACTACAATACAGGTGTTGTCTTTTTAAGATAAAAAAAATCTTGAAACAAATATATTCGTTACTCATATAGTTATATTATCCATATGTGAGGTTAACTTAGCAAGCTTAACTTGGCAGTAAAAAGTGTTTGCTAAATTTAAGCTTTATTATCGTTGCTTTTTTATGATTAGACTTGCTGTTTAACGTATTTCATTTGTTCATAACATTGTATGATTCACTCTTAAAAAAATATACAGGAACATAAAATGGTACACAATGCTCTAGAACACAGATATTAGCTTAAAAACACAAAACGGATGCCATGTTGTGTTTTTACGCTAATATTGTAAAGGTGAAAGTTTGTCTGTTTCTTTTTATAAATACATAAATTTTATACGTAGAAAACACTCATGTTCCGGGACAAATATTTGCAGAGAATGCAAACGTTTAGTCCAACCCGGGAATCGAGCCCGAGACCTCAAGTACAACAGTAGCACACGTTACCATTACGCTACCGAGGCAATATAGGAGTTGCTGACACCCTGGATTAACAAAAGCTACTTTTTATTATAATGAAATGTAGTTTCCATGGGGTGAACAAGCAACATCAATATATTTGGTATTCTTACAAACTTCGGGTTAAATAATTGTTTAATAATATGACACGACATTTTTAAATATAATAGAAAATGTTATGTAGGCTGCTGTGGGATTTAGTGAGCAGACCGGCACTCCGGCAGCCCCAAACACGCCCTTCGTCTCCTTACAGAGAGTATGCGAAAGCCACTCTCCGTATTAAAACAAAAGGCTTGCAGGTAGCACCAAGGTAAAGTTTACTTAATTTAGTTAAAGAGACGTAAATTTTTACGCAAATAATAGGGTGGATACTCTTTAATTTTATTTCCAGCAATCCAAAAAGGTCTTTCAGACTAACTGTTTTAAGTACCTGTACTTAATGTTGGTTTCAAACATTCACTAATCGAAATAAACCAGAAATAACTAGTTAAGACGCAGTTCACAACCGTTACCAATACATACAATGGAAACCAAGATATACGTGAATATTCATTCTTTTTAATGTTTTTGTTTTAGTGACCCTGTTCTCCTTTACAAAATAGTATTAATTATTGATAAGTGGCCGAAAACATTACCTAGATTAATTATATCAGACAAATGATAAAAAAATAAATGGTATTTAAAGAGTTTGATGGCATTACCGATATTATCATGGCTTATAGCTGGATACAGACCACTCCTTAGAAAGGAGATTTTAGCCTACTGTACACTGTACTTTTAGACTCTGGTCAGACGGCTTGACGGACTCTTTGCAGTGACGTCGTCTTGCGTAGTTTACTCCCGTAGTCGCCTTTTACGACACCCAGGGGATGCATAGGAGTAGTGACACTTTGTACTCTTCATTCGTCAATCCGTCCGGATTAACGATATACATCATAACATTATAAATACTGTATTGATGATAATAGAGGAGCAATATTGTGTCAAAAAGGGAGGACGAAGAACGCGGTCATTAATTATGTTATGTGTTACTGTAATATCAAGAATTTCTATTTCAAACATGCACACATATATAACGGCGCCTGTTTCCCCGTAGGCGTAAGCAGAGGCATATTAAACGCCCACTTTTCGCCAGTATTTTGATCTTACGTAATAGGTGGCGAGTCTATTGCCTCGTGTGTCGATCACAGCAGCACTCAGCAGGTGCACCACTTGCAGGTGAGGTTGACTTGGAGCCCTAGGTTCTTTGTTTTTAAATTTTCGTCTATAAAAGTATCAAAGGGTACGCACTTTTTAGGTGAACATTTAAAAAACAAAAAACTTAAAAATATGTACAGTGATATACATACATGAGACCTGTAATCTGCTAGTGTATTACAGAACAGTAATAGTAATTAACAAGTGTAATGATAAGTAATTAACAATTATAATAAGTTACAGAAATCACACATAATTAATGTGATAAATGTTAAAAAAAAGAATTATTTACCTTTCCAAACACAGCCTGGTAGGTAAATATTTTCTATATCCATCTCTAATGTAGGGATTATGTTTGATATAATCTGGTGCTTCTTCATATTTGAGCAATTTCCTATAATTTAAATATTCTTCTTCTTCTTTGGTCAAGTTATTGTTGTCTTCCAGTTTCTTGCCTCTCCGGAGCATGCAAGTAGCTGCGCACACATTTTCTGTTCTACATTCATCTTCTACCTGAAACAAGGTTATACACTGAGACATGGCAAATAAATGATACTAATAAAAAAGGGCAAATGCAGTATTGAAAGTGATCAAGTACAATCTCTGTTAGCTTAACTTTTTTTTTCTGTAAGCTCTTAAACAACTGAACATATTTTAATAATTATTTGAACAATAAACCGCTGTATAAATACTATGAACTCTACACAATTATCAGTTAATTATATTTAACATAAAAATTAAACACCTTTTTCCTTCATTTTGAATTTAATTAGTTTATTAGTAGTAGTATTACATATTTATTTCTTTAGCTTCTGACAAACAACAAATAACAGAGCTTCTGTAGCTTAAATGGTTAAATGGATTTTGGCTGATCTGATTTTGATTTGATTTGACTGAAATTTGTCTTAATTGTGAGAGTTTGACAATAATCATTTAGAAATGGAAAATGATTTGTAAATTACAACTATATATTTTTATTATACTTTTTGTTTTAAAGGTTTCATAGTCAAAATGGACAAAACAGAACCCTTATAGCTTCATCTTGGGGTTTTTTTTTTCAATAATATAAAGTAGGTAAACTAAATGAGATAGCAGTTGTCAGCAGTTTTATCATAAATATTTCCATTGTCAAGCTGTTTCTGTTAAAAAAATATTACATGTTGCAACTTCTTGTAAGGAAATATCTTTCTTCTAAGTTTCTTTATTTACCTTGTGAAATGTGGTAATGTCAGTTTCCTTACTTTGTAATCATCATATTGTTTGTAACCATCATCATAGAAAAATGACATATATGATTATTTGCTATTTTAAAGTTAACAATATGTGAAAAACTAATTGTCTATAGTATTCTACAAATGCTCTTACACTCAGTGACATTTCAAATTTTGAAAACAATTAAGTGTCATTTCAAAAATATTCCAGAAAATATAATATTTAAACTTATAAGTGCTCTCCTGTAAAGTAACTTATAATAAAATCCATCGTTTTTTTCTACAATAATGATGAAGGCATAAGAAGTTAGCACAAATATAATAATAAAGTTAATTATCAACAATACATATTAAAAAAACTCACACCCCATCATATAAAAATACACTCAAATGATTGTTCTCATCACACAAATATTAGTGATCGGTAGAATTCTCACAGTTTCGGACTTTGTACTTAAATCACAAATCACTAAACCAACAGGTCCGTTAAAATTCATAGATATACACTAACACTAATAGAAAATGTCTTCATTCAATTTGAAAAGGTCCTTTTCATCTTTTAATTTAAATTAAAAGGTGCGTTTTTGTACAAAAAACTAACAACTAACTAAAAACTTGATTACTTACTACAAAAATATAGCATTGAAACTGGTTTGCATCAATTTTTTTTTTAATTTTCATACAATTTTTGTTCGCAATACTTAAGTAGTCATACTTAATCTTGTTCTTAGTACTTTCAATACTTTTTCTTTTTTAAAGTTTACAATCTCATGAATACTTTTTTATAACATTCACATTAAAAAATTTAGTAACAAATGAACCATTTAGAGTTAAAAATTTTGGCATACAACTGAACTTACTTTTTCAATTGGCATAAATTGCACTGTTTCAGCTTGGCATTCGCTAAGTTTTCTAGTCATAGTTAGAGTCATTTTCTTCAAAATTTGATTACGAAATTCTCAAATTTCGATACACAAAACCAACATTTTATAAAATAACAAAAATCTTTATAATGGTAATTTTACCGGCTGTTCTGTTTAAACGTAAAAATATTTTAATACAAAATATCACATTGAATTTTAATACAAATAAACACGCACTTAAATTTACACTACATAGCACATCCTGTCCCTCCAGTACATTCAAGCAAACTAATTTATTTTTTTAATGCTACACGTTCATTGAACAAACGTTTTGTTACATCAGTAGTGATTTTGGAAACATTTTGTCACAGAACGTTTAGTTTTGAATTTTTATTGAAAAATAAAATTATAAAAACAAGAATAAAAAAACTAAATTATCAAATTCACAGCTTATCACAAATTAGTTATTATAGTTCAGCATGTTTTACATAGTTACAATAAACAGCCTTTCAAAGTTAAAAATAAATAATAATTAATTATCTGTATAAAAATCCATACTAATTTCTTAATTATATACTAATAACTATTTTATATTAGCAAAAAACTAAAATTTCAAATTAGTCATTGATTATTGTATATGGCAAACAAACAGGCCACGTACTACCTAATAAGCACCAGAGAATTCATAAATGAACTTACGTAAGCATTTAAAGACTAGATTAAGTATATAACAACTAAAAATTTTTCTTAAATTCGTTATCTTTCCACTCGTTTGACGAGACTAAAATGGATAGAAATGTGTAACAGGCAGCCTCTGAAGCGCATACTAGGGATGCGTAAAAGAAACACAATCAACTGTTGTTAATTATATGATTTTGTATGTAACTTAGGGTTGATATTTATTGACTCGTAGTTGCCGATAAAATGTTTTCAGATGATGTATAAAGACCCTTTCTTGTTTATTTAGTAAATTATCAAAGTAATTGTAATTTAATGTTTAATATAATAAATATACTAATAATAATTATAACTGTACAGACACTAATCAGGACCAGTTTTCATTACTATATTTGTTTGATATGTCAATAAACTAATCCTTATCAGTTTTAAGCATTACAAATTGTTAGGCCGGGTTGAATGTTCGCCTATGAACAGCTACCTTTAATTATTTTGTTTTATTTACTGGTATTATTTTGAAATAATGCACATGTTGCCACTTTAAAATGATTTGAAATGTCGATACCCATCTCCGCTCTTCGACTCCCACTTACTTTATCAATCTTCATAGAAAATTGAAATAGAAGACCTTAAATGTACTCTTCAACCATATTTGTATATTGCTTTTTTATTATAAACCGAAACATTCACTAATTCAACGGTTATAAAACAAAATAGTTAAAGGTTTACAAGCAAATGTTTAGTCCAGCCTGTCATCTGTTATATTTTAGACTGATTAGTTTTCTTGAAAATGTCAAACAAATGTTTATATGTATATTTACACTGATTTTGATTGGTTTTGTTAAAGTGGTGCGTATGTCATCAATTAAAAATAAGTTTAAGATGCCAATTGGACATAATCACGTTGGAGGACTTGGTTTAACAAAACTGCATGGATGGTCATGACCTGTCAAAGTCATAATCTAACACATTGACTTCACGTGTTAACTTTATCCTTTAGAAGTGGGGAATGGGTTTGACTTTCCAATAGGTTAAAGGTGTTACAAGAAATTAAGCCAGAACACTTGGCAAAACAGGCTAATTTGGGCTCTTATTGCCTTATAATAACGGACGTAGTACTTGTGAATTCAAACGACTTTTTATAAAATTTCCGAAGATAAAACATATTGAGAGTTCATTGTAGAGTTTATGTCTATGTACCTGTCTAGAGTATTTATCTCAACGTAACTTCCAGTCAGAATGAGGGCGAATTTCGAGAATATTAGTAACTCTTAAATGCTATGCTAATGCTATGCTTATCCTAATAAAATATGTTAGATACTAAAAAAAATAAGTTAATTCTCCTGATAGAGATTATCTACTAGATTGGCTTCGTTATTGTCTTAGATTCTTATAACCTAAATGCAACTTTTACACGTATTATAGCTAATTAAACTCTTAGGTGGCTCTTAAATAAGATCTTTCCTAAATTTAAAAACAATAGGCATGTTAATAATTTAGTGAATAAAGCTACTGTATTTCAGTTACAGAAAAAATCTTATTTCTTTTTTCTAATTCGAATTCGTTGTTTAGGAAGTACAGATTTAATTTATGACTATAATTAATTTAGTCTGTAACAGCAACGGTTCAGTTTTACTACTGTAAATGTATGGTTGGTCCATATCATTATTCATTAGAACGATGAGATTGTCTGGGAAAGTTTCAAATTGCAAAAATGTGCTTTAAAATAGCTGCGTGCCGACTTCAGTAATGAATATCTACAAATAATCCAAAAATAGCGCCCCAGAGAATTCTTCGTGCTACATGACGTCATTTCCTAAACATTAAGTGTTACAAGACCAAAATATATATTTCAAAAATCAATAATCATTAGGTTTTTTAATGAAAAATATGTTTGTTGAAATTAATTGTTTTCAATGAAAACTTATGAACAAAATAAATATTTATGGTTATGATTTGGGATATTAATAAAAATAGCTACGAATAGAATTAAAAATATATCATAAAAATAAGTAAACCATAAACGTAACCTACACTTTAAAAAACTCTGCAATTCAGAACGGTCTTTGTAAATGGTCGATTTTCCTGTTTGCTGTTCTCCATTTGCTGAGAGTGTATAATTTTGTTACAACCCGTGCTCTGTTCTAGTTCTTATTTTTTCTTATTATAAGTTATTATTATTTTTATTTAAGCGTTTAAAGTTTGATCCTCGATAATAGAAATTCAATATTACTACATAAAACGACTAGGTGGTACTTTTGCGTTTAGACGGGAGCCATCTTGCAATCTCTAATCAAAGGTCCTTGGCTCACAGTTTCGTTGTCTAGTTGAAAGTCAGTTTATTCCATCATAAAATAATCAAATGGCGTTAAAACGAATTAATAGGGTACGTATAGTTTTTGGTATCCTTTATTTTGTTAAATCGAATTCATATTAAATGAAGTGTTGTAAAATCGGTATCAGACTTCGTAGTGAATGTTTCGTCATTGTGAATACCTATTATCGAAATTTCTTCTGGATAATTCTGTGTGCGTGATAGTTCTATGGAAAGCACTGAATGGATTATCTCTCTTGTTTTACAGTGAAGTTACTGTGAGGTAACGGTGGACTGGATTATGTAGGTGACAATTTTGTGCACACGGCGTACATAAAATGTCGGAATTATGTGCCAATTTTGAGGTTTTCTTTTCATCAAAAGCATCTGTGTCCCGAAAATGTGTAAAATTTGAACGTAGGGCGTGATATTGCCATAGAAACGAGGTCGATTATGAATTGATAGTGCTGCTAACAATATGTTCAACCCTCATTTTTAGTGTGATGATGTGACAAGTCTTATTAGTCTGTTTTTTATGTTGTTGTGTACACATGGTATTGTTTTATATTCAGGAATTACAAGATCTGGGCAGAGATCCACCAGCACAATGTTCTGCAGGTCCACACGGTGAAGATCGTAAGTACCTATTGATCTACTACCTACTAATTTTTGTGACTCATTGTGTTGTATGATAATAATACCAAGAAATTGTGGCATACGATCTATTCACTCTATTTTCTGTAGTTTGTCAATAAATTCAATTAATTATTAACTGAAATCTTGCTTAAACTTGGATAATTGATGAAGTAAATGTATTTTTTTGTTTAATTTTTGTTATATGATACTTCGGTATGAAGACCACCTGAAAAATCTACTTAGAATATTATTGTATTTAAATTAAGATATAAATATGTGTTATTTCTAGTTTTTTCATTACATTTTAAGAAGTAAAGAGAAACTGTCCAACTTTGACAATGTTTTCATTGTGATATTTTAATTTAAAATCTCCATTCTCTCACCATGCCACTATTGTTAACTTACAAGACAGTGTATTTTTGTAGCATGATTTTATTACTAATAAGGATATAGAAACTCGGAAATCTGTTTTTCTAGTTCACAACACAAACAAATTTTAGTAATTATCAAAATGTTAATATGTATTGAAATTCTAAGATAGTCATTGTGATATAATTATAGATTTGAGAAATGCCAACTATCTGCCTTTGTGTTGAATGATAGCTGTTTTCAAGTGACATGTCAATGACCTTGTTTTGGTCAGATATTTTTTTTTGTTTCATTTTACCTTCTCAATGTAAGAATTTTTAAAGTAATTTACAATGTTCCTAACATTATATCTTTTTTGTTTTCAGTTTTCCATTGGCAAGCCACAATTATGGGTCCAGTAAGTAGTTATCCTCAATATTGTGCACATACAGTAGATAAATAAATAAAACAAATTTAAAGTTATTAAATTAATATTCAATTATTAAAGCAAACTATTCCTTTTCATTGCAGGTTGACAGTCCTTATCAAGGAGGAGTATTTTTTCTGACCATACACTTTCCAACAGATTATCCATTCAAACCACCAAAAGTTGCATTCACAACACGTATTTACCATCCTAACATAAACAGTAATGGTTCCATTTGTCTTGATATTCTGCGCTCACAGTGGTCTCCAGCACTAACCATATCCAAAGGTAACCATTTTACCAGTTTTATTTCATATTTTATTTTATGCTGTACTATATTGTAACATTATCTAATGTTTTTTTTTTATTTCAGTGTTGCTCTCAATCTGCTCACTCCTATGCGATCCAAACCCAGATGATCCTTTGGTGCCAGAAATTGCTAGAATCTACAAAACGGACAGAGAAAAGTACAATGAACTAGCCCGTGAGTGGACGAGGAAGTATGCCATGTGATGAGTCAATTGTGACATCAGCAACACATACACACACACATCGCCACAGCCTGGGCTCGACTCCCTCTCCCTTTCCTTCCCCCATTCCTGTTCCCTTATCCTCGGTTGTCCTGATAAAACCTAAATTTTCTGGAGATTGTAAAATAATGTTCATGGTCATTTAGGATCTGCCTAATTTTTGTCGTATTTGATCATTTTTGAATGCGAATTTATTGCATATAAGTAACACAATACCCTTGTGCAAATATAGTTTCTGTTTTTATCTAATAAGAAACATTTTCTATAAGAGCAAAATTATTTTTGTTTTACATTGATGTGTCAGTAGATGTCATTACACTCTTTTAGTTGAAGTTTAAAGATTAGTTAAATTTACATCAATTGAATTTATGTAATTCCTAAACTATTTGTACTTTAACTAGATCTAAATTGCATTGTGAAACTGTACAATAGCCATAACTTAGGAAATGGAGCGTTCCTTGCTAGCTTACAACTTACTAATTGTCTGGTTCACTTAGGAATTTTCTTCATGAAATGTAAGTAAAGCTCATAAGTGTTAAGAACATTTCGGGTAATGTAAGTAAGTGGTATCACAAAATGAGCTCGTTGATGGAGTGAGTGTTAATTTTTTTTACTAGAAAAACAACCTTTTTTAAGTTAGTAAATGTAGCGTGCTACAGACCTGACTGACATTAATTAAAGTGGTCAGTTTTCTTTCATCCACAATATTTTATAATAATGGAAAACGCTCCAATAGTTACAATATTCAGTATAAATTACAGTGTATCTCATAAGATAATAAGTTACGATTAATCTAGATTTTTTTCAATATGGCGATTTATATTATAATTTTATCTAATATATATTGTGGTTGTAAGGATACCTGCGTTGTGATTTCCACGAATGTCCTATCCATGATTCCATCCTTGATTCCTCACAGTAATTCAATAAAAGTTATCTACGTGAACACGTTACGGCCCGGTCATGGCACGAGGCGCTAAGCATGGGTGTGTAGACGTAATAGCTGCAGGCAAGAGGAAGCTTTTGTTCACTTGGTTTGTCACTGGGAGATTCAAATTTAAGCTTTTCAAATTGTAATCAAACAACAACTTGTATTTTAGCTTCACTAAATTGTAAGAAACAATAAATTATTGTGTATGTAAATAATACTTTGAGCTTTATTTAGGTGACTTCCTTAATATACACTACGTCAGCAGCTGTAAAAATTCATTTTGGTTTTAATTGTCTGACACACTTAGTTACTAGGTCAGTGAGAATCTGCCAAATAATTGCTATGGTAAGAAATTTAATCTAGATTTCGCAAAACATTGCGTTTTTTTTTGTACCGCTTGCACAAACTTACCTACCTCTATACGGAAGTTTTAACGTGTGTTATAAACATTGGATGAAAGCAAAACTATAGATTCCTTAGATTATCGCTGTGCAGAAAATTTGATAAATCAATGTATAATTTAAGTTTATTATTTCCATAAAATATGTAGGCAGTGAATGTTTTGAAGATAAGAGACGGCTACGTCGTTGTGGAAACAGATAAGGAGACACTTTCATAGCCACTTGTTTACTAATATCAATTTGAATTAATAGCATTTGGCAAACTATGTATGCAATGACTTAGTATTTGTGGAACAGATAAGTTTATATAATGCCTGCATTGTATAGATAGGTATATGATATGAAGTTTTTCACTGTCATAATTTACTTGAATAACTTTGTCCTTAACATTAATAGTAATGATGACTAAGTTGTTACTTTATCTAACACGTGACGCATCATCAACAACCTGTAACAGTCCATTGCTGGACTGTTACAGGTTGTTGCTGTTGTTGTGCTGTTACAGGCCTCCACTAATGATTATTTATTTTTAAATATTTTAGAAGTCAGAGGGCCGATTACCGGAGACGATTGATTGAAGGTGCTCGACAAGGCGTCTCACTACACATCGTACATCTTTAAGATAATCCCTAATATAATTTTGACTAACGATAAGTTTCTCAATGAATATGTGAAGAGAAATTTATTTATCTACTAATATTTTCTCCACCAGTGTTGGGTAGAAACCTACTAGCAGTAGGTGGTTTAGATATATCGACATCATTTTCCAGTTTCTTACCTACGAATATTATTAACTTACCTCTTATAATTTTACTAAACAAGCATCTAGGATTAGCTATATATAAAATGATGTCTTCTATCTTCATGTCGTGATAGTGTCTTGTCACTGAGTGCAGTCATTTTGTCCTCCGATCCCCTTTTCCACACAAGGGGCGTGATGTTATAGGGTAGAGGGCTATCATAAATAAATACCAATGTCCACTTCATTAAGACATCACAAAACATCTCGGCAAGTATAATTATTATAGCTTTTTATTACTATTACCAATTCAATTAAGCATTGAAGTATTTTGTTCAATGAGTATTCTAAAACAGTAGCGTAACAAATTTAGTATATTTTCCATACAAAATTGTCGGTTTGAAAGACTGATAACTAGTAACTAATTTGACTACGGTGTCATCTACCCTATTGTCATCAGACCTTCACAACTCAAGTAATATCAAAATTCTGCAAAAAGACGGACGTAAGGTTTCGATTTCCCGCAATGATTACCACTGATATTTTTATTGCAACTAGGACCGACGGCTTAAAGTGCTTTTAGAAGAATCATAGTATTTTAAGTACCCATCCCTAAAATAACCTGGCTAGGATTGCTTAACTTTGCGATGTATTTACGTCGTCTTTTACATTTAGCCCCGACTCCCTCGAGCTATGGTTTTCGTAAGTCAATGTTTCTTAACTACGTGTTACAGTCGACGCCAGTTGTACTTATTTTGTCACAATTTATGTGCGTAGTGTAATTCGACCCCGAATAACTGTTTCGTGCTTTATCGTAGTACCGTTATTGTTAGAGATGCTACAAAAACGAAACACGAGATGTGGTCGAATAACGAATATTCGGCGAGTTGTTGGGCCGAAGCTTTGAATATCCGGCGACACTTAGTAACGTTTGCGGTTGGTAGATTTAAACCTGATTTAAGATTTATTTGTTATCTAGTGTAGTACTGTAGTAGTGTGCACCGTGAAAGACTAATTCCCGAAGTCAAACGAAATCAAAGATCTGTCTTTTTTAGGACTTGAACTATCCGCTATTTCGAAAGATTTCCACGATTCCAAAGATGTTCATAGGCAACCGGGACCGAAGCTACGTCTTAGCTCTTCGTGTCACGTAAGGGCCTCAATATGTTAAGAACGGTAACACATTCATAGATTGACCTGGCTAGGATTGTTTAACTTTGCAATGTGTTTGGTAACGTGGTTAATACCAAGTCACGAGCCCTCAACTCCTATCCAATATAAAAAATCTCGTTCAAAACACCGAGTTTGTTATCGAACTCCTCCGAAGTAACTGGACCGACTTGTGATTTTTCGAGTATATTTGTTTGGTAGGTAGAATACGCCGTAAGCTACTTTTGGAGCTTAGGGTGGTAAGAGCGGCCCTCTCTAAAATTTTAGTTTTTCATTACAATTCGTAGCCATAAATATACATCTTTATAATATCTATTTTTAAAGAAGCGATGTAGTATACCAAATACACCAAAGTTTTCACTAGAATTATTATTAATTTATATGGTAAAACAACGTGTCAGTTAGAATAGGTACCCGGCAAACTTAAAATTTTAATATTGCGCATTCTTTGTTTACATTTTTCACTATTCGTATTCGGTCGAATATTGCGAACGATTGGCCTAAATACCGAATAGTGAAAAAACATGACCAAGTAATTGCCGAATATTCGTGGCATCTCTAGTTATTGTTGTGACGGTAAAACACACTACCTACAAAAAAAAGACATTATATTTTGGGAATGGTTTTTTTAGTAAGGTTTTTGCTGGTATTATGTTAGTTTTCTATGGCACGCAAATTTCGCGTAATTTATATATTTGCATTAGTCTGCTCACTGTCGATACAGTGCGTGAGTGACAACGAAGTTCTCCCCTTAACATACAAAATACGCATTACCATACTACTTCATCAGGGCAAATACGCTCGTTTCTACGATATCTCGTATCTAGTATGTTTAGATTTAGGCAGTAATAGTGTTATATTATGTTGTGCTTACATACACGTCGTGGACTAACTCTCATTTGCTTGCAAAATGTGATTTCTTTTAACGTAGTCACTTATGGGTTTGGCCGGCTTGACAGGGGCGATACTCCGGCTCACAGAAAGTACTGAGTGAGGTTACCTGAGATCCATCCTTCCCCTTTTATTTCTGAAGGAGTGAAGACACTAAGACAACGCTGCATTTTGAGTTGCAGGATTCCATGGATGGCAGTAGTCATTTACCATTACGTGAACCGTCTACCTATTTAACTCTTTTTCCATAAAATGTTGAATTAGAGAATACGTAGAAACACCTGATATACTACTGCTGCTGCTACTAGTGCAACTAATCTATTTATAATATTAATTATGTTGCTTCGTGAAATAACTTCACGATCATTGTTGACTATAGGATAAAGGTGGCAACACTCACACTGTGATCCTGAGTCTTTTAACCGGGGTGTGAAAAAGTATTTCATTAGGCTGCCATAGTGTGAGTCATCATGCTGCATTGTCCACATTCTCAATGAAAATGTTGACCACCTCTCTTGGATTCTACTTATGCTTTCCATCAGAGTATCCATTTCGATATCATCATCATCATCACCAACAGCCTTTTACAGTCCACTGCTGGACATAGTCCTTTCCTTAGCAAGGAGGTTTTGGCCTATTATACCACGTTAGCCAGACGGGCTGGAATAGGGTTTGTTTCAAGTTTTCCTTCTGTTTGTAATGATCTTTCTTGTATACTTTGTTCCCTTAGTCGCCTTTTACGACACCCACTGGATGAATAGGGGTGGTAACACTATGTATTCTTAATCCGTCACCACACGGTTTCGATAACATTTCGATAACTATTATTAATAATATTAAAAACAAATAAAGTGGCGGATAGCTCGCGGAAAACCTGTCGTAATTGTTCATTGTTCATTCATAAAAAAGTGTGTGTGTGCAAAACACACTCGGAATAAACAGGTCAAAAACAAAGGCGGTGTTTACTGGAACTGGGCGTAACAAAAAGTGGACATATATAGAATTAGTTATGTTTGAAAGAAAATATTTCAAGAAGTTGCCACAGACCGCCTAAGAGTGGGAACGCTACGAAGCATCGCACAAAGAGGAGATAGAATATAAAATAATATGTAATGTATTCTATCTCATTCTCTCGCTGACTTAATTCTACATTATAGGTGTTTGTTCACAAATCACAGCCATTCTAAACAAGTTTCACTTCAAAAATCCTTTACAGGATACTGTTTATTACAAGTATTATCAGAAAAATAACGTAGGTACATAATTTACAAAGGCACATAGACAATAACGTACACTTAACGTACTAAGTATAGATTACAATTCAGTCGTTTCCATATTCTTTGCGTTTTTCATTTGTTCCAACTGTTGGTAAAAGTCGTATTTGGCTTGATTTGTTGGAGGTTCTGTTTCGGTCGATTCGATCGAAGGAAAACCTCCCGTAGTTATAAAGTAAGGTTTTTCATTTGACAAGTCTTGGTCCACCGCATTTTCGTCAAGAGAATCCCTTTCTGAACGGCTCAGTTGATCCTCTGTTTTGTACCAATCATTTTCGTAAGCTTGGAGCCATATTGGATTGGAGCCTTTTGAGCTGTGTTTGTTTGTGTTCGGTACTCTGCCACCAGAACTACGAATTGTCATATCAGATTCACCTGGTGTCGGGGACGCTGTATAGAAAAACATACGAGATTTATATTTGCATATAAAGATCAATGTAATACTTAAAGTAAAAATTATGTTGAATGTTTTACGCAATAAGTAGGATATTAAGAGTTACAAAGAATTCAGTGACTACATTCACGCTACCTTTTATACATTACATACATGTGTATTAACATGTTCCAGAAAATATCGACCAAACAATTTCTATTACTGAACTAAAAAAGGATTAAATTTCAAAAATGAGAATCGCCTTGTCCGTAATCCTAGTTCCATATCTTATGTCTGAATATTATACTTTCAAATTGAAAACAATATGTACTTGTAAAATAATATTTATCACCGAAATTAACATTTAAGATTTCATATTCCGGAGCTGTTGGTCAAAATTTGAAAGTAAAATAGTTTCTTTAGAAGAAACTTTTGAATAATGTATTTCTTACAGTAAGCTGTTGCAGTGGCCGCTTTTAGTCTTCGTACGTAGTCTGCTCGCTGTGAGAGACACATCATTACGATGAGGACCAGTAAAACCGACAGGAACAGTGTGGTCCATACGAGCCAGAATACTGTTTGGTTTGATGATAATGTCTCCGCCGTAAGAGGCTGGTATTCTGCTGGCTGAGTATCAAGGACATTGAACTCCTAAAATAAAAATTATGAATTAGGTCTAGTACACATAGTTACAAACTATATGGTAAATTTCATGAAGCTTGGTTGAATATCGTTACTTATATTATAAATATGAATGTAGCTATCTGTTACGCTTTCATGTCTAAATAGCTGAACCTATTTGAATATTATTTTGGCATGGATATTATTGCATATATTTTCATAAATAAGGATGTACATAGATTAACCGACATAAACGCGGGCGGAGCCATGAGTAAAAGTAGTAGTTTTAACAATAAATTTAAAAAGGAACAGTAAAAAATATTTATTGAAGCGGATTCCTTACAATAATATTAATTTATAACTACATTACCTTAAAGAGATCATCCAAATATTCAATATTTTGATCAACTAATTTCAACACTTGCTCAACTTCGAGCACCGAATGATCTTCACCGTTCACAAGGTGCAGATACAGATCAGTCTTCGTATTATCCACGGAGCCATCCTTATTCTCATGCACTCTTAAATCATCTATATTGACGACCGACTCGGTCACTCGCGCCAAATGTTCCCGGAACACGGATATTTTGTCTCGTATTTCGGAAGGGTGGGCGCGTAAAACGAATCGCACTCTTTGGTCTTCGCGGAGTAAGTATATGAACACGTGTGCTTCGTCGTACAGACCGTCTGTGTCGTTGGCTAACACCTGGAAAATGTGTTCTGATACATAAAAGCGAATTTCGAACAAGACTTAGGTGTTTTATTTCTACTTATGGATAAGGTAAGTAAAATTAGGAATTTTATTACAATATTAGCTGACCCGGCGAACTTCGTACCGCCTTAGCGTAGCAATGATGCCCGATTATAAAAACGATTGATGATGAATGTAAATATATTTTTCTCCGTAAGAACCTTCTCCTAATAATAACAAATACAACAAAAAAGAATTAGTGAAGTCGGTGCAGCCATTCACGCGTGATGCCGTGACCAAGAAAAACGGGTTTCATTTTTATATATTATATATAGATGAAGGGCTACCCATAGTTTGTTTTTATAGGTACCAATCGTTCATTATCTTCCGTATCTAATGCCTAATTATCAAACCAGTTACAATACAAATGGATAGTAGTTATGAGCAGCAGTCGGCTACTTAAAGAAGAGGTATAGGGTTTGATTCCCACCCTGATCGAAAAATTGTGTGAGGAGCATGAATTTTGATAGGTCCACTCTGGAGTTATAAAGTAATACAAAAAGTATGATTAAAACACAGTTTTAATATATTAAGAACATTTGTTATGGATCATTAGTTTTTCAGAAATTTTATAAAAAATTGTGCGAAAACAAAAGATCCACGCCGCCGCAAAACGAGGTACTTACTTTAAAATCAAAATACCCTTTCATTCCTTTTTGAGGGTCGAAATTTAATGAAACTGCACCTGTTTCAATGTTTACCAGAAAGGGTGCCACAGCTAGGTTCTCTAGCCCTTCTGTCAAAGTTTCTTTCACATCACCGACAAGAAAATAACTTATTTTAGCATTTTCACCTTCATCCGAATCTATGGCCTGAAAAACAAATTTAAATGTTAAAATTAACATATTGGAAAAGACAAAGGAATTCTCACTATGACTTCATATTTTAAAATCATAGTAGACTTCCACTGACTCGTTGTTTATGATCTATGAATAAAATTGATTCTAAAGTAAAAATCAATATAATGCATTTTAGTAAATTAAAAATATCAAATACCAACTCACTCACAAGTAGCATGACACTAATGACGGTTGTCTTATTAATAGAGGGGCCTAGGATTCTTAACATGAAGAGGACAACACTATAATACATTTCACATCAATTATTTTGGCATTTTATGCATATTTATTCACGAGTTTGTCGTTATAGAGTCCAAGGCGGAGTTTTAAGAAGAGAGGTACTCAAAGAACAATAACACACTTGTGTGTATTGAGCTGCACGTGTCCATAAGCAGCGTGATCTGTATTCTAGGAGAGCCACGCTTTATGTATTATTATCTTTACATAAACAAATGTGCCGGCTAAGCTAGAATGCTGAAATAGTCTTACAGAAAAGCCATGGTAAACATTTTTTCCTTTTTTTTTATCCTCGAATAATAAATCATATTTATTTCTGTAAAGAAAGTTTTAACAGATATTTTTACATGTCGAACTTTACAGTTAGAAGTATTGCCTAAGACACACTTTGGGAACAAATGGTGAAAAAATTACAGAGTTGAGAAATGCCGAAACAACCAGTAAGTTAGGTTACCGGAGCCTAGTATCCGATTCTAGAGGGAGGGGAGTTCAAAGTGTGGGAACGAATTCTGTGACTCTTGGGTTACACTTGTCCAATGTATCCACGTCTATAGTCACTTGCTATTAGGTGGTGTGTCTGCTAGTTAGCCACCAACGCCATAAAAAATACCATCACGTTCAGAGTAACAAGTAGGTCACTACTTGTTACTCTGAACCCTATCGTATATGCTATAAAAATGGAGAACATCGAAAAATTTGTTGATCGAGAAATGAAGTATTTAAAAATTATTCTAAAAGTAGTATTATAATACAAACCTGTCGAGCACTTACTGTATGTTTTATCAATAAGACAGTTTTTTACATATCCAGGACCCACCAATAGTATTTACTGGGGAACCTGGATAGGTTTCTAAGTAAACACTAAACATATTATAATTAGCCTGGCAACAGAGATTAAAAAAAAACATTAATATTACCTTAACATGCATAAATTCGATTCCAAAATCAGCTTCAGTGGTAATTCCTCCAGTGAATATTTTACTCACAAACTTCGGTGCATTGTCATTGATATCATTCACAGCAATATGCACTTTTAAAGTACTAATCCCGTCCAATTCTTCTTCGTACTTTGGCACTGTGATACAGTCTTCTGTGGCTAATACTGTGAGGATATACGCGGATTTTTCTTCTCGATCCAAGTGCTTCAGTGTCGTCAGTCTAAAACCAATTTGAATAGTTTAGGAAAATCTGTGAACACATTTTAAAGAAAGAAATGTCCCATATTTATCAGTAGCGAGTTGTTAGTTTAGATAGATTGGGTCAAGAATTCGTTAATATTTGAATCTAACATCCTGCGCAATCAAATGTCGCAAGGGACACGCTGACCACTAGCTCGTTTCTTCATGCTTCATGCGGCCGCAGCGCGCTTACGAAACTTTTTATTTAAACAACGGTTCGCTTATTACTGTGAGACGCTTATTCTGAGTTCTCCTTTAATAAAGAAGTGGGTGAAAAAGTTCGAAGAGACGGGATCTACGCTAAATGTGAAGATTGTGAAGCAAAGTGGAGGCTCACGGACTCCTTGGAAAAAAGAGAACGTGCAGTAAGTTTCGGCTTCTGTTCGACGTAATCCAGATTTATCGACGCGCAAACGTTTGGTTGAATTAGCATATCATTACACTGTATTTTAAAATTATATTTCAATATAATATAAGAATAAGTATAAGATCCAGATAGTGCAGAAACTAAAATCTAATGATTTAAATTTGCACAAGTCGTATGCCGAAACAATGTTAGAACGATTCAGTAATTTTGATAACATCTCATTTTCTGACTAAAATAGTTCGTAGTCCACCTGTATTAAAAATAATAACATTTCGGACATCTGACACAATGCTGTCTAGTCCCACAGCATAGTATCCTAGTAAGCACAGCTTGTACTATGGGCACTAGACAACCGATATAAATACATATATACTTTTTTTGTAAATACATACACATCATGCATAGAAAACATCCAAACTCCGAAACAAATGTTTATATGATCTGCAAACATTTGTTAGGGACTCGAACTTGAGACCTCAAGCACTGCAGTCGCATACGCTACCACTACGCCACCGAGGCAGTTTAATATTTAAAATAGTATTAATTATAAATATAATAAAAACAATATTGAAAATAGTAAAATAAAACCATACCTATGAGTACTCTTCTGCAGTTCAAATGTATTATCTCCATCGCCATCAACTAAATAATAACAGACTGGCAACACTGGTTCATCACCCACATCAATCTCATCCCTTTCAATAACAGTGGGTAAAAATATACTATTATTGTCAGCATTTTCAGTGAAGTTAATATATATATGTTTATTGGGGAACCGTGGGCGATAATTGTCAACGTTTTGTACGTATATAGTTAGATCTAAGTCGGAGCTCAGGGGGGTAGGCAGGCCAAGGTCATAGGCTTCGATACGAAGCTGAAAAAGAAAATGGAGTTTTATAATATCAAGGTGAAGGCTTTGGGTAATTACTATTGATCGGTTTAACGGTCAACGATAGGCGTATATGTAGCTGTATTATTAAGTATTCAATCGATTAATTATAAAAGGTAGTATGCCGTCTACACATAATAAACTTTTGCGGAAAAATATCACCGATTTCAATGTTCCTATATCATACTTAGTTGTAATAAGCTGTACTTTTTAGTTTTTAATTTTCTAACGTTTGTGGTTGTGTTTTTTAAATTGAATTGGACTAAATCAACAAATGTGTATGGATGCAGATTGCCCAAAACCGGGATGGTTAGTGCTCCTTCGGGGAGACTTTCGTTCAGAAGTGGACGGCTATGGATTGATTTGAAACCAATCAAACTAATAGAAAAATAATTATCCAAATCGGTTGATATTGACAAGTTATGCATAAAATACATAAAATACAGAAAAATATAAAAAATGCAGTTATAATGAGAACCTCCTTCGTTTTGAAGTACGTTAAAAGAAGTATCTATTTATCCGGCAAAAAAAAAATCATATTATTAATAATATAATAAATGTACTTATTTTTATTTTCATAGAATATTCAATAATACAAAGGTATAGAAAAATAACAGACAAAGCATCTAGAAAAAGATTAATGCATGGAGTATTACATGTTAGACTTGTGAACTAATTTACAAGTCCAATTTCCACGTATTAGCATAACAGTATAACAGTGAATTATTTTTAGGCAAGTCACTGAAGTACACATACAGTCGAAGCACGCAGCGCATAGAGTACCTGGTAGGTGGTCTGCTTGTCCCTGTCGAGCGGCAGCACGGTCCGCAGCGCGCCGCTCGTGGCGTGCACGCTGAAGGCGCGCCACGCTCCCCCCGCGTCTCTCCGCACGCGGTACCGCACCGCGCCGTTCGGTCCTATGTCCGCGTCGATCGCACGGACCTCCACGACCTTGGACCCTATCGTTGCATTCTATAAAACACTTCGCTTGTAAGAAAATACTGTTAAAGATGCATAATTAAAACAAAACTACTGTACTTATTCCACTATTTAATCTGTAATAAGTACGAGTTTTGTTTTGATAATACGTTTCAACAAAATGCACCAAGTACCGACTATTGAGAACCAAAATCAAACGGAGGAAAGTGAGTTTAAAAATAAACGAAAGTAATTGAGGATTCGGCCTCATCACTGAGGTCAACTAAAATGCAGTCTCGTTCGTCTCCATAATTACAACATTGGTCGAAAGAGTCAGCCATCTCCTGTGTTAAAGTAATTTAGCAAGCAAACACTTTCTCAAAGTACTTGTCACCCTACTTTAAGAGAGACGGCTTACAAGCACTTCGAAAGATTCAGTATAAAGTCACGCTCAACTCTATACGCAGATTCTGCAAATTTTTAGCATTAAATCCTTTTTCTTTTCGTCACTTCATGGTATGAAATTGAAGCTGGAATGTGCAACTTGTCTTGGTAACATATAAACAGATGTTTACTATATCAACACCCGTGCTATCGTGTTTCGTTGGTGAGTGCGAGACCGGAGGCCCATTGATGCAGGGGTGACAGTAGTCGTAGTGTGTGCAATACAATACTACGATGACTGTCATGCCTTTTACGTCCCCAAGTGAAACGTAAAAAAGCATTTTAATAGGCCGCCATAGTGAGGGTCACCATACTACATTGTCAGCATTCGCAATGACTATGGTGACTACAACTTTTGGATTCTATTCATGCTTTCCATCAAACAGAGTAGAGTCACTTTGGCAGGCACTCAAATAAAAAAAAAAATTTCTTCCTTTTGTGTAAATAAAATCGAATTTATTAAATTAATTATTAGAATTTAAATATTTACTCACTTCCGGTACTTTAATAGTGACATTTTGAGGTGGATGTACAAACACAGGCGCGTGATCGTTAAAGTCTGTTACACACAAGTGTAGTTCGCCCCTTACAGAGTTGGGCGGTATGCCCAAGTCTCGGGCTTCGACTAGCAGTGTGTAGTTTCCGAAGCGGTCTTTGAGCGATTGTTTCGCGAACAAGCGACCAGTATTTGCATCACCACCGACTTGTTCGAAGCGGAAGAGATCTGTTGAGTAATTTGTGTTGTATTGTAATTCTGTGAAATACATCTTGCGAATGTGTGTTCGAATTAAATTTATATTAAAACGAAAACAAAAGTACTGATACAATGGATCAAGTACACTAGTTAATTTTACTTCTATACTAACTTTAAAGTATGTGAAATATGTATGACAGGTTTAAAACAAATAAATGAAAATGATTTTTCTTTCTAATTATGTGGTCATCGAAATATCTACGTGTACGTTCAAAACTTCTTTAAAGACCTAACTTAGTATTAATAAGTAAATATCAACTACAACGTCTTTAGAGGCATTTTGAAAGGGTTAACTAACAGACTAAGGGTATCATCTCACCATGTCCTTTCCCCCCGACCAAGTGGAACTGCACCCGTCCGTTGGGCGCACTGTTATCGTCCGCGTCAGTGGCCGACACCGATACGATCGGTTCGCGATAGTTATGAAACTCCGTGATTGTGGTGCATTCTGACGGGATGTGCAGAATTGGAGGGTTATCGTTCACGTCTTCGATGTGTACGCTGCAATAGTTGGTGGTGTAAAAAGAGGTATAAAAGTAAACCGAGGGTCTAGTGCTAGTTTTGATATACCTACACAGTAGGCTATGTGTATGTTAATATTAACACAGAATGACAAGAAGTAAGAACCTGTAATTGAAGTTAAAGGAGGAAAGGCATAGAAAGTAATAAGTTTCATTGAAAAGTTTAATAATAATAAGATAAGTCTATTAGGTAGTAGATACGCTGATTTCATCACGAACGGGCCGGCTCGACCGGGGTAGTACTACCGTCTCACAGAAGACTAACCTAAAGCGCCATCATCCGTGCTGTCGTGTTTCGTTGGTGTGTGCGAGACCGGAGGCCCATTGATGCAGGGGTGACAGTTATCGTGACGTAACTGTGTGAGCCTTACACTGCCACGATGACTCTCATGCCTTTTAAGCCCCCAAGCGAGTTGTGAAAAAGCATTTCACTAGACCAACATAGTGTGAGTTGCCATACTGCATTGTCTGCATTTGCAATGCGTATGATGACCACAACTCTTAGATTCTATTCGTGCTTTCCATCTGGCAGATTAGAATAGAGTGACTTTGGCAGGCTCTTAATATAGAAAAAAAAAGGTTCTTAATTCAAATTATTGGAATTTGTAAATTTTCATAAGTAATATAAAAATAATAGTAGCACGTACTAATAAGTACACACTCGTGTATATTAAACAATGAACGTTGTTCACTTCTAATACAACAAGACTCCTGACAGTATTTACACAAAATGTTTATAACACTACATTTCAAATGTATTTTTTTTATGCTTTGAATAAGACAGGAAACTTATGTTTCTTTGTTCAACAAAAAAAATGGCGCTTACACAATCTGTTTGAAGGCATTCCGACTCTCGCCACTTAGATATCCAAACTGGTAATTGTCCCACGCTTCTATTACCAGGTTATAAGTCGCTTGCGTTTCTCTGTCCAGCCAATCTGACACTGTCAACGCTCCTGTATCAGCATTAATTAGAAATTTACCCTGAAACATTGAATTCTATGGTAATATTACATGTCACAAATAAAATTACATTTAAGAATAAGATAGAATCGTTAAAATTATATTGGATGACTATGTTTTAGCTTCAATGCGGCAATACTATTGAATATAGAAAATAGAGAAAATATTTTCAATATTTTTCGAACGTAAATTTAAATGGGCCGGAAGAACAATTCAGCCGATATCATGAGACCATGTTCGGGGCTTTCTATAAGCTATTTAAAAAGTGTTTATTAACTTTTTGGTTACTTACCTGTGTGGACATACGATCAAGAAGATACGTAATCTTTCCATATTCCCCTGAATCTGCGTCCTTTGCCACAATATTGGCGATCGTGGTCCCTGGTTCTACATCTTCGAGTATTCGGTATTCGAATGCGGATGATTCAAATATTGGGTTATTGTCGTTCTCATCTAATACCTAGAATAGAAGTTGTCATTAAGAAAAGCGACGTCCAAACCTCCTTTCTAAGGAGAGACCTATGTCCTGCAGTGGCTTATGAAAGGCTGTTGATGTGATGATGTGTAACCTCAAAGTACGAATATATAATAGACTGACCCTTTAAAACTTAAGTGTGACGTTGAACATGCTTGTGTTTAAACCTTGCGGATAAAAGTTGTGTCTGTGTTATAGTTATACGCTTCTTTGTATATAATGGGACCAACAAATTCTTTATAATTCAATTATAAGGGTTATATGTAACGTTTAATAATGTCTGAATTCAAGTTAAACAGTGTTAATGGAAAGAGTTTTTATTTCAGGATAATTTTAGAATAGGGATAGGAGAGATCCAGGAACAGTAGTTATTACGACATCCGGATCCCTCCTAGCACCTGCCCGCCTGGGTTGGCACTATCTTCGGGTAAAACCCTCCTCGCGGCTGACCACTGTAGCAGATGGAGGAGGAAAACCCGTCTCGTTCATCCGCAGCCACACTCAGCGTATGACGGCCGGTAGCGAAAGATCTCCTCCAATAACTGCAGTGAAGTTCCCACGCTACGCTGCCCAGGTGGAACAAACCGCTAGCGTGTGGTGAGTCTTCACTGCAGTCACAGTGGTGACAGGCGGGACTCAATTCCTTCCTAGCGACCGAGTGCAGATACTTCTCGAAGCAGCCGTGCCCGGCAAGGGCTTGCGTTAGTCGGAAAGATAGGTTCACGTGCTACCGCCCTGTCTACTGACCAGCTGGAGAGCCACCACGGCAGAAACAGAACATCATCCAGAACCTCCCTGGGGCGGTCCGACATGTGGTCGAGGGCTCGCGCCAACACTCGGGTAGGTATCCCGTCTGGCCCGGGGCGGTGTTCTGAACAGATCCGAAGTATCTCCTCCCCCTATCTTCGAATCCCTGATGGACGGAACCCCGTCGTCTCAGATCAGGAAGGTCATCGGCGGGGAATGTAAAGATCGACCTATTATAACCACATTACAATAGTTTTTTGTATGTTTCCGCCTAATAGGCAGACTCATATATTGAGATATATGGGTAAAAAATGCAAATGTATTCCCACATTTTTTTAATCCTTCCTTGCCAGACCCCTTTCCATTATGCAGCATTAGAAAATGGATACACATCAAAGACATGAGGAAAATAGTTCTTGTTTGTGCTTAGAGAATTTATAGCAGTTATAACAATTTTGTAGACAAAAATCTGCAGTATATTATTATGCGTTAGAATGCTTTTTCCTTGTACTGCGTGTTTACAACTAACATGTCGTGTAAATAAAGAGATGACCAATGTTTTATTTAGGTATTTTATTGATTGGTATTTTACCCAGTACTTTGTTATTTATGTTGTATATATTATTAAGTATTGTGGTACATAATGGTGTGTCCTCTATCAAATAAACTATAAGTGAAGTACAGCAATTTGAAACATTCAATTAGTCTAAGTTAAAATTCTTTGAATCCTTTTGAAACAAATATGGTATACTATGCTTAGTCAGAATGCTGAAACTTATGACAATATTAGTCCTAAAATTAAAAATCATGTACAAAAGCTACACAAACAGATAGGTGTCGAGGCTAAAAGGTACACCTAGTTCCCCGGCTAGTGGTACCCGACACGGCGTGTAGTTTTTTAACTCGTAGTCGGTTCGAATCCGACACAATCATCCCACTGGCGGGCGGCATCCGGGGGGATTCTTCCGTGTGGGAATCCATGAAAAAAGTATATACTAGTATATATTTTGGCCTATCATCAAATAAAAGTCTACACAGTTATAGGTACCGAGTCAATAAAACAACGATCGCCGTTATAATTCGACCGCCAGACGATCTCTAGTACATATAAATAATGACAAAGTCTGTGTAATATTAATCCTATTAACATCGATGAAACGTAAGGCCAAGGTCTTATGTAATTCGACATCTATGCTATGAAACATTGAACAACTGAATAATTAAATAGACATTTTTAAACCATACACAGAATATATTGATTGACGATCCTGTTGCTCTAGTGATTAGTGTTACCATGCCTGTTAAGTTGGGAGTCGTAGATTCGATTCCCACCTAGGTGTAATGAGCTAGATCTAGCTGCAATTTATCTTAAATAAGTATGTTTTTAGAAATATATAAGTGTAACACCAACTAACTCTCAACTGACTTGACAGGTGGTGTTAGTAGCGAATTAGATCGCGCATTAGTTTCGCTCCAAGCTCCACTATATTTGGACGTCCAATTCCATAAATATCACCTTCGGATCGGATTACAGTGCGTACGATACCGGGTCACTTATCTAATGCTAATTCTGCATAAGTGAAACGAACGTTTACGTCCACGTGAATCGATGGCAACGCCCTCTGAACTTTATGAAAGTCAACTCGCAATAAACCCGCAATTTTATCAGCAGCCTGATTACTATAGCACAGGTTCTACATAGTATGAGATAAGTCTGACATGTTTGAAATATGTACGGTTACAATTTTTTTTTGAGGTGTCAATAATCACTTACCTGTATAATTAAGTCCACAACTGAATACCTGGGTGGTATTCCGCTATCAACTCCTTTTACAGTGAGGTTGATCCAAGGATACAGTTCGTGGTCAATCTTGCTAGCGACAACTACTTCGCCTGTTTTACTTTCTAGATGTACTAGGCTCAAGAGCTCCTCGCGACCTGATGGAGAACCAATCAGTTAGTACTGTTAAAAAAAAAGATTAAACCCTAGTTATTTTCTTTAGTCATTGTAGCTCTTCCTTCGCGAGTTCTTCCTTTTGCTGGAATAAGGAAGAGACGCGTAACTCCTTTCCGCCAATTCGTAAATTGAGTGAAATCACTGAAGTTTTTTCTAGAGTCTAATAATCGGATATGTTTTAACGTAATTGAGTGTGTCCATTTGTCATGTTTTTCGCCTAACAAATTTTAAACATTATTCGTTAAATACTGGGAAAACATTATTTTTCAAGTTAAGGAATGTTAAAAAACAAGTATATTTTTTTAATTAGCACTGATATTTAAATAAATAAAATCTGTCAACACTTTTACAATTCTCTAATCTCTTTTTTTAAAAGACACCTTCCGCATGTGGAACGATCAGAAAGAACACACATATTCAGAATAAAAATTTGTGTATCACATAAAGTGTTGTCCCATGTGGGGATAAAAGCCTCAGAACTGTGATGAGGTATGAAACCGCGAGGAGACCGTGTGGCGGGACGAGATCGTGCAGCTCATCGGTCGTAGCGAGAAGTTATATAGCCTTCCTTGGTGAGTGGGCTAACCAATAAAATGTACAAGTTTTATAATTCGAACCACTATTTTCTCATGTTAGCGCGTTCAATCGAACAAAGAAATTCTTCGGTTTTATTATATTAGAGTAGACTTTATATCGTGGGCTAAGTAAAAATCTATTGACATAAGGCTTCAACTTGCCATGCTGCTCGACCTTATTTACACTCCAAAATCCATTCATAGAAGCAATATTTCATTCCTTTATGTTTACTCTCAATACTATTTCTGAAGTGCACATCTGGCAAATGCTTGCCTCTATTCTCCATTACTAAAGTATTCGAACTAAATCTTCAAATTTCTATTTTACTTTCTTCTCTTGAGTTATTTGCGCGGAAAACAACTTTCTTTTTTCCAAGTAATTTTTCCTATAAAAATGTAGTTTGGATACTCAGGTAAGCAGGTATGACATTTTGTAAACTGTAGCGTAAAAGCAGGAAGTCGAAGCTTTGTTTTTATAAGTGATATTTTTATTTAAAACGTATTAGCAAAGTTAAAAGTGCTTTAGTGATTCAGTTACGAATTATAAGTCGTGATATTTTGCGATGCAACATAAAAACTCTGTGTATCAAATACCCTTTTTCCATGATTGCTGGATGTTAGAAAAATTCGTTGATAAACGTATTAGTTTGCATAGACAGTGAAATTACGAGATTGGTTTTGAAGTTTTAAGATTAGAATCACACTCGTACTTGTATTAACACAATAAGGATAAAAAGTCTAGTGCCTAGAACTAAGGAAGATTGTGAACTTTTCAATATGTGTCGAAATGTATGTATGAGCCTTTATCTATATTCATATTAAAAGTAACATAATTAAATAACTTATTCTGTCATCTGTCTGTATTTTTAATAACGTTTATTCAATATAATTGGGTAGATGACTGTATCGTAAATATACCAATGTCCACTTCATTAAAACTAATATCGCGAAACATCTCGGAAAATACAATTAACATAGATTTTTATTATTATTACGAATTTCAATCAAATATACAGTGAAATATATTGTTCAATTGACTAGTCTAAAACAGTGACGTCACAATTTGATATTTAGTGCATTTTTTATACAAAATTGTTATTTTGACAAATGATAAAGAGTAACTAATTTGACTAAGGTGTCATCTAGCCTATTTAATATTTGTTCAGATTTAATGTCTTTACTACTTTGACTAGTACCTTATGATATTTTAACTAGACATTACCAGAACAAAAAGTAGAGTGACTTCAATCGGAAAAGTATGAAATATTGGTAATAATAAAGACTAGCTGGATGATAATATGCACAGTTACATTAAAATAACTTTTACAATGGGACAAACGAGCAGCAACCAGGTCACCGGTAAGTGACTGCCGTCGCGTAAAGACACCACCTCAATAATCACAACTCTGTTGCCGTCCTTTGAGCATTTACGATTGCATATTTAATTTTCAGTACTTTAATTGTATTTTTAACGTATTTTACTATGGGGTCCATCACGGGCAAGTGAGTGATGGTTATATTTACGTAAGATTTTTTTAATATTGTTGTGATGAATTAATTGTTCACTATGTGTAAAAAGCATCGTGTTAAAGCGTGAGTTAATGGTATTAATTTTTAAAAATCTTATTTTCATTATTGAAAATATTATATGTTAAAATCACCAGTTTAGTCAATAGTAATTTGTATTTAGGTATTACCTTGACGGTTTTTTCTCCTGTTACCTGCAGTCAAAGTAATAGTCAACCTTGTGTACACTTAATATATGATTTTTTCTCATTCAGACAACTTATAGATTATAATGAAAAATATACAACTGAAACTGAACGTTTTTGTACAAGCACTTGAAAAAGGTTTTATTGAATAGTTAATCATTGCAAGTTGGGGTTGTTCGGTGATAAGATCGGTACAAATTATGCATAAAATACACAATTAATTTAAATAATTCAAATAAGAACAATAATCTTCTATTAACAATTCTTATTCGTACTTGTCTCTAGGTATTTGGTGTAAAACTATAATAAATATAATAAAATTTCAGAAGGTTTTATCTAATAATCTCACAATAACTCATCTGTACGGAAACTTAAGAACATCTTAGACCATCCTAAAATATTAGATCAGGTCCACAGGTGGCGTGGCTTGATCGATGTGTCACTATTTTCTTAACGTGAATGGAAAATAATAATGTTTAATAACAGAATCTTAGATACTTAAAAAGAGTACACTTACCGTCAATAAAGTACGTCATGGACTTATTCTTATCAGCATCATCAGCTATTACAGTAGCAATATTGACGCCAGTTTTCGAGTTTTCGGTGATGGAAGTTTTGTAGAAAGGCTTTCTAAATACCGGGTTGTTGTCATTCTCATCGTCAACGGTTATCGTTAGAGTGGCTGAGGCGGTCTGACGAGGACCACCTTCTATTGCAGCCATATCTTCTACTGTTATTATAAGTTTTATAGTCTCTATTTTTTCTCGATCTAGTAGTCTAAAAGAATATAATTATTTTTTTTAAAACAACTCCTGCACTAACATTGTTTTTGTGGTGGATCACACAAACTGTTGTGTCCTGTAGAGTTTGAACTCACAACACACAATTTAATACAAAGTGACCGCTTAAAAATTCTCTATTAAAAAAAAACTCCTGTACAAAAAATATGTTCTGTGTCGCAGGAAATTTTATAGACATACATAAAATAGACACAAAGACATAGAGACAACCGAGATCATACAAAGGTTGTCCCATGTGGAGATCGAACCCACAACACTTCGCAAAGTAACCAGTATGGTTGTTTTGCATGAAATTATTCATACTTTAGAGTCTCTTCTAATTAAAAAAAGTGCATAACAACTAATAAGTAAAAATAAATTACCTGACTACCCTCAAAGTCCCATCTACAGTATTAAGATCCCATAAAGAGAGATAATCAAATTCCGACAACGATATGGGTATTCCGTCCTCATTTCTAGCAGAGCTACCAGTTTTGTCGATCGAATACCGCAGTACCGGTTGATCGTCGGGGTCGTGAGCTTCTGCGCGATATATTTGGGTTCCAACCTGAGTAAAAAAAATACGATTTAGAAATATTAAAATGTATAAAGGTATAACAAAGAAGTGTTTCCGTGAAAAGGGACGTAAGTGTGTAACAGTTTTTGGAATAACCCGCGCTATTTGAATGAACTAATGATCGCACGTGATGCCAGAGTTGGCCGTCAAATGGTAAACGAGATGTATCTGACATCTCATTCACCTCCACCGACTCGCCATAACTTTCTACTTGATTAAATAAAAAGTGCGTTACCAGGGGTAACGACTAAAAAGAACAACACAGAAAGAAAAAATCAAGAAAAAAACTTATTCTACAGGATTTCAGATTTAATTCCCAAAATTTACATTTCGTAAATAATTATGTATGTCTAATGTCCATGATATTAGTTGAAGTTCCCAACACTTGCGCCAGTAGGGCTTATCGGCATGTTTCTCACTGTTGCCATTTTACTCACCTGTGTATTTTCTCTGACAGTGACAGTTCCAGGTTCCACAAGCACCGGTGGTTTGTTGTTCACATCAACTATGGTAATATTTACTAGGACTGCAGCGCTTAGTTGTTGATCACCAATACCGCCATCTAGCGCCACCTAGGCAATATTATCAGACATATAAAAAACCGTTGGTGACTTTTCACCACATTTGTAACAGTTACATTTACTTGGTAACTTAGGACACACAAAATATCAAGAGAAGAAGAGATCAAATTAGGCAAGAAATATACTTAAAAGTAAAGGCGCACTTTAAAGACGGAGTACGGTCCATCTAGACGACTGCTGGTTGTACGGATAGCGTAGTGGTTTAAGCTTTCTACTGCGCCACGTGTTGTGGGTTCAAGCCTCCCCACAGAAAAACTGTACCACCCACAAGATGTTAGACAACTTACCACAGTGAGGGTGTATTTGTTGCTCTTGGGTGTAGTCTTGTCAGGGTCGAGTTGCGAGCCGTTGGCGACGGATACGACGCCCGTGCGCGACTCGATCACGAACTTATCGCTGGCACCGCGCTGTATACGGTACACCACGCGGTTGTTCGGGGAAGAACCGTCTGCGTCGCGGGCTTTTACCTGTTGAAGTAAAAGTATCAATTAATTCATAGAAAAAAGTATATGTTTGAAACGAATGTGTATCAACTCATAGCAATCTTATTCACTTTATACGGGGAAGGTACCTAATTTATAGCTGTGAGGAATCCCCAATACGGTATTAAATTACTAACTTACCAAATTATACCCTTCTTATTGTACAAAAACTTTATATTCTGTATAGTTTATTATGAAATAATGAACTAATATGTGAATACTAACTAACTAGTATGTAATGAAATAATGAAATAATGGATTATGATGACATATCAATTTTTTTATCAAATCCCATACTTCAATATTTAAAAAATAAGGAACAATATTTTTCCTTATATACATTATTATTCTTATATGTATCTCTATATTATTCTTAATTTCATGGGAACTGTACTTTTTTTAATTTTAAGTTATTAAATACAAATATTTGGCGTAATGACTAAGCGACTTGCACTTTAGAGTTAATTTTTTTCATCTGCTTTGCTCAGCTTTTATCAGAACGATTTTAGACACGTGTATAAGCTCATTTTTAGAGGTGCATTTAGACGTGTATGACATCGCCATTTGCTACACGCACAGTTTGTACTAGCGTTGATGCTCTTATAAACTCGTATAAGTACAAGCTCGTACCGGTGCTAATTCAAGTGAACATATCAGAATATGTCCGTGACGCGAGTCTGATTTCCTGAAGCGCGAAATATAGCGTGCGTGTAAGCGTATATTCCAAAACGACCGTATACGGTTGAAAAACAACGCTACGTCTGAAAACGTCCTTAAATCTCATGATATTATTTTAATTTCACTACATTTTGTACGATATTTTAATTCGAAACATCAGTTTCCGTCGGAAAATGACAAGTCATCTATTAAATAAGTCATGACAATGCCCTTTTCTATTAATAGATAAGCAAATGTCGTAGATCTCGACCGATGAAAAACTAAACATAGCAAAAAGGGGTGACGTTATACTACTATGACGTCTGTAACTCGTGTCTTTGACCTGCGGAAAAGTTTAATGAATAGTAATTCGAATTCCTGCACATTGTTGTCTGACGTTGTGACGTCACAGCTTGACCAATGAGAGTACCGTAAACTCTAACACTAACCTAATAACGGTGTTCTAATTTCGTCCATCTTTTCTTTTGTTCGTTGTGTGTTTGGTACAAATTGTTTTAAATTTTAAGTCTTTAACACTCTAACCGCCATACGGTCCGCTGGCGGGTCGTATCTTTTCGAGTAAAGCAAGCCACTGTATATAACGTTAAGCGAGATCAGCAAGCCGTGCGGGCCGCCGGCATACCGTATCTTTCGCGCCAAAATCTAACTAAATATCCGTTATTATTTGAGACAATTGACGAGTATGTCACGCCATGCCTAATAATCAATCATTAGCCCGCCGGCCGCCCGCTAGGCTTGCAACGGTTGCATTTTCGCGCGGTTTTTGTGAAATTACACTGTGCTATTGTGTATTTTGTTATTTGAACGCAGTGTTTATCATTATGTCGGACTCAGACAGTGACCCAGACTACCAGCCGTCTACAGACGAAGAATCAGAAAGCTATTGCATGTTATCTGATACAAGTTTGTCTGAAGAAAGCGTAGAATTGCCCACAAACAGACACGAACATGAAGCTGCAAGTTTTCAAAATGCACAGAGTAGTAACTGGAATATACCCTCATCAGATGGTTCAAGAAAAAAACAGTTTACGTTTAATGTTGATCCAGGTATGAAAAACATTGGTTCAGATTGTCAAACCGAATTAGATTTTTTATTTTTATTTTTGGATGACGAGATTATCGATTTGATGGTACTTATGACTAATTCGTACGCAACAAAAACACAAATACTCAGACGTGTAACATGAAACAGTCGAATTTCTAAGTGGAAAGATTGTGATGCTTCTGAAATGAAAAAATTTCTTGGTTAACTGATATGGATGGGGCTCAAAAAACTTCCAAAAATAAGTGACTATTGGAGTACGAACGTTTTATACGAAAATAATGTGGCAAAACGGATTATGAGCAGAAACCGATTCGAACTGTTACTTAGATGTTGGCACTTTGAAGATTCCTATTATGTTGGAATGTCAGGAACAGATCGTCTCATCAAAATAAGACGCTTTGTCGAGATGCTTTCCAAAAAATTTGATGTATACAAAACACCTGGAGAGTTTCTCACCATTGATGAAACTATGGTGGCATTTCGTGGTCGGATTGCATTTATGCAATATATACCTGGAAAGCGACATAAGTACGGTATAAAATTATTTAAAATTTGCGACGACGATGGATACACCTATGACTTGATTGTATACGAAGGAAAAAAGACCACATCAACCACACGAAACGTATCTTGTGAAGTTGTTATGAAACTTAGTGAAAAGTACTTGAATGCTGGAAGAAGTATCGTAACTGATAATTACTACACAAGTCTCACTTTGGCTAATAATTTACTTCAAAAAAATACTCATTTGATAGGAACTCTAAGAAAGAACAGGAAAGGACTCCCAAAACAATTACTGAAAGAGAAACTGAAGAAAGGCGAGACCTGCGTTACGGAAAATGAGGACGGAGTGTTAGTTCTGCGCTGGAAAGACAAGCGTGACGTATTAGCTCTATCAACTAGGCATACACCTGGTTTTGTCAGCGTGCGCAGTAAGAGAAACCGTAATAAAGTGACTGTGAAGCCAACGCTGATAGCAGACTACAATCGTCACAAATGTGCTATTGATTATTCAGATCAGATGGGTAGTTATTCTAACCCTGCAAGGAGAAGCTTGCGTTGGTTTCAAAAATTAGCTATAGAACTTTTATTTAGCACATCTTTGATCAATGCCTTTATTTTATTCAAAAAGTCTAAAAACCTGACATCTAAAAAGTATACAATTACTAAATTCAAGGAAAATATTTGTCGTGCATTGATGGGCCTTGACCAACCAAGTAGACCACGTCGAAATAATATCACAACTGGACACCAATTCGGTAAATCTCCGATGGTCGACCATCGCAATAGAATAGTAAGAAGAAGATGCATCCACTGCTATGAGAAGAAAAGAGAAGAAGGTTTATCAAGTGTCGAAGCATGTAAAATTACAAAGAAAGTAAATACAGTGTGCTTAATTTGCCCTTCGAAACCAAGTGTTTGCTCCGAATGCTTTGCTAACTATCATAGCACCATTGTAAGGCAGTAATAAAGCTATTTTATGAATAAATTGAAGTTCCTATTATTCTGAATTTCTGTTTTATTTCTGTTATAAATCACCCTAGAAAACCTACAAATTTGAAGATACAGTAACATTTTTTTTTTTAAATTGTAATATAGAAAGTAAATTTTGCATCTGGTAGCTTAATTTTTTTGTAACAGCACGCCATGCTTCACAAAAACTACATGAAATTACGAGGTCGTAGCGGACCGCACGGCCTGCTAGTAGAAATAAAGCTTGAGCCTGCCGGCCGCCCGTATGGCCTACTAAACCTCGTTAATAATTTTTCCCGTGGCTTGCGCGAGTAGATATATTACGGACGCTGGCAGGTCGTGTGGCCTGCTAAACTGAAAAATTCTTTATTTAGCTGGCAGTCAGAGTGTTAAATAACTTGTGCAACAACATCTTCCTAGCTTTTGTTAATCAAAAGATTATTTTTAAAGCCGTTAACTACTTCTACCGGTTTTAACTGAATATCACTTTTCCCACGGAACGAGTCCGCAACTCTGAGGGCGAACTGAATTCAAAGGTAGAACTAGTTGTCAGTATATACCTTGAAGAACAAAGGATGAAAAATGAAATCGTGGTTTTTTTTCTTGCATAGGAGGTTAAGGAGTCGGCAAGTCATGATGGTAAGAGATGAAAAGTGACTACCGTCGCCCACTTGTAACTCGAGTTTCTCTTTAAGTCTCCATACTAACACGTCTGGCCAGCGTGGTATAGTAGGCCAAAATTTCTACCTATGTCCAGCAATGGACCGTTAGAGGTTGTTGTGAGTCCTTCATAATCAAATGGAGGGTAACATTTTGAGTAGTAAATAACACTATACTTAGAAATTATCTTAAATAAGAATGTTATAATAGGTATTTTGCTTTCACAAACTCTACAGGTTTTATTATCTTTACATGCACAATACAAACTTCCTATAGACGTTTGTCTGTATATCCGCAATTTCTTCACAAGCCTCGCAACAGATTGTGATGCGGTTTCTACCAAAGCAAAGACGTAACATCTGATAGATAAAAATAAATATTTCAGACATTTGACACACAACGCCATCTGGTTTCAAACTAAGCAGAGCTTGTATTATAATAACTAGACTGACTGATAAAATACTTATACACTCTTTTTTTGTAAATACATACATATTATACATAGAAAATATCAAAACCCCGAAATAAATATTTGCAGAGCATACAAAAATTTGGTCCGACCCGGGAATCGAACTCGATACCTCAAGCACAGCAGTCGCATTCGCTAACGAGGCAATCATAAATAGAATTAATGAATTTGTGATACATATTTACTAGTTAGTTACTAGTAGGATGTTATGAGGAGAGAGGTCATTTTTTATGTGTCTGAGTGTAATTATGTATATACTGAGTATTATGTAAGTATTTTTATAAGCAATGTATTCATATGACGTGTGAATTTTTCAGTATTATCTACAAAAAAGTTTAGATATTTTCAGTATCCCATAAAATGACTGGATTCCTATATTTGAATTCTGTCCAAAAAATTATATAAACGACCAAATTTCATTTCATTATTATTATTTTTTTCTGTAGTAATTGTAAAGAGATTAATTAGAGATGCTACAAACATATGGCAACTATTCGGCTATTCGGCTATGTTTTTTACTTTTCGGTATTAGGCCGAATATGGCGAACTTTTTAGCCGAAAACCGAATAACTAAGAGCTTAAAAGACTTTAAAGGTAAACTAACGGACCCGGACTACTTCGTTTTGTCATATAAATTATGTCTACTGAATAATTTGTTGAACAATGTGAATGAAAGTAAAAATGCTAGTGTCTTTTAAAAACTAGGGGTTGATTGCAAAAGGGTGAAAATTTAGGGTTGCAACTACTTTTAATGTAAAATCATGAAAAAAAATTTAAAATAATGTTGTCCAAGAAAATACAAATAAAGATCTGGAGAGGGCACACCCATTTTTAGGCCTACCAAATATACAGAAAAAAACTTATAAAAATGGTTGCAGTCTTTTCTGAGGGGTTTGTTATTAAACACTGATTTTTACATATTGTATATAAATTGTGAGCGCTCGTGACCCAGTATTAACCACATAGGTTAACACATTGTAAAGTTGGCAGACCATGTTCAACATATTGATACGCTATCCGTACCTAGGACAGCATTTTAAACCGTCGGTCCCAGTTGCCACATGAACATCTTTGGTATTCGTTACGAGTAGTTAAAGCCCTAAAAAAGTCCGATAACCGTCTTTATACAGAACTTCGGTTTTGCCTAGTACTGATAGTAGAGTTCTACTTGCAGTCGCGCCGCGTGAAATATCGAAGTTCAGCCATATCGACCCCATCACAAATGAAACAAAAGTCCCCACTACTAAATATCATCGAATATAGGCTAGATGACACCTTAGTCAAATTAGTGACTTTTTATCATGTGTCAAAACGACAATTTTGTATGAAAAATGTACTAAATACTAAATTGTGACGTCACTGTTTTATTTTACCCTAGAAAAAGCTATGTTAATTGTATTTTCCGAGATCTTTCACGATATTAGTTTTAATGAAGTGGAAATTGGTATTTATTTACGATACAGTCATCTATCCAATTGCACTGTAGAGCATTCGGCGTTTCGGCCAAGAGATTCGCCGAATATTCGTTCGTAATAATCACTGTTCGTGACATCTCTAGAGATTACCTCAAGTACACTAGTCCCTCCAGGCATGTCTTCAGGTATAGATCGCTTGTACATCAGCTGTTGGAACATAGGCGCGTGGTCGTTCACATCTTGAACATATATAGTTACAGGCACTGTTGAAGACAGAGGCGGCTCGCCGAAATCACGAGCGCGAACCTAAAAAATAATTATATTAACAATAATTACTGAAATAATTAGTGGTAAGATAGGGTTTTTGTTCAAACTACATAATTACAATTTAGTAAGGTAGAGTAGTTTGCGTGATTGCGTATCACTGTTTTTTTTTCGTTTGTACTCATTATGTTTTTTAATCATGGTGTGTAAGTAAGAGTAATAGACCTACCTAACAATTGCGATATAAAGATTTAAAATCGATATTTTACACAGTTTAAATTTACATTATAAAATCCATTCGCGTTAAGAAAATAGCGACGCGTCAAATCAAATGAACCCCGTACCAAACTAATTAAGTTTCGCGAAATTACCGTTTCGTACGAAGTTTTAGGGCCTGATTAATTGGGGTGCAGGGTTTGATTGATGCCATACTTTTACGCAAATTAGAGGTATATAATATTTCTGTCATTTTACTATAAAATGAGTCAGTTGGCATCATATAATACTATCCAATCGTAAATAGTGCTGTCCAGTTATCGCCTATTGACGTTATAAACCTCATATGACAAAAGCTTAGGTAGTTTCAACATTATCACCATCACCAACTTTTAACAATCCACTGCTGGACATAGACCTCTCCTTAGCAAGGAAGATTAGTTGAGTAAAAAGATTTTATTTCGTTTTTCAAAATTATTTTGTTTTGAAACGAATATTATTTTTTTACTTATTGTAGGTATACAATGTAGTCTCAACGATAACGCTGACGAGGCTTAGGGATCCATAAGATAATCCAAACGTAAAAATGACAAACAAAAATGGCAGCTAATTATATGTACTTACGACAAGATGTATTGGCCGTATGTTGGTATTATCTCCAGGTATCTGTTCGAAGTCAAGCCCTTCCTTTGGAGTGATGATACCCAAATTGGGGTCTATTGAGAAATTATTCTTATAGTCACCACTCACTATTGAGTATTCAATGTGGCTGTTTTTGGTACCTGCAATTTAGAAGAGAATACATATTTAATTTACAGATCATCACGAACAGTTTAATTAAATTGAGGCGACTTTAAGAATGAAAAGCCTAGGTTGCTTTATTTCGGATTTTGTCTGATATTAAGAAAACTTTTTGATCATAGACTTAAAAGACGGCATAAGTTTTATGTAATAATTTAAAAGTTATGGAATCTAAGTGTTTTTGTAAATAATCTAATATTTGTTATTTATAGTGTTAACCATACTTGTTCCCTGATTTTTGTTTTAAACACATTATACTTTTTTTTTTATAAACCAGCTTCGAATTTTCGTCCGATTATAATAAAATTTAGACATTTGTCATGGATATAGAAAAGCGACATGGAAAAATTAAATATTTCACGAGGCCTCTGGAACAAGCTACTATTTTGTATTTTGTAAGCTTTTGACTTCTACAACAGACCTATTTATAACGCTTAGTTTTATAGAAATATTAAGTACCATTCAAATCCAAATCTCTAGCTTCAAGTACGAGTGGATTCTCGAATTCTTTTTCGTTCTCCAATAATCTCGCTTCATATTTATTAGCGAGGAATATTGGAGCGTTGTCGTTGACATCCTCTATGTTTATGACAAGCTGAGCTGTATTCCTATTGCCTTTGCCTAAGTCGTCTCGAGCCTCAACTGTCAAGTAATGGCGGGAAATGAGCTCACGATCAAAACTGTCTCCACCTGCTTGTTTTACAGTGATTACACCAGATACTGGATTGAGGCTTAAGCTGAAAAAAATCATTTTCTTAACGTTTTCAGTAACAAATTTCGATAAAATTCTTAATTAATTACATATTTGAAGTTTTTAGTCCGCCATGGTGTGATTTATTATTCTGCATTGTCTGCATTCGCGACTAGTATATTGACCACCACTTTTGGATTTATTCAAGTTTTCATCAGGCAGAGTAGAGTAACTTTGGTAGGCCCAAAATAAAAGTGAACTAAATAATTGCAAGAATGCTATGAAAATATATCTATTACTGATATCATAATAGGTATATGGGCCCCTCTTGTGACATAAGCTTTTCGACAATTTTCGAAATACAAAGTGATTTTTACACATTACTTTTATAATTAGGTGGCATATGTCAAAATGGGGTCATTGTTTGGTTCGACAATATAACAATAATATTTCGGACATCTGACACAACACTATCTAGTCTCAAACTAAGCAGAGTTTGTACTGTTGAAATACATACACATATTATGCATAGAAAACAGCCAAACTCCGAAACAAACATTTGCAGATCATACTAATATTTAGTCCGACCCGAGAATCGAATCCTCACCACAGCAGTCGCATAAGGTACCACTGCGCTAACGAGGTATTCGATATATACTATACACTATTTGTTTCCCACAGTATTTGTGTTCACATGAGGGTAAAAAAAATATTTATTTATACGTATAAGGTACAGTTTACATTAAAGAGAATAAAATATTCGCATACTCACAGATTAGCAATACTCCCTCCAAGACTGGTATACCTAATACCCCTTGTTCCATAGTTGTCCGAGTCCTGGTCCAATGCTTGCACCCAAGCAACAGTTGTACCTACTTTACAGTTCTCAGGTATTGAGACAGTGTATAAAGATTCTGTAAACTCGGGAAAATTGTCGTTCTCATCTCTTATGTGGACCACTATCGGCACCGTACTGCAATTGAATATAGTTTGATTAGTGTCTACTTTGTGTATACTTAGTCTGGCCATAAATACTGTTACACTTAATTATAAAAAAATATTACATTTGAATTTCGAATCTGTCATTTTTATACGATTGTTCATTGTGTTTTCTCATTTTGGCGCCAATACATTGTAAAATATTTTGCGATATTAAAATGGTGTGGGGTGATAAAGAGAACCGAAACGCTGTGATAGCATTACACAAAGTAGGTATGGAGCCAAATGCAATTTTTAAAACTCTCCATACACTTGGTATTAGTAAAATGTTTGTGTACCGGGCTATTAATAGGTACAATGAGACCTCCTCTGTTTGTGACAGAAAAAGATCTGGCCGTCCACGTAGTGTTCGTACGAAAAAGGTGGTCAAAGCAGTAAGGGAAAGAATTCGAAGAAATCCTGTCCGAAAGCAAAAGATTTTATCTCGGGAAATGAAGATAGCACCTAGAACCATGTCGCGTATTTTAAAAGATGACTTAGGACTTGCAGCCTATAAGAGACGCACTGGCCATTTCTTAACTGATAATTTAAAGAAGAATAGGGTGGTAAAATCGAAACAACTACTGAAGCGGTACGCAAAGGGAGGTCACAGAAAAATTTTGTTTACGGATGAGAAAATTTTTACAATTGAGCAACATTTTAACAAACAAAATGACCGTATTTATGCTCAAAGCTCTAAGGAAGCTTCCCAATTAGTCGACAGAGTGCAACGTGGACATTATCCGACTTCAGTGATGGTTTGGTGGGGTGTTAGCTATGAAGGAGTGACTGAGCCATATTTTTGTGAAAAAGGTATCAAAACATCGGCACAAGTGTATCAAGATACCATTCTTGAGAAGGTAGTTAAGCCCCTTAACATCACCATGTTCAATAACCAAGTATGGTCCTTCCAGCAAGACTCGGCGCCGGGTCATAAAGCTCGGTCCACGCAGTCTTGGTTGGAATCGAACGTTTCGGACTTCATCAGAGCTGAAGACTGGCCGTCGTCTAGTCCCGATCTTAATCCGCTGGATTATGATTTGTGGTCAGTTTTAGAGAGTACAGCTTGCTCTAAACGCCATGATAATTTGGAGTCCCTAAAACAATCTATACGATTGGCAGTGAAGAATTTTCCCATGGAAAGAGTGCGTGCTTCTATTGATAACTGGCCTCATCGTTTAAAGGACTGTATTGCAGCCAATGGAGACCACTTCGAATAAGCTTTTTATATTTTTAATTGTTTTATATTTATGTATTAAACTGACACACTGTAAAAGTAATAAATGTTATTTGCAGTTAACAATTTTCTTTTTTCTTTATTACAATATTTATGGCAAGACTAGGTATATAGAAAAAATGAAGATTTTTTTAATGAAGGATATAGCATGTCTTGCCAGATTCGGTAAAACAAAGACATAATTGTACTTTTTGTGAGTGCACAGGAAAGCCATTTCGAAACATTTTTTCGTAAAGGTCGTGTATTTACTCCTGGCCCTATCGCCTTCTGTTATATTTGGTTAATATAAATTAGTGTCTATTTTGTGTACATATAAAAAAAATAGAATTGTTTTTAATGAAGGATGTATCATGTCTTTCCAGATTTCGTAAAACAAAGACATAATTTCATCTTTTACACTTAGTACAGGAAAGCCATTTCGAAAACATTTTTTCGTAAACGTCGTGTATTCACTCCTGGCCCTATCGCCTTTATATTTGGTTAATATAAATTAAGTGTCTATTTTGTTTATATATATAAAAAATAGAATTGCTTTTAATGAAGGATGTAGCATGTCCTTTCAGATTCGGCAAAACAGAGACATAATTGCACTTTGCCCATTTTTAATACAAAATTGTCATTTTGACATATTTTGACTAAGGTGATATCTAGCCTATTCGTGACATGCTCTTAACATTATAATAATTAACTTGGTGATTAATTGTATAATTTAAATTAATAAGAAACGGAATTTCTTTAGGAGATTATGCACTTTATTACTCTATTCATAAGTCTGAAGATTGTTGATGACCCACCTCATTTTAGGATCTTTAGTAACAGTTTCTTTGGCGACTAGAGTGAAATTCATTACAGTGACTTTTTCATAATCCAGAAATAATGCGTTATTGACTCTGATAAGAAACGAAGCCTCGTTGATACCTTTGAAAGGTGTCACATCAAACACGCCATGATCTCCATTCAAATATAATTCGAAGGTACCATTTTTACCCTGAAAATATACGAAAAGAACTTTATTAGGTTTTATTATGTAGGTACAAACATAGAATTATTTTTTAGGTAAGATAATAAGAAAGTTACTTAGAAATATAATTCTATATTTTGCTTTAGAGGCTCTACAATATGATAAATCTTAAATGTTATTGCTACTGTCATAAGTCTTGAGAAGACACTTTAGATAAGTTTTTGAGAACATTATTTACTTTTTCATTGAAAAAGTAAAATGATATATGCTTTATTAGAAAAAGAATTAAATACAATATTTTCAATTAAGAAACCTAATTTCATTTTCATCAAATCCAATTTTAGCAAAGAAATATTAGTTTGAGGTGTCACATCCAGATCGACAATACATAAACTAAGTGTTTGCCTGCTAACTTACTTAATGTAACTCGAATGATTCAATATCTAATGTGCTTGCCTGCTAAGTCATTCCTTCCTACATTAAAGTGGTTGATAAAGAGCAGCAATATCAAAATTAGTAGTAATAATAATAATTGCAACCAATAGACATAAAAAGTCTAGTATTGGTCACAACATCCTAATTAATTGTGTTAATAATAACAATTGTAAACACTACAGACATAAAGTCCTAGTTCTGGAATGATAATGTATTGAACTTTTACCTGGTCATAATCAAATACTTCGGGTATGGCATCCTGAAGGAAGGTAATCGGTGTGTTCTGCTGTGCATTCTCTAGCACTTCACCTACATATCGGTCACTTCTGAATCTAGGTGTTTCATCATTCACATCTGTTACTATTACGGTCACCTCTGTAGTTGCACTGGGCATAGGTGACACTGTATGTGATTCTTCTGTAGCCTGTAATGTAAGTTAAATTCATTTATGTCACATTATGCTTCTCATATTACTTATATTTGTCATACTCAAAAAAAAATAATTATATAAGTGTGTGTGTATTTTGTATAATAGTATAATAGGTATAATAAAAAAAGTACATTTATCATAATTATATGTATACTATCATGTTTTTAATTATGTGTGGAGTATCATTTGATATATTTTATTTTCGAGCAAACAAAAGGAATCCATTTAATAAGTCCTTTGAACGATAGTGGTAGAATGTTTATGGAATTCAGTTATGCATGACTATTATGAAGTGACTGTTACTATGTTTCCTGACTCTGCAAAGCCAGAGGTTCTAGGTGAGATTTTTATTTTGTTTTTTTTTTCTATATTAAGAGTTTGCCAAAGTGACTCTACTCTGCCTGATGGAAAGCATGAATAGAATCCAAGAATTGTGGTCACCATACTCATTGCAAATGCAGACAATGCAGTATGGTGACCCACACTATGGCAGCCTTGTGAGATGTTTTTTTCACACCCTGCTTGGGGACGTAAAAGGCACGACAGTCACCGTGACAGTGTAAGGCTTATACAGTTACCACAATAACTATCACCCTTACATCAATGGGCCTCCGGTCTCACACTCACCAACGAAACACGACAACACGGATGTTGGCGCTTTAGGTTGGTCTTCTGTGGGAGGGTTGTACTGCCCCGGTCGAGCTGGCCCGCTCATACTGAAATCAGCGTGGCTCTACTACCTAAAGATTCTTACTCAGGACAAATAATTGTAAAGATTTTGATTATTAGCTCTGTCTGTGAGTAATTTATCCATATTGTTTTTAGAAATATTTAGGTGTGTCAGCAGACTATGTATGATGACAGATTTAGAGTGTTCCCAACCCTATTCATACCATGAGTGTTGTAAGAGGTGATAAGGGGAGCAAACTAAATGTTTACAACCACACAAATGTTTTCAAAGAGGCAAACTTTGAAAACATTTGTGTGGCCGATGTGGTACAGTTGACCACAGTTTCCTTTCTAGAAAGGCCTATATCCAGCAGTGAACTGTTAAAGGGTGTTGATGTGTGATGTGATATGTATCAGCAGACTAGTTACTTTAGCACATCAAATATACCACATAGGCAGGTATGTAAGGTTATTATTATCATTTTGGAAGTTGCCCCCACTTCAAAAATTCCAACATACCAGTATTTCCAAAATATAAGCTCCATTACTGTTATTAGGATCTTCCCTATCAAGCTGATTGACTGTGTACACCACTCCAGAACTGCTATCAATATCAAAGTGTTCCTCTCCACCTGATATGATGCTATATGAGATACGGTTGTTGATTCCACGGTCACCATCAATTGCACGCACTGTAAATAAAACAATTATGCTGGTGAGACAGGAAAGAATTGAGTTCTATACTTATTAAGAATTACTATAACATCAAAATGTAATATTCAATTTATATAATAATATAATAAATTTTTATATGGAGGTGCCCTACTTTCAAATATTGTTAATATTGAAAAAATATAGTTCACTTTAGGTATAGATACCTTGTAAAACAGAGGTTCCAACTGGAGCATCTTCACTTATTCTTGTCACAGGACTTGCTACAACGAATTCTGGTGGCTGATCCTCTACGTCTATTACCTTTACAAGTATAGCGGCCGTTCCTGTATTCACTCTACCCTGGTTAGCTCGATCCACGGCCAGAACTCGCAGTTGATATAACGATTTCCGTTCGTAATCTAACCGATTTGTTACTCTAACCACTCCTTTTCCATTCACAGTTTGTACACCAAAGTTTTCCACGTCACCATCTAATTCTTGTAAGTGATAAACTACCTGAAATATTTGTGTTTATGAAAAAGTGGACGATTGTTTTGAACTTTTGACGTTTGCCTCAATAACAGTAATGTTAAAAACAGAGCTGCCAACTCTTAAATGCAATTTTCCCTTGAAACATGCTCTTGTAATGCGGGTGACGGATTTAATTTATTTTAGAGACATATATTTAGCCATTATTTGATTTAAGTATCATATTTAGAAGTATCGATACTTTGTTTATAGCTGTTATATACCTGTAAAATCGATTTTAATTTTTAATTGTTTCCCCAACTATAAGTTTATAAGAACTCACTTCTATCAAATTATAAGACAAGTTAAACGTGTAATGATTGCACATTCTATCTATATTATATATTTTTATTGATTGTGTGGATCTGTTATTGCTACCTTATGTATTCCATTCATTGAGTAGCACATTATCGTTACAATACGTTTATGCGTATTTAGCGTGATTTAATGCTACTAACAGTGTTGTTGGTTCTCAAACATAAAGTGTTAATTTGCTTGTGAGTTCTAACTACTGTGAGTACATATTTCGTAGATTTTTGGAACAGTGTAAATGATATAAAAATGTAGGTATGTGCTATTGCTTTCTCATCTACAAGCTTAAGCACGCAAAATTTAATAGAAATCAACGTTTGTTCTGCTTACTACTATGCAAATATTCGTATAAAAATTCTTAAAGTGAAATTTATTGTAAATTTCTTTTGCGAATATAGATTTTTAATCACAACTGTTCTAAAATACTAAGCAATTATAGGAATAATTGACAGCAAAATTTAGAGACCTTGACGATTGAAAAAAAAAAATTAAATAAATGAAAAAGTACGTATAAATGTATTTTTTTTTGTTTTAAATGTGATACGTAGGGACGCATGTTGTAGTGAATAAGTTAAAATAGTGTGCGACAGGTGCAGCCTATGGATCAATTAAACTAAAGGACCATTAGCGAGCTGCAGGTTCAATACAATAATGGCTTCAGGATGTAATGGGGTTGTCTCGTTTCTGCAGCGCGTAGGGTATGTCCGCGTAGACACATGTTGCTGGTTTCCATACCATTATCAGAAAGAAATGTGCCTCATTGTTATAAATGCATTAAATCCATTGTGAAGATTTAAATTAATGATATTCCTTGTAGGTGTAATTGCCTACCTCAAACAATACCATACTTTCGAAATAGTTTTCAGTTTTACTAACATAGGCTTAGTTTCTTATTCATTTTTTCTATTTTACAAACCATTTCCATTTGGAAAAAAAAGCATTTCGTTTTATTTATTTATAAACGTACTTGTCCATATGCACCCTCATCTAGATCCGTGGCTTCTACAGTTGTTAAAATATTAGGCGATGAGTTTTCCTTTACCGTGATCACAGAGGGATACGGTTTAAAAATAGGCTCGTTATCGTTTACATCTTCAACCAACAACAAAAAGCTTTGGGTAATAAAGTTTCCTTCTCCTAGATTTCCATCAGTTAGCGTCAATACAAAAGAGTATTCATCACGGATCTGAAATTTTATTAATTTGTTATTTTACATTATTACTTTACATAAAAGATTTTATCTGAGCCGCGATTAAACATACTTTTAATCAGTCAATGTAAAGCAAAGTGATACTTTTTTAAAAATATGTAAAAGTTATTTCTCTGAAAACACGAATGCAGCAGTAAACAGTTACAGGTTGTGAAAATTGAAACATTAAATTTAAATAATTATTATTCTAGTATTTTAAAATCGTAGACTTAAAAACTTACTTCTCTATCTAATTCCTTAACTAAATAAATATTAGCTTCGTTGGATGAAATGGCTTCTAATCTTAATATATCACTGCCAAGTTGGTCTCTAATGCCAAATTGTAATGTGTCTCCATCGGGGTCAACGCCCCTCAGCCGGTATATTAAGCTGCCTGAAATTTAAATAACGGTAGCATTATGAAATTAAATAAACACTCGCATATATTAATCACGTTGAGGTACCAAAGTTTTGAATATATTTTTTTATTTTATTTTATTCTATTTCTCTTTAATGTATATATAAAACAAAAACAAAAGAAAAATGAGTTACAAAATATGTAAATGTAACAATCGGTGGTCTTATCGCTCACGGCGATTTCTAGACGATAATTTCATTGTTATGATGTAAAGAAATCAGGAACTGGAGCAGAAGTTTCTTATGACATTTAAATGTTAAAAATTCACTGGTGCAGTGGTGCTAGATCAACACAGTTTTAGATTCCAATTTGAATGTGTTGCAAACATGGGCGCCGGAAGAGGGGTGCAATGGATACGCTTGCACCCTGTCAAGGAAGAAAATACATGGAAATATATATATTTTTAATTTTTTATATAAATACCTAGATTTCATAGATTATAGGTTCAAAGACCTAGCATTATTGTATATCTTATCTTGGTTAATAGTATGTGTAGATGAAAATGCACCCCCATGAACATAATTCTGGCGACACTCATGATTAATGGTATGTGTATATGTAGATGTGCCCCCCTAAAAATAATTATGGTCGCGCCCATGGTTGCAATAGATAACGCTGTCACGGTAGTCATTTCAAGTTGTATAAAAGAGTTACAACAGGCAATATCATGAATTCGTTGGTATTAAGTTACTACAAGACATCTCGTGCGCGAGGTCACTCATAGTAGCTCGTGAAAGCCCCAGGAAAATCGTTCATGTAGGGAAATAGGTAGATTCAATTACTCCATCGTATCTACTTAGTCTGGCCATAAATACTGTTACACTTAATTATAAAAAAATATTACATTTGAATTTCGAATCTGTCATTTTTATACGATTGTTCATTGTGTTTTCTCATTTTGGCGCCAATACATTGTAAAATATTTTGCGATATTAAAATGGTGTGGGGTGATAAAGAGAACCGAATCGCTCTGATAGCATTACACAAAGTAGGTATGGAGCCAAATGCAATTTTTAAAACTCTCCATACACTTGGTATTAGTAAAATGTTTGTGTACCGGGCTATTAATAGGTACAATGAGACCTCCTCTGTTTGTGACAGAAAAAGATCTGGCCGTCCACGTAGTGTTCGTACGAAAAAGGTGGTCAAAGCAGTAAGGGAAAGAATTCGAAGAAATCCTGTCCGAAAGCAAAAGATTTTATCTCGGGAAATGAAGATAGCACCTAGAACCATGTCGCGTATTTTAAAAGATGACTTAGGACTTGCAGCCTATAAGAGACGCACTGGCCATTTCTTAACTGATAATTTAAAGAAGAATAGGGTGGTAAAATCGAAACAACTACTGAAGCGGTACGCAAAGGGAGGTCACAGAAAAATTTTGTTTACGGATGAGAAAATTTTTACAATTGAGCAACATTTTAACAAACAAAATGACCGTATTTATGCTCAAAGCTCTAAGGAAGCTTCCCAATTAGTCGACAGAGTGCAACGTGGACATTATCCGACTTCAGTGATGGTTTGGTGGGGTGTTAGCTATGAAGGAGTGACTGAGCCATATTTTTGTGAAAAAGGTATCAAAACATCGGCACAAGTGTATCAAGATACCATTCTTGAGAAGGTAGTTAAGCCCCTTAACATCACCATGTTCAATAACCAAGTATGGTCCTTCCAGCAAGACTCGGCGCCGGGTCATAAAGCTCGGTCCACGCAGTCTTGGTTGGAATCGAACGTTTCGGACTTCATCAGAGCTGAAGACTGGCCGTCGTCTAGTCCCGATCTTAATCCGCTGGATTATGATTTGTGGTCAGTTTTAGAGAGTACAGCTTGCTCTAAACGCCATGATAATTTGGAGTCCCTAAAACAATCTATACGATTGGCAGTGAAGAATTTTCCCATGGAAAGAGTGCGTGCTTCTATTGATAACTGGCCTCATCGTTTAAAGGACTGTATTGCAGCCAATGGAGACCACTTCGAATAAGCTTTTTATATTTTTAATTGTTTTATATTTATGTATTAAACTGACACACTGTAAAAGTAATAAATGTTATTTGCAGTTAACAATTTTCTTTTTTCTTTATTACAATATTTATGGCAAGACTAGGTAAATACACAATGAAACTCATGACTTAAATGGATTGAGACTCGAACACCTATATTATTATGGGAATTATGGATGTAAATTGCTTTACAGTCAGGTACCTTGGAACGAACATAGGAGCTACCAAAAGATAAAGACGATTTTGTTTCAATTAGTATAAATGTGAAGCATATCCAACTTAAATCGACACACTAATAACATTCATAAATATATATCTTATCTAAATCTATCTATCTGTTTATTCCACTTAAATATTGTAAATAATATTAAAAGCTTTGTTTTCGGCTGATGTAGTTGTGAGTTACCGCTTTGAATTAAAAAAGTTGATATACGTTTAATAATTCTTTTACTGAAGATTTATCAGCCAACTAATTTGGATAAATATGACATGATACGTAAAACAATATTAAGGTTAATTCTATAAAGCGTGTAGTGCACTGCACAAGTAAGATTGTATAATATGAAAATCCCAATAAATAGAGAAATGAGATGAAATGCAAGTCTAATATTCGTCACGCAGTTGATTAGATACGTAACGCTGCCATCACGTATTTTAATGCATTTCATGCTTTAGTAACTGTTTGTTGACTAATCGTTGCGTAACAATGATTCCACAACTGCTAGTGTTAGGGTAGGGAACATTTGTAAGGTTTCCCTATGTTTGTACCAGTTGTCGTGGTAACCCCACTTTCCTGTTTCCTAGTATGAATAATTTCCGGCTGTCTGTACAACGGTGCAGAGAATAGTAAAGTACAAACTTTTGAACTTATTTTAGGGCTAGGGTTGAGCCGTTGGATGTATGTGCATCGGTTTTACGAGGTAGGGTGCGATAATAACGGACCGTTTTATATTTGAACAGGTGTTCATTTTTGATAACATGTTTAATGATTATATGTGGTTAGCAAATATGTTTCAAATGAGCTTTCTAATTTCCTGCATTGAAGTTTGGCTGAAAATTACACCACTGTTTTAATTATATAAATATTTTTCTTGTTTTGAATATAAGCACAGCACAGCACCTAAGATACTAAAGTGTCTTTACGTAACCAGTTGAAATTTCTATAAACCTCAACGACGTAAATACTAGACTAAGGAATTCGAAACATTGTGTATTAATTCGTCATATTGTCTCATGTAGTATTATAGTACATTTAGCTATTAAAATAATATATTAAAGCAAAATGCACTTGACAAAATGCCAAAAGTATCATTTATAATAACAATAATAAAGGAATAGCTTTTGGATATTGGAAAAAAAGTTACATGATAACTAGTAAAATTGCGTTGGCGTGTCATAATGATTTAGCCAAAACACTAATCTATTATCAATGAATTCGTAGTTATTTAAACATAAACAAAATACATACCGGCTGGCGTGTCAGGTCCTTCTTTTAACCTCACTACAATCTCAGACTGACCATCTATGAGAAACCTCGGCGGTCTGTTGGCGACCACAACTTCTAATATAATGAGTAATAACCAAAACCTTCTGATACATTTGTACTGCACCGGCTTTAACCGGACTCGCGGCGGGAGAGTAACCCTCGCATGCATTGTTCTCAATCATCTGACACATCTGGCCTTATGGCTGGCTGGTGGTGAGACCATTTTCTCACTTCGCACGGTTTCACCGTGGGACTCGTGCGCTATTGGTGAAAGTGTCACCTCGGTGTTGCGATTGAACTTTTCTACGTGACTTCGCGTCAACCTGCAAGAGAAACAAGTGTTACAGAATCTTATGAAAGGCGATAATTTGAAATTTGTTAAAAGAGTGTGAGACAAACGAATGTTATGCTGTTCGTAGATTTCGCTTTCATACACTACGGTGGGATGTGAGCACCTGTGATTATGATACCGTTTCAGCAATATGTACGAGTACTTATGGGATTGTCAGTAGACAAACTAACGAACTGATTTCTATGATAACAGTATTACTGAGAGAAAATTTAAGAAATGATTAACAGTTACAACATTTAGTGTGTCCAGCGAATCGTTTCTTTAATTTAAAATAACAGTTTCGCAACATTTTTTTTGCGCAATTTTGAAACTGCGTCGCAGTAATGAATAGAGATTATAAATGACATACAAAAGTGTTGCGAAATTATTAGGTGAGTAACCCTCAATGACTTACTATGGCCCTTTATCATAAATAAATAAGACGCTTTAATTTCTTTCGGACGATAAAGACTAAAGTATATCAAAACTTTTAATATAAATATATGTGTATAACAAAAATAACAGTTTGTACCTGATCGTCAAGTGTCTTACAAAATGTATAAACATATTATGACATTAGATTACATTCATCAACTCGTGTTGGTAAATCCTAGGATTTACCAACACATTGGTGAATGTTCTCGTAAGAATAAAAAAGAAACAGTTTTTTCCAGTTTTACCAAATGGTGAAAATCTATTCTAAACCCAGCATGTACTAAATTGTAATGAATTTACATGCTCTGTCTCACCAGTGGCCGGATAATAAATGTTGGTTTTGAAAATAAAGAAATTTACTCAAACTCATCTAATACAAAGGATTTAACTGTAATAGAGGGGATCTGGGGCTAGGCATTAAAGGTCACTGTTCTAATCTAACCTATACGATTCAATAATAAAATATGGTATCTGACATAAGACATAAGTATTTAAGAAGAAAAAGCCAAAATATACATTTTTGCTAGCACGAAAAGGCAGGTGTATAAAACATAAAAAATCTTTGCCAAAACACAAGACAAAATCTAACTTGTTTTGTACTTTTGCAAACTGTCACAAGAACGTAGATGTTCTTTTATTTCAACATTTCCTGTGTCTTTAAGACAAATCTTAAGACTTACCAAAAACAGCTCGGACTTCTACTACTAAAAGTTGGTAAATGTTAAATTTTACCGTAGTATTTTACAGAATAACAGTAGCACACGATGATGTACTTCTGATTTCGGACACAAATGTCAATCTCAACGGAGACCAGCAAACTAAGCAGGAAATATTAGAGTGCACAAGTATGTGGGCAAACACAGGTGCACTTTCTGTTCTCTTACTCTCATAATGCGATGGGACGGCTATTCGACTCGACCGGGGGGAAATTAAGTGCAGGACCAACGGCTTTACGTGCTCTCCGAGGCACTGGGGTTAAGATCCAAGTTTCAAATTCTGGGCTGTTATTAAGTATTCCTATAGACAGAAAAATTCAATAATAATTTTTTGGTTGACCCGGGAATCGAACCCGAAACCTCTTGATCGGCAGTCCCATTCGCTAAACGCTAGACTAACGAGGCAGTCAATACCGAGACAGTAAGAGCTTATATCCATATTGTGCTGAGGTGAGCTTACGGCTACCATGCAAGACTAAATTATACTTTGTGTCCATAAATGCACATTTACTAGTGGGTTTTCCTCTACTCCTAAAGAATGTCAAAATAAAAATATTTAAAAATTGGTACAGTAAACATGTAGTCATTCACCAGTGTCGACATCTAAAGATGTGAATTTAAATAGTAAGTAAACTAAAATTGCACAATGCGATGACTAACATTCACTAAAGACCTGCAGTATGTACGACTGAAATTTACCGTCTTTCCCACTTCTCACTTCTTCTTCAAGTTTAAATTCTCACCCTTTATTTTTAGCTTCTTTTGGTACCTCATGGATCTTTTAATTCAAAAGTTTTTGTAACCATTTAAGGTCGTTATAGAGCTTAAAAACTCAATTGATTACTTCAATGAAACCAGAAGCTTTTAACAACACTTTATTCTTGTTCTCTCGGAGCAGTTCTTATTTCGAATTTGACGTTTTAAATGTTTGAATCACTAAAGAGATTTGAGCAGATACTTAAGAACAACTTGTTTATGAAGGTAGTCTTCTCTTCCAAAATCATTAAATAGTTTGATTACTCGGTAATTGGTAGTTGGTATTGTCTATTTTGATAATTTAATGATAACAAAACTTTTTCTTTCACAATGATGCTAGATCCCATGTGTCAGTGGGTTATCACACCGTGTATCTTAGTACGGGAATTAGCGCGTGGCGAAGTTGAGCATTTGCTAACTAGCCGTATCTCATTGTCTTCAAGTGCCAAAGCAATGCTACTGTTTGCACATAATCTTGCTAAACTAATGAGAAAAATCTACTTTTGATTTATAAGTTTACAGTTGCATATTGTTAATGCTAAAGGTCATTACTTTTTGGGCGTTTTATTGCATTTAATGTCTCAATAATGTCAAGTATTGTTTCAATCAATGAGAATTAGGACGTTAATAAATACCACATTTTTATTAACAAAAACTGTTGACACGGCGATATCGTCATATTTGTGCAATCACTGAGCAGATGCTCTCCATTTAAGTGCGCAAAAAAACAGACTCAAACAAAAAGAAATATAGTACTTTGGGATCAGATGCCTGAGTGTTTGAAATTGAGGGATTATAAATACTAATAATTAGAATTTATCATGGTTTACGCTTAAAAATAATACTTTTTTAAAGTTAATTAATAAAGTTATGATATGTCCGAATTACAGTGTGTCTGAGATATAATCCTCTAAAGCGTGAAATACTTTTTTGTCGTTAAAGATTCCTTATATCACATGTTCATGCACAGAAACTTTCATCCAATGAAAATAACTTACGCAATACTAATTTGCTCACCCTAAAGTGCTCACTAATGTTACATATTTCTCTCATTGTCGTAAAACATCTATTGTCCTCGGCTATTAGCCATTCGTCAAATAATATAGTGATTAGCAGAAAAGATGTTACAACATCAAGTTATAATGAGAGCACTAATAAAATGGACGGTTATTCACACGCATCGTGTTTGTGAAACAATTATGTAAAAAACAATAACAATTTGACCTCGTCACCGGCGCCGGATGGTAACGTATGATAGGTGTCGTTGACGTTTTTGGGTGGTAAAACCGGCGTGCCGTCAAACCAGCGCTGGTTGAAACACTTGAAACAAAAGGGGCAGTAAGCGCGACGGGTACGAAGGCCAATAACTATTGTATGGCGATCGTACAGTACCATCGGGGACTGACCTTTACACCATACATCAACACGATTGATGAACCTCTAGTGCACTTTACACACCAGTTTAATTAAAATATGTAATTGATTGTTCGGAGTTGTTCACGCTTAATTTTTATGACTGTTTTTATTATTTTTGTTTGGCAATTGTGTAAATATGTGGTCGTAAAATTAAGGTAACTATGTTTTTATTACTTGAGTTTTTAAATATAAGCACTATAAGCAGTCAACAGTAAACACGGATTAAATAAAGAACACATGCTGAGTAGGAAACTGCATATTCTTAAGCTTTAAAGAAAGCTTGCTTGATTATCAACTTTTTATAGGATTATCTACGGTAAGTGAGTTAAAGCTCTTTTCCAGTTAATGGAATCCTCACCACTATATTATCCGATTAGTAAGCGCAGAAGGAAGTCTAATCTTTACATTGCCGACTCAACAAAAAAAAAACGAACAAATCCATTCGAAAACTTTAGTATTAATGAACAAATATTTCTTTTTAAATTCGTTTACCTAACGTGAAATAGCAGGTTAGATGTTTTTTTTTCATTTGTTAAAAAGATAACGATTATACTGAAAACATTTCCACGGAAATTACGGTTAACTACATATATTGTTTTACTGACAATAGACAAAAATTAATTTAATAACTATGCACAGGAGTTGTCTCTTCTATTGACACACTTGTATAGCCTGTCATATTCCTCAGGAATTGTTCCAGAGGCACTGACAGTAGAATGTTTAATCGATCCCAAAAAAGATGATCGCTCTAATCCGGCTAATTACCGACCTATAGTCGTTACTTCTTCTCTCTGCAGCAAGCAACTTAACAAGCAACTAGTGAACTACCAAGAGGATCACTCCTTGCTAAGTAATCAGCAATATGGTTTTAGATCGAACCGATCCACTGGTGATCTTCTAGCGTACTTCACACCAGTTTGGGTGAAGTTATTAACAGGCATTGAGAGTTCTTGGAGATCAGCCTCGACATGACCAAAGCCTTGGAGAGGGTTTGGCATTGTTCGCTTTTCTCCAAACTGCCGGTTCTCAGTCTGTCGCCTAAACTCTACAACTGGTTTACCACCTTCCTGCACCAGCGCCGCATCAAGTTTCTCTGCGGCTCACAGATTCGAAGATTCACAGCAAGTAAACGTTGGTGAACTTCAGGACTCCGTCTTACCGATAGACCGATAGACGATACCGCAGACGATAGTACAGTTTATGTGCGATATTTTGGACAACCTAAAGCCAAGCTCGCATCTCTCAATAGGGTTATGAGAATCTGGTTGAGTTCAACGCCAAGAAAACACAAGTATGCGCATTCTCTACCAAAAAGTTTCAGTTCTTTCCCCTACTCAATTTTCAGAACACTCAAGAACCACTACAAGATAAGCTCGGTACACGTACAGCGTTTGCTTGATGCTCTCAATCGGTTACAGCGACGAGCAGCCCACATTATCAAAAACAGTCCCGAAGCTACTGAGTCCTTTGAGCCTCTGTAGTTATGAAGAGATATCGCCTCAATGGTAGTCTGCTTCATTATAAAGGCGGTAGAAGACTGCCATATAGGCTCTATATGACAACACATGCTAGCCTTGGAAGCCACCATTTAGAGTAGAATACATACGGTCTCGAACTAAATGGTTTGGCTCTTCTTTCCTGCGCAAATCAGCCAAAATCTGGTATACCTCAAAATCATGCTTTCCATCAGGCAGAGTAGAGCCACTTTGGCAAACATATATGACTGGTCTAATAAATAATGATATTAACTGTCAGAAGTAGTAGGTTTGACAACAACGTATAATCGTTACAGGTATTTAAATCCTGGAAGTACTGTGTGATAAGCACGGTCCCTTCTTTATATCCGGGTGTTATTTATCTAAAATATGAAATACATGAATTTCTTAATCAGCAGTCTGGTTTGTATGCGTTGCTATTCGCTTCCCGTTTTCCAACCATCATGAAGTTTTTCATTTCTACACGGATCCAGAAAATAGTATCTACTGTTCCTGAGGGATGGAGGAGATATTTAGCATAATTGTCATGTTGATGGAATTGACTCTTCGAGCCGTGCTTTAACTCTGAGATATAGTCAAATTAAATAAGATTTTAGTCGACTCATTTCGAAAATCATTCTTTATCTCGCCATTTAATGTTCATAGTCACTAAGAAAGTTGGATTATACAAATCGACTTGTATTCAATTTGTTCATTCATGGTTCCTGTCCTCAGAGCGTGACGATTTAAAGTAAGTACATACACCAAAAGGAGTGCAGTGAAAGCCTCTATACTTCGTTACACACGAAGTTGTTATCAAAATTAACGCGTTGGAAAGGGTTTTTTATATCGAATTTAATATCTGATCTTTTGTCGCATATTTGATCTTTGAAATTAGCATGTCGTGATTATTATTATCGGACAGGCTTTAAGATTCAAACCTCAACACCGAAGATAAGAATGATTAGAAGAAAGATGTGACTAAATTAAAAGTGAATAAGACATATCTTTATGGTATAGACACATTTTTTTAAATATTTGCTTATTTATTTTCTTCAAAAAAAAAAACATATGAATAGTTTCTGCAGATTAAGGTAGTAGTAGATAATTTATAGAGTAGAGATAGTAAAAATCCCATACATAGTAGGGAACTTCTCTTGTTTGAAGATTTGAGAGAGATCGCGAGAGATGAAGAAATCTTTTAATTTAATTCATGTTTGATCTCGTATTGATGTCCAGTGAACGTTTCTTTAAAGAGTACAGGATCGGTTCAAATTATCTAAAGTAAGTAACAAAATTGTGTAAATTACAGTGAGGATAAAAATTGGTATTGAAAACTGTTAGTTATTCAGCAAAACGGGATTTATTTACAGTTACCTCAGCATTTGAATTAAGGCTTAATTAATATCTCTGTACGTAAAACAGTAGATAACGGTTATTTGTTATATGCCCACTAATAAGTAACTAATAATATGGGTGACACAACTTTTCAGAAATTCTGAAGTTGTTTTTTTTTAAGTCTGCCCACTAAAGTGATTTTATTCTGCCTGTTGTAGAGCATGAATAGAATCCAAGAGTGGTGGTCACCATACTCATTGTGAATGCAGGTAATGCAGAATGGTAATACTATGGCGGCCTATTGAGATGCTTTTTCTCGGCCCGCTCATAGATCCCGGGATAATACACACAACACGTGCGCTGGTGTTTATACAGGCTTAACAGATGTGATTCTTCTGCAGTTTTTCTCTAAATGAATAAGATTATCTAAAACATAGGGTGGCAATGTACTTGTGACTTTTGAGGTGAAGTTGTTCGAAGTCAGTAGTCACTTATCATGAAGTGACCTACCTACGTTTTCTCCCCCTCGTATAAAATGTATTTACAAATCGTTTAAGACTTTAAAACGCCTTTACTAGCTTCGCTTTTATATTTGTTTGTAACTGACTTTTGTAAGTTTTTTAAACTGTTATTTTTTAATATTGAACCTGCTAAAGTAAAGTAAAGTAAAAGTAATAAGAATAAAAGAGTGGTAATCATCACCGTTATTGCGAACGCAGATAATGTAGTATGGTGCTTCACAGCATGGCGGCTCAAGGAGATGCTTTTTCTCATGGCGTTTAAAGGAGCCGAGATGTAATCGGAAGTCGGAATCGCCGTAATGGGAAGGACACTTATGTGTTGGTAGTGAAATCCAAGGCTGTAAATTAACTGATTGGCACAGGAAGGAAGAGTCGAATCGTTTAGTTCAAAAACGTATGCATTTATTTATGTTATGTCTTATGTTTGTTTTTTTATGTTACGGAAGAGACAAAAACGTACCTACATGGTTTACTGGGTCCTTAATTAGGCATCGCGAATCTTACTCCTGAATGTGAATTTATGTAATTCACTATTTTGCACTTTACTTTGAGGTTGAGTTGAGTGAGGTTGAGTTTCGGTTTAAGTCGATTCAAATGCACTCAAGTAAACATGCAAAATAGAAGACTAATAAATATTTTTTAAAGTAAAAAAATTATTTAAACAAGTTGGAAATTTGGTACATTGATTATACTTTTAAATATATAGAGAAAAGAAATGAAAATACGTATTGAATATTTTTTTTTAGTAGCCTTCCAAAGTGACTCTACTCTACCTGATGGAAAGCATGAATTGAATCCAAGAGTTGTGGTCACCATACTCATTGCGAATGCAGACAATGCAGTATGGCGGCCCACACTATGGCGGCCTAGTGTGATGGTTTTTCACGCCCCGCTTGGGGACGTAATAGGCATGACAGTCATCGTGGTAGTTAGGCTGACACACTTACTACGATAACTGAAAATGATATACAATTTAAGAAAACTGTAGACTATCGACTTCAGGTACCAAAGTGTCCAAGATACTGGTGGTTAGGGCTTCGAAGATAGGAACGTCCTCACGATAAGGGCCGTGTCAAATGTCCCTTGATCCAAGATTCTAACGTAAGCTTCTTAAGGTGTTAGCCGAGGCTCTTGGCTATCAGTCTGTGAACAGATACGACTATCGTGACAATTATTACTGAATCCACATGCCACATACCGACGATCTCGAGAGATAAATCCAAATATTTTATGATAATTATAATTGGAATTGTCCGAATTATTGTTATAATTTGAAATTAGACCAAGCCTAAAGTATTTATAAAGATAAAATCAGGTTCTCAATAAGATATCAGTGTTTACTTTAATACTACAGTTTGCGGTTTTGTGGGTAGGAGATTATATTTCAATGAGCCCTGGGTGATACATATTTACACAGCCTTGGTTACACACGCGATCCATTCTTAGTGACCCTTAACACTATTGATTCAAAACTAAATAAAATTTCATAGAAACTTAATGTTTCCTATAACATTAAAAACTATGAAAATAGAAATGTATAAACTACCTACTTTTAATGAGTAAATAATAATTTAATATGCATTTTCATTCTGTTTGCTACTGAAAGACCTTTACCTCTAATATATAAAATAAAAGAAATAGATGCAATCGTTACACATATTCTCGTATTAACACATCTATTTGCGAAGAGCATGCTTAGCTGACTACTTTCGAACATTTTTTCGGCGATATTTAGCCACTTAAAAATAACTGCAGAAACTTTAATGATTAATTTTAATTGTTTTATTACTAATTGATGAAATTGTCTGCATATTTAGCTATTCATAACGTTTCAGTGTGTATAATGTACTCGTATTTTTGCAATGTGAGGCGAATTCAAACACAACTGAAAATAAAAACAAGAACTCTGGCGGTCTTAGCAATGATAAGTATTTTTTCATTTATTTTCACTTATAGTAGTAGAATATCTATAATAAGTAATTAGTTTTAAGAATTTTATAAAGAAAGTCATCAAATAATTGATTGAAAATATTTTTTATGGTTAAAAACTGAGTAATACTCGTATGTTAAGTTTTGGTTTATGTCTTGAATTTGATTTGTTCCATATTCAAGTGACTTTCTGTACTAACACAGGACATGATGTACATTATAATGGTTTATTATATAATTTCTTAATTATAACACGTGAGAATTAATTGATGTATGTTCTATGTATGTTGGATTTGTACAATACAGTTAATTTTATTCTGTACAAATTATAAAATTTGAATATTACAAATTTCACATTCTTCCGTCCATTAAATATGCTTAAAAAGAAGTACAAGGATTTTTTTTTACACAAATCTACAAAATACATATATATATGTCTGGAAATTTTGTCTATTTTCTAATAATTATTCATCATGTAATTATTAAAGTTTAGAAAACCAACAGCTACAAAAAAATCAGTGGGCAGTTGTATACATAACATCAAGCCAATTATAGGTTTTCACGAGTGGTTACATTACAAGGTAATAGAGGTTTTGTGACATTAAATAACACAAAGCTACACCTAAATAAATGAGGTGAAGATTCATCAATCTCCTGACAATGCTGCCGTTCACTGTGTATGGATAGAAGAGTGACTCCCTGCATAACTTATTAAAGGGTTATGAACCATTGTTAAAAAGAAACATTGTATCAAGGTATCTACAGAGTCTATTGATTAAATATGTGTAGATTATTTATTCTCTCTTAAGCCCTCAATCCAAAATGCTCCTTATGAATAAAAATACACAGAAACGTGTTGCAACTACTTCAAAACACTGATCACCACTCGTACTTTGAACTCATTGCTAAGTACTCTACTATACTTAATTACTGAGGTAATTCAATTAATGTTTTAGGGAAATGTAACTTTTATGATAATGTGTGCATGCAAGTTGACATTATACGCCTACTTTACGCTACTAAATCTTACGCCATGTGTGTTTTATGTTTCTCTCTGGTGGCGTTAATCACATGTGTAGTAACACTAGCATTATGTCTATTATTTATATGTTGTCACATGTTTCAATTAAATTTGTTTTAGACATAAGAAATATAGGACAGCTGTTACATCATATTTCTAATTTCTAACTCAAAGCAATGAACTTCCATAAAACAGTTCATCGCTTACTTTAACCCTCTTTTTTCCCTTTTTTTTATAGATAGGTATAAAATTCTTTACGATCTCGTGCTCCTTGGAGATTCAGGTGCCAGGAGTATTAGGTGATATCACTAAAAATTATATACTGAAACATATTATATCGGGGCCTCTAAGAACAATTGACACCACGCCTAATCAAGCTGTATTTTGACATATGAGGAGTGAAATTTACCAATATATTTTCTTGCCACAGGAAACATTTCAAATTTGCAGTCAAAGTGGGTTACATTCTTCGTCGATGAATCACTCAGTCTGGGCAAGTAATTTTATACATATATAGATTAGTGTACATTAAGTGCACCCAGACTTAAAACCGCTGTCTGATAATCACATGGCACCATATGGCCCTCGAAGTCATGCAACTCGTCTCGGAGACTTTGCCATTTAAACCTCTGCGTCATTTAAAAATACAGTTAAAAAATATAAAATGATCTGTATATTGGTTTACGGACAAACAAAAAAAAAATTGTTTCAATTATTTAGAATTTATTTCCATTTTTAAAAGAAAATATATTTCTTCAATGTTACTAGCATAAGTCACACATTAAGGTATGTTACGTTTTGCGTTACGTACTCCTGTATTAAATAATGTAAATATTAAGTATTTTTTTGATTTTCACTAGCTTTATTGCTATCAATAGTTACTCAAGGAGTCAGAGTTTACCGGTCGATCAGTGAACATGTATAAAAAATATAAATACATTAATTTTGATTGGTGTAGACGTAAAGATCTGTACAATTTACACATCTATTACTTAGTTGAACTTTGGTAGGGCTTGCAACACAAAACAAGGAATACGTATTGGGTTTTATGATGTACATAAAAACTGGCAATATTGAATATTAGACACAGATATATCATAAAAATTAAGCGCTGCCGATTCAAACCATTGTTCAATTTTAGATGCTATTATTTTAAAGAATAAAATTGAATGTCCATTTTGTAACTTATTTGGTCAGAACGTTTAAATAACATTGATTTTGTAATTTTTGATACTTACTTATCAAGTGATTTCATCACCTGTGAAGACATATTGTCCGTGTAAACTTGTTCAATTTCTTTCTTTGATCAGTATGAAATGTCATACAAGATGAAATAGAATATATCGAGTAAAACACAGCTAGAAATTTAAGAAAAATATTCGTGTAAAAGTGTGTTCGTGGATGGTGGGAGTAGAATTTTAATTACGCGTAGCGGTACTCTAGATTCATAAACTGATAAGTTACATCAAGGCTGCATGCAATAGTCCAACATATTACACGCTTTTTTCACAAAGGCCTTGTTAAAACCTTGTGGTTTGGTCCACAATTATAAGGATCACCACCACGTATTGTATAATACATGAAAAGTGTAAAAAGGAACTCTCAAAATTTAAACGCAATTTAATAAATAGATAAAAAGCTGTGGTAATATTTATACTATTATATCACAGATATAAAAATACTTTTGTTTTCTAAAAAGGCAACGCCTACGTTAGGAATATATCCTGTCTTGCGGGGAAATTTACAAATATATATGAAACGGACACAAACAGACAGACTCCAGACAATAAATTGTGGACACTTTACGTAGAAGAAAACATTTTTTTTTGTATTGTATTGTATTCTTCTACGTAATTTGTTGAAGAAAATACATGAGATTAATACGTAAACTTTTAAAATGCAATTTGGATTGTATTTCTTTAGAGGAAAGATGAAACGTTGCTACTTCAGGCAGTTCTCATTTGTAATGAGACATCATTACACATTTGAATCGCTATATTACTCAACAATTCTCTGTCATGTGGTGTCATAGTACCGTTGATAGAGACAACCCTCAACTGATTGTAAAAAAGAAAAGGAGAGGAAGGTTTGCTCATGTTACTACTAGAGTAAATCTACTTCAAAGAGAACCACAAAAAGTCTTGCTAAGAAGTGTCTTATCTTCGCTATCCAATGTTGAAGCAAAGTAAGTCTAGCAGTTATCAAGATCAGAAATGATAAAGTAATTATATCAATGTTTTCATTGTATCCTACTGTTTTCTTTTACAAAAAGCAACGACGGAATTGGGCACATCGCATGTTCATCTAAAATTATGTTATCGTGTTGAACTGCTATTACAAATGGTTACATTTATTACATGCCTGGCTATCATCAAAATGATTTTCTTAAAGTGCATTTTCTACCTTTGGTTGGTTTCCGTTATCGATTTGTGGTAACCAAAGAAACATGAATTGAGCATATTTCGTAGATCAACTATTTAATTTAACAAAAAGATTAGTAAATAAAGAGTAACGTAACCTTATAAGTATCGTTTGATCGTTGCCTTACTTTTTTAGTTTAAAATTTTGCACTATGGACATAATTGTGTTACATACATTTGTTTCATAGATGTAGTTCATGTTTGTTTATAGATTATGACTTCTATGAGACTTTGTCTAATTCAACATACCTACAAAATTATATAATATATTTTTTTGACTGCACAGATGACGTGGTTTACACTACACTCCCTACAGCACTGAGTGTTTTGGATCCCATCCTCATATGGCACACTTTCTGTGATCCAAAAATTGTTATTTTGAGTCTTGTTGTTCTTTGTTTCCGTTTCATATGTTTGAAAAGTCTCCCGTGACATGGGTAGTTCACACGTACAGGAGTTAATTTTTTTTTTAATTCTACGCTTCGAAACTCCTAAGGTTAGGTATGAATTTCTTAAAGAAAATCACAAGGAACGGGTTAAAAAAATCCGACATAGTGTTAGAAAATAATGTCGTGTCAACCATAACAATGGAAACATAGTAAACAGATCCGTCAGAGTTAAGAAGCAGGTGAACCGCTTTTTTGTATGATATGAAAGCACCTGGGCTTCTCGGCTTGTCGTTAATTATAGGGCAGCAGCTTCCTTAGTGAGATTGCGAGTAGTTTTTTATTTCTATTCCCGTTAAACACGATATAATTTGTTGTACGTAGTTAAAGCTATCAGTCATGCAAGCATAGATTTGACTGACACGTGTTCATGTCTTTACATGATAAATGTATAAGAGAAACCATGGAAGGTAATAGCTTCCGCTTGGAGTTTGTTTGATAGGGAAGTCATTTAAACAATGCAATTTCAGTTACGTCATACTATATCGTATGCAATATAACGTAATCGTAAGAATGTAGATCTTAGTTCATCCAGAGCTGAAACAGACAAATGGAAATTACGACAATACGAAAGAGATTTTTCATGACAGTTTTCGTTGATAAATATTTTATAATTCTGTATGATGTTTTGTGCAACTATTTCGTTTATATATATATCTGAATGCTGTATATTTTGATTTACAAAATATTCATCTTTTTACAGTAGTTAACGCAAACGGCAAACATCGACATCATTTGCAGGAGTTGAATCGTTAAAAACATCTGTTTGACAAACACTATTCCTCAAAGTTTTAAAAAGTTGTTGAGGAAGAAAATGTAAAAAAAGATATCTCTTTGGTTATCCTAAAAATGTGGATAATGTATGATATATAAAAGCAAAAGCGACGTTGCTAAAAATCACACTTTCACGGAGAGTTCCACTAACAGAGAGAAACCTCGTACGTAAAAGTGAGTATTTGAGGCATAAAATATGACTAGGAAAAATCGTAAACCATTCACAAATTTGCTTGAAGAGGAATGTGGTTGTATACCCGCAAACAATAGGCTATATATTAGGCTCAGTGCATAATGTAACAACTATAATAAGCAATTCAATTGTATGACATAATAACAGGTAGCAAATTATGTTATAAATGGGTGATTTTGTCACAAATAAAACTCACTGAAAATATTAAAACAAAAAAAAGTACTGGCATTTTTTTTTATTTATTGTAATACTTATTTTGTTACATAACACTAAGACGCCCTAGCCAATAGAAGGTATTTACAAGGAAACCAATAAATAACCTCTTTTGGCAAAAGATACTTAAAGAGAGGTATTTAGAGAGACAATCAAAAACCTTATCGAAGTCATGTGTTATTTATTTTTATTCTTTAATTTAAATATATTCGCTTTCTTAAACAACATTTGCTTATAAAGCTTTATTTTAATTTTAGAATTGTTTTCTCTTTCATTTTAGTGTAATAAACTGTTTAAGCACTAATTTATTACAAAATGTTCGCCTGCACTCAAATAGTTTCGGTCATGTTAAGTGTCTGACCAAAACTATCGGAGTAACTAAGTGTATCTAAGGTTGTTATAAAAAGTACCTGCTCTTTTTTTTATTGAATTATTACAAACAAAATTGTTAAGCTTTTTAAGCAATGTTTTAATACTATAATTAAATCAACGATCAGACATAACAATTTATGTTACGAGTTAATGTGTTGTATATGAGTGTGATACATTGATTAGTATCATAATTTTTTCTCAAATTAAAATAAACCTTACTGAAGAAAACATAAGGCGCACCCTTTTATCCTATAATATATTTTTGCATTGTATCGAAATTAAAAAAGATACCTAAAGACTTTGTACAGAGAATCCTTTTTTTATGTTTATTATAAAGAGTTATAAGAGATGTAGAAGCGTCAAATTTAAATTACGGTTCAAACAATGCAGATTAATTAGGATGAGACCCAAATTTACTAATATAGTAATACATTTACTAGGAATTAGTACAGAGTTTTTTATGTTTTATTTGTTATTCCTATCAGGTTATATTTATTTAATCGGTACAGGTGAGTGGAGCGATCGTTTGAAGCGTGACGACGCGTCCAACCGTGCCACCCCCGGGAACTCAACCCGTCACACCACCGCATCCGGTGTTCGTTCTTCTCCGATAGTTTTTGCGATATCAAAATAAAATACTTCGAAGAACTCATGCCAGGCAAAAAGAAATAACGATTTTGTTAGTTCGACATGAATTCACTATTGGTCAGTTTTTGCAATAAGTTATTATAGTGAAATGTAATCTTCATCATGCCTTTAATAGTCCACTGTTTCACATAGCCCTCTCCTTATCAAGGAGGTTTTGGCCTACTACACCCCACTGGCCAAACAGGTTAGTATAGAGTTAATTTAAATTTTCCTTCTCCTTACAGTGATGTTGTCTATTGACAAACTACACAGGACAACATCACTAGTCCCTAGGCGACTGGAGTTAGTCCATGGGATAAGTAGGGCTGGTGATACTTGATATTTAGTTTTTTAGTATTCAATAATAAAATCTAGTTCTAATAATCATGTCCGGGTGGTGACGGATTAAGAATACATAGTGTTACCACCCTTATTCATCCCGTGGGTGTCATAAAAGGCGACTAAGGAATCAAAGTCTGCAAGACAACATCTTCACAAAGAGAAGGAAAACTTGAAACAAACCCTATTCCAACCTGTCTGGCCAGCGTGGTATAGTAGGCCAAAACCTCCTTGCTAAGGGGAGGTCTATGTCCAGTAGTGGACTGTAAAAGGCTATTGATGATATAAAAATCATATTTTTGACGTCATCTAAATCTTTAGAACTTGTCAAGACCGAACCAACAAAACCAACAAACTAATTGAGAAGTAAATACGGTCATTTAGCGGATCAATACCTTAATAGTGCATTGTCACCAAAACTCAAATTTACTATCTTCACACATCTCACACACAACTGTCTGATCCCAATCTAGATAAAGCTTCTACTGTGGTAACGAAACTGCTGATAAACATACTTATGTTTTTCTTAATAAATACATATTATATATAGATAAATTACACCCAGCATATATCAATTGATTGTGTTCATCACAGAAAGATTTATCCTAGGTAGAAATCGAACCCACGACCTTTGACCTACGTTTAGCAGTCAAGATCCCTGACCACTAGAGCAAAAGGCCTGTCAACTCTTTGACTTGACAGTCACCTCCATGACAGGTATCTTTCAATTGTCAAGAATAGATGAAAGTTAGAATAGAATAGTTAATAAATAATAAGAGGAGAAACTCCAATGACAGTTTATCGATATGTTTTTTTTTGTTGTTTAACATATTTTACTACCTCTGTTTGATTTAACTACCTCGGTGGCGCAGCTGTAGCGAGTGCGACTGCTATGCTTGAGGTCTCGGGTTCGATTCCCGGGTCGGACCAAATGTTTGTATGATCTACAAATATTTGTTTCGAAGTTTGGGTGTTTTCTATGTATAATATGTATGTATTTACAAAAAAAAAAGTATATAAGTATTGTATCAGTCAGTCTAGTTATCATAGCACAAGCTCTGCTTAGTTTGAAACTAGATGACGTTGTGTGTCAAATGTCCGAAAATATATCATAATATTTTAAACATCTGAAACACAACGCCATCTAGTCCCAAACCAGAGCTTTTACTATGGGTACTAGGCAACTGCTATAAATAGATATATACTTTTTGTTGTAAATATATAAATATTACACATAGAATACACCCAAACTCCGAAACAAATATTTGCGGATTATTTGGTCCAACCCGGGATCGAACTCGAGACTTCAAGCACAGCTGTCACATAAGCTACCACTACCCCGCCGATGTAGTCAAACTTAAATTACATACAATCGTAAATTAAACGCGATGACAAAACTTATTTTTCTAAGAAATAAATAGCAATTTTAGATATACATAAATAATCGTGGAGTTTGTTTTCGTACCATTCAACTGATTCAATGCAAAGTTCGGTCTTCATATTTTTGTACTTTTTGTATGTATAATCGCCAGTGATTATACGGATCTCTTTGTTGTCGTTTTTAATCCCATACTTTCGATTTCAGTATCATTATGTAATAGAAAAAGGTTTAACTGTTTAGGTTAAGAGTCTTTTTTTGATAGTTCAAATTCTTTTTTCATAGACAAAGCGGTCATTGCTCGAAATTGCGAAACCTATAGTGTTTACTGCTTTAAGTTGTTTTATAACAATAAATTAAGAAGCCTCTATTTCTCGGTTAACTGATTAAAATGAGGTCGTACTGAAGAGTAAATCTTGTTTTAAATCATCTTGGTTACAACTCCTTAAATAAAGAAAAAAAAACTTATTTTATACGGCGTGGGAGAGCCATGCTTGGACTCATATAAGCCCGCTCGTTCAGATTAGGTTGTCACCGAGTGTGTGAGGTTACCGAAGCCTTACCTACATTCTCTAGTTCTGTGAAGGGCTTGTCTCTTAGGTTATAGATGACTGTAGACGTTGACAGTATCTTACTACCAGGCCTTTGAGGCAAGAATTTGTACTTTACTAGAAAGTTTGGCGGTCCGGCACTGGGTGCTGTAAGTGACATCTTGCTGCAAAGATTAGTGATGTAAAGCAAAAAGTTTCTTAACAAGTGCAGTGTAATATGCAGTCTACAACGGAGCGCCAATTATATATACAAGTAATGTGTATGTTTTACCACGTCGACAGATGACGGAAGGCTGTTTGTATTATTTATTTATTATCAATTATTTCATTTTAATATGCAATATCACTAACTAGCGTGATTACGTGACCATTACACCGTTTTCGCCTCATTTAATGACATTTATAAGCTTAAAACCAGATTTTTTTACTGCTGTAAGTACTTAAAACATTCTTAGATAATATTATGTTGTATTTGTACGTAGTCACGACACGATAATAAGATCACATGTATTTATGCGTAATTTCAAATTATATCACGCACAAAATAAGTAAATATATCAGTTTGTATTGTAGTTTCGAGTAAACGAAATACGTCTGTTTTTGAGAGGAATGGAAAAATGGAAATTTACCATGGTTTGCCAGTTTGTATTTGTATTGTAATTAATATATAATACCTACGTACCTATTACATGATTCGGTAAGTCTCCGTATACAGACTGACTGGTGAGATACCTTCAATATTTGAGGACGTGATAGTATGCGAACATATATCATGTAATAAAATAACATAAAAACGAAATATTAAATAACTTCTTAGTAAACTTCGTACACAGTACACCGAGAGCCCAGTATTTAACTGCGGAATACTGGGACACCGCGCGGCCGCACTGTAGCGGGGTGACTAGATCAACGTAAACAGTGCGGCGAGCTTAGGGAGTATGATATCCAAATTTCACTTATTTTTTAGAGACATTTCGATAAAAAATAAGCACCTATTTTTTTTATATCAAGTTAACGAGAATCGAGTACCGAGTACTCTCCATAAGTATTGAAGGTATCTCACCAGTCACGCTGTATATAACCGTCCACTGTTGAACAAAGGTCTCCCCAAGGACTAATTAATGAGTTCTAATTGCACTTGGCTTTTGACTATTAGCCTGAAATATTACCACGTTGTTACAATTAAGATTTGTTTTTTAGACAACGCCCGCGCTAGGGATAAATCCTGTGTCGCGAGGGATTTTACAAACATGCAAGAAAAAGATACAAAGAACACCCAGACTTAGAATAATAATTTGCGGATCACACAAAGTGTTGTCCCATGTGGGATTTGAACTCACAACACTCAGCGAAGTGGAGAGCGTCGTGGTGGCTGCTTAAACCACAAGGACAACAGTGCAGTCAAACGTCAACCATCAGTTACTTTATAAGGACTGTCTAACGGTGATTATTTCTATCTAATTTGATAAGCAGCGAAAGTAAACCTAATAACATAGCTTCTGTTTCATTTCCTAACACGGGTACTTATCTAGATATAATAACATGATTTCAAGACTCGTATTTATGTATTTCACTTTTCAGACCTTAGTTAATTATAGTCTATGGCGGCTAGTACCGTTTCTCACAACTTCAACAACTTGCATTCATAGTAGTGTTTGTGTGGTTAGTGCGTGTGTAAACAACATGATTTCTCGTGAGATACTGATCGACTCATCTCAATTATCTTATACTATTATTGTTTATGTGTGTAGCGTTCTCCCACGATTTCGAACTGAGCAAGAAATGAACTTGACAATGCTATCGATTTTCTACAACAATTATACGAATCTATTTGGTTTTTAGTTGATTCGCGTGCGTTTATTATTATTGGATTCTCATGGTAACTTATGCCTCTGATTTCAATTATATTGTTTTAAACTAAAAGATGTTGGTAAATATTATAAGAACATGAAATTAAATAAGGTGAATTACGAGATAATAACTGTCCGTTAATGAAATAGGCTACAATCCAAGAATTGTTACAGTAAGGTGAATTTTGTTTAAATTTCATGAAGGGTAGACGATAAAGCCAAATAATGCTAATCCTAATTTTTAATACAATTTATGGTGTAGTTTAGACTTTTTCAATTAGCATCAGTTTTAATAAAGCATATTTCTAACTAACTTGCTTATGATTTTACTCGCATGATTATTTCTTTTTATTATTTGGTTTTTCTAACTTTGAAAATGATGAACTGCCATACAACTCATTTTCAACTCCCCAGAGGAGGAATTTTAAAAAACCATTTCTGAGTAGGCTTAGAATATTATGAGCAAGAAAGTATCAGCTGTGTAAATAACATTGGTTTGGGCTCTGCTTTCATAAATCTGAAGGGAACTATTTTGTATACTCATGGATTGTAATTTTAGTAGAAATAAAAACAAAACAGTTCTAGCTCTACACTAGTAATTTAAGACAATCTGCAGTAAAAAGCTTATTATTATTGATATTTATACAATATAAAACACGACATAACACGATACGATACATCGACATCGACACGAATCCGATCCGATTTTTTTTTAATTTATTGCATCTTGCACTTCAGGTGCATAGGCGGTCTTAATGCCTAAGGTATTTTATACCAGTCAACCTTTGGGTGATGTTCTAGATAGATGTACTTGGTTTATAATATATAAAGTATAGATATACAACACAAATAGTTTCTTAGTGTTACTTATGCTTAAGCATAAATAAATCTACATCTATAAATCTATAATTTGATTTTTTGACTGAGTCATTCCCTTCTTTAAGAAGTTGAAAACAAAATAAAACGCGAAGCATGGAAGTCCATCTTTTGAAAAATATATACATATAATATCCTAAATCTTTAAAATATTATAAAGAATTGAAAAGTTTCACATTCTGTGGATACTGGAAGTAGCCTTCATTTGATGAGAAATAAGTTATTTGCTAACATTGTTGAAGTATGATTAGTTCACATCAAGAATGGTCTCGTAAAAAATAATGTTCTGATATAGATAAGTTCAGTTTTGTGTAACCACAGCAATCAGATATTAAACGATGGGAAATTGTATGACAACAATCGTTACGCCAAGCAATAATTTTGTTTGCATAATTAATTCAAAGAAATGAAAGTGTTTTTTGTTGTTTGGTCGGTGCACTTATTTTCACATTAGACCAATTTTGTATGAGTCACACGCCAGCGTTCTTATAAATGAATGTTAATTAAATTTTAAAATCTGCTTTTAGTGTCTGTAATATCTGCTTGTAGTGACTCAATATTATTATTAATAAAAAACACATATTTCACACGCGGCCGTCTGGTTTCAAGCTACGCAGAACCCGTACGTTGGTGTCCGAACTGCTCATGAATATTCTTAAATTTTATTAGCTGCGGTATAGCTTGCAGTTTTTGTTACCTTTGAATCAGATATTGTTCCCTATTTGATTAGTTTTAATGTTGTTTACGCGTAACCTAATTTTTTTTTCTAAAATAAAAGTAACCTAAGTTCCTCCTAATCAGCTGTTGGCTAGTGAAAGTCCTGTCAACATCGATCCGTGCCAAAGATTAGCCATAACAAACAGACAAACAGACAGACAAGAAATTATAGAAATTATTTTTTGATATAAATACTGTATATAATTTCATATGCATTAAGTGGAAAGCTGTTAACTTAATATTATACATACACACAGTACTTTTAAATACACATATATAATAAATAAATTACACTTAGATACAGAACATATGAAAAAAAATATAAACTTAGGTGGGAAACCTAGTATACTTAACCTATAGCCTCTGAATTAGCAGTTAAGGTCAGAAACCAGAAACAAGCCAACAGGTCTATCATCAAAAAGATGTAATGGCGTATTTATAGCAAATGATATTAATCTGTATTTCGAAGAAAATTAAATTGTATTTGAGATTACGAGTAATATTTTAGTTTTTTTACCTTAAAAAAGAGCAAGGGTCTTCTCGGTTCCCATTTTAAATAACTTTAAATGAAAAATGTAAGATGTCAATTTGTATGTACTTTTATGTTTTTCCTATTTCAGAACTCTTTCATTAAAAATTAATTTAGAAAATTCTGTAATTTGTGGGGTTTACCTTCCATTTGATCTTATTTTAATATAAAGGGTAGAAAAATTAAGTAGTTAACAAATAACTGTTATTTTTAACGTGTTTATATATTTTATACATAAAGTCGTCATTCCCCAGAGGGATAGGCAGAGACAATTGATTTCCATTTACTATGATCCCGATACACCTCTTTGGCTTCGTCTACATACATCAATCGCTGCATGCATGCTCTATGCATCGCTGTAATAAATGAGTATATCTATGGAACTTTTACCGGTAGTAGATAAAAATAATCTTCTATATTAAATTCGCCTGAGTAATCTAATATTTAATAGACAAAATATAAAAGTTTCTTCTGATTCGAATTTCAAATACAAAATCACAGATTTAATTACTTAAATCTGTGATTTTGAAGTCAGAACACAACTAGAATACATCAAAATAAAATCATTGAAGCATTAAATCGTCCACCACACTAGATAACGGTTGAATTAAATTGATTTTCAATTCACAAACTTTTCGTAGCGTAAAGAAAAACCGTTTGAAGTTAACACTTCAACGTATACTTTAACTAATACAGAAAAATGATACATGAGAAGGAATACGTAGTTAATTTCTTTTTAATATCGGAGAAATTGAAGAACTCTTCAAAAGACTAAAATTATCTAATGGTACTAATGTACGTTATCGCTGCTGGATGGTTTAGATTCTTCTTGATTTTTCTAACGTTTTTACTCTCAACTAAACACAAAATGTCTGTTACGTTATCACAAAAACAAAAAGTTCTTACAAAAACAGAAAATAAGTGAAGTTTTGAATTTTCAAAATGACTAAACTGGATTTACTCTTAAGGGAAAGTATGACTAATTTATACTTATTATAGGAGCTACTCGATTTTATGCAGATTTGCATTTGAGATAAAGGTGTAATGACTGCATGGCTATCGTAGTGGTTTAAGTGGTCTCCGCGCCGCTCTCTATTGCGCTGAGTGTTGTGGGTTCAAACTTCAATTGGGACAACACTTTGTGTCCACACATTGTTGTTCGGAGTTTGAGTGTTATTTGTGTCCGTTTCTTGTATGTTTGTAAAGTCCCCCGCGATACAGGATATATTCCTAATGTGGGCGTCGTCTGATACAATACCACAATGACTAGTACATTTGAATAATAGACGAGAAGTTGCTAGCTACAAATTAGGTAAAATATATTTTCGTTTATTATCGTTTATTGTGTTAATCCCTTCACATAGAACGTAAAAATTGTTCGGATTATTTATCTGATTCACATATTTGTATTTTCTTAAAGTCAACGTTGGTTATATACGAGTATATGGATATACTTTTTTTTGTATAAGATTACACTATGGAGTATAACAGTAGTCTATATAAAAAAAAAGTTTTTTCTTCAATCATTCCTGTGGTAAGTAGTCTTGTAAATCAAAAGAAATTCAACAAAAGTTGCCTCAAATAAATGATATTAATTTTTAGCAACTTTTAATCCCTGTAACTATATACAAAACAGAGGGATTAAGGAGGCTTGACAAGTATCGAAAGGTATATTGACGCACAAATTAAAAAGACCAAAAAATAACATTATTTTAAATTTAGAATATGACCATCTGCTACCTAGGCATAATAAAAAATAGTTGCCAGCATAACCTTTTCGCCACACAGTCTTTTAAAAAGAAATAAGATTTTTATAATAGTGTAACAGTCGGATAGAGACGACCTAATCAATGACTTTCTTCTCCGGGCAATAGTTTGAAATGTAAAAGGTAATATTAGTTGACCCATAAATAGCGATCTGATCTGTCACGATCTACTTAACGCTATAATTTGTTTATGCGGGCTTCGCGTACAGACAGAAATGTTTCACGCAACAGGTGTCAAGTGGCGTGAATTTTACTTACGATTCATCTCGGCCCTTTTAATTAATTTGAAGTTCAACTTTTACTTATTAATTAAAATTTTCATTGAAACAATGGAAAGGTGAAAATTCGTTGGACGTTTTGATGGAAACTATGAAAGTGTTTGTTTAAGTATGGCGTCTATCAGTGAAAATGAAATTTTTACTACGTATTATTAGAAGCATTATGAGGTAATAAAGGATGGAATAAATCAATTTAATGTAGACGCTCATAATCTGTATATTTTTCCTAGAAATAATTATCCTATTTGATCCATCTTTGATTTAATATTATAATAGATTAAAGTAGCGTCAAAGTCTTATATGAAACAAAATATGTAAGTAACTCGTAAGAGAACATATTTTCAATTAAAGTACAATTGTAAGCCTTCACTTAATTAAACAGGGGATAAGTTAAAGTAATTATTAATTGTTTAGGAATGTTTGTATTTTAATATGGAAGATACCCTCTTAACTTTGGTAAAGTGTAAGTATAAATTCACAATGATTAGCTAAACGACATGTAAACGATTAAAGAAGTAAAAAAACCTTGATTTAAAGTTCTTATAGAATACAAGAAAAAAATAACAAGACACTGATTTTAAGCCCTTGTAGAATGCAATTAAAAGAAGTAACGAAACATTGATGTTAGGCCCTAATAGAATGAAAATCTTTTGTATCCGGGGGGATTACCGCACAGAAAAAAAGACCCTAATAGAATGCAGCTAACGTGCAATTAAGACCCTAGTTTAAACAAGATCTTTATTTATTACGCAACTAACAGATATTTAAATATAATGGGCTTCGTTGGTTCTGAATTATTTATGTGTGTTGTGTTAATATCAAACCTACTATGTGCTAAAAATCCACATACATAATTTCGTTAGTGTTTTAACTTTAATTTTCATCATATTATACGTTTATTATACAAATTCTTTTAATTTATAGTAAAATTTTTAATGTAAGTGAGAGCATTGAATTTTTTTATTTGTACTCATAGTACTTATTTTATAAATAAATGTGCTACTAATTTTAATTATCTATAATTTGGTAGTTACTACTAAACCCAGGAAATAAACGGTTACGTAAAAACCACTTTTGTGAAATTACATTATCATATTAAAAAAAGACAGGCTATTTAGAGACAAAATTAAAACTTCCGTCAATTTCGAAATTGTTAAGAATGAACTTACCAATGACAAGGTTGTTGTTGTTATCGCTCACGCGGTAAAATTAAAAAAAAATGTGTGATCGCTTTCGGATTTTGAATGTCGAATTGTAACAGTATTGGTCCGGTAATTCACTGCACTTCCTGTGGCGCGCGATAGTACGGCGTAATGTCGGCGCGAGCAGGTGTCGAGTAGCGTTCACTCAAACTGACTGTCTGTGACTGTACTACACCCCACCGGACCCACCAGAGTTAGCGAGGCTTTTGCTTTTCTTATCCCCATGTTTTGGTGTCACATTTAGTTGTTAGGGTTGCTTATGAACACATTTTTTATTAATTTTAGGCATGTGACTTATGGAATAGTTAGTTTTTAAGCTTGTATTTTGTAGTTTCGTAATTTTTTTTTATTATTTTTAAATAAAAATGTTCAGTACAGAATTTCGATTTATTTGTTAGGTATTTAAGAAAAAAAAATGTTTTTTTTATTTTCAGTTGTGGTTTCAAGGAGTATTTTAGAAAAATAATAGCAAACTCATAGTAACATTGTTGTCTAGAATAGTTAATGTCCATGATAAGTGTGTTGAACTCGTAAAACGGTATCAAATTATATTATTTCAAGGCAGTATATTTTTGTACTGTTTAGTTCGTACATTTTTTTTAATTTCATATCTGTTGTAGTTTGGCGGCATCTAAATTTCTGAGAAGCACTATTGATAAGACAATGTTGACCGAGTTAAAAAATACTTAATAATAATTTCTTGAATTATGTAATGAATTGATGGACCTACTGAGGGACCTATCTTATTCAGTATAACAAACTTATTATATTTAGCGAAACAAATAGCGAAGTCAATACATCTGATAATACACTAGTTGTGATTTCGCTCGTTTTATTATTTTTTATTTCATGTTTCCATATTTGAAAATAAATATACCGAACTTCCTTACAAGCGCTCCTCTCTTGTTTTACCCCTGGGTAGCCCCTGGGTGCTTATAACATATTTTTTTTTTATTATGTGTATAGATTAGCATACAATACATTAAAACATGCATACAATAAACATATGAACCCTTAAATTTTTATTATAATACATTTTGTGACATACTAAGAGAGTGAGACATCAAAATAATAAAAAATAAAATAATTCACTATGACGAAGTCTCAATCATAACTATATCGAAGTGATAAAAATATCTGTAAAACGTTTACGTGTAGAAATAAATATCAATTTTAAAAAAAAATATCATTAAAACAACACTAACAACCAGAAAAATTGCCATTTTTCGAAGTAACTTAAAAATGTTGAAAAATCGTAATCGGCCATGACGATCCAGTGCAGAGTGTGACGGATCATTTATAATTGAAGATCTTGTTATGTTCTAACGGTTTTTTTTAACAGAGAGAGGTCTAACGTGTCTTATCATTGCTTATCATGAATGTCTTTTCAAATTCTAAATTACAGTTCGTAATTTTACGTATTTCGTATTTCGGTGATTGCTAACTTTAAGATCAATCCTACCGTATATTATAAATTTCAATGTAAACTTGCTTGTTAGTTACCAATATTTTCACGCCTTAATTACTTAGTCAGCCAGGAGTACCTACAGAAATTCTGTTCCTAGGAGATAATAAACTAAAACACTTAATTAATTTGCTTAAAACTAATTAATTTTATTTATATTTAAAGTCTTACTTGCTTCCTATATTCCTAATTCCACTTAGAGTATTTTTGAAACCATTCTACATCTTTAGGCATTTTAAAAATTACTAAAGTAATGTAATTAATATTGCCTTACAGTTTAGGAACGTAGACTCTGTGACTTGTGCAATCGTTAAAAAACTATTTTTTTTAGTATGTGCAAAGTAAAATACAATTGTCGACATTTTTTTTTCCTAAGAGCCGGCCAAAGTGACTCTACTCTGCCTGATGGAAAGCATGAATAGAATCCAAGAGTTGTGGTCACCATACTCATTGCAAATGCTGACAACGCAGTATGGTGACCCATACTATGGCGGCCTTGTGAGATGTTTTTTCACACCCCGCTTAGGGACGTAAAAGGCATGACAGTCATCGTGACAGTGTAAGGCTTACACAGTTACCACGATAACTGTCACCCCTGCATCAATGGGCCTCCGGTCTCACACTCACCAACGAAACATGACAACACGGATGCTATTATTGTAACGTAGGCTTAATATATTCTTGTTCTAATTTTAAACTAATTTTAACTATTTTTTTTGCATTATTATGTCACATATTACATATAAATGTAAAACGATTAAGAATGATGCAATGTTTTTACGGTTATTTTGTAACATTTAATTGTGTATTCTAGATACATTTTATACTAAATTTAAACTTAATCCCGTTACTCTTAAAACCGTTGCATTAGAGCTTTCTTGTTAGCTAAACGAAGTTTAATGTATTTCTTACTAAATTGAAAGTAGAGATAGTTTTTCTAGACCACCATGCGAGAATCGTTATCCAAAAAACGGCAAGAAAGATTTAATCCTAAGCAAGAAGTTTCTATGGCATTTAATTTATCCGAAAATTGTTTATCTTTTTTTTTGTTTAAGTGGGGATTTAATGAGATCCATTTAAGAATAATATAACTTTTAGATGCAGAGACTTAAAGTTAGAAGACATTACATTATCTAACAGTTGCAACATATTAAGTTAATACCTAATATTGTAAAATTTGTCGGGTCACGGTAATTTTTTGACCTTGTTATAATAGTTCTATCTTTTTTACCCAACTAGGATGGCGATATCGAAGTGTAAGAGTTTTGGCAGTCTACGTATGTATGTTCTTTTTTTTTTTTAACGTGTGGAAGCCCCCCCGGGCCGTCACCCCACCAGGGTTTACGGCGGGGTGGTGTGTCGGAATCGGACCGACTAAAACCACATGGTGTGCCACTCTGCGCCTGAGATAGAAGGGATCCGGGAACCGCTGCTATTACGACATCCAGACGTATGTATGTTCTACCGTAGCGCCTGAGTTTCTAAACCAATTTTAATGGCTGGGGTATCAATAGATTCTTAATAATTGGCTGATAGACATAGGCTATATAAATTATATCAAAATTTTATATGACCGAATTTAAACCTCTGATTCTAACCTCTTCCGAAAGAGGCTTGAAAAAGAGAAAGGGCTTGGTGAGTACATTAAAAATATGTATAAATATCAGACTGTTTAAGTAAAGTATATGTTTAAAATGCGAACGTACAGTTCACGTCCGGTCCAGTCGTTTCAGTTAACCTTTCTATTTGTACCTATTGATGCCGTGGTCTTTCTTGGAATGCGACGAAGCGGAAGTGTTAAATAAAAAATATAACTTAAAAATATAACCGTAAAAAGGGATATAAAAAGGACGGTACAAGAATAATTCAAATAGAAATCCAGAAATACATAAGCACAAAAATGCTCAAGGTAGAGTCGTGGTCGCACCTACTGTATACCTACTATGATTATTTGGGTGCCAGGAACACCTCAAATCCTGAATATTTTTTTTGTTTCGTCCATTTTGGACTTTATTGCGTAGTCGTGTTATAGATTCTTAAACTTTTTTATTCATTATATCATTCTAATATTAACAAATGGATAGCTTCGACTTTATAAATTAATACAAACTTTTCTACAAATCTATAGAAAAGAATATTTTTTTACCTCCATTAGTCTAGGTTAAGCCCAAATCTATTTCAGACTGTAACATTGCAATACTGTATTTTACGTTTGACGTAATAGTGTTGTTTTTTCTTTACTATAATCGTTACTGAGCGAAGCGTGACGTCAGCTCCCTAGTGGAGCGGTGGTCAGTGGACGCTCATTGACCGTAACGCTTAATCATATACCCACTGATCATACTTCCAACGTTGAAGAAGTTTAACCGTAGTTCAACGGGATGCTAATCAATGCTTTGTGTGCTTTATGCCTTTTGAGTTTGTCGTTTGTGAAGTAACCGCTATAAACGTTCTAGTTCTTGACCTGATTTGATGATTTTTCTTTTAGAAGTAGTAGGGCAGTATTAACCTCCCACAGAAGATCAACCTAAAGTGACTGTATCCGTGCTGTCGTGTATCGTTGGTGAGTGCGAGACCGGAGGCCCATTGATGCAGGGGTGACAGTTGTCGTGGTAAGTGCGTGCAATATAATGCTACGATGACTGTATTGCCTTTCATATCCCCAAGACAGGCGTGAAAAGTATCTTACTAGGTCACCATAGAGTGGGTCCCCATACTGCATTGTCTGCATTCGCAATGATCACAACTTTTGGATTTCATTCATACTTTTCATCAGGCTGAGTAGGCTCACTTTGGCAGGCTCTTAAATGAAAAATAAAATTTCAACCAGGATATTTGTAAACAGTTGAACTAATTGTTCTAGTAAAGGCCTACATAAGGTTGCTTGCAGATTGTATTATATGAACCCGTGCTATGGTAACCAGACTGTTGCATAATTTGTTGCGGCCTGGTCGCAAAATGCGATCGGGCCGCAACAAATTATAACAACCGGATCGATAGGTGGGGAAGCCTTTGTGGCCTCTCCAGGATAGGGTCTGACAAGGCGCAGTGTTGATTTTGGAGGGGACTTGAAGTAATATGGTCCGGGTCCCCTTCAGAGAAGGACGCCTGAGACCGGCCGCCGGGGTAGTTTTTTAGTGGAAACACCACATACTCTTGGCTCCTGCTCCCGGAGATCCGAAGGGATTTTCCACAACGACAAAAAAAAAATTGGTAACCAGACTGTTGATAAAAATAATTAAATATTTCTAAATTCATACATATTATAGATAAATTACACTCAGACACAGAACAAATAATCATGCACGTCACAGAAATATTTGTCTTCGGTGGGAATTGAACCCACGACCTCCAGCTTAGTAGTCAGTGTCCCTAACCACTAGACCAACAGCACCGTCAAATGATTATTGAATGTTTTGATGTTCTTTTTACGTATTTAAAACCTACTTAGGTAACCTACACACTTCATAACAATTTTACTTTTGGCATTTATAATTAAAATTGAGGTTATTTAAAACTCAAATGAAAACAATAATTTTTATAAATTTTAAATTTTATTTTAAATTATTTTAAAATAAAATATTTTTTATAAAAAAATCATGACTGTACTATTGACAGACAGAACAAATTATTACCATACTCATCAAACAGTTGGTTGTCCTAAGTGGGAATAGAACCTACGACCTCAAATGCAGCAGTTATGTCTACTGACCACTAAACTAGTCAACATCACATTCATTCTGATTATAACTTTGTCGTGATAGATTTAATCACTTCGGATATCATAGCCATTTCAATAATATTTACTTGATATTGAAGTCTAGATGGCATCACTATATCTATTGTATTTAATTCTTTACCTAACATTTTTAGTTTCCAATTTCTGTGCTAGTGTCAAAAATTGCAACTAGATGGCATTAACATATGTTGAAACAATCGCACAGTATTCGAAGTACGGTTAACACTCATCTCTAGTTCATCGACATTGTTCTCATAGTAATTGTTCATGAATACAAATAATAAGGGCAAGTGGGGGAATTAGGAAGTCATTTAGTAGTTTTATATAAAAAAAATACATTTCTAATTAAGAACAAGTGATAAATATATTTTTTTTTGTTTGTTTAACCGCGCTAATCTGTTAAATTCTGTCAGATTTAATTACGATGAAATGTTTGTTTTAGATGTAGTAGGTATACATATACATGTTAGGATTATTATAGACTATATAACATTATACTGACGTTCTTGGAAGCGGAGCGCAAACTACAGCGAAAGGTTAGTTAATAAATAAAGAAATTGTATCTTTATAAGTAGTATTTCTTTGCTTGAATTTTTTATTATTTTACAAAATGTAGTCATTAATCATATAAAAGATGATATTACAACATAGAATATTGATAGGTCGTCATCATCCATCCATACCTGGACCGGCCCGGACGTGAAACAAGTACGTAACAATAATTGCGTTTTGTTTGTGAAGATTGTGTGACTATGAACAAATTTATCTTGAAAGATGGCTAGAAGTAATAAAATATTAGAACCTATCTCACGAGATTGTCGATATGTGGAGTGTGGATTCGATGATCATTATTCCGATAGTCGTACCTGTTCATAGATTGATAGTCAAGAGCAACACTTTAAGAGGTCCACCTTAGAAGGCAGGAGCAAGGGTCCGATGCGGAAGATAGTCCTTGACACGGCTCGTATAGTGAGGAGTTTCCTGTCTTTGAAACCCTAACCATCGGTGTCTTGGTCTCTGTACCCGAAGGCGGTGGTCTACTATTTTTTACGTTAAATATGTATTTTTTTCCTTTTTATGTGTTTAAAAATGTAATCATAATAAAATAAATATATATATATATATATATATATATATATGTATATATATGGATGTACTAATGGGAATAATAATCCTCACACATTTAAAACTAGGCAAGGCCTGTACTATAGTAAGCAGACTGCTAATAAAAATACTTATATATTTATGCATATGGATCTACAAACACAGAATAAACGATCATCATCATATAAAGATTTTTCTTGTATGGGAATTCAACCCACGACCTCTGGCTTAGCAGTTTGGATCACTGAACCCTAAACCAACAGATCTGTGAAAAAAAGTTGCAATACAAAAGATATAAGTCTCTATTTATTATCTCCTTTGTCTCCTTTAAAAGTTGCATTTCTAATCGTGTAATTATGTTGCCGAGAATTAACGTACTCACGATTGGTATTAAGTACATATCTGTAAAACATAGTTACATAACATATAAGGTGAGTCACAAATTAGTTAATATTTTAAAAAATCGGATAAAAAAATCATTTGATATATTATAAGTAAGCTAATTAGCTGAAATTCATTTTTTAAAAATTACAGTACTTTGTCTAAATGACCACCGTTTCGACGTATCCCCTCTTCTAAGCGAGAATCGAAATTTTCGAATACTCTTCTGCAAAGAGATCACCAGATCAGCGACATCTCTTCGCTAATTTTATTTGTATTTGGTTTATTAATATAGACACGATTCTTCAAATAAAAAGAAGTCTACTAGGGATAGATCTGGACTTCTAGGTGGCCATGGAATGTCATGTGGAATATCTACTTCTCTAATCATATAACTTCTGCAGCACTGCAAGCCTTACATACAGTTTAAAGTCAAAGTTTTTATTTCGTTCATATAAACATAACGCATTTAAGAACAATTCTTGTAAAGAAAAATGCAACGATTTTTTTAATTTTCCCCATTATACCTCTTACAATATCAATAGATCTTGCTAATTTACATTTTTATGGCACGCAATGCGGAAAATTAGAAATAGTAGCGGGCGTTAATATTATGTTCCATGGTAATATAATGTGGTGTTACATAGACACCGTTGGATTACTACATATGCTCTTTTTACTAGACATTCGATACAAAGAGTGTAATGTGAAACGAGGAGTGCAGCTGTAGAAATAATATAAAAGTAAACAAATAGCCGCGCCGTGGTAAACATTTAGAAGTATTGGATGATACATGAACCAAATTAATCCAATGACAAGTTCCAACATAACTTCTGGAACAGTGGGCCTCATTCACGGTTAAATTTATTAAAAAGGTTACGATACCTCCTAATTTGCGACGTTCAATTGTCGGAAATAAGTCCCGATGTACAACAAAAGCATGTATATGTGTTACGAAATCCCGAAAGTCCAAAATCAGTTAAATAATAGTGTGGCCAGACTTGGAGCCGCTGTGGTAGTCGATAAGCTGTTGAATTTAGTATACTACAAACTGTTGTCTTAATATAACATTTAAAAGTCGATACTTAAGCATGCATATCTGAGTTTATACAGTAAATGTTTATTGTATATGAATAATTATGGTTTGAATGATAATGAAAAGCACAAGTGTCGGTACCATCCGACTTCTTTTTTGTGTTATTAACGTTGTTGACTGACGTTTTTCTGACTTCTTTCATAGCAGTACCACTTTCAGTTCCGAATCCAGGTTAACATATTTTTTATTTTAGTTGTAAGATGGTTTATCAACAGGGACCGATAATAAAATAAAGTATGAAATAAATGAACATGGAAAAGGGGACAAGACAGCCTGTATGGATTGAAAGCTCCAGAAAATAATACACCAAAAATAATTTTATCCATTTTTATTCGTATCATAGTAAGGTAATTAAGTTTATCGTACATGTCATTAACTTCTATGACTGACAATACTTGATTTAATAATATTAACGTCACATAACGACTACAACCCCGAGCCGTAAGGCATAGAGACTAGCAAGCGCCGTGCAATAATCCAGCAGCACAGAGTTCAAGGTGAATTTTAATTCAAATAATTTTTAATAATCTGCTCCTATATTTTGAGACTACAAGGCAAATGTTATAAAATTGAAAGGTCATAAGACGTCTGGTGTATGTGTAACATCTAAATTATTGTGTAGAAGTAATAAGTACAAAATCACTTCGCTAATCAGAGTGAGAGAGCTGCAGATGGATATGGCGACGCGTCGTCACACCGTATTACATATATGTTATCACACAGCGTGGTCACAAATATCGACAGCCAGTCTGACATTTTGTATTCTTTGTTTCAAATAGTTTAAGTGCATCGGAGGAATTACTTGAATTTAAATTCACCTTATAAACAGATGCATATATTTAAATGAAGTCATATTATGATATCATTTGATCTGTCACAGACATAAGCGTTTAATGGAGAGCTCATTTTTATTTCTCGTGACTTAGAACTTACTTTAAATTTCACTGCCCTTATATATAGTTATGTGTGCGAAGAGAAATTAGCACAGGAGTGCAGTGAATGTCAAATTCCCGAGAATGACATGACTTGACATCTACTATGTTGCATTGGCTATGGTTGGGTATTTCCTTTTATATAAAATATAACTTGACATTTAAATATTACAAAGCTTTTGTAACCCTTTGTTTCGCTACTGCTTTGCTTTTTTTGAACTAAGATTAAATGAAAAATTTTGATGTTTTTTTTTAAAGATGAAGATTGGAAACATCCAATTGACAGGCTAATTTTATAAGCCGAATTAACATGTTTACATCATGTCAAGTTAGGTACAGCTAAGAACGTTATGCACGTTCTGCGTGTATTTGTGTGAAAAAAGTTATGTCCTGAAAAGGATGTTAAGTCATTCAGCCTGTAGGTAGAAGAGTGTGATAAATTGTGGGCCAGCCTTTAAACATATACACAGTTTTATACAAAACTGATACTATTATCATTTATAAACTGCTAGGTGTCTAGTTACCCTAGAAAAATACACGAATCCAACGAATATTGACTTTTTCACTATTCTTTATGAGTAATAAATAGTCAAGTATTTAAATTTTTAACTGAACTCGTATTGTTTGCTTACAAGTTATAAAGAAATAGGTAGTTTACTACCCATTTTAGAAATATTGTACCTAATGGTAAGTGTATAATTTTCAAAATATACATGCAAATTTAGGTATTATAAGTTTAGCTTAGTGTTTAAAAGGCTAGTTTGCAAGTCCTGGTCACATTTTCAGGGCCTTTGCCATATGTAACCACTACAGTGGTTAGGTTTGCGTTATCACGGCTTATTTTGAATAAGCTATTGCTCGCAAGTTCGCTTGTGTGATTATGATGCGTCTTCCATATAACCGTTCATCTTCCATTTAATTCCTTTAGAGCCAAAAAACAAATATTTTCTAGTGAGTGCTTCCAAAATGTAAAAGTTGTAGCAAGTGAGTCAGGGCAAGAACTTTTTTAGGTGTAGATGAATAGGTTTTCTGAATAGTTATTTACTTCGTCATAGACAGATCCAAGTGCTTTATTATTCTTTAATAATGTGCATGATAGAACTACAGGTGAGATTAAGTTGAATCTCTAGAGGATGTCATGATAGCATTCAGTAATAACATTCTCAATTGGATTATTAGATACTTTGAATTTTATTCCAAATATGAAAATCATAATTATTAAATATAATTTTAATAATCTTTTCATCTAAACAAAATGCCGATTTCAAGACTAGCAGACGTAATAGCTATTCGTTTAAATCAATTCTCAATTACTGCCAAATCGTTCACATGTTCAGCATGATCATAATCAGATTAGCATAATCGCTAAATGATTACACAAACTTAATCATAAACAATTGAGGAAATTATTTTTATTGCTTTATCAATTTGTACTTTCAGTGTGAATTTATCATTAAACATAGCAAGTGACAGTCTCAGGCATATTTGCTGGAATCGTTTTGTGCTTCCAGCTTCTTCTAGTGATTTTGGTCTATCTATTTAAATTGAGATTCAAAATCTATATTTATTAATAATAATGTAAGTTATGAATGAGATGAATGTACAATGTGGCAAGGAGCTGATTTATATTCACTACATTGGGCCTTTGCACCTACTTTGTTGCACGATACATCAAATATCTCTACAGTATGTTACACGGTTAGACTAACACAATTCCATCACATTATCTTTAGAATATCAGTTGATTGATTCGTTCAGCGTCATTTTTCTATAAGGATCCACATATACTTACTAAACAATTATTCTATGAACTTATATCTAGTTATATTAAAATAGATTTGTTGATAAAATCTTTTAAGTTCATAACAAATAGACACCTTATGATAAATCAGAGAAGTGAATATTGTATAATATTTAATTTATGTAAGAATATAATTTAACTACTGTTTACGTAAACATTATATATCTCAAAGGCTAACTGTGTAATAATTTCAATTAAAATTTAGATTTGACTAGAATTTATAATCAGTGCCTAGAGAAAGTGTTACTTATGATGCTTTATATTTAGTAGCGATTTGACTAAATATTGTGTAAAGGTCCTTCAGAGCGTGAAATGACAATGTTATATTTTTTTTCTGCTGGTCATAGTTCGGTCATATTGTAATAGATTCTTTATTCCATTGACATCTATCAAGAGACGTGTCTCACTTCTGAAAAGCGAAACATGACATATTATGTCAAAATAATTACAGAATTTTACTTTCGTATTGTTTATTTTTACAATCAAACCTTGCCCTTAGATATCAAGAACTTGATAATAATTCTTCTTTTTATAATATGCACTGAGCAAAAGATATATTTCAGGCGTATTTTAATTATTCTGTTCAACTACTATAAAACACGGTTATTGTGATACCGCAATCGTCAAAATGTTTTTCCTATAAGTATGTCTACAGTTATATATTTGAGCAAAGTAATGTCGAAAGGTAACACACTAAATGGAACAGTTTTTTTTTCACTTTGATAATTGCCGCAATGCGTAACAATGACTACTTGTCTTTTAACTTTACATTATTTACAAAGGCTAACCTCTTGGAATGCTATACTTCATGACATTTTCATAGTTTACTAGGTAATCTACTTTTTATTAACAATGAGACATTACATTTTTACAAATATAGGCCGCCATTAGCCTCATCTTGTTATATATGCATTAAAAATTTCTACTCAATTTATTAATTTCTTAATAATATAAAATTTTAAAATCTGTAGTCGGCAATTATAATAATTCATAGATATATAGTAAATAAATTTAGCTTATTATCTTTTAATGTATTAAAAGAAAATAGTTTTTTATTTCTTATCTCTGGTCTATATTGGTCGGGTGAAAGACGTAAATGAATATAAAGATAGTATATTTAAATAGATTTGTATTTCTTTATTATTTTTCTATGAGAAACTTAAGAGATCGATTCCGAAAATAAATTCTTTTATTAAGTGACTTATTTACGTAACAGAAGATTACGACGGCAGAAGTTAGCATAATCAACTAAATATTAGGAACTTTAACAAAACATCATGAACTATTTACATTCGTAAAAACTCGACGCTATGATTTACAAATAGTATTTTATAAAAAATACGTGAAATAAATCAACATTTCTCATTATTTATTACTATGCAACTTATGAAGATTTTATTATAATATGTCGCGAAAAGTATACGTATGTGTTTATAAATATAGTTTTCAACAATTGATAAGATTCAAGGTTAAGTATTATGAATGGTGGCTATAACAATGGATTTAAATCTTTAATCTAAGGCGCATAATGTCACGAAGGTAAATTCAGTTTATAGCGATGTATCATTTAGAGATTTATTTTGTTCTTTCTTTTCATTTTTCATATAATTTAAATTCTTGACATAACATTCTCCTTCCAGCACCTACTCTACTTTCGACTGGACATCGATCTGAGGTATACCTTTCATAACTAGGCGCTTTCTACGAACGCCCGTGAGTGGCTTCCATTCCAAAATATAGTTTTGATACTTGTTCACTGTGCGTTCGGTGGTCGAAGAACTGTGATGCAAATTGATCCACGTAATATTCTGAGCAGATCGATTACTTCTGGTGTCTTCATTGATGTTACATTTTCATCGTTTACCTGTAATACATTTTGCAAAGTTTAAATTGACTTTGATACATGTAATAATTGGTCCTACGCGAGCTACATAGGAGAACATTACTTTAAAAAGAAGAAATACTTGAAACAAATCCTATACCAACTCGTCTGGAAACCGTGGTGTAGTAGGTCAAAACCTCGTTTCTAAGGAGAGGTCTACGTCCAGAAGTGGAAATCTTTTACTTACAATTTGTAATGTTTTGTATCGATAGCGAACAGTTAATGAAGTAATTATGCATTATGTACTTATAATTTTCTAAACTATCTAAAAACACAATCCAAAGACTAAGAAAAATATCTCGTTAAGAAGTCCATTCTCGTTAAGAAAAAAGTGACGCATCATTAAAGACTGCTCCCTGACCAATCAGTTTCCAAGAAATTATGGTTTCGTACGAAAACTATAAATCTGATTAGTCAGGGTGTGGGACTTGATTGATGCGTCACTATCGTGTCACTATTTAATAAATACAATAGTATGCTTAGGAATTGACATTATTTTGTGGGGGGTTTAGCGAGGTTTGACGGCAATAAAAAATAAAATATACTAATTATTTACCTGCAGAATGACGTCCCCGCGACGCAAACGTCCATCTCTAGCAGCGACACTGTCGCTATAAACAGCCGAGATATAGCTTTGTCCGGAATCTGGGTGTGACTGAACGCTGAACCCAAGCCGACTATTCCACCCACGGTTTAGCTCTACTGTTACGATCTAGAATAAGAGTTGCAAACAATTAGTATCACATTACATGTCGTGTTAGAATCAAGGAAAAATTTAAGAGATTCGTATATGATTGAACCTTAAAATTTTTTATTTCCTATTTCTCCAATATTTGTTCCCGTTTATATACTTCGCAAATGCCAAATGATGTTATTCTTTAGACACACGTATGTGGTACCTCCTTACAAAGGTGAGGCTTATGTCCAGCATATGACTATAGGAAGCTGTTGGTGATGATGATGTGGTACCACAAATAATTTTTAAGTCAAAATATTGATTTACCGTTGGCTCGGTACTGGTGTTATCTACAATTGGTTCAGGTTTGACATTTTCTTTCTGGATAGTGTCGATTTCTTTAGGTTTTGGTTGAATGGCAGGCTCCACTGGTAGACTCTTCTGAGGTACCAGATTTTTACGCTCGTTATCAGGTGATAACGCTACTCCTTTCCATTTCTTTAAACCTTTATCTGTAATTAAAGAAAATGTTCAAAATTACATGCGTGTTTGTGTAATTATTTTTGTTTAGCTAATAACTATGGAAATAAAGCTTTGGAGAACCATATTTCGGCACTTGACCGAAGTAATAAATGATACCATAGAAAACTGGTGTTAAAGACGTAAGATATACCTAATGCTTTAAAGTTGTATCGTATCTATTGTTGTATCCCAGAGGGTTATGCAAAGATAATTGATCTCCACTTACTACAGTCCACACCTCTTTTGCTTCGTCCATATACATACTTATCGGTTCTTGGTGCTTTTCATAAGGCCCTTCTTCAGAATACATATGTGAATCTCTTACGACACTTCCACACACATTCGCTGTATGAATTCCTTTCGTGAGTTCTCGATCATCCATCCTCTCTACGTGGCCAAATCATTTTATGGTATCTTTCAAGTTTCATTTTATTTTAGGTCATTTATTTTTGTATATCTTGTTTTACGATAATATGGGTCAATTTATAACTGGCTTGTTTAAAAATATTGATTCATATAAAAATGTGCCATAAATTGTTATAATAAATGTTTTGAAAATATCTTACCGTCCTCCTTATGTCCATCGGAAGTCGTATGACCACCGTCACTCGTAAGTACAGCACTTTGATATGCAGGGTTTGCATGTTTAAACCGTGCTTCATCACTAGAGAGGTCTACAGGCATCGACACCGGCTCGTCAGAGCCTACAGGAAATACTGGTTCGTTATACCGCTGTCGAGACATGTCTTCCTGGTACACGTTTGGAGCATCCAATGTGTCGTTGTCCAGATTGTTTAACTCGTAACCGTGTGGAGGCACTGTAATGTTGGAACATGCTGTAATACATTACTTGTATGACATTCCTCAAGTAAGTACTGTTAATAAGTGAATGTTTAAAATATTTCAAAAACAATTGAAAGGGTGATTCGGTGAAACTGTTGTCGAGTTTTTGTTGAAACAACTGTTACAGTTAAACAAATGTATTCAAGTATTGATTGAGAATTTGAATACCTAGGTATGGTAAAATGCCGCAAGTTATGCTAATTTCAAATCCGTTCTGATTAAATATTCATCAATGGGCTGTTACATCAAAAATACCAGTATAAGAAAAGGTTTTTGAATTTCTGATTACGCGTCACTTTTTAACAGTACTCTATTTTGACATTTATGAGTGCAAATGAGAGAATAAAGTAGAAAAGTTAACGCACAGAGGCTAACAACACTTCGGGGCGATATCAAATGACCGAAGAACATCTATGGTGCTGTTCACTACGATGGTGTGTAACATAGTCCTGGTATGGTTAAATCCGAGTCAGTTTATACGCTGCTTTGGATCAGGGTGTGAAGCGATGGAGTATGAAGTCAGTGTGCGGGCCGACAGCGTCTTACCCACAGACATAGTAGAAAACGCAAGCTTCTAGACTGACCTAACTAATAGCAATTATTTGAACCTTTTTCCAGCGTTTCAAATTTCTTTAGCAGTTTTATGAGGAGCGAAAGACAACTTGCGTTATCCACGTATTTCTATATCTGTGGTCTCACCTGTCAGGCTCAACTTTTGTTTTCTACAAGTGGGTGGAGCGGTGGGGCTGGCGAGTGCCACAGTGCGCGGCGCCCGCCGACACTCCTGAACGCTGTCTGAATATTCCGAACCGTGTTCTACTTTGTTGGAACTTGGAACATCTGCGTGAAACACCTACATCGCTTAGTGTGTTGCGTGTATATTGTACGTGTTTAGTGTTCGTTGTAAGCAAAGTTAGCTCAATAGCTTTGTGCGCTTGCTACAGGGACGTGTTGTTATAGCTAGCTAATAGCTACATGTGACGTGTGTTATATACTTAGTCTGGCCATAAATACTGTTACACTTAATTATAAAAAAATATTACATTTGAATTTCGAATCTGTCATTTTTATACGATTGTTCATTGTGTTTTCTCATTTTGGCGCCAATACATTGTAAAATATTTTGCGATATTAAAATGGTGTGGGGTGATAAAGAGAACCGAATCGCTGTGATAGCATTACACAAAGTAGGTATGGAGCCAAATGCAATTTTTAAAACTCTCCATACACTTGGTATTAGTAAAATGTTTGTGTACCGGGCTATTAATAGGTACAATGAGACCTCCTCTGTTTGTGACAGAAAAAGATCTGGCCGTCCACGTAGTGTTCGTACGAAAAAGGTGGTCAAAGCAGTAAGGGAAAGAATTCGAAGAAATCCTGTCCGAAAGCAAAAGATTTTATCTCGGGAAATGAAGATAGCACCTAGAACCATGTCGCGTATTTTAAAAGATGACTTAGGACTTGCAGCCTATAAGAGACGCACTGGCCATTTCTTAACTGATAATTTAAAGAAGAATAGGGTGGTAAAATCGAAACAACTACTGAAGCGGTACGCAAAGGGAGGTCACAGAAAAATTTTGTTTACGGATGAGAAAATTTTTACAATTGAGCAACATTTTAACAAACAAAATGACCGTATTTATGCTCAAAGCTCTAAGGAAGCTTCCCAATTAGTCGACAGAGTGCAACGTGGACATTATCCGACTTCAGTGATGGTTTGGTGGGGTGTTAGCTATGAAGGAGTGACTGAGCCATATTTTTGTGAAAAAGGTATCAAAACATCGGCACAAGTGTATCAAGATACCATTCTTGAGAAGGTAGTTAAGCCCCTTAACATCACCATGTTCAATAACCAAGTATGGTCCTTCCAGCAAGACTCGGCGCCGGGTCATAAAGCTCGGTCCACGCAGTCTTGGTTGGAATCGAACGTTTCGGACTTCATCAGAGCTGAAGACTGGCCGTCGTCTAGTCCCGATCTTAATCCGCTGGATTATGATTTGTGGTCAGTTTTAGAGAGTACAGCTTGCTCTAAACGCCATGATAATTTGGAGTCCCTAAAACAATCTATACGATTGGCAGTGAAGAATTTTCCCATGGAAAGAGTGCGTGCTTCTATTGATAACTGGCCTCATCGTTTAAAGGACTGTATTGCAGCCAATGGAGACCACTTCGAATAAGCTTTTTATATTTTTAATTGTTTTATATTTATGTATTAAACTGACACACTGTAAAAGTAATAAATGTTATTTGCAGTTAACAATTTTCTTTTTTCTTTATTACAATATTTATGGCAAGACTAGGTATACACACGCGATCTCTCGCTGTTTGCAATACTAATATGAATTAGGTAATGAACACAGAACAACGTAAATTCTTGTTCCTTCCACAATTAATTTATTATGGACTGTCGTGTAGTATGATTTTGCTCCGTCTTTGAAGTAATCCCAATCCATTTGTAATTTCATTTGGATTTGGTTATTTTATACATAAGTTGCAGCATTAAAAAAGTTTTTAATAGAAGTATGTCTATATATAAACATATTAGGTGCATTTCGTTTTTGAGGGAGAGATGTGCCGAACCGTTAAAAATATAAATCAACGGATCACAATTCAGATATTAGAGTTCATATATTTAGATTAATCTAGTGACGAGTTCTGATACAGACATTTTTTCTTCGCTAATATTGATACGCATTGTTCAACTCTAACTAAATAACACGATATGTTTCGGTTGCACTGTGGGTGCCGGAAGTAATTTCATTGTAAAGATAATCAAATATCATTTAAATTTTACTTATAGTAAATAGTTTTAATAAAATAAATTTAGGGAGTCGTAAAATATAAAAAGATTTGCATAATATAATACTGCCAAAATATAAATTTAGACCTTTTTTCCTTCAGATATAATCGGATACAAATATTCCGCACATCACTAATAAGATAACATATTTAAGTATCTAAGATTTAAAACTTAACGAGTTAATGAGTCATTTGATCATATGAAGTTTAAGAATATAATGGATTAAAGAGAATATAATGGATTTAAGTCAATTCAGTAGTAGCACCTATCTATAACCTCGCTGATTTATTACAAAAGGGATCTCTGCCACATCTAAAATTTAGAAACCAGGAGGAAAATGTAAATTCCCTGAATTAAGGAATCAAAAATCCGCGTCAATTTTAAAAAAAATACTATAACTCCAATGGTCCCAAATAATTTATTTATTTATTTTGAAACAAATTAACAAAATTTTGTCACCTTTCATCAAAGTCAGTGACAAAAGGATCTTTATTAAGTTTTAAGAAGCCTTTTTAAAATAATGGTATACTTTGACAGTCTTAAATTATTACTTAAAGTGACCCATAATTGTTGATAAACTCCGTAAATAAAGAGAAAGGAATAAGAACAAAAATTCTTAAAGGAACAATTTTAGTGTTCTGTCTTAGGTTTTTTTAACATGATAGAAATTACCTTCTCAAAGATTTTATCAGCAGCCATATTTTGAACATAACATAAATCCTATAAATAGTACTGCCAATGACGCTAAACGTAGATTTACTTGAACATCATGGGGAATTTTTGCATTCGGTAGATTGGCTTATCTCTCAATCAACCTATCACCGTCCACTGCTGAACGAAGGTTCCCCCCAAGGAGCGCCAACCATCCCGGTCTTGGGCAATTCGTACCATCCGCTGCCAGCCACCTTTCTCAAGTCGTAGGTCCATCGCATCACAGGGCACCCTACACTACGTTTGCCCAATCGTGGTCTTCACTCTAGTACACTTCGACTACAGCGACCATCGGTTCATCTGGAGACATGGCCGGCCCACTTTCACTTCAGCATACTGATTCTAAGTGTGATGTCAGTTACTCCAGTTCTCTGTCGAATAACCTCGTTACGAATTCTATCAGTCCGAGAAACGTCCAGCATCGCACACTCCATCGCACGCTGAGCTACCTTAAACTTATGGACCAGTCCAATGGTGAGTGTCCACGTCTCGGCTCCGTGTGTCATTACGGGTAGGACGCACTGGTCAAACAAATACTTTGGTCTTTAATGATTGTAGGATCGGCGACTCGAAGATGTGACTCAACTTTTCGTACACTGCCCATCCCAGACCAATCCTCCTATCGGCCTTCCTCGGATCGAAGTTGTGCCGGCCAAGTTTAATAGTTTGCCCAAGGTAGGTACAACCCCGATAACAGTGCCATTTACGGTTACGGGACTCGTTTTGAAGAAATATCCAGACTATTCAGGATTTTTTCCAGGTCATGCAGAGATTCCGCGAGGATGACTATGTCGTCTGTAAACTGCAGATATGACAGGTATCGGCCATTGATATTGATTGCCCATCTAGTGTTTTAAAGACGTCTTCTTGTCTCTCTTAAAGACGACTCAATGCATTGGTAAATAGTTTCGGAGATATAACATCTCCGTGTCTTACCCCACGAAGCAATTAGATTAGTCTTGTGCTCTTTTCTTGTACTTGGACGGTAATTATTGCAGCTTCATAGAGGCATCTCATCACCTGAACATAACCACAGTCGACCAGGCATCTCTGCCCAGGTCTCAATGGTATCGAAGGCTTTCTCGTAGTCCACATACGCTAGACAGAGAGGCTGGTTTTATTCCTCTGTCTTTTCAATTATTTGTCTTAGACTGCGTATGTGGTCCCAGGTCTGAAGCCTTTTCGAAACCCAGCCTTTTCTATGGGCTGGAAGTCATCGAATTTTTGGGCAAGACGATTCGTAACAACGACCTTCAAAAACCACTTATATACATGGCTCAGGAGTGAAATTGGGCGGTAGGTCTTCAGTAGGCTTTTGTCTCCTTTTTTGAAGATTAGCACTACCACGCTCCTGCTCTATGCCTTCGGTGTAGTGCCAGTATGAACGATGGAAATTAATAGTTTTGAGAGCTCTACTAATATGGGTTTTCCACCGGCTTTTAGGAACTCTGTTGTAATTCCATCTTCACCAAGAGCTTTGTTGTTGTTAAGTTGTCCGAGTGCCATTCTAATCTCGCCCAGATCGATGTCAGGTAGCTCATCTGTGAAGTGATGAGTCAGTCTTGCACGCGGGTCATCCGCGCAATGGGTTTCGGGTCAGCGGGTTTGTGAGGTGTATAGATCCTCATAACACTTTGCGACTTCAGCGAGAACTTCTGACTTAGAGGTGAAGGTGGTGCCTAGTGATGTTTTTAGTTTAGTCAGGTGACAACATGAGGTTTTTGGCTTGGTAAAGGCTTTTGTGCTCTTATTTCGGACAGTTGGTGCTCAATCGCTCGAGTAATTGTTTGGCGAATGTCTCGTCTTACCAGCCTCTTTACCTGCCTATTCAGTTCCTGACGCTCAGATGGAGTGGTGTTTGTTGTCTCTCGTCTTCTCCTCATAAGATCTAAGGTCTTGCTTGTGAGCTTCCACTTGTTTGCAATGCTCTTCGGTCGAAAGTGGTTTGAACCCACCTCGCGGATGATACGTACCAGACTGTTGGCGGCGTCGTTTACGTCCTGTACGGTTTCCAACATGGCGAACCGGTTCTGAAGCTCTAGCTGGAAGCTTCCTTGTTGGAAGTAGAGGAGATGACCGGAATCTAGGGCTATCATATCCTCACCCTATCTTCAGACTTCTGATAGCACCAAAATATGCCAATTTGCTCCGCTACCAATTCGGAAAGGCGATCGTCCAGCAACGTGCGTCCATTTTATGTTGCCAGGTATAGTTGTCGGTGGTACCCTGCTGTGTCCTGGAGATTCTTCGCACCCCAAGTCGCACCGTTATCATAGCCGGTACCATGGCCAGGAATAGTACGACTGCCCGGAACTGGGAGCCGTGGAATTTGGTTGTGGTCCATGGAGAGAATTTGCCATAGTCACCACGCTTGGCAGGCGGGTTGGTGACCACAGTGGCGAGAATTATTTATCTGATAGCGCTGCTGCCCGTCACCAGGATTGATATTTAGTGATTCTCGCAGTGGTATGATTATACCGTCACCAGTCGGTCACCAGAGCGCCGTCCTTTATTTGGCAGGGTGCACCGCGTGCAAGTGAGGTTGGCCTCATAGGGCCTGGGATGGTAGGTTGGAATAGTGCACAAGTTTTCGAAAAAGTAAGGGGAGAAAATAAAAAAAAAATCGAACACATCAGACCTTTAGAGAGTATGTCAATTAGACGCTAGAAATATATCCATTCAAATGCCTGTCGATTTAAAAGCAGCACAAGTTCGTGGCGACATTTTGAAAATATATCAAGAAATCTCTATTTCGAAATACTAGAAAGTGTCAGATTTTTACACAGACGGTTCAGTTTAGTGTCCCTATCATGTGAGATATCCTAAAAGTGATCTGCAATCACTTTTTGGGATATTTCACAATACATGTGACGGTCAGAAATATTTTTATTTTTTATTTCTTCGAATCTCTCCTTCGTGGAGACAGCCCCTAAGGTACTACTCCTTATAATAACCTGCCGTGCACGAGTAAATCTCAAAATTCCTTCTAGAACTCCCCTACTATGAAAAATAATCTTAAAAAACAAGAACACAGGATTTTTTTAGGTTATTTTTTAGGTTAGGTAGGTTAGGTAGGTTTTGTAGGTTAGGTAGGTTAGGGTTTTAGAGAATAGGTCACATTTAGTGTCTTAAAAGAGAAATTAGACTTCATTAGAGATTTAAGAGTTAAAAACTCCATGAGTCTTTAACCAACTGAACAAAAATAATCAAATTTGAAACTCCGCCCGAACACTCCTCGGACGCTCTCTAAACTAGGACAAATCCGGGGAAACCCAGACGAACGGCATCCCTATATTACACACAGGTAAGTGCACGCCTTTGGTCCATTTATAGCACTTTCCATCAGTTAAATGCTAAACAAGTTTAACCTTTTAGTTTGTTTGAAATATGTGAAAATGATAAATGATGTGTAAAATTTCGATGTTATATTTTATCTGGAGATCATTAATTACGACATTCAAATTAGCAATATGTGTCGTAGCTTATATTTTAAATTTGATCAAGATCATTGTCTATCTAAATCATATCTAAAATAAAAAATCTTGAATGTGTTCTAGAATACATTTAAATTTATTTTTTTTAACCATCGACAATGTTGACGTAGATGTTAAATAATTTTGTTTTTAAAGGTGTAAGTCGGCTAGTCTAGAGGACCAAAGTAAAGCTCAGTTTATGTCTATGGCTATATGTCTAAGTCTACCCATAGCCAAAGCTGCGAAGGCATCTGTTTTGTACTACATGAAGTACATACCAGTGGGCTGTTCATAATGGTTGTTCTCCTTGGTGAGTTTTCGGTACTTGCGTGGCGATAGACAAGGAGATCGTGAACCATCCCCCACATCAGGAGTGAGGCGGCGAGCAGCTAAATCACAAAGCATAGATACTGCTTCAGGCCTGTGAAGAAATAGAGTAGTATTTATACGATGGGCCTTTTGGTCTAGTGGTTAGTGACCCCGACTGATAAACCGGAGGTCGATGGTACGATTTTCACCTAGGACAAACATTTGTGCGATGAGGGCAATTATTTGTTGTCTAGTACACTCAGACATTAATATAATATATATAATATAAATGGGAGGTTTTTTTAAGTCACTATTCTTAATGAAAATATGTGTACTCTAAATTAATCTGTGTTATATGAAGTGGTACGATTAAAAAAAGAACTCCCACCAATGTTGGCTTGAATGTGGACAGACGACATTTTAGTAATGTAAATTAAAATAGTTACTTTTAAATATTTAACACATTTTGGTCACAATCCAATAGTATCAAAATAACATTTAAGAAATAGAAATAATTTCATACGATGTAGTAGTAATAATTTTATAGATTATAGACGTAGCTTTGCTGTAGTACTAATCATTTATAGTATCTATCATAAAGAAATAATTAATTAAAACATATTGTACAGGAAACTATACAAGGTCAAAAAATTAAACAACTTATTACAATGATTTTAAAAAACTAAAGTACATTAACATATTTTCTTTAAAATCCTTAATTTTCTTTTACCTAAAGTACGTAATTAATGTACTAATTGTAAAATAAAATAAAATGGCTATGCCTGTACGGTATTTTTTTTCTATCTTAGCAACACTTGACTAACACCAACCTACGTTGCAAGTGGTCGCGTCACCTGTCAATTCACTTTGCGCGGTTCGCTCAATCTGTGGACGTGACTCTGTGTTTTGTTTTTCTGTTTCTACCTATTTTATAATATGTATCAGTGACTTGATACTAAACTTCATAAAATTATGTTTTCTATGGGGTATAGGTCCCTGAAAAATAATATTGTTATTTTAATAATAAGTTTTCTATATCTAGGCCAGGTCAATGTTCTTTCTGCACAGTACATTAAATATTTCAAACCTAGAAAACTCTAATTTGAAAAGTGATTTTTTTTTTGCGAATTTACCTCAATGGGGGTTTAGGCCTGTGTAAAGGTGCATCTGAGTCGGTTGCTCCATCTCTTGGAGACATGGGTGACAGCGGTGTAGCAGCGTGGTCACGGTACAGCCGCAGGCGAACTTCACTTCCACAAGAACGTAGGAACAACACGGCTTCAGCGTGTGACATGTTAGACATTGGCGTGTCGTTTACCTGTAGGTCACATATCTATTTGTATAAAAAGTAAAAGAGTTGATTTGTATGTCATAAAAACTCGAAAATTTCGGCACCGATTGAATCAAGCTTTTAGAACAACTATTCGATGTATGTTCGATTCGCCATTGTAACGTGGTTTTCAAAAGGATAAAACCGATAGATATTGCTTGAATGAATAAAGTGTAACGAGCAAAAATTTTACATATTTCATTGCTTTTACCAATATTTGTAGTAACGGCAAATTGTTCAAATGTATTTGAAATGTAAATGTAGATGGAACACATACATGAAATAATATTGAAGGCAACAATATTGTTTGAAATATTTCTCGCATGAATTTTAATTTTTTGTAATTTATTTATGTTTCTATAGAGTTACATGTCGAATTATTTTTAATCCACTTCAAAAAAAGGGGAGAAGATTCTCATTTGAGTTGTATTTTTTTATTATATGTGAACTCCTTGATTTGGGAAGGTACTTAACACTTCCCATTGAAACCATTCCAATATCAAGGAAAAAAAAGTACAAATACAACTAATAAAACGTGGCGTAAAATTAAAGTATATAATATATATTTTATTACAATTCAATATGAACTCGGCAATGCATTATTAAAAGTTATTTATTCTTTGAAAAGTTTTGTACATATATTCCAAAACAGAAATCATTTAGACAGAAATACATGTATAAACATATGTTTATATATAAATCGGAAGTGCACTTACAGCAACGATCCTATCACCGGGTTGAATTCTCCCATCGCTAAGTGCTGGCTCCCGCACCAGGGCTCTGACGTAATGCCCTAAAGCGCTGTGGTCCTCCTTCCGAAGTGTGAAGCCCAAGGAACCGTTCACTTTCGTCATTATTATGTCGAACTCCTAGAAATATTAAATTTACTCATTTTAATGAGTGATAGTAAGTCGGTAGTTCTTAAATAGGAGGCTAAACATATCGTTTCTACGATAGAATTTAAAGGGCAGTTTTGCAAACTTCTATAATGTATCACCGTTTATCCATGATAACATTCACTGTTTTTAGTCAGAAGTGTATTGAAACACCTACAAATTACAAACGAATATTTTACTCCCATTTACGGAATTGGCGTGATCCCTTCACGCCAATATTACCGTCAACCGGGCTCTTTAGGAATTAAACGGCAAATCGGGTGTTCGATATAAAAGGGAAAGCAGTCGGGAAAGGGCAATAGCAGCTAATAATTGTTCCCTTATTAAAAAATCAACTCCCGCACAAAAATTTTTGCTCATACAGTCGAATTGGGGCATGTACCTATGTAATTGCCCGAGCAAGTGACCTGCCTACAATCTTAGACGAGCAGTATGAGTGCGTAAGTATTCTCCGCCAATCGTGGTTAATACTTCAAAAGATGATGACATCTTTACTTCATGATAGTACTGTTACAATGACCGTACATAGGTATCATTCCCATAAAGAAGAAGTGAGCGATTTCTGTCATGTTAAACCCTTTACCGCCAAAGGAAGACGTGGGTAAATTTGTATAATAGTTGTAGGAATAACAATTACCTCGTGTTCGTTAGTCAGTGCTCTAATGTTTGGTATACGATGTTTCCGATGTTGAGTCATTAGTTCAAGCCGCACTAACTAGCTGTCACTGTTACATGACATGCTGCATACATTACTGTTATTCATAAATCTGGTAAATGTCTGTCGAGCTGTCATATTGTTGGTTGGCTTTTTAAATTGTTTGAGATTAAAAAGTTTGGAAAAAAATACAAAGAGATTTCAAGATTCAATGCTATTTAAGATGTATATTGTAAATGTATTATATAACCAGTAGAAATAAGTCAAATAGTTTTTGTCAATATAAGTACACCTACTTAGTCATACGTCCACTCATAGTATACCCAGTGCACCATTCGCAATTTAAATAATTTGAACGCTATAGAAAATAACAGTAAGTTTAATATGGCTCGAATATATTAAATAAATTTACATAAACTTCAATACCAACACCTATTTATCATTGTAAGTCAAATTACTTCTCAGATTAGAGCACATTGTGTGCGTCGCCATTCAGCTAATGCTTAACACATCACTTAATTTCCATACAACGTTATTAAAGGAACTTACCACCGATCCGTCATCCTGTAGGCGTTGAACAAAGAGGATTTATTAATAACCTGCACAGATTGTATTACGTCTGTACGTTCAAATTATACCTTCTTTACACAGTATATGTAAAATGAAATCGCTACCCGTTCCTGTACGCTTAGATCTTTCAAACTACGCAACGAATTTTAATGCGGTTTTCACAAAAGGAAGGTTTATTTGTATAACCTATGTAGATATAATATAATAGAGAAAAATTAGAAGTTCAAAACTACACATGTGCAAAGCCGGGGCAGTTCGCTGGTCTTTACAAATAAATACAATTGAAGTGTCTGTTTATTATTTTAAATTAACAGCTTTTCACTGAATGCATATGATCAACCAATTTTAAAAATTTTTGTTTGTTCGTTTACTCGGATTAATTTTTAATCGACTGGACTGATTTTGACGACACTTTCTCTGGCAAATAGCTGATTACGCTATTACGTTACGTGAAATTGTTTTTTTTTATGTAAGTATATACTCGTACTTGTATATGCAATAAGGGAAAAGCTGTTAATTTGAAATTACAAGCTGTCACTTAAATTTTATTTATTTGTTTAGATTAAGTAAAAAAAAAGTATTTTAATTTGACTTATACATAATTATAAGTCTTATATTTGTAATGAAATCCATGTCTTGCATAAATAATTACTCATATAATTGTATATTGCAATGAATTAAATACGTAAAAGCGTACACGAATTAAAAGAAATTTACAAACACTTTTAAATTGGTTCATTAGCAAAGTCTTGCATTGTTATTAAATCAACTCGTTCACTACTTAAAATAAATATATCCGATACCAAAAGAATACGCTATTGGCTGTAGAGACACATTGATTACTTATAATAACGAACATAGTTTAGGAAATAACCGAAGAAGGAAAATAATTTAACAAAAAACCCACATGATAATTTACACCAAGAATCTAACACTCGTTTTAAAATTTGATAGTTTTACAAAAACCAATACTCTTTATCAGACATAAGCGACCAAATTTTAAAAACGGCTTTCTCCAAACTTATTTCTAATTATATTAACATTTTGGTTGATTACTAATCTCTGCATGGTAACTGCGTTGTTTCTGTTCGTATTTATAACCTCTCATCTTTAACTTATGGACCGATTATGACATTTTTTGGAGTGTTTGTGTGGGTTATTAGACGGTTCAGATTCACGATTGGTCACAGGGGTGCGGTAGATTTTTTTTTATGTATGATCTGGATAATATCTAGGTTTAATAATGTACTTCTAGCCAGTCCTCAGGTGGTAAGTCTCAACGGAGACCAGTCAATTACGCATGAGATATTATAGTGCACAAGGATGTGCGCAAACATAGGTGCACCCTTTGGTTATTCACTCTCACAATCCGATGAGACGGTTACCCAACACGACCGGGTACGGGGCACTCTATGGCACGATGGTCAAGACTCAACTTCCAAACTTCGGTCTGTTATTAAATATTTCTATAATCAGAAAACCTCAATAACATTTTTGGGCCCGACCCGTGATTCGAATCCAAAACCTCTTGATTCCCAGTCGCATACGTCTCCGCTCTCGCTCGTCTACATAAGAATATGACGTGTATTGTAATACATTTATGCCCGTACATATGTATCTTGGTGAAAATTGGTAAACATATAGGTATGTATAAATGTCGTTAATATATTCTGAAGAAATCTTTTTGTATTCATATTTATTAAAGAAGTCCGACTAGTATTGGTTTCGATAAGGCCTTTTAGTGGTGGGTGAAATGATATTCCTACATCCGTGTTTCGGCACACCTCCATTCCCGAAGTATACACATTTGTAGAAACAGTATGTCTATATTTAATTCTATCTTGGGTTCAAAATACTTTTTAACGTGTCTACAAATGGTTTATTATACTTAGTATAAACTGTTTTGAAAATACACTAGTTAATTGTAAATGCAAGATACAATTTATATAAAATCCTAGAACTCAACTGAATCATATCTGATGTGCCCGTATAGTTAAGAAAGTTAGAACATCAATTAGCTATATGTAAGATAGAAACATCTGATTTTCTTCAAATACTTAAGCAAACGGTACTTAAGGACATTATGTTCATCATTATAACTATAATTTGCCGAAGCCTTAGCCTTTTTCTGATTGCATTAGGTTCGGCATCTCTAAGCATTCTTCATCACATTGTTTGATTCTGGTATGTAGAGTTAAGGACTTTTGCACCTTGGGTTTTCTATTGCTTAAATATTTCATAACTAGTTTTAAATACTGTATCTAGCACTACCTAAAAATATTAGCGCGCTAAAGAAGAAGAAGAGAACGTTTCATGAAATTATCGTTTCGTGAGAGACTTGAAACCTTATTAGTCTGGGTGCAGACGGACGATGTATCACTATTTACTTAACGCGAATGGACTCTAAGGTTTACTGAAATTATGTTGCGCTTCGCATAATGATCTCACCCCATATTGAACGTCGTAGACCGGCATCGGTCGGTCGAGGTCTGGTAGCCGCAGATCCCGACGATCTGGTTCAGGGCTCTGCTCGCGACGCCCACGTCCTTCTGATGATGACGTCGTCGCGCTGGACGTTGTTTGAGACAGCCTGTTTGGACAAGATAAAATTAAATATTATGGAAACATGACTGACTGAATTAAAAATGGGCGTAAGAAACGTCTTTCATGAGGGCCAACAGCAAGAAATTGAATTCGCAAAGTCTTATGAATTTTGTAGTTCGAATTACTTTAGAAATGGTTTAGAATTTCGTAGCTATATTTTTTTTTTTTTATACCACGACGGTGGCAAACAAGCATACGGCCCGCCTGATGGTAAGCGGTTACCGCAGCCTATGAACGCCTGCGGCACCAGGGGCATCACGTGCGCGTTGCCGACCCTTTAAAAACCTATTTACCCCCTTCTTGAAGAGCCCCATACTGTAGTTTCCAGGGAAAACCTCGGCAGGGAGCTCATTCCATAACGGGATTGTTCGCGGGAGAAAATTTCTCTGCAACCGCACTGTGCGCGACCATTTAGGTTCCAATGTATGTGGATGAGCTCCCTGACGATGGCGAGCGGTGCGATGGTAGAAAGTAACTGTGGGCATCATATCAAACAATTCTTCAGAACACAGCCCATTGTAGAGACGATAGAGCACACACAAGGAGGCAAAGTCTCTCCTAAGACTTAGTGGCTCGATACCGTCTGTGAGATCAGGATCGTCGACTATTCTCACAGCACGTCTCTGAACTGAATCGAAAGGCTCAAGCTGGTACTTCGGTGCTCCCGCCCAGAGATGACAGCAATACTCCAAGTGAGGTCGAACTTGTGTTTTGTAAAGTAGTAGCCTTTGTGCCGGTGTGAAGTATCGCTTCGCTCTATTCAGAACACCAAGTTTTTTTGATGCTAGCTTGACCTTCTCTTCCAAATGAGCTCGAAATTGGACGTCACTGGAGATGTCGACACCGAGGATTCCAATACTCTGTGAGATGGTAAGGGGTGTATTCTGGAATTGTGGAACCACAGTGAACGGGGTTTTCTTAGCGGTAAACGCACAGACTTGTGTCTTAGAGGGGTTAAATTGGACCAGGTTATCCCGACCCCAATCGGAGACTGTGTAAGGTGCTCTCGATTTGAGACACAAGTTGTTCGCGACTTTCTACTACAACGGTACGAGGGATGTTAGCTCGGCCCGTGTAATACGCATCTCCAGTACTGTCGTCCGCATAACAATGGATACCATCCGTGGACAGCATATCATTGATATGCAGCAAGAACAGCGTTGGAGATAGCACGGAGCCTTGCGGGACACCAGCGTTTATGTCCATGCTTTCGGAACAGCTACCATCGACGACGGCTTTTATGCGTCTGCCGGACAAAAAGCTAGCCACCCACTTGCACAAACCCTCGGGCAGGCCGTAGGATGGTAACTTCGATAGAAGACCCCTGTGCCAGACCCGATCGAACGCCTTTGCTATATCCAGGCTAACTGCCAAAGCCTCACCTTGACTCTCAATGGCTGAAGCCCACCGGTGAGTGAGATACACTAGAAGATCACCAGTCGAGCGACCGTGGCGGAAACCATACTGGCGGTCGCTGATCAAATCGTGCTCTTCTAGGTAACTGAGGAGCCGTGTGTTGATTACACGCTCCATCACCTTAGAGAGAAGGGAAGTTATAGCTATAGGCCTGTAATTCGATGGGTCCGATCTATCACCCTTTTTTGGCACTGGATGCACATGGGCAGTCTTCCACGAAGACGGCACTTGCCTTTTGCGGTAGGAAAGCGCGAAAAGTCGCGTTAGTACAGGGCACAACTCAGGAGCACACTGCTTGAGCACCACTGCAGGTATGCCGTCTGGCCCACTCGACTTATGAACGTCTAGACAGTTTAGTTCCCGCCGCACTTCTCTTTGCGAAATGTGTATTTCCGGCAAAGAGTGTTGGCACGGCGGGTTAGTAGGCGGTACCGCACTTCCATCCTCGTTCATGGTCGAGTTTGAGGCAAAGAGTTGCCCAAGTAGGTCGGCTTTCTCTTTGGCACTGTGGGCCAAGTTACCATCGGCATTTCGCAATGGTGGTAAAGACGACTGGCAAAAGTTTCCCTCGGCCGCCTTAGCAAGAGACCAAAAGGCACGACTCCCAGAGGGGTAGCCCGTAAGTCGCTCACCAATCCTGCCGATGAAATCGAATTTGGCTCTGGCAATTGTCTTTTTGCAGGATCTCGAGGCAGCATTTAGTTTGCGTCTCACATCAGAGATGTTCGGATCCTTATTAGCACGGGCCGTGGTCCAAGCCCTGTAGGCAGTCTGCTTGACTAGTCTGGCTTCCTTGCAGAGCCGGTTAAACCACGGTCGCTTTTGTTTTCCCGCAGCTACTGATGAGTTAGGAATAAAATACTCCATACCCACCAGGATCATCTCAGTGACAGCGGCTGCGCAGGGGTCGGGGTCTTCTGACGCGAAACAAAGCTGCCTCCACGGGTACGATGCGTAGAATTCACGCAATCCATCCCAGTCTGCTGATTTATATTGCCACATGCGGCGCAGGTCGGCTGGGCGAGGTGGAATATGCCGCGCGCATGGGACTACGGTCCGGACGAGGCAGTGGTCGGATGAGCCGAGAGGTGCGTCCACTGTGATAGTGTAGTCGTCCGGACGCGTCGTCAGCAGAAGGTCCAGCAAAGAGTGCGCATGGCTCTCAATATCAGGTATTCTTGTTGGGGAATGTACCAGTTGTGAGAAGCCATGGGCCAGAGCAAATTCATGAGTAGACCTTCCCGCAAAGTCGGTGGATCGAGAATTTAGCCACTCACAGTGGTGGGCATTAAAGTCTCCTAAAATCACCAACTCAGCACGGGGGTACTGCTCAAGAACTTTGTCAGTCGTCACTTGCAGGTGCTCAAAGAGTGCTCTAGTCTCCCTGTCGCCGCTATGAGACCTGTATAGGCACGCATAGATTCGAGTCTGACCTCCGTAGTCTACGCGCACCCACATTATTGACAGGTCCCTGTCTTCATAAAAATGAAGACGGCGACAGCAGATATCTTCCCGGACGTACATGCATACACCGGCACGTCTCAGGAATTTGTGTTCGAGTTTGTAGCCGGGGTAGTGTAGGTATGATGTATCAGCCGGGCAGGATATCTGTGTCTCCGTAAGAAATAAGAGGGTCGGCTGCGCAATCTCCAGATGAAGGTGGACTGCGTTCAGGTTGGAGTGAAGTCCCCTGATATTGCAGAAGTCCATATACGTGGAAGAGGATGCCGCTGTAAATACTCTTTTTCTACTTTTCTTTGTCATTTTTTTTGGGGGGGTTCAATTGGTTTGTGAGGATTTACTGTGTTGACAGCTAAGGGGGCAATGGGGCGGTGCCAATCCGCACATGGCTGATGCGGGTAGTGCGATTTGTCGGCGCGGCGTACGAAAGGGCCCCCGCTCCCCTCCTGCAGCAGCAACCGGGTTCCACTCCGGTCTCCTCCTCCGGCACGACTACTACTGCAGGGATTTTTCGCAGGCTGGCGGTTCGGCCTCCCAGGGTGGAGGTTGTAGTGATCCCTGGGTTCGGGAACCCATCTATCCTGCGGGCGGCCAGCGGACAACCGTTTCAGCGGGTCTTCCTGACCGCCGCGCCCACATCCCGCGCCCACACGAGCCAGTAGCAGTATTATAAGCACCACTGGTCCCCCGTTGTCAAAACAGCGAATCCTCTAGAGCTCTGGATACCTTACTCACCACAGGAACACAGCACTGCTGAAAAACGCTGTGCTATTTGGCCGTGGTCTTCTGTAAGGCGGAGGTCCTTCCCCAGTCGGGCTGCTCTAATGTTTGAGCGGAAAATATCGCGCTATGCCCTACCTCTCTAGCTATATCACCTAGGTAAGTAAAGTGACATAAATCCTTCGCAGTAAATTAAAGCATTATTTGTTATTTGTGAGTTAAATTAATTAGTTTAATTAATCTTTATATTAGTTGCCGATATTTCTTGATCCAGGATGATCCAGCTTGCAAGAAGGTTGATATATCAGCAACTAATTTGCGGCAATATACATGGTGAATATATCATTTATAATAAAATATCTAATCAAGTAAAAAAACTGTGATTTAAGTTCTTTAAATAGATTAATAATTGCTCTTCCTTACGATGGATGAATATTTTATCATAAATCCAATAATTTTATACATAAATAGGGGTTAAAACAGAATCAGCTATCTTCGTAGTCATAACCACGTGTAAATATAAAGTACCCGGAAACCGAGCTTTGCTCTGTATTTTTATTTTATTGAAAACACGGATAAAACAACGTTTTCTAAAAATGAAATCTAGTGAGATCGATTTATCGCCCCCCAAACCCCGGGCAGCCTAAATTTCATGAAAACCGTTGAAGCCATAGCCAAGATTCTATATATATATATATATATACATATATATAGAAGAAATATATATATACAAGAATCGCTCGTTTAGAGTTATTAGGTATACCGAATACAATCAAGATTACAACGCCTTCTAATTAAATCAACAACATAAACTACATAATATAATCAATTACATCGTTAAATTGAAAGGCGGATATTAACATCACAAATCAAACTTATAGAAGGAATAGTTATTATGTTTACCATATATTTACTAAGCTATTCTTGCTGCTATGCTACAATACCCAGTTCCTAAATAACGGTGGACCTAGTTAAGTTTGCCTTCAAATGTCAAAGGTTACTAATCAAATGTAAGCTGTTCACCATCTATTCTCTTGAATTCCGATTATATGAACTCCATAGATCTAATACTGATGATACGGCGTATTCACGAGACACGTTTGTATCCGATTTTGCTGATACAATTCAATAGAAATGGTGAAAGGTAGTACAAGATTGTAGTTTCATATCAGGGCATAGCGTTTACGCTCTGGTTTAAAGTCAATAATTTAAAACAAATGCCCGCGTGAAGCCAATGTTATTAAGAGACGTATTTGTCATAGATGTCTTTATTGAACAAGTCCCTTCCCTACATTCATTTTTTGTGATAATCTATAAATGCTTTAAACGATACCAGTCCATATTTAAGTGTATAAAGACATAGTGACATCGTTATAACAGTTTTTTGGAAATAAGATAGTTTTCCATGATACGGTATACGGTGTGTGTGCAAAGAAAATTGTTTATTTAAACTTAATGTATATGTTATAAAAAGCCGGACTTAATGCCATGAGGGATTCTCTCCCAGTCAACCTATAGGTGATGTAGAAATATGATGCGGTTGATGACATTGATATTAAATAATAAATATTTTAGGTAAATGATGATATTAGACATTACTAATAAAGTATTATTTTTATTTAGAAGTCAAAATACATAAACAATACATACACAATACATATATAAACATGTATACAAAATTAATATTATATTCTATATGGCGATTTTACCAATTCATTTCGAAGTAGATCGCGTACTTTCGTCTTAAATATGTTTGGATCCTTGCACTTCGATATGTTTTTTTTATTCTATAAGAACCTGCCAAAGTGATTTTACTCTGTCTGATGGAAGGCATGAATAGAATCCAAGAGTTGTCGTCACCATATTCATTGCAAATCTACACAATGCGTTGACAATGGTGACCCACACTATAGCGGCCTAGTGGGATGCTTTTTCACAGCCCGCTTAGGGACGTGAAAGGCATGACAGTCATTGTGGCAGTGTAAGGCTCACACGGTTACCACGATGACTATCACCCCTGCATCAATGGGCCTTCGGTCTCGAACTCACCAACGAAACAAGACAGCATGGATACTGTCGCTTTAGGTTAGTTTCCTGTGAGAGGGTAGTACTGCCCCGGTCGCCGACCGTGCCTGTGAGCCGACCCGTTTGTACTGTAATCAGCGTGGCTCTATTACCTGATAAATATGTTTTTTAAAGCCCTTCGACAATGTTATTAAACAAATATTGTCATGTGCTTGAGCAGTTTTTTCTATACTTACCTTTCCAAAGAAAAAAGTAGTATGACATAACCTGCTGGTATTAAATACATTTGGCCAAATGGAAGCTATTTTTAACGCGTGTAATATTACTGCAAAGGGCTTTACAGTTCATTTGATTAATTCAAATGGATTGTTAGAGTCCCGCCCACGAAATGCTCACATTTATTTAAATAAATATAGAATAATTTCTTTTATAGCCTCTAGGTAAACGAGAAACATGTATTTTACTTTAGAAGAGTGGGTGTATTCATAAAGCGCAATATTATTAAATTTTGCTAATATACTTGAATAAATACGCAATGTTTTGCTATTTATGTGTACAGTCAAAAGTACAGGAACATTTTGATTATCGTGTGATCTTAAATCACGGTGAAATAATAACAAATATTTTGGACATTTAACACACAACGCCATCTAGTTCGAAACTAAGCGGAGCTTGTACTATGATAACTAGACTGACTGATAGAATATTTATATACTTTTTTTTTGTAAATACCTACAAATTATACATAGAAAACACCCAAACTCCGAAACAAAGATTTGCAGATCATACAAACATTTGGTTCGACCCGGGAATCGAACTCGAGACTTCGAGCATAGCAGTCGCTTTCGTTACCGCTACGCCATCGAGGGAGTCAAAAAATTAAATATAGTGAAATAAAGTATGTTTTCTTATTACACGTGAACATAAGTCAGCAGCCGTTCAAGGAGGTTTATTTACCTGTCCTTAATGACAAGAGGTATGGTGCGATAACATGGATAGTAGACATAAATTTGTGTACTTTGTTATGTTTAACTTATTTATCATGCACGTCATGAGTGCCTCTAGAGCGTGGGATGATCAAGGGGACAAATGACGCGAGCGTGATGTGTTACGTGGTTGGCTGGCATAATGTATGTTTGCTTCAGATTTTGCCTTCAAACCTTCGTAATGTGAGCTGCCCCTTTCCATGTTCACTTATGAAATTAGTATTTTTACGAGTACTACGTACTGGTTAGTGTGTAAGAAAGAAATTTCTACTCCTTCATTTAGGTTTATGTTTTTATTCCCTTAACATCTTCAAATCAACATTACCAGTAAATTATTTGACAACAACTAATTAGCCTCGCAATTGCTCATTAACATATTTATCCCGCAACTAATGTCATTTCTTTACTAACTAACATAATTTATCTCAAAATGTAGAGAAAAAATTAATAATTATAACGATTAATATCTTTCTCGGTAGCCCATAGAGAAAACGGTCCAAAGTTTCTTTTGATCTATGTTTGAAATTAGAATCGCAAAAGAAATGAAATTTGTTTATGTAAGTATCAGTGGTTTTGGCTATCTATATAAATATTATGTAAAAACTTTTACTTCGTTTCCTAATAACATACTACGTATATTATTAGAAGATAAAAGCAAACACAGTGAACACCAATGAACTCTTAGAATGAATATAATTAGCAAAGTAGGAACGGAATATTTTTAATATTCTGAGTGTACATTTACCACATTTACTTAACTTACAATTCTGACTGCCGTCTTCGACAATGTTTCATCTACCAAATGTGCTGCTTTTCTTGGATAAAAAATTAATGTATTTTGTAGGTAACTTATTTGTCACTAGTAAAGTAGGAGTGACGAAAATAAAGACTTTTTTTGCCTTCTTGATAAAATATAGCATTGTTTACCTGGCATGCATGGGGTGGCAGTTGAGAGGGTCGAGCGGTGGCAAGTGTGGAGGGTGCGGCGTGCGCGCTGGTGGCGTGGGAGGGTCTGGTGGCGTGACCGAGTCTAGTACGTCGTGTGGAGGTCGGCAAACGCGAAGCTCTACTCGTGCTGCTGCTGTTCGGAGGACTTCTAACGCTTCCTGAATGTGGGAAATAGATAGATATTAAAAAATCTGATTGTAATTGTCATAATGCTAATATAAATAACAAAAGCGAACGTGCTTTTAACACGATTTTATTAGCTTCACCTCTACGTATGTATGTAACGCAAACTTCAAATATGATTTTTAACCACTTCAAAAGTCTGTAATATATTCTGCGTTAAAACTTTTTGTTATCAAGGACCGCTAATAATACAATAATTTTTTAACTGTGTATTTCTGTTGGTAACTTAAATTTGTTAAGATATATCAGAATAAAGAATAAAATATGAATACTAGATACAGTATAATCAGACGCACTTTTCATGTTTGCATGTACTCATATTTAGTTAATTATGAAGAGGAGGTCATTTTCTTCAGTCATTCAGTCGAGGCTTGGTCCAATACAGGTCGAAGGTGGTCGCAAATCATATGTGACGACGATAGCATTGTTTGAACCTGCAGCTACACGCAAGACAGGAGGAGCGACAATAACGATTATACGGCAAGCTGGACCTCCAGTGAATACTATAGCAAAGATAGGAGAAGTATTTCTTCGACTTTTCACTTTAACACCTGACCCTTTAACGACGGTCCGTCCTACGGCTAATCCTTCATACGTGGCGGGTAGTTGTGGGGAATGAGAAGTCCCGAAAGCAGGGTACGAAGGCTGACAAGGAAGTAGCCTCGACTCTGCAGTTGACAGTTGACAGTGGTCAATAGGACAAAGCCATGAATAATGTCAGACATCTAAAACCGCGCCTGTAGTGGTCACCGTGTCGCCGGAGGCGGTTAACTGTGGGCTGTCCTATTTAAGTTTGTGTTAGAACAACAATTACTTGTTAAGTTTATTTTGATGAAGTTTGAAATTGAGATAAACTGACTCTTCGAGAAGGACTTGTCGTAGTCTATTTTGATTAATTTTGGTACAGATTTAATTAGAATTTAGAGAACAACATAGCTTTGAAGGTGGGTAAAGAGCATATATCAAAGGGAAGATTTTATGAAAAAAATATTTGTCCCACTGACAACTGCATGCGTAATTCTGCATCAAACCTTTTAAAATAAAGTTTTCTAAATTCAAAAGCTCCATGAAGGCAAACGAACCGCCGTTATAGTTATAGTTATAGCACCTTTGTTAAACCAGGATAAGGAACAACAACTCTGTTACATTCTTATCCTTAGGAGAAACAATAGCAGGGCAACGTCCTTATATTGTTTCTGTTCTAACTAAGCCGATTTCCCGTTAACAAGTTCACTATATCGTAATCCGATTCCCGATGTGTTACTTAACAGACCGGCTGACTTTGATCCCATATTGTAAAATAACATTTGTTTTTGAACAAGTGATTAATATATTCACGTCCAGACTAGTTGGACTGAGCAAATAATAACTTTTTATCAAATGAATTAGGACAAATGAGTAGGTGGAACTTCTGAGACTCAAGAGACACACGAGCGTTGTCACTCAATGAGTGCTTCCCACAATTAGGGGAAGGAGGTTTACTCACCTTCAATATCACTTGACTACACGGATGGCTAGTTTAAACTTTCGCCACGTCGCTTCCTACTGCGCTGAGTTTTGTGGGTTAAAATTCCACATGGGACAACATTTCGTGTGATCCACAAATTGTTGTTCCGAGTCTGGATGCTCTTTGTATCCATTTCATGTGCATTTGTAAAGATCTCCGTGATACAGAATATATTTTACTAAGACGAGAGTAGTCTTTGATAGAAAAATGTGAGTGGTGAGAGATTAAGATCAGGGAGAGTCCCTGTGCATCGCATAGGTATCGTAAGGTGTGACTAAGGTAGCAAACTACGTAGGAAAATATTACTGTAAAAAGAAGAAAAACATCACTGTAAGAGGAAAGAAAACTTGAAACAAAACCTATACCGACCTGTCTGGCCAGTGTGGTGTAATAGGTACTAGGCCAAAACCTCTTTTCTAAGGAGAGGCTTATAACTTATTAAATTCTGTTGATGATGTGGACCACATTCACTCACTGATGTCATACCGAGTATTTTTTTTTATATGATTTTCATTCTCCTCTATTGGTTTCCTGCTTGGTTCACAACAAAAACTGCACTTTCAAAAATAAATAAACAATTTGTCATCCACAATCTAAAACTATTTTCATACTTCTAGGTTATCTGTTAACAGTGTTTTAAGTTACTTCTGATAACGAACTGCTGATACTGGATAACGTAATGTTAACATTTTTACATTTTCTCCTATATTCTTCAATCAATTACGTTCATTTTGTTTCAAACAATTTACAGAATCATTTAGGGTGATAAAAGCGAAAGCCTATAACGGTTGCTATTTGTTGAATGTTCAATTGTTCGGCAAAACTTTCGTCAATTTATGTTTAGAATATAATTTTCGTAACTAAAACTTTTCTTTATTGCGAAACGTGATTTATCATTTTCTAATTTCCGTTTTATTTATGTTAAAAGCTCTTAAACAATTTGAAATTTAAGTATTTATGAAATCGTGGATGGAACAAAGCGTAATTATTTCTAAATTTGACGTTATACTAATCCCGATTTTATGAAATTTAATAAAACATTTGTAGATTTTATTTAAAATTGTTACATTCAGCAAATGATTTTCACAACTCATAAGGATGAGACAATGGGTTGTGGATAATCTTGTCGTATTGATCTTCGTTTTCCGTGTAGTGACTAGGATTAAGTATACCGAGTGTTGCAACCCGTGTTAATCATATGGTTGAGTAAGGGCCGACTAAGGTAGACCGCCTCAGGGAGGTCCTGGACGCTAGCTTGGCGTCCGGACGCTTCCCTGAGTGCTGGAAAAGCGGAAAGCTGGTCCTATTGAGGAAGCCAGGACGGCCAGCCGAATCGGTAGCGGCCTATAGGCCCATCGTGTTGCTGGACGAGGCGGGTAAACTGTTTGAGAGGATACTCTCTGCCCGCATCGTCCGGCACCTCTGCGAGGTGGGCCCCGATCTGTCGGACGCCCAATTTGGTTTTCGGGCGGGGCGTTCGACGGTCGATGCCGTGTTGCGCCTGAGGGCCGTTACCGAAGAGGCGGTGAGCTGTAGCGGCGTGTTATTGGCGGTGTCGTTGGACATCGCCAACGCATTTAATAGTCTGCCATTTAGCTGCATCAGGGAAGCACTCCACTACCATGGGGTGCCAAAGTACCTGAGGCGGCTTGTGGCAGACTATCTTGAGGAGCGTACCGTCATGTACGAGGACCGAGACGGTGTTCTGAGGCGGCGGCTCATGTCGTGCGGTGTTCCACAGGGGTCTGTCCTCGGACCACTCCTGTGGAATATGGGATACGACTGGGCCCTTCGAGGTCGTCTTCCCCCCGGGCTGGGCGTAATTTGCTACGCAGATGACACATTGGTCACGGCCCGGGGAGCAAACTTTCAAGAGGCGGCGCGCCTGGCCACCACGGGTGTCTCTCTGGTGGTCGGGCGAATTGAGGCGCTGGGTTTGCGGGTGGCCCTGGACAAGACGGAGGCCCTTTTGTTCCATGGGCCCCGTCGTGGTCCACCCTCCGGCGCCTCCATCGTAGTCAATTCGGTCCTCGTACCGGTTCAGGCCCAGATGAAGTATCTGGGCCTGATCCTCGACGGCAGGTGGCTCTTCGACGAGCACTTCCGACAGCTTTCTCCAAAGCTGGTCGGCGCTGCTTCTGCCCTTGGGCGACTTTTGCCCAATCTGGGTGGAGCTAGCGTCGCGACGAGACGGCTATACGCGGGAGTTGTCCGGTCAATGGCACTGTATGGTGCACCGGTGTGGGCGGCGGCTCTGACCGCCCAGAATAGGGCTCGCCTCTGGCGCCCTTAGAGGATATTGGCGGTTAGAGCCATACGCGGTTACCGCACCGTATCGACGGAGGCGGCGTGCGCCTTGGCCGGAACTCCCCCGTGGGATTTGGAGGCGGAAGTGCTCGCCGAAGTTTATCGGCGGACGGTTGACTTCCGGGCGGGTAGCGGCATACGGCCCCCGCCCGAAGAGATACGCGAGTGGCGAGAGGCCGCTCGTCGAGCCACGATGGCTCGTTGGTCGTCCCGGCTGGAGGCTCCACGTGCTGGCTTTGCCGCCGTGGAGGCTCTCCAGCCGGTCATCGCCGAGTGGGCAGGGCGGCAGCACGGGGCCCTTTCCTTCCGACTGACGCAGGTCCTTTCCGGGCACGGTTGCTTCGGGAAGTATCTGCACTCGGTCGCCAGGAGGGAATTGAGTCCCGCCTGTCACCACTGCGACTGCAGTGAGGACTCGGCTCAGCACACGCTGGCGGTTTGTTCCGCCTGGGCGGCGCAGCGTGGGGTCCTTACTGCAGTTATTGGAGGAGATCTCTCGCTACCGGCCGTAATACGCTCCATGGCCGGTAGCGACAGTAGTTTTACCGCGGTCGCAACCTTCTGCGAAGACGTAATTTCGCGGAAGGAGGCGGCGGAGAAGGCCCGGGAGGACGATATCCACTCGGACCCAATTCGCCGCCGGCGAGCCGGGCGGCGGAGGCGCGCATACCAGCGCCTCATGCCGCCTTGAGTGTGGCCGCGGGTGGACGGGACGGGTTTTCCCCTCCATCCGCTACAATGGCCAGCCGCGAGGAGGCGACGTTCGCGTGTGCCGTACGTCGCCTAAAATAGAGAGTTTATCCGCAGATGGTGCCCGAGGTAGCGGGCAGGCGCTAGGAGGGATCTGGATGTCGTAATAGCAGCGGTTCCCGGATCCTTCCTATCTCAGGCGCAGAGTGGCACACCGTGTGGTTTTAGTCGGTCCGATTCCGACACACCACCCCGCCGTAAACCCCGGTGGGGTGACGGCCCGTGGGGGTTTCCACACGTTAAAAAAAAAAAAAAAAAAAAAAAAAAAAAAAAAAGGGCCGACTAAGGTAAAAAAGAAGAAACATTTGAAACAAACCCTATCAACCCACGTGACCTGATATAATATGTTAAAACCTTCTTTCTCTAAGCAGAGGCTTATACTGTAATGATTATGGTTGACCATCGTAATTAGACAGGAGTTATATCATTTGGAGAGCCTGACCTGATGACCATTAGATCAACTATACATTGATCCCTGAAAAATATTTACTAAAGCAACCCTTTTAGAGTAATAGTAAAACATGAATCAAGAATAGAGAATTGTTCTTTCAAATCCGTTCAAAGTAACAGTAAATAACCATCTTATTATATCTATCCAAGGAAGAAAAATACACGCAAGATCTACTTACGTTTTTTCACATAAAAGTATAAATTCGAAGGCTGGAATTCCTTTCTTACTGTACTTAAATAACGTGAAAACTGTTTTTATTACTTATAACTGTGGGGTAAGCACAATGAAATCTCTTTAACGATTCCATATATTGGAACCGTCTTTTAGTGGTCCGTTACTCAGAAGGAACAAATGATTTTTATGTTACAAGAGCGACTTACTTGCGAGCCTGTCTGTTTGTCAAGCAAAACCCAGGCACGCATGTTTTATCATCAAATCATCCAACTATCGCAGTCCACTGCTGAAAGAAGACCTAAGGAGCGCCACCTGTACCAGTCTTGAGTAGTCCGTATCCGTATTATTTCCAGTGATTACCTATTATTTATTTGAACAAATTTTTTTTCTTTTTTAAATTTTTACAATTTAATTTATAGGTAAATCAAAACCTCCCGCTAGTGAGGAATAACAAAATTTGGCGTAGAGCACAGTCTCTCAGCGAAGAAAGGAAAAAGTCAAAAGTTCTTAATATGTTGTTTCAAATCACATAAAAAATAGATATTGCGATTTCAAACTTTTCTTTTTGCTGTTGGAAAATTGACTGTGCTTTACTCATATATGTAGGTGTGGGAGAGAATTTTTATAATGGTTGAATTTGGTGAGTTTGTCTAACAATTAGACATCTCGGTTCTCTAGATGGGCAAGTGTCTAGAAGTCTTTATAATATGAATGTGAATTAGACTAATACATATTCAGTGTTTAGGGGATACGTCATGTGTAAACTTTTATATTCTTTTTTTCCAGCAGGTTATAATTGCTGCGATGCTATCAGTATTTTTACTTTGATAGTTCTAGCGAACCTTGGGGAACAGAGAAGAGGAGTTATGTTCAGAATTAAACGTCTTTCGGCTGAGGTGAAGATGCTTTTAACTGATATTGTCGCTTTGTTAGCATTAGCATTAGCATTAGCCTTTTTCCATTTGCCTCTAATACAACACTGTAAGCTTTTATCAAAAATAGTCAAATTATGTTTTTTTTTATATTTTAGTCGTGTAAACCGTTAGATAAGAGGCAAACACTGCACTATTTTAAAATCACCAAATATATTCAATCAAATTGCAAATTACAATACTGTAATCAAATCATGATATAATATGTAAAAGTAGCTGTTGAATTATGTATTTGTGTGTGTGTTCCTTACATAGAGTTACATTTTTAGCATTTATGTAAATGCTAATGAAATCATTACACAGTATTATACACAGTAGTAACTGTAATCAAATGCTCCAACTATATAAAGCAGTGTGAAGCTTTTAGGATGTTTTATGGAAATACTTAGTTTGATGTTGCCAGTTTAGGGCTATGAATAGGATTCCTAAAACTATGAGATACGCTTATGTCCCTATGCCACATTTTAAAATATTGAGATACAATATTTTAAAATGTGGTATATGAGACCTGTACATATGAGATACCTAGGTAGTAGAGCCATGCTGATTTCAGCACGAGTGGGCCGGCTCGACCGGTGCCGTTTTACCCTCCCACAGAAGGCCAACCTAAAGCGCCAGTATCCGTGTTGTCGTGTTTCGTTGGTTAGTGTAAGGCCGGAGGCCTTTTGATGCAGGGGTAAAAGTTATCGTGGTAACTGTGTAAGTCTTACACTGTCACAATGACTGTCATGCCTTTTACGTCCCCAAGCGGGGTGTGAAAAAGCATCTAACAAGGCAGCCATAGTGTGGGTCACCATACTCAATTGTCTGCATTTGCAATGAGTATAGTGACCACAACTCTTGGATTCTATTTATGCTTTCCATCGGGCAGAGTAGAGTCACTTTGGCACGCCCTTAATATAAAAAATAAATCAACGATATTTCCTTAAGTCTAAACGCAAAAATGAGGCGTTATAAGATTAACGCGTGTGTTTGCCTAGATCAATTTTGATGAAATTTTCAATTTTGTATACCGAAGTGATTCTTAGCTCATTTATGAGATCAGCCATGAGGTTAGAGGTCATCGGTTCATTTTTTATTTGACAAAAAGTTTTACCAATTTTCGTTTTTCTCATATGTTGTAGTTTTTATGTACTTACCATTATTTTGGTAGTATCTATAAGGCATGTTTAACTTGAACTGATTCGACCTACACTTTAATTAAATATCTCAATATACCTGTAGTAGTAGTAGTAGAATTTCAATTAAAAAGAAACTTTTAACTATTAATTGATTACGTTATTAAATTGTTTTTGTTTTTAACAATCATTTATTGTTTGAAAGGTGATTGAAAACCTGTTCAGACTTTAGAAGACAAATAGTCAATTCTTTTTCAATTATTGAAGAGATTTTTGTGTCAAGGTGTTCGTAAAGTTTTATTAATACTTATAGCATTTTTTTGCCGTTTCTTGATAAAATATAAAAGTATAAATGTGCTAATCAAGATCGGTGTACTAAACAAGTGTAAAGTAAAGTAAAGTTTATACTATTTTTTAACATTAAGTTCCCATAAGACATAGAAATTGCCCAAAGGGCTCTATCTTTCTCTATATTTAATGGAGTAAAGACACTCTCTCACATAACTAAGCCATTAAATTTGTTTATTAGATACAAGTTAAGAGAGTTACAATGGGGTTGTCATATCCGAAAGGATCGAAACCCCCAAATAATTAAAGCAAGAAAAAAAATTAAGTTCCGTGGCCGTACCGTGAATGTAGTCGAAAAGGATTAATACAAAACATGTGAAAGTATATCAATTAAGTAACTCTCTATTAGCATAGCGTTTAACGTGAGTGATAAAAGTAGATAAAACTATATCCAATAACTTATTCGCTACGAGGTGTGAAGATAAAATATTATGAATGGTTATAATAGTTTTTACATTGTTACTTACACGCTGCAAATACTCAATTCAGTTTAAGATTGTAAACAACAATGACGACTACACTACACTCGTAGGTATACTGACCGCGGTGGGGAAGCCTTTGTTTGGTGGGGAAGCCTTTATGGCCTCCCCAGGATAGGGTCTGACTAGGCGTGGCGTTGATTCTGGAGGGGACCTGAAATATTATGTTCCGGGTCCCCTTTAGAGAAGGACGCCTGAGACCGGTTGCCGGCGTGGTTTTTAGTGGAAACATCACATACTTTTGGCTCCTGCGTCCCCGAGGAGCCGGCAATCCGAAAGGATTTTTCACTCCGACAACAAGAAGAAGAAAAAAGCTATACTGACCGCGAAGAAATATAATTATTGGTCTCGTCGCTCGTCGTATCGACAAATTATAAACACCCACAGTCCACGTAAAGAAAATTTTACTATAATTGTTTAAAGTGGTAGGTATTGTAAAAACATTTTGAATAATCGCGAATTAATAATACTTTACATTGTAATTTTAGCTTTTAGCTTGACACGAACCGAGAAATACTGTAAAAATTAGATTATTTTTCATCGTGCACTGTATAAGCAGTCTAATATAATTTGTTATAACTTTGTGGCAGACATTTTACAGTTTATTACATTTGGAGCCGAGTCCTCGGCATGGACCGTGTTGGAGTTTTCATAAAAGTTTTTACGTTTATAGCCAAGCCTTCGGGCCAAGGGAAGTGGCGCGACAACAAATGGCATTTTTAACATGACTTACTGTTTATTTTTGTAAGCACGACACCGTGTTTTATGATTGTACCTTCATAACAACGATGCAAGCAGTGCTTTGTAAAAGGGCAGACTGGCGCACTTAAATTTTATGAGGTCTGTTGTAATGAATAAAAAATGTTCGGCTATGCACTCGCAAATAACCTCGAGTAAGTAAGGTAGTTGTGCTAAAGATAAGAAAAAGTACGCAATATGCTAGCATTATTTGTGAGAATTTATCACGGCCCGAAATCATAAGACCCGCAGAGATAAAGTAAGAAGATTAAATTGTTTTCGGGGAGCTCGAGGCGAATGCAATATTCACTGCACAACTCTCGTAAATTATAAGTTAATCTCTGATTGCTTATAAAGTTTTAAAGGAATATCCGATGAGCTACTTACGTAAGTGCTTAGTCCAGCGAGAGGTACTCCGTTGGCGGAAAGAAGGAGATCCTTGGGGGCAAGTTGGCCGGTTCGCCACGCAGGCTGTGGAGGGTACAATCTTCGTATTCTCACCAAACCTCCGCCTCCGCAAACAGACATTCCCAAGCCGCGACCATCTTTCTCTACAACCACGGTGAATGTGTTATCTGTAAAAGGCATTGTTCATTTAATTTTTTGTGAGGCTTACCTCACAAAAAAGTATATATACCTAGTCTTGCCATAAATATTGTAATAAAGAAAAAAGAAAATTGTTAACTGCAAATAACATTTATTACTTTTACAGTGTGTCAGTTTAATACATAAATATAAAACAATTAAAAATATAAAAAGCTTATTCGAAGTGGTCTCCATTGGCTGCAATACAGTCCTTTAAACGATGAGGCCAGTTATCAATAGAAGCACGCACTCTTTCCATGGGAAAATTCTTCACTGCCAATCGTATAGATTGTTTTAGGGACTCCAAATTATCATGGCGTTTAGAGCAAGCTGTACTCTCTAAAACTGACCACAAATCATAATCCAGCGGATTAAGATCGGGACTAGACGACGGCCAGTCTTCAGCTCTGATGAAGTCCGAAACGTTCGATTCCAACCAAGACTGCGTGGACCGAGCTTTATGACCCGGCGCCGAGTCTTGCTGGAAGGACCATACTTGGTTATTGAACATGGTGATGTTAAGGGGCTTAACTACCTTCTCAAGAATGGTATCTTGATACACTTGTGCCGATGTTTTGATACCTTTTTCACAAAAATATGGCTCAGTCACTCCTTCATAGCTAACACCCCACCAAACCATCACTGAAGTCGGATAATGTCCACGTTGCACTCTGTCGACTAATTGGGAAGCTTCCTTAGAGCTTTGAGCATAAATACGGTCATTTTGTTTGTTAAAATGTTGCTCAATTGTAAAAATTTTCTCATCCGTAAACAAAATTTTTCTGTGACCTCCCTTTGCGTACCGCTTCAGTAGTTGTTTCGATTTTACCACCCTATTCTTCTTTAAATTATCAGTTAAGAAATGGCCAGTGCGTCTCTTATAGGCTGCAAGTCCTAAGTCATCTTTTAAAATACGCGACATGGTTCTAGGTGCTATCTTCATTTCCCGAGATAAAATCTTTTGCTTTCGGACAGGATTTCTTCGAATTCTTTCCCTTACTGCTTTGACCACCTTTTTCGTACGAACACTACGTGGACGGCCAGATCTTTTTCTGTCACAAACAGAGGAGGTCTCATTGTACCTATTAATAGCCCGGTACACAAACATTTTACTAATACCAAGTGTATGGAGAGTTTTAAAAATTGCATTTGGCTCCATACCTACTTTGTGTAATGCTATCACAGCGATTCGGTTCTCTTTATCACCCCACACCATTTTAATATCGCAAAATATTTTACAATGTATTGGCGCCAAAATGAGAAAACACAATGAACAATCGTATAAAAATGACAGATTCGAAATTCAAATGTAATATTTTTTTATAATTAAGTGTAACAGTATTTATGGCCAGACTAAGTATATAGAACATAGTACAGTATAGTACAGTAGTACATAGTGATATATTTTTTATACAGATTAATAAAAAAATGTATGTTAGATAAAGTGAGAACAACCATTGTTGTAAAGTGCTATTGTTTTCAGGTCTCTCAGTTTAACGTTGTAACTAAACCGAAAGCGTTAACGATTATAATTGAAATTATAAAAAAAATAAATAAAAATGTTACATTGGTGTAATACTGAGGTAAACTTCGAGTAGGTTGGTCTCCTAATTTATGATTGTGTATTTAAAAAAAATATCTTAAAATAATCATGATAAATGATCATAAATTATCAGGTCATGCCAGCCCATGAATTACAATTTATCACACAATATTTAAAATCAATAATAATGACGATTACCCAAAAGCTTTGCCCACGTTTAAGGTTTTTATCCGATAAATTTAATGTATATTTTAATGTAATGTGTAATTTACTTTTTAAAACAGAGAAATCTATTTTTTATCTCATCATCATCACCAACAGCCTTCAATAGCCCACTGCTAGACATAAATCTTTCCTTAGAAAGAAGGTTTCGAGGTTACTTTTATTTTCTATATTATATATACTCGTATAGTGTTTTAAATGTGTTAATATAAAATCCGATTATAATATTTTATAAAAATAAGGCCGGCTACGTGCTTATGCTTCCTGAGTTCCAGAAGTTTATTGGCGGCGCGGAGGTGGTCACTTTCTATAAGGTGACATGTCTGCTCGCGCCTCGCCCATACTTCCATAAAAAAATCAAAATAATTATTTTTCGTTAATCCTGGCACATATGAGTCCTTAAGTCAAGATTCACCTAGTGTGTAGTCGTCTTTAATTCATACATATAATTTATATTTGTTTATGGCCGTCAAGTACCCCACTATATAAAGACTGCTTCAGGCGGAGACCCAAAGTCCGCAGGTGTTTTTGTTCTACGCAAAACAAACGACCGTAAGTACTTGTTTGGTCGCAAACCTTGTTTATTCAGCCCTCTTTGAACGTGTGCGCGTTCTGATTAAATTTTAAACCCGGATTAAAAGATATAATAGAATTAAGTTAATATACCTAAATGTACTGAAACTGACGAGTTCTAGTTAGCCTTCTCAGATCTTTGTTTGGTAGAACGATAATCTCTATAAATTATGAAATTTTAACTAAATAAATAAATGTCCTCAAATCGTTTATGAACTACTCAGGATCGATATAAATATTTTTAAATTATCTGACAAAAAATACCTTTGTCATTATATAAAAGAGTAAACATTTCTATTCAATAACAGAAAATTATCAAATCCGTCTAAATGTGAGGTAGAGAAGCATGTAAAAGCAGCTTGCTCAATCAATCAAATGTAAAATAATCTAATGGCCTAAAACGAGCAGGACCAGAATAATTCCGCCCTCTCTCGGATTCAGTAGGTATCATTTAAATAATTACCCTCATTCAGAACATCGCAATACCTTTTATAAGTAGGACTAACAAAAAGTCACATTGATGACACTTGAGTACACTTAGGGTTGCGGCTAATGACACCTTCACTTATAATGTTGACGTTTGAAATATTCTCCAATAATTGATATCTCCTTCAACAAAGTAAATTAAAGATAGACGAGTGAGTGTCGATTCTCGGTCAATTTAAGCCCCTTTCAGCCTTGAAATGGACATCGAGGGTGGACGACATGAATAATGCATTAAGGTTGTCTTTAGCAGTATTTGGAACACAAAATTGTTTCATTAAATTTTATTATCCAGCTTTGGTTTGTTCATGTTACAACGTGATTTTTTTCATAGAAGATAAGAATTTAAAATGTGTTAGATACAAAATGAATAAACATGTATACACCAGTAAAATATTATAAAATTACTTATTGTATAGAGTACCTACTGTTATGTTACATACTTGTTTATATTTTTACATACAGGAACTCTTACAGACACCTCTCTAAAGAAATCGTTACTATTAGTATTTCCTCTGAAACTGCATTTAGTTACCCACATAGGTTTACAACTCTAGCAGGTTTTTAACTCAAATCAATCAAATTATGGTATAAGCTTAATTAAAATTACTAATATCGTCCGTCGTCAGCGCCGTAATTTGCGAGCTTTGATTTCTCTTTTTTCTTTCCTCAACTCTTCATCGTTACCCGAATACTTCGTACCTCACTTCCGTTTCTTATATTCCAGCCACGATCGAAATCTTTGATTAACAAACAATATGCTCCTTCTATGCCCCCCTTTACACCTCAAACTTCATCAACTCTTCCTTCTATGTGCACTCAATTCTACTCTGGAATGCGCTCCCTGCCGAAATCAATATGTCCACAAACCACCTTACATTCAAATCGAAAATTCGTGAACTTTTTCGAAATGAATTGGCAGAACAGTTACAACCATATTACCAGACTGTTTATCATACAATATTAAATTTAATAATGTGTAAGTTTATTTGTATTGTGCATGTATTATTTATTTAGTAGTAAGATCATACATATTATTTATATTTGAAATATATTTATAAGCTTACTTGGTGCCTACCGCATCTTATTTCTACATCACGTGAAGGTCGACTGGGATAGAAAGACACATGGCATTAAGTCCGCCTTTGTACAACAAGTGCAATAAAATAAATAAAATAAACAAATAAATAAGTGGATTTGTTATCTGTTAGAAATTAAAGCTATATCATTTCTGATTTTATGATATAGCATCATAATTTTTAAACGCGGACTAACAGTTAATATGCAATTAAAAAACGAAATAAAATTAAACTGTTTAGTAAATATTTGACATAATCCTGTTTTTTCACTATTATTTGTTTTTTTAACTTCTGTATCTATAATTTCATTTATTACTCTCCAAATCATTACAGTAAATTCAAAATTTGCGGCCCACAAAGTGACCTCAAATGCATTAAAGTAGTCAGTTGTAACAATTTCTGAAAGGGTAATAATTGAATGCACTAGTTGTTTATAGTTTGATATTGGCAAAGTTTGACAACCACCAACTTGGTATGACGCCCTGTATACGATACAAATACTTAATTATGTTGCCTGTTATGGTGTACTGGCTTTGCACTTTGTATTTTACAAGTTATGGACGATTTTAGGGTTTATTGTAAATATATATACGTGTACAATTAAAAGTAATATATATAAATAATTATATTTCAATTGATAAACAATAGATATGAGTGCAAATCAGGACTCGCGACTTATTTTGTTTTATGTTGTTATAATTCTACATATAAGGAAAGGCCAGCACTACTGAACATTTTGTAACTGTAAATACATTAGTTAAAATAAATTGTAAATTTTAGAACTTTGGAGACAACTTCAACAAGTAACATGTAACGGAAAATAAAATAAAATAAAAAAAGAAATTCCAAGAATTAAAAAACAATATTTATGTTAAACTTATTTAATTGAAATGTGTTTATTTTTTATTAATCAAGAATATAATTACCTAGTGTGATTTTCTTGTCATTTTATAGTGGCTTTAGTGAACACTGACAAAAAAGTTTGTCACCGTAAGTGTTTTAAAAATATAAAGAGGTATCTGTATAATGTTTAACACGATTGATATGAAAGCTGCTACACCACTGCAAACGTCTAGACAGTCTATTACAGACTATCACATTATCCACGGACGATGACGCAGAGAGGCCCTACAATCGTTTAACTAGGGTGAACAGGAAACGACAGAAAATGGAATATATGGAGCGAAGCCTGTAAGAAAACGAAGGGTATTGTGTTTAAGCGTATCCATTTACTGGTACGTTAAACTTGAACATATGTTTCACTTTACCATATAAATCTTGCTCCTTTGTGGCTATGTATACTCGTATCTTAATACTATCTATATGTCATGTATGGGTGTATAGGGTTCCTACCAAGAATTTATGGCCTCTTTTTTTTATTTTTTTTTATTTTTTATCGTGTGGAAACCCCTCTGTCCGTCACTCCACCGGGGCTTACGGCGGGGTGGTGTGTCGGGATCGGACCGACTAAAACCACACGGTGTGCCACTCTGCGCCTGATATAGGAGGGATCCGGGAACAGCTGCTATTACGACATCCAGAAAACAAGAATCAACCGATTTTTGTCAAGTGTGGGGTTCGAACCCACGCTCCCTCTCGGGAACCACAGCTTAAATCTGGCGCCTTAGACCACTCGGCCAACCTGACATGTAAGAATTAATGGCTCCAAGCCAACTTCACCTGTAAGTCATACAAATGCTAATCAACGAACAAGGCTCTGGCAAACAAAACATACCGATTAGCGGCAATAGGCTCGACATCTATTACATAGGAGACCAAGACACTGGCGAAAAGTGGGCGTTTAACGTGCCTCTGTGTACCGCGTCGGAGAAAGAGGCGTGATTTTATGTATTAATAGACGTAAAAAGTACTCTTTACCCCTTTCGAAGCTTCCCTCCCCCAATAAGGGAGCTCAGAAACATGTGATAGTAGAATTATTAATGTTGACAGAGTTCTAAAATTTTAAGCAACAATGGAAAACCGACTATCATATGATTAGTCTGTTGTAATTTTGATCTGGTGATTGATTGTGGTGTTAAAAACCTATTCAAGGATAGTTCAAGCTACATGGTTCAATTGAATATAACAAATTATCCAAAGTGGATAAAGTTCGCCCGTACGGCGATCTCTACTAAATTATAAACAATACAGATCCATGCAGAATCGCTATTCTGTATTCATAGAGTTATCCGTGCTTTACATATGTTTTGTTTCCTAACGCTTGACAAAGTTGTCGGTTTTATGCAATATCTAAACAATAAACATCCTAAACAATAGTTTAAGTGATTTGAAAATAAAACACACCAACGTAACTACATATTCAGATAGTTATTATGCAAGTAAATTAAAATTATTTATAGGGAATTTCGAGTACTAGTTAGTGAGCTTTTTAAAATCCAGTCCCTTTTTAGAGATTTTGCAAAGGTTTCTTTTATGCCCCGAAAATTATGTTGATAATTTGAGTGTTTAGTATCAGACTTTGAGGGGATACATAAGATTGACTCGATTGCACGGATGGTGCTATTAGCTACAGCGGTCACCTCGCCACTTTCTACTGCGCTGAGTGTTGTGGGTTCAAACCCCACATGGAGCAATACTTTGTCTGATCCTTAAATTGTTGTTGGGAGTCTGGATGTACTGCGTCCGTTTTTTGTGACTGTAAAGTCCTCGCGACACAAGAATGTTCCTTGTGGGAGAATTGTCTTTGAAAAGTCTTTTTGTGTCATTTTTTCAGGAATCCATGTGAAAAATTTAAGTTTATAGTCGTGAAACTAATTCCGGATAATCTTCAAAAATAGTTGGGCGGATTTCCGTTACACTTTCAGTAGCATTATATGGAATAATTTACGCTACTCTTAGAAAAATAATTATGGTTATGCATAAAAAGTAGTACCTAGATGTGAACGAAGCTGGCAAATTGATAAAAGACATGGCAAATGACTGGATTGCGCCTAAGGGTTAATAAACAATAATGAACCTTATCAATCAATATAATCTGCGTTATCACGTTAGTAAAATATTGTTACAAATGACATTTAGACGTTGGATTAGAGTTTATTTATATATACCACAAGCTAACTATTACTTGCTTCATATTATCAAGACGATGTCATACTAAACTCAACCTAGAAACTAAGAGGCTAGGGTTATATTTTTGATTTTATTAGAAAATTATTGAAATTACCTCTTAATGTAGTTACATATCTAGGTAATTCTAAGCTCTTCTTGGGTAATTATATAATACAAACGTGAATTTGAATAATTATGCATGTTTATGTGGTCTTGTGATAAGTAATATGTTTATTTATGAACTAATAACATTTGTAGTACTAATGTATATAATAATAGATTAAACGTTTAAATATTCTTCAAGATTATGCGTATCAGTACATACATTAACGCCTTTATCTCAGAGGAAATAAGCAGAAGCGTATTAAACATTCACTTTTGTCGACTATTCCTTTAGTCTCATCTAAAATTGTTCATACTTGCTATTAGGATTAGTCTCAGAACATCAAGTAACCACCGTAGGTACACAATAGGAAAACCGACCAATTTTATAAACGTGTTTTTAGAACGCCAACCATTTATGTATAAGGTATTGTGAGCGATGTCGTGTAAATAAACGATTTATCATGATAACGGGGCAAATTAATTAATCAAAAAAGGTGTATACAAAACAATTACTAAGCAACAAACTTCTACGCAACTGGAACTCTCTAAAACGAAGTACAGCGAATCACTATCAGAAGTCTTTTGACATTTAACAAAACTTGAAAGACATATTATTATGATTGTTTAGATAAAAGAATATTCAAATAAAATAACAAAAACAAAACAGGCACGACCGTCATATCTTTTTGTTCAAGCTGTACAGGCCATTTCCGACCCCTTGCAACTTCGTTGTGGGTCAAGCAAGACTAAATTTTCAGAGACCAAAGATTCTGATATAGCGGGAATTATTCCATGATGATGACAATTCATTTTTAATCTGTGGTAAAAGAGGTATTGTGATATAAATTTTATCAATCATTTACCGATTATCAAAATTTCAAGTAACTTATAGCAGATGTACAAGTTTCAAATTAGAACACGATAAGTATTCAGTTTTTTACAGAAAGTAGTACGAAGTTTATGTCATAAAAATTTTCGTTAATAATTTTGTCGTTAATGCTATTTCAATTATTAAGTTTTCTTTTGTTTCAGTTTTTGAATGTACTCTCAATTATTGCATCATTAATTCGTAAGGTGCCCGGTGGGATGCATTAAGGTGTGCTTTCTGTTATATAAATAGGCATAAAAAGTTGTATACACACATAAATAATAAAGTATGAATATTAATAACGTATAGTAATATATTAATAGTTGTGTTTATACACATAAATATAATATTAGACATGATGGAACACTTCAGCATGTGTAATATTTGATAAAAGTCTAATATCAACTGATGAAGTGAAAAGTATATAAGGTATGACTTTAGTTATAGCTAGTTTTAAGTTACTCTTCTAGTCTACTTTTGTAGTTGCAAGTGGCAGGTAATTAATAGAGAGCGTATTTAAACTTAACTATAGTTAGAAATAAGATCATAAAAGCGATATGTGGCTGCTAATAAAAGATAAATTGTATGCAACATGTTTTGTTTAGACATGTCGTGTTATGTTATAAAGTAAGTTACCTAGTGGATACAAAACTTTCCTTCCACTTCGTACACACATTACAGTACCTTCTGCGGTATAGCTGTGTACTTTATAGAACATTCAGAACTCGAGGGGACTTTGTTTCCCTACATAAATAACATCACAAAGTTGTGTACTTTGATAACTTAGTTTGAAATATACGTACTAATGATATAATATGTACAAGTACGAGCTTGTTTTGATATAATACAAGTTTTAAGCAAAATGTTTAATTTTATTTAATGTACTTCTATGAATGTTATACTTTGAGTAACTTCAAGTAAGTATTATATGAAGAAAATTCTTGGCAAAGAGAAATTTAAATACGTCTAAGTATATCAAACTACACATATTCCATTTTATATAAATATCCTTTAAATCTGTCCAGGCGTTTAGGAGGAGTTAGGTGACAAACACGCGAACAGAAGAATTATGTATATTAAGATATTGTTACGTGTTAGGGTTCATTTCGTTAGAAAAATAAACCTTCTGACTACGAAAAGATACTTTATTGAATACGCAATTAAAAACGTTCAAATAACATAAAATAATGTACTTGATGGCCGTTGAAGTTGTTGGGTTAGTTACTTAAATCATTAGATACTTATCGCACTGTAGATCAAACTGAACTAACATCCAGTCGGCACACCGCCTGATTATATAACTCGTCACAGATCCACTGGTTCATTTCCGAATGTTCAATTTGCTTACAGAACATTCGGACACGATCTCTTCCGAGACATGCTTTCGAACGTAAACGATTTATGTTTGTTCCAGTAAAGCTCTTTGGTCTGTACCATAATACATCATTATTAGAACTTAATCTAGAATCGTATAGCCGAATCGACTGTCTTCCCTTTCTCGAATCTTTATAATATTTTGCAACAAAATGTTTTAATTATTAATTACTGAAAAAAAAATCAACCAATCAACCACTTGTAACAAAGAATAACCCAAGAAAATGTAAAAATAAGTTGATAGCCAGGTGGCTATTTTCAAGTAAGATAATAAGAATATACATAAGACAAAGATTTCTCTACACTTTTAAATCTCGCTACTTCTTTTCTGAACAATAAAATAAGTGCCTTTTTAGAAAGTTCTGCTCAATGCTACAATACAATTCTAACAGCCACCAGGAAGCTGTTGCTCGCTAAGATTTACTGACGTAGTGATGGAGACAAAAATTGAAACACTTGAAGTACATAAGTCAAAGTTCTTTATTTATTTTATCCGAAGTAGACATTCATACTTACATTATTCATAGGCAGACATACTATTAGTAAATTGGAATATTAAATAATAATTGTTTCAGTCATTAGCACTTATTCATTGCGAAAATTAAAAAAACCTACACAAAGCTTACTAAAATGTTCACCAAATAGGTTTGTAGTAATGCTACTAATAGTATTAGCAAACTGAAACAAATCAACAATTGAATGCCACGAAGATTGTCATGATTTTGTATATGTAGACATCACAAAAGCGATCAATAAATTTTTGCTGTTTGAAAATACAATAGCCATTATACTATTCCCAAGTAACAATAGCCTGCAATAGCCTCCAGTTCAAAACAGAACAACAGACACGAATTGTCGTTGTAATAATTAGTAGTTCGCCAAACTATGCCACGAGTTCACGACCCGTGTTGCAATAATCTTACAGATCCGGGTTTAGTCTACACAATACTGGTATTCGTAGCACGTTCAGTCTCGAGACCTGACACTTGTCTCTTAACATTCATTGGTCGCTCGTTACAGCCGTACCGAGTGCTGAGGTATGGGATGTGTTAGTTTTGTATTCTGTTGGTTTAGTCTGTCAATATTGGTAATAAAATTCGAGGATGTTGAAGAAGCTTTGGAGAATTTAAACGTTACTGTTTTGGCAAAGTCAGACTGAAACTCGTCAAGAAAATAAAACAATCTAAAAAGACATGCCAATTTATTCGATTATCCAAAACCAAAAAATAATTGTTTACAAGTTTCATATATTTATGTATGTTTGCAAGTAATTCTATTTTAGAGGGTATTGTTAGAACTGTTATATCAGCCCAAATGGCCTCAATTAAAAAATTACCAATTAATATGTTATCTGTACGGTGTATTCTTTGGTCGATGTGTTTTTTTAATTTAAAGTAGTAACTTCTTGCACGTAGTAAAAATGTTGTAGTTAAAATGTTAATTTATTTTTACTTGATAGTCCTAATTAGTGTGAGAGATAATCACAGTAAAACATTTTAAGAACTTTGTCTGTCAATAGATCTTAATCTACAGATTAAATTTTATCATAGTTTGGTAATATTAATGTTATGACTCCTTTGTCTGCAAAAGCTTAGACTTCAATCTTTTAAAACAACAAAGTTACAGGCGATAGAGAACGTGATGACAAATTGGTTTCGAGAAAAATATTATACGGTTGTTTATTTTTTCTCCTCTACTCGGCAGACACTACCAGATTTTACCTAAAATATAATCTTATGATGTTTATTCTGTATGTTACGATTCCTAAGTCAGACAGAGAGAGAACTCGGGCCAATTTACCTGAAGGTCCTTACTTTCTGAATTGATTTTCCGAAGTTACCGTTTTAAATGAGTGCCTTATACATTCTCAACATATTTATATGATTCCTTGTACGCTCTTACAAATTCATAAACTTACATTTCAAGTTATATTTGTAATAGAAGTTTTAAAGCTACGTGAAAATTCTACAAATAAGTAACCAGTTGAAAGTTTTCTGCGAAATGCTCTTTATAGAAATGTTTTCTTGGTAAGTCCGTGTTATTATAAATCGGTTTCATGTTCGCATTTACAAAGTGTACAGTTACACACTGAGCTACAACACAATTGTATCTCTACCATATCATTTACTAATAGCGTGCTTGATTATCGACCTTTTGGTAGAGCTGAACTGACTGCTGCTAGCAGTTTTTGTTTATTTCTTTCATTTTGTAGAAAGAAAACAACTGATTGCATTTAAATAAGTTGTGCAACTGGTTACTATTAAGCTATCTACTATTTTTACAGCGTTAAAGTCTGTACTAGAGCGTCCTGTATACGAGAAGTTTGCTCTCCGGGACATTAATCGTGTATGATTATTTATTTTGAATCAGACAAGATATAAAATAGTGTAGTTAGTGCATGTCTTTATTTTCCCCACGTAACGAATGTTCACTCAACTATTGCGTGTTCTGGATCATCACACGCATGTGACCTGCCCTGTATAGCATGCACCACGCCTTCGAGTAGCAATTAACATTCAATCAACTATCAACATTAACTGGTTACAAGATCTAAGTTATTGTAGAATTAATTAGGACTCAAAATTTCTAGCTTTACTGCAGTGTAATTATTTAATTACGGTTCAAATGGCTTGAACATTATTTATGCAAAGACTGCACCCTACAAATGATTGCACGAATGGCGTAGCAATTGAACTGGTTACTTCGCCATTTTTTACTATATTGAGCATTATGGATTTAAGCACCACACGAGGTAACACTGTTTGATATACGTATAGTTGTTATGAGTCGGCTTTTTTTGTTTGTTAAGTCCCCACGATGTAGGATATAGTTCTGGTGCGAGATTTGTCTTTTTTAAACAAAAGACTTCAAAATAAAGAAAACAAAAATTTTTGTTTATGAAAAATACACAGAAGAGGTTTAAAACTAGTTTTCAAATATCCACCACAACAAGCTTTTATTTGATTTCTCTTTCTATCACGCAAAGGCAATAAAACGCGACTGAAAATGGGTAATCAGAATGCAAAGCGCTTGCCGCGTTGCACGCTTGGATCCAAACAGTCCTTCCCCTTTGTAGAATAATTTTACTAAGTAATTAGTACGAAAGAAATTGGCTGAGATTCCATGAATTCAACTCGGAAATTAAACTCTCAAATTCATTGCAGGATCGGAAATGGAATATAGTAACAGTTTATGAGTCAGTCTATTATTTCTACCGTAACAGACTTAAGAGATAATCTAATGTTGTTGAAGAAATAATAGGGTTTTACATAATTTTTCAAGAAGTTTATTGTATTTCAATTTAATACAAATTTTCGCGCGTATCCGAATGAAGTTTAAACATTCCGTAATTTACCATAATAAAAATTGAGATATGATGACAAAAAATTCAATCGTGAATAAACTGATTAGTAAATTTGTACTAATGACATTTACATTGCAAGGGCTTCATGATACTTGATAAATTACAAATTTAATATTAAAATTTATGACTAAAATGAGATAATTGAATTGTTTTACAGTACTTTTCAATAAATGCTCTTAATGCAAAATTAATGCAAATCGCATTTAATGCATTCAGACTTGCTCTTCGTCTCACAAAATGTGGACGTAAAGATTTTAGCGGTCGCCACGCCGCTTCCTACTGTGCTGAGTGTTGTGAGTTCAAATCTCACATGGAACAATACTTTGCATGATTCAAAAATTGTTGTTCTTTATATCCGTTTCATGTTTGTTTGTAAAATCTCCCGCGACACTAGAATATACTCATATTGCCGAGGTTATCTATTAAAAAAAAAGAAAAGACTTGAATGGCTGGTGGTTAAATAAGGTTGTTTTTATTATGATACATACTTACATAAAATGTTACCTTACATCTAAACCTGTAGTTAGATACCTTAGCAATATCACAGACACTTATGTAAATGCAAGCGATAAGTATATCCAAGCGTTTCGCAGTGTACATACATTAGTGCACTCACAAGGCAAGCCCTGCCTAATAACGCAGCCAGGAGTAGAGCGAAGAATTCAAACGTGACGGCGCTTCACAATGCCCATGAATAAAATGGAGTGGCATATTAAAGCTAGGGTAACAGGCGACGGCGTACGTACAAAACAGATGCCTGGGAAGATTTTTATTAGCCGTGGTAAGAATTCTTGGGTCAATCAGTTGCTACATTGGTGATTTGTAAATGTTGTTTGAGTGTAGCGGTTTTTTTTAATTAATGTTATAGTAATTGTAAGGCATCATGTTTATAAAACAAATTTTCCTTCAAGTCAATTTGTAAAAATGATTACGTTACGAAACACTTATAAAAAGATATATTCGTGTGGTGACGGATTAAGAATAAAGAATGTCACCACGCCTATTAAGGGGCGATTAAGGGAACAAAATATGCTAGACAATACCACTGTAAGGAGAAGAAAACTTGAAACAAACTGTCTGGTCAGTGTGGTATAGTAGGCCAAAACCTCCCTGTTAGGGAGATTCTTATGTCCACTGCTGGACTTTTAAAGCTGTTGATGATGATTGATAATGATAATATAAAAAGAAATTGAAAAATCTCTGCAAGATTTACCAGTTATAACAAGAAATGATACTATACAATCCCAATCGGCGAAATGCTATTATAAGAAGGTAATCGATAACTGTGTAGGAAAACTACTTAATGCAAATTACTTACATACATGACGTAACCGTGGTACCTATCTTATGCACGAGTGCGGTAAAATAGCTAGAAGAACGGATTGTTGGAAAGTAATAGTTCTAAGAACTTCTCAATATACATAAGTGCTCTGGACACGCAGGTTTTTTATACGTTATATATACAATTTAGATAACTAAGTAGAAAACGATGTACTAAAACATCGTTTATGTATTTTTCTATACATATATGTTGACAAGTATTAGGAAAATATGTTTCATCATCATACTTTTAAGTATCTTCGAAGTAACGATGGACGCAATATAAAATTGGTTCCGAATTATTATTACAGTTTTTGTTACTAAACAAAAACTGTAATAATAAGTATATAAATAACGTAAATAATAGTAATATCTAAATAACTATATTACATTAGCTTTTATAACTTAGTTATCAAAACACACACACGCACACTGTATTTCTGTGTGCTTTACTAATTACTTGTGCTAAAATGGCTGGCGAGATAAATATTCATATTTGATTGATTTTTACTTTATGCCCATATGCTTTACAGTTTTAATCAACAAATTCTAATTCAGTTCAGTCCGATACGATATCGCCGCGTCGCGGTCGGTCGTATTTTATGCCATAAAGCGCTTGACGCGTTCGCTCCTAATCAAACAACAAAATATAGATTGTAGTACATTAGTTCTAAGGAGACCTGCAGACTGCTAATTTTTTGATGAAAATATAGCCAGCTAAACAGCTATGGTATGCCACTCTATACATTCGAAGAAGTACAAATGATGACTTACAAATCTCTGGTAATGTTAATTTTTATTTCATGATTAGAAAATCTACTTTTTCTATATAAAAATCAAGATTTAGATCAAAAGAGAACAACACGTATTCCCAGAATATAATTTTTCAAGTGCTCCATTGTCCTGCCTAAGCCTATTTATCATTTTGCCTCGGTGGCCCATCGGTAGCGAATGTGACTGCGAATGTGACTGCTGTATTTAAGGTCTCGGGTTCGATTCCTGGGTCAGACTAAATGTGTATAGGATCTGCAAATAATTGTTTAGGAGTTCGGGTGTTTTCTGTGTATATTGTATATTTATTTACAAAAGAAGTATAACTAACTGTCATAGTACAAGATTTGCTAAGTTTGAAGTTAAATAGCATTGTGTGTCAGATGTCCAAAATATTTATTTATCCTTGATATACTTATTTATTCATAAATGATGATAATATTGATTAAAAAGCAGATGCATTACTTTTTAAAGAATGTAAAAAGATATAACTAAACCATATCTAGTAATAAGAACTAAAAAACACGAGAGTGACTGTTAGAGATGTTACTACTTTGATAGATATAAAACAACGTATTCCTTATGTAAGTGATGCTAAGAATTCCCAAACAGCTGGCTGTCGTGAAAACTTTCTTTTATAGCGTGTGAATTCCCCAAACAAAGATTTTCTTTAAGAAAATTCTTTGCTCCTCTTACGTCGAACATCACCCTAACGTTACATTTGGCATTGTTTCTACAGATAAAATCTCTAGTTAACTTTCCTGTTTCGGGCGGAAAACAAACAACGAAGCAAACCAGAATTGAAACTATTGGATTCGTATAAATTAAAGATAAAAGTAGCGTATTGGAAGGAATTCTTCGCAAAGGTATCGGTACTTTTCAAAGCTTTAGATATCGCGTAGTAGTTTTAAACTAGTTACATTTTTTCGTGAGAATTCGGTGTTAAGATTTTCATTCGAACATTAATCTTGTTGTTCTGAGCTATATTTTTTTTTAGGTGACCTTACTCTTGATAAATAGAACACTGTGCAAGATTTTGTAACAGGACATGCTATGACGTAACAAAGTAAGTTCCTACTTTATCACATCTAAACGTAGTGGTATTCATAAAGAAATAGAAACATCTAGTAATTCTCGGTAATTTTATTTAACCCTTAATTTTTTTTAATATTAATTTATTTTGGGATTTTTATCCAGTAATGATATGCCATCGTATCTTGATACATAGTAAACACTCGTGGTACCTTGTATTATTGCTAAACTATTGTAATTAGATAACGTAATTTTTTAGCTGCTTGTGAATTTGGTCAATTCATTACGTTTTGTATCAAACCTACATCGAATGAACTTGCTTTCAGTTCTCTAAGCAAAGCCGCGCGTTCAATTTCATTTTTGTCACAATCCACCAGCAAATGTTGCACATCTTCTATTTTGTTACATACTGGACAGTACCTTTAAAATGTTTTCTAAAAATATTATCATCAACATCATCATCATCGTTATCAACAGTTTTTAACAGACCACTGCTAGACATAGGCCTTAGCAAGAAGGTTTTGGCCTACTATACCACGCTGGCCGGACGGGTTGGTTTAGGGTTTGAATCTGGATGTCGTAATAGCAGCTGTTCCCGGATCCCTCTTATGACAGGCGCAGAGTGGCACACCGTGTAGTTTTAGTCGGTCTGATTCCGACACACCACCCCGTCGTAAACCCCGGTGGGGTGACGGCCCGAGGGGTTTTCACACGTTAAAAAAAAAGGGTTTGTTTTATGTTTTTCTTCTCTTTGCAGTGATGTTGTCTAGCATATTTTGTTCCCCTAGTCGCCTCTTACAATACCTACGGCAAGAACAAGGGTGGTGACACTGTATATTCTTAATCCGTGACCACACGGATAATATTATATAAATATATAACCCTCTAAATATGTATAACCTTATTATTGCCAGTTTTCCGCCTGACAGATAATACTGTTTCTAAAAACACAATTTCGCAAGCAAGATTTTTAATATAAAATATTAAGATTTTTTCTTTAAATTAAAGAGAAGAAATGGTCTTTAATAAAGTTTTATGAAAAAGTAAAGTGAAGTCATAATGAAACATTTCTGCTAGCCAACAATATGGCGTCCATTGATTGGATAACAAAAGTAATTCAGAGTCAGAGAGCAGTATTGTGACGACTTGTAATAACTTTGCAGATTGAATCAGAAAAGGAATATCAAAATCTATATATATTTACTACAACATTTAATAGTTATCAATGTGTGAATAATGTATGTATACACAAAACCTTAAATTAATTTGTGGTCGTAAATTTCTATAAATTATTATAAATAAATAAAATATAAATTTCTAAATAAATAAAATTAAAAAAAATATTAAATAAATATAAATTAAAAAAAAAAATTAAATAAAGGTAGATTTCTATTCAGCTATTGCTTAGTGAAAATTCGTTAAGTTATATCAAGGATATTCTTGAAAGAGATACCATACATTTTTTTGTGTCAGTCAACTTTGGTCCTAGTATAAAGTATAGTGCACACGTTCCTCTCAATCTGAACCATATTATCCATGTTAATGTCTCTCTCAGTTACTTCGTATAAGACGCCCTCTTCCAGTCATCGGATCTTTTTTTTTATACATGTGCCTGCCAAAGTGACTCTACCCTGCCTGATGGAAAGCATGAATGAAATCCAAGAGTTGTGGTCACCATACTCATTGCGAATGCAGACAATGCAATATTATGACTTACACTATTACCACGATAACTGTCAGCCCTGCATCAATAGGCTACACCTTTGATCTAATCTATGGTTACTTACACTATTAATATTGCTTCTCTTGCTGTGGCCTGTAAGACACAATTATAATTTCTATTTGATTTTTCAAACCAATTGTATTGTATTGTTTTAACGTACGTTGACTTAAATAAACTTATGTCAACTATTATCTCTATTGTTAACTATAAGAACTGAGGTCATGTTTAAATATTTTATTTCTATCAAGGCAAGTAAACAAAAGGCTATCGATAAGCGATTTTCGATTGCCTTTTGTTTCCTTACTTTGAGAAGACGACAGAAGTCGACTTTTGAAGTAAAAAGTAGGCGTAAAATCATCTTACTAAGTTTAAATTACAGCGCTGTTGGTATGCTTCTATGTTGTTAATTACACAAAAAAATCAAATAAAGGTTATAACCTGTAACTGTCTCCTCTCACTGATACGTTTTAACGTAAGAAAGTAAAAAAAAACAACTAGAAAGTTAACACCTTATAAATTAAGGTTATCAAGCATTTTCGATTTCATCAATACAAGGCGTTGACCGATTTCTTGCTTATTTACTGCCATTTTATTCCCACTACTATCCAAGCTATCAAAAACAAAGTTATCCAGTTTTATACTTTGTTGCCACTTAATCACTTCAAATTCATGTAAGCTATAAATTCAAAGCAATCTTATTTTACATGGTTTTATTATGAATATTGATCTTTTCTCTCCAACAGCAGCAAAACACGATTAAATCATTTTTAATCACTGAATCTAAGATGAGAGGTAATAAAATAAAGGTAAGAACAATGCATCTTCTGCCAATAAATTACAATTTACAGACAGTCGGGTGCTGGCGACAAAATTTATTAAATCGATAGCTATAAACTACACACGATAATTATACTTTAATGGGCAGATTTGGCGGGCAATCGTTATAGGGTAGTTTACGGGACCCACCCGAGTGTAGATTGGATAAAATTTATATTGAGAGCATGACGGGAAAATTTAAAGGACATTGCATATCATGGCAAGGGTCGTTCCATTCGTTTCAACCCAACTTATAATAAATTCATTTTGCGCAAAATGTCGAAGTTAAGCCGTCTACTCAACAAACAATGGCCATATACAATATAAAACGATAAATTATTATTTACTGTGAAGGCTTTATTGTAGACTGTGAAGGAACACAGATTATAAAAAGACGAATAAAGAAGTATTTACTTATATATGTTATAAGTAAAAAGAAATACTACAAAAGCCTGGCAACCCATCTACCCATTTAACACATACATCATAAACAGGCCATTTTTTTTTTCGAACCTGCCAATGTAATTCTAATCTGCCTGATGAAACTATGAATAGAATCTAAGAGTTGTCGTCACCATATTCATTGTTAATATAGACAATGTATGTATGATGACCCTCAATATGGCGCCTAGTGAAGTGCTTTGTCACGTCCCGTTTGAGGACGTAAAAGACAACATCATTAATATTTGATAATCCCACATATGTATAGGAACACGGTACAGTTTTAATTTCAATATTTCACATTACGTGACGCCAATTAATAATAACACGCTCGCTAATTAATAATACAACGAAATTGTATAAATTGCTAAAATTAAAAGCACGTCAGTTCCGTTTACGTCAATATTTTCTCGGTAAACAAATAGGTTGGGGTGAATATTAAAAATGTTGAAAATGCTAAAGTTCATGAATAAAGTATTCAAGTGCCTAAACAAATGGCTTCGGGAATGTAAAATATTACAGAATCGCGGCAGGCACGGTTTCTTATAACGTCGAATAAAGCGCCAAGGAAAATATTTTATACTAACAGCACTATTAATGTTTTACTTTGATGCATGGACCATGTTAAGTAGAAATTTATAATTTAAGATTTTTTTTATGGCATAGAGCATGGCGATCTCCTGATAGCCCAATATCACATAATATCACATAAACAGCCTTAACAGTCCCCTGCTGAACACAGGCCTCTGCCTTGAAAGGAGTTTTAGTCCACTATACCACATTGACCAGACGGGTTGGTATCACATTTGTTTCAAGTTTTCCTTTCCGTTAGCAGCGAAGTGCTGCATAGTTTACTCCTGTTTTTGCCTCTTACAACACCCACGGGTTGAATGGTGGTGGCGACACCACCGTCGCCCACAGACTCCAATCCTCATACATCCTCGTCCATCCATCATCACCAATCATCGTCCATCTAAACCCATAAGAATCACATGAGCGTTGCCACCTGTAGAGTCCGTATCCAAAATCAGGGTTTCATCATTATTATCATCAGCAGCCTTTAACAGTCAACTGCTGGACATAGACCTGTCCTTAGCAAGGAAGTTTTGGCCTTCTCTACCACGCTGGTCAAACGAGTTGGTATAAGGTTTATAAATCAAGGTTTGGGCTAACGGTAACCTCATTTAATTGGGAAAAGAATTTCTGTGAGGTCGTAGCATTACATCAAGCGATCCCAATTGTGTCCCGAAGCTTATAGCTCTCCCTCGAAAACAGAAACAATCACATTACCAAATATTTACAAAACACACTCGTTCCTGTCATATTTCCTATATTCTATGGTAATAATTTTAAACCCAATTTAACCATGAAAGTCATCCTAACTGAATACATTTTAGTTTTTTATTTGCAATGTTGGTACTGGAAGCCACACTAACACTATCACACAGGATCTAAGTTTATTTGCTTATTTTGTTGACGTACTTTACTAATGTAATTGGAAATGTTGTTTGGGTTTTGTTGCTCTATATAATAATGAAAAGTTTATTGAAGAGCAGTTACATATTTGTGGCTATAACAAAGAAAATTATTTTAATGTGAAGATGGCATATTAGGTTTTAAGTAAATGGTATATAAATATAATATAGTAAAATAATACTTTAGAAAATTTAAATATACGATGTTTTTTCATTGGTGCTGTAATGACAAGTTCTTAATGCCAAATTAAAAGTTACTGAGATATAAAGGTGGATTTTCATCGGTTAAAAATGATCTCTGCTCATGATAATCATTCAGCTTGTGCGTAGAATGCATTTCATGATTATCATCATCAACAGCCTTTTACAGTCCACTGCTGGACATGGGCCTCTCCTTAGCAAGGAGGTATTGGCCTACTATACCACGCTGGCCAGACGAGTTGGTATATGATTTGTTTCAAGTTTTTCTTCTCTTTGTAGTGATATTTTCCTACATATTTTTTTCCCTTAGTCGCCTTTTACGACACCCACGGGATGAATAGAGGTGGTCACACTAATAATAATACTACTACTAATAACTAATGAATAGAGGCGGTCTTAATTCGTCACCACACGGACGAGAATGCATTTAAGAGTATATAAATCTTTGACAACTTTTTGTTCCAAAGACATTCTATGTTTCTATTTCATTGTTCTGTTCTACAATGACTTTGTAAATTTGGGCTAGCTTAAGCTTTAAACTTCTGATAACAAGTTCATAAATAACCTTATGACCTAGCTATGCTTATGCCAATTCATCTGTCCAGCGTAGTTATCTTTTCAAGACAAGTTCAGCCAGGATTACTATGAGGGTTCATGATGACGATATTCGTATATGAAGTGAAATATTTTTCGCTAACTATTATTATCAGACAACAGACGATGAATATAATTAAATTTAAGTCCTTAAAGTTGAATTTCCCTCAACTCGGCACTCGTTTCTACGCCTGTATCGTCGTAAACGGACTTTAAAAGAGGAACTCTCTTCTGATACGTGCGTGTAAGAGAAAATCTTAACGAGCGATACGTTACTTACATTGTAGAGCAATCCGATTACAGACGTATTGGAGGTATTTCTTACGAAAAGATTTTAGATAGGTGTAGTAATTCAATAAACAAGTAAAGCTGTCATTGAATATTTATGCTTTAACAGGATGTTTTTAGCAAGGATATGTATATAGAATTCATTTTACTGCTCTATAATTCGTTTCCTAATAATAATGAGACTTTAAAATGCCTGATTGATCCCAAAATAGGCAAAGTACACAGAAGAAAATCTTTACTATAATAAGTGTAGGTACTACTGTTAAACATTTACAATTCAATTCAATTTCAATCAGGATGTTGAGCATTCAAATAAATGTTATTTACTTTTTTACTTGTACGTATTTCTCTCATTGTCAAGACACCTCCCAATTTGAACTACCAAACGCGTTGAAAAAATGCATCCATTCGAAAATCAAGCCCGCAGTCGGTCGAAAAACGTTAATAAAATAAAAGAAGAACGTTACAATTAAGTACTGAAATTGTAACAAAGCAATTGTACAAAACCATACAAATACCTGAGCTCTGTAAAGTGCCACCGTTAAATATTTAAGGTAAACGCCGATAAAATTCTTCAAAAAGGGAATGCTTTCAAACATTTTCTGTTGCGAAAACAATTTGCTGTATCAGAAATTCCCATTACCCTGTTTTATTGTAACACGGTCCCACCTCCAAGTACGGTGGGTACACAGTGTTATCTCATTTACACGTTCAATTTGTATGCAAGGTCTAAAGCTCCCCTGGCTACCCCTCGACTCGTATCATTTTAAGCTAAAGCCGAATGGAAAAACGTGTAAAAAGCGTTGGTTTGGCCTCCACGAGTTGGAGTGTAATTGAATTTTTCTCTCAGTTTGAATAGAACTACTATCTGACCACACGGTCGGCACGTTCAATTCAGCTTAGCCTAATGTAATTTTACTTTGCACAGGCTTAATTGAACCTTCACTTTGTTTTAGGCTATGAATTCAAATTAAGAATTTTGTCAATACAGTTAAAAATCATGTGTTACTAATACCTGTCATAGTTCTTATATATACTTTAGTAAATACATGATATACATATTTCATTAGTTACGTCAAATATTTTGGCATTAGGTAGACGTATCTAGTGCCAAAATACTGTACAGTTGATGATTATATTAGGTAATTAACATTTCTCGTCTTTTATTAAAGTCGTCAATTTTGTCATTATTTAGTAAATTTTATGTCGAGATTTTATATTCCACTTCTTAAAAGTCCGTTTCTATAGCCGATTTGAAAGTTCCTAGTAGCTGATAGTTAGATCGTCTCGTGGTCGAATCGTAAATGTGAATCTTTTTTTCATTTGATTCATTTAAATGATCGGTATTTCTGTTTTTTTGTTGGGACATTTGACACACAATGCCATCTAGTTTCAAATTAAGCAGAGCTTGTACTATAATAACTAGACTGACTTATAGAATAAATACATGCTTTTTTTGTAACTACATTTAAATCATAGATAGAAAACACCCAAACTCTGGAGCAAATATGTACCGACCCGAATAAGTCCGACCCAAGAATCGAACTCGAGACCTCAAGCACCAAGGCAGTCAGTATGCCTCGAACCGTCTTTATACAGGCTATTGTAGCATGCAAAGTTCTCTGCGTTACTTGTATTTCATAAATATCTAGATATCATGTGACTTCATACAGAGTAACTCTATACACTAGCCCACAATGCTATTCAAGATATCTTCTAACAATAATAAGATTATGTACATGTAATTACAGTACATATTATATTTTCTCGGCAATTTACTCGGAACACGGTAATGAAGATGTATTAAATCAAGTTAGCAAAACGCGCTCAGTATAATTATTTATGCTGTTTGAAGGATAAACTTAGTTAAAAACCGCCCTTGCTAATGGATTCGTCCCACGTTTTGAAGCAATATCCTGTTAATATAAAATCGGACATTTCGATGTTATTCGATTTTGTTGATATTGCCAATATTCTCTGAGGAAATTGAATTACTAGTGGCTCCGCGGAAGCCTGAAACGAATGATTTCTTTGTTTTTAGCAAGTGTTCCGATTCATTGAACAAACACGGGTTTACTTAATTAAAAGAGTTTGAATTAAATTATATTTAAATTCTTTTAATTGAGTGAATCAGTGTTTATAAAAATGTTTTAGATGTGTTTAACGATTGCTTAATAATCTAATGTATTATTATAAGGTTTAAAATAATTTTAGTACAATATGAAAGTCTTTAATCCAATAAAAGGAATTTAGTTTTATTGGAATATTTATTTATGAGGAGTCTGTTGGTCTAATAATTCGTTATACTGATTGATATTGGTAACGTGAGTTTGATTCCCATTCAAGACAAATAATTGTGTGATGAGTACGTTTATTTGTGTGTTTTGGTTGTCTGAGTGTAATTTATTCTTAATATGTGTATACTTTTAACTATATATTTATAAAACTATATACTATATACTTATAAACTATACACTATATACTTATAAACATACTTATTTTTATCAGCAGCCTGGTTACTATAGTAGGTACAGGCTCTGACTAGTTGGAAGTCAGACGGCCATATGTGAAATGTGTGAGGTAAAGACTTATTCAACATGGGCTGCGCCCCACAGTATTACTTGCAGTTTTGGTTGCTTTTAAATCAGATATTGTAAAAAAATGAAACCAATGAAATAGGCTTTCATTTTAAAAAAAAAAAATAGCTTAGGTTACTCCTTATAACATCAACTATCTGTCAGTGAAAGTCCAGTCAAAATTGCTCCAGCCGTTTCGAAAATTAGCCGGAACAGACAAACAGACAAAAATTTTAGAATTGATCTTTTAATGTAAGCACGATGTATACTTTCACATGCGTTTAAGGAAAAGCAGGTAGTTTGAAATTACAAACCGAATTCAATTTTATTTATTAAGCCAAAATCAATACCCTTACCACGAATTTAGCGTCTTTCACCGATCTTCAATTTTATGTGTCACGCTTACATTTAGTCGCAATTTCATACAACTAACCTTGAATGACGAATAAAGATATTTAAACAGACCAACAGAACAAACAAAATTTACATAGTCATAAATTTAACACGAGATAATATCAAAATCAACAAACTTTGTACAGTAAATTAACACAAGTGCCAATTCGCCCACATTGTATAAACGTAATACATGCAGTATTAATTAATTTATCCCTAGCAATTAACGGCCATGTTCTGTCCAATATAGAAATGTTACATCTATCTATGTTTAAACAGTGTAGTTATTAATATGGCGAGGCTTAAAACATCAATATATCCGAACAGTTAATGGTAAAACAAATGATGAACTAAGTTGGTTTTGTGGTTTGGGAAAAAGTAAATTAGAATGGAGACTGAAGTTTTAGGAGATAGCCGTGATGTAGTAACAGATTTGTGAAGTTTTTCTGAGGACTCCGTGATAGATCAGTATGAGTATTTCTTTTCTGATAATTTTCTGTTGAGCGTGAAATTGTGCGAAGTGTGTACATTTTATTACATGGCCTATTTTGCAATGACATAATTGGGTCTTCAATTAAAGATTTGGTGTTGTATTAAAACGTGGCTTTCGCACCACTGAGATTGCTTATTTATTAGGCATATTTATAATCGTTATTTCGTTTAAAATTTTTATTACACAACATAATATAACGTACCTGCAAATAGTTAGAAACGACAGATGAAACTAGTATTAGCAGATTTATCATCATCAATAGCCTTTAGCAGTCCACTGCTGACAAGGCTTCTCCTTAACAAGGAGGTTTTGGTCTACTATACCACACTGGCCAGATGGAATGGTATAGGGTTTGTTAGAAGTTTTCCTTCTCGTTGCAATGATGTTGTCTAGCGTATTTTGTTCCCTTATTCACCTCTTATGACATCCACGGGAAGAGTAGGGGTGATGGCACGATGTATTCTAATCATCCACCACACGGAGAAGCTGTTTTTACAGATAACAATCCTGAATACAACGATTTTCAACAAGATGCCCAAACACAAGAAGAATATAGTTTTATCATGACGTCCAAATCTGGTAAATTCGTAGAAAAATACCAAAACTGATTGAGTTGTTGGGTCTAAGTTTCTGAAGTTGCTGAAACTTGCTTATTGAGTTACTTGTGTGTCATTTTTCAACCGCAAAAATAATAATTATCAGTGCTAACGTTTTGGATACTGACGACGGATTTAATATGTTGAATCAATAGTGTTTTAGCACATTCTCACTTGTACATACACATTAGTGCAAACGTGGTTTAAATGTCAATGTGGTAGCGTTTCTAATTGCTTGAATCAATATACAATGCAGATTACATTTATCACACAGTAAAGCAGGCACAGACCTATGGTGGTTGCCTACATACACGCATGGATAAGCTACAATTGTTTATGTTCAAGTTTAGAAATAATTCACCGACACATGTACATTTGGCTCGTTATTAACACCCTACTCTGTGGGAGACCACACATAGATCATCCTTTGCAACAAACTAAGAAATCTTGTTTGCTAATTTTATACATACATGCATACTACATATATACCATCACGTCTGTAGTTATGACATGTTTATAGATTCTTCTTTACTTAATTATCTTAATGACAAATTTCAAGTTACAGTAACTTTAGGTAGCTTAAGGTTATTTTACATTTTTTTTATTTTACTTGTTTTCTCATGCCTAATAGTATAGTATTACTAATAGAAGAAGATCATAATTACTTTCACGTTAACTGTACTAGGTCAGTACATATTGATTTTAGTCTGGTATTTTTTTCCAATTAATTCACTACCAGTATATGCGACTAATGTGCGTTAGTGTATTTAGTCGCATTATAAAATTTGTTAAGATTTTTCTTACTCGAGTCATTCTCACTAATTTTTATCCTAATCCCCGCTCTGAAAACGTCAGAGGACGTTCAAATTTCCTCGAATTCAGAAATACTGTGTCTCTAAAGCTTTTGTGGCTATTGTACATGTATGTATAGCTGCCTGTTTTTGTAATATACATATGTGTGTTTATGTGTGTACTTAATTTATTTATGTATCTTTGTATAAACTTAGCTTCGACGTCTGTTATTCTTATTACAATTGGAATTGTTTCAGTTTTGTGTATTCCACATTCTTGCTATTTCTGTTTTTAGTACATGATATTTGTTAAGCTTTTCTATTTGTTTTGGTACTATGTTAGTTTAATGGTATGACTATGTCTACTAAGTAAGTTTTGTTTACGATTTTATATAATAAACATATTTTATATCTGATCTATTGTGTGTTGTAGTGATGGCTGTTTATATCGGATATTTCCCACATTATCTTTCCAGATTCGTTCACTTTGACTTGTGATTGTGTGAGATGGTCTAACCACCACAATTTAGCGGCTGAGATTTCGAGTTTTTTACAGGGGCTCCAAAATATGTATTACGTGGTGTATCTTGTTGTGTCGTTTGGTGTAATAAGTGCTAGCTGGTAGTGTCAATATGTTTTGTGGTCTCGTCTTTTACTAAACATAACCGACGCTTACCATAGTCTGCTCATTTTAAGATGTCCCTTTCTTGTTGCTTGGTTACTATTGCCTGATCCAGAATTAAAAAAATAAAGATGCGGCAATATAGAAAGTTGTTGCGTTTTTTATATTATTCTACTATTATAAGTACTTCACTTATTCTACAGTAGATACTGTATTGTGATATGAATTGAATGTGTAGATATCCAGGAAGCCGATATCCACTTTCTCATTTCAATTCTAAATTATTTATTCTATTTAACACACTACATTTATTTAAACAGTTTAATACTAGTGAGAAACACGTTACAAAGCTCCAAAGATTGAACCATTTCTGAGTTCTACACTGGGTATGATTGTTAGTGTTCAATGTAGGACCCTAAATTACAAGTTTGTCAAAGATTTATTAAAGGATTTGAACATGTTTTAGCCCCACATTGCGAACGGCTTTAAATTGAAGCAGTAAATCTCTCTCTGCGAACTATATGACTTTATCAATTAGGATAACAAAATCAAAATCAAAATCAAAATCATTTATTCATATAGATCACACTGTGACACTTATGCAGGTCAAGGAAAATGCCAAATGAGACGTCAGCCGATTTACCTACTACCAGTTCGCTGACTGAACAGACAACAGTAGGGCCTTGAGAAAAGAACTGGCAAGAAACTCAGGCCACTCTTTTTCATCGCCAGGTTTTTACAATTTCTCAGGTGTTACAATCTGTGATTGCATCGAGAGCGACGCCACCACATCATACACGAATAGAACTAACTGTTTCAAATTATTGTCTGATAGTAGCACTCAATCAGCCAGACGCACTCTAGCACTTTTAATGGTCAAAGTTCAGTTGTGGATGAGTGGTAGCTTCATCCTCCGTTGACAATTTCCAGTAATATAATATCAATAAAAATAATAAAGCAATCATAATAATAATTAAATAGATCAAATTTAAATTGAATTAAATGATTTCTGATCATTAAATAAATACGTAAACGTAAGCTGTGGAGCGAGCAGTTCATTGCCAAACCTTTTTATCATTCAAATAATCCGAAATAGTATAATACGCTTTTTTACAAAGTACATTTTTTATATAATTTTTGAATTTGCTTTCGGATAGGTTTCGAGTATTTATAGGTAACTTATTGTAAAACCTCACGCATTGCCCCATAAAAGAGTTATTAACTCTATGTAGGCGTGTAGTGTGTGCAGCAAGATTGTCTCTATTGCGAGTGTTTAAAGTATGCCTATCTGACAATTTAGTAAATTGCGACTCGTTTTTTTTAACATACATTAAATTAACAAAAATATATTGAGAAGCTACAGTCATTATCCCTATCTCCCTGAACGCCTCCCTGAGTGATACTCGCGGGCCAAGGTTGTAAATAGCCCGGACGGCTCTTTTTTGAAGAACAAATATTTTGTGAACGTCTGCGCAGTTCCCCCAGAGAAGAATCCCAAAAGACATTACACTGTGAAAGTAGCTAAAATAAACTAATCTTGCTGTATCTACGTCTGTTAAACATCTTATTTTCTTTACGGCATAGGCAGCGGAGCTAAGCCTATGTGATAGTTTTTCAATATGCAGACCCCATTGTAACTTAGAATCTAAAGTGACACCAAGAAATACAGTAGTATCTACAGGTTCTAATGCTGAGTCATTCAATATTACATTGGTACTTGTGTGCCTTACATTTGGAGTGGAAAACTTAATGCATTTGGTTTTTTTCTCGTTTAAGAGAAGGTTATTTGTTCCAAACCAATGACCTATTTTTGAGAGTGCATTGTTGACTTCGTCAAAATTCTTCAAATGTCGTTTGGTTTTAAAAATAAGTGATGTATCATCAGCGAACAATACAATCTCTAGAATATCTTTCGCATAATAAGGTAGGTCATTTATATAAATAAGGAATAAAAAGGGACCCAGAATAGAACCCTGCGGAACTCCCACGGTCACTGCCGCGCCCTGTGACCTCTTGCCATTTACATCGACTTTCTGTATTCTGTTATTAAGGTATGAGGTCAAGAGACTGAGAGCTTTGTTCCTTATCCCATAGTGGTACAGTTTCCTGATAAGTGTTTCGTGTTGAACGCAATCAAACGCCTTAGATAAATCACAGAAAACACCAAGAGCGTCACGTGAATCCTCCCAGGCATCGAAAATATTTTTGAGTAATTCCACTCCTGCATCCGTAGTAGACCGTCCTTTTGTGAATCCAAATTGATTCTTGTGAAAAATGTCATTTTTTTTACAAAATGACAACATTTGATTTAAAATGATTTTCTCAAAGATCTTGCTCAAAAGTGGCAATATCGAGATTGGTCTATAGTTACTTGGATCGGTTGTACTACCAGATTTAAAGAGTGGTATCACTCTACTTTGTTTCATCAAATCAGGAAATGTACCATCTGTGACACATGCGTTGAAGATAATAGCCAGGTAAGGAGAAATATCATTAATTATTGATGCTACTATATGACTAGATAGACCCCATAAGTCTGCGGTTTTTTTCCTTTCAAGGCTTTTGAATGTATCTAAAATGTCCTTTGCCGTAACTACTGAAAATTCAAAACAATTGTCACATTTCATCACACAGTCCTTAAGTATACAATAAGCTTCAGTAGGAGATGATGGCAAAGTTTTCGTACATGAAGCAGATATGCTTGAGAAGAATTTTTCAAATTCTGTGGCCACCTTCTCATCTGTCTTCACATCAATATCTTCAATATTCAAATGATAATCATGGTTGCGAACTCTTGATTTTCCTGTTTCCATGTTTATAACATTCCATGTTGTCTTGATTTTGTTATTTGACAATTTTATTTTATTTTTTATATAAATAGATTTGGCTAAGGAACAAATTCGTTTAAAATTTTTAGAGTATTTCTTTACGTATACCTCAAAGTCCAAGTCGTGATTGTATGATTTCTCATAATATAGGTTGTATAATGTTTGCCTGCTTTTGTAAATGCCTGGAGTTGCCCAATCACTAAATGATATATGATCATTAATTGTTAATGTTTTTGGTGTAAAAACTTTGTTAAATTCTAAAATGATTCTATTAAATAATAAATTGTATGCAACCCCGCAATCATTGTGATAGGGCAAGTCCAGTAATTTCTCCGCCACCTTATTTTTAAAATCTCCTAAGCGTTGTACAGTAACAGGAACAAATGTTTTAATTTTTTTCTCATCACCTAATACTGCCTCTTTCCGCCATGACACTAGCTGTCCGCAGTGATCAGAGTCTAATGAATGTATTATGGAACTGTCACATGGTTTCCTGTTGGTAAAGATATTATCAATACAAGTAGCTGTGGTGGCAGTTATCCTAGTTGACTCAAGAAAACAGTTACTTAAGTTATAAGACCTAAATAAAACTAAAAGAGACCTACTTAAATTGGATTTTTCTAATAAATTAACATTAAAATCCCCACATACTATAATTGTTTTGTTATTGTTACATGTTTTACATAGTACATCCTCCATATGTGTTTCAAATATATCAAAATGTGCACAGGGAGGTCTATATACACTTACAACAATGTACCGCTCAAGCTCTACACAAGCTATCTCAATCACTCGCTCTACAGAGAGATCTACTATGTCAGTTCGTTCTTTGCATTTAATATTTTTGCGAATTAATATAAGTGAACCACCACGAATTGCATTTATTCTGCTGAACGAACTGCCAATAATATGGTTACTAAAGTTGAACATGACCTGGTGGCTCTTTAACCAATGTTCAGTTATACAAAGAATGTCAATATTGGTACTGTTCATGAACAACTCCAGCTCCAAGTCTTTACCATGCAAGCCTTGTATATTTTGGTGGACTATTGTCATATAATTATTTTTAATAATTTCATTACTGAATTTTTTACCAATAGGTAATATATCATTACTACATGTTTTACTATAATTTTTAGAAATTAATTTTACTTCTTTATATTCAGTAATTAAATTATTATTGCAGGAGGTCGACTCCATTGTCTCAAAACTTAATTTAAATTACTTGGAACAAATTCCAGGATTGGTTCATTTAAATTACTTGGAACAACTTCCAGGATTTGTTTATAAAATTTACTTGGAACAACTTCCAAGGTTTGGTCATCTAAACTACAATTCTGCTCAATAGAAGCAGTGGTTATAGCCAAAGACTTGGCTGAATTAAAAATATGATATGATAGCGAAATTGCTATCTGTCGCTTAAAATAATTACGAAGTTAATAATTATCTTTCCTCAATAAAAGTTTATCTCTAATGATTACATTAGGGTCAAAAAATATAAATTTATCATTGTAATTACACATAGTGTGTAATTTCATGTTACACCCATACCTATTATTATTTTCCACCTGTGACAGACAACTGCTATAGGGATAAGCAAATAATATAATTTTATTCACATTCAGTTCTGAAAGTATGTCAAAATATTGTTTAACTAAATTTGAGTTTGCATTGCCTCTTCTCCCGATACATATAATTAATGTTTTAGCAGCTATTGTAGAATTGCAGTGGTTACTTATAATTTTATCCAGTATTTGTTTATAACTGGCACCAGGCATACAATAATTTGTTACCCGAGAACCTATTTGGCTATGTAATAAGTAACCCATGCTTTTACCTATATCGTCGCTATACATAATTATGTCACTGTGTGATAAGACCTTATTATTGTAGGAAGACGTTCTACTCAATTTCTGTGTTGTAATAGGAGGCTGAGAACTTTCCCCGAACACATCCGTCACCGTAACACCTGCCTGAGCATGCTGATTGCTAGATATTATGGTGTTATAAAGCTTCTCGTTTTCATTACATAGCTTGACCAGGCTATTCAGCGCCAAAATGTGTTCAGCAATTTCTCTCCGAGAAGACTCATATTTGGCAGATAAGTTTTTTAATGATTCTAGTAAACGCTCAATCTGTAAATGTTGTTGTTCTATGTCACTGTCATATTTGGTTTTATTATTTTGAATGGTAACCTGACAGTTTAATAATTCCTGTTTTAAATGTGTACTTTTATGTAATGATTTGTAAGATCTAACAGGGTTATTTTTCTTAATTAGTTTCTTAGTTTTATTGATAAACTTATTGATTTTAATATACTTCTTTAATTTATTGTTGCTAAATAGTAATTGGTTTGTTTTTGGTACTATATAGCTATTATCCTTTGTTAAATCACTCATAATAAATTCATGTGTCTGGTTATCGGTAAATGAGTTGTCAGTATGGTGGTTTATGGATGTACCAACCAGTTCATCGAACAATGGTGGGTAACCTTGCTTTAATTACGCTTTTAGAATTCAAGTCGAGAAATTGAGCTATAATTCTATACATACAAATAAACATATACATCCCACTCGTGTTAACTCAATTTAACGACTTAAATATAGGTTTTTGCTTATCTTAGAGTAATTTTATCTAAATTGAAACAGTTATGACCCTTGTATAAAAGTACCTAAGGGACCTACGATACACCAAGATAAATATAAAATATTTCAGACATTTGACACAACGTTATTTAGCCCAAAACTAAACAGAGCTCGCACTATGGGTACTCGACAAGTGATATAAATATATATATACCTACTTTTGTAAATACATACATATTACACATAGAAAAAATTAAACAGCGAAAAAATAATTACAGATCATGCAAATATTTATTTCGTACCGGCAATCAAACCCGAGACCTCCCGCTCAGCAACTGCATACACTACTATTGCGCCACCGAGGCACTTACATAGTGACATGGAACCTACAACGCCCTTCATTATTCATTTCAGATCACAAAAGAATCAAAAAAGGTGATGGACCTATAATAACAAAAAAGTCTATTTAAGACGTAGGTAATCATAATTTTAATTTAAGGTATTTCTATGTGAAAATTCTTGGCCCCTAAATGGACTGTGGAGTTGAACATAGTCATGTTAGTTAAGGCGCGATGGAATAGTCAATATTAGTCTCAATTTTGTTTAGCTGTGTTCTCCTTTGAAATGAAAATATTTTACCAGAAGTGAGGTTGAATTTATTTTATCTTCTTTCATGCTCGTATGTAGCGAAACATCTAAGTTTTCAAATTATGAAGTCATATTTTATGTAACCTATTCGTCCATTTTGCGATGAATAATAAATCAAAAGGAACAAAATCACAGGTCCCTTTGAGGATCTTATAATATCAATAATTCTCACATGGTCCTTCGCTTGAGTTATATACATCGCGTCCTATCTCCTACAATTTCAAATACACATTTGTATTTACGGCCCCGAGTTTTATATCTTAACATCAATACGCATCCGATATTTTGAGTTTCTGATTTAGAAAATGTTTCTTTATCCTTTTCAAAGTTTTATAATACCTTCAATCACATCTGGACCATTTCTGTTCAAGTATATCTTACGTGAGAGGAGAAACAGTGCCTTGTGAAATGATACTTCAGAAAGTCTTCGATAAAATTGTTACGTGTCTATGTAACTTTGTGATTAAACACATCATTACTGACAGCAACATTAAGGAATTAACTTCATGATTCGTTAGGTTTCGTCATTTTAATGAAATTTTCATTCAAGTATACTGAAACAGCGTAGAACACGGTATGTGCCACGTTTGGGTTATTATCATAAGTTATTTGTTTGTGGAAGCGAAGATTTACTAGTATAGCCATTTGTTGTAAACGATTGCTTAAATAGCGCGTAGCCTAGTTAGTTAGAAGTACCAGATTCATTAGCGGTTTCAAAACTTTTGGTTGTCGGATTTATCAGAACATTATGTGACTATAGTTAGATTTATATAATATATCCCATTTTAGTCAAGATTGTGAATACATTGTTCAAGTGATATTTGACGTTGGTTATGGTTTTATTTCGGTTAATTCGTTCAAATAGCAACATAACTCGTCACTCATTTTTATTGCCATATTTATCTACTATCCTCTATATATCAAAGAAAAACTGAAAATGTGAACCTTTTTTCGTATTTTTAACAAAGAAAACCAATGCATTTTATGCTTTCATCAGAAAGACAGCTATCGATAAATCCTGGTACGAAAGTAAGCCTTACCGTCATTGATGAATGGGTAGATCAATCGAAGCTCAGCCTCGTAGGTTTCAAGAGATATGGCTGGAGCGATAGGAGGTACGTAGTCGTCTTCTGGGGAGCGCTCAGATCCGTAGCCTTGGTCAAAGCCCGGGTCTTGCAGCTTCCATACCGGCTCTGCGTCTGATCCTAAGAAGAGACATATGATGAGAATTGTTATTGAAATAAAACATAGTTTTGCAATTTATTTTTGTAATATAGTTATGGACATTTAAATACCCGCGATTCAATGGTGATGATACGATGATGATGTAATAGTACGATACCTTAGTCTATCACATTGAACAAAAATTTGTGCATGATACCTTAGTCTATCACATTGACCAGAAATTTATGCATGTAATCGTTTACGTTCAAACGAAGAGGTCATTAGGGACAGAGTGATTTGCTTCTTTCTGAATTATTTGATCATTAGATCCGAAGTGTTATACTTAATGATAAAAGTAAGGCACTTTTAAATATATTAAATACTTATTTTAATGTGTCATAGATCAAAGCCTATTTGCCTTTTCAAACTGCGTTCATGTAGTTTTTTGGTAATTTAGTTTATAGGAATATAACGAGATGACGCCACAGTCAAAATTAAAAGTCTGTGTTAAGACTCGACATTACCCTATCTGGACTTTTACAGAGTGACCCTGCAGGAGTAGATACCGTTCAAATTTAAATATTACATCCGTATCTGCGTATACGGAGAAATATTTTATTCATGATAATAGTGAATACACAATTAATTAATGGCATTTGCAAATGTAAGCGTTGCCGCTTATGAAATAATATTCTCGTTTCATATTTCTCTTTGTGCTTTTACTCGGTACAGAATCAAGAAACCATTAAAATTTATACCAGAAATACTTTATATCAGCAAATATATTATAAATACATATTATGCTTAATGTACAACGTATATATGTGGAACCCGTGGGAATAGGTTTTGGCAAACAGTAATATTTTAAGTACTTTGTTTTTCATATTTAAACTGTATGCAACTGTATTACAAGGAAATAAGGTACAATGTTGAATATAACAGTGTGAAGTAACAATATTTTATGTAATATGTAAGGAAATTGCCATAATTTTCCTTTGTTGGTCCGTCTGTTCATTGATGTTTGTTTTGTTTTACTTATTAACAAGACGACTTCACATTTTTCTTCGGAAACAATCACCTGTTTGTTTAGTCTTGGCTAAATATTTCTGAAGCGCGTTTACGTCAAAAGGTGTTAAAAGCATCAAAGAATGCAAAATTCCAGACTTAACTAAATTCACCAAAAGATGAGGTAATTTTATTTGGAAATTTAGAAGAGGGTTGGAGGTTTTTTATTTCAAGGATATTATAAGTTGTTAATGCATTATGTATGAAGTAACGGCTGGTAAAATATAGCTTTGCGTGTCTCGGGTTCGTTAGGTGGTATATGGTGCGCTAACATTGATTTACGAAGTCCCACTTACAGTGAGTGAACGGTCAGTAATGCAGCCCACATTGATTTTAGGTCTTCATGGAGTATTTACTTAAAAACAGGATATAGTTCTAAAAAAATCACATATAACGGACCTTTAGTGAGATAAAATGTCAAGATATCTATCTGTGCGGCAGCTCAGCTTCATATAATATATTGAATCTTTTACGAGTAATGCTTTAACAACATAGCTATTATAAGTGCAGGTATACATAATTTAATTTTGATGCTGGGCCTGTTGGTCTAGTCGTTAGAGACCCTAATTGCTAGTCCGGATGTCGTTTGATTACCACAAAGGACGAATAATTGTATGATGAGCACGACCATTGGTTCTGTGTCTGAATATTAATAATTGGTATGTATTCAGAAATATTTAAACGTGTCCTAATAGTCTGTTTATTATAGTGCAGGTTCTGTCTAGTTTGGGATCAAACAATTTAATTATATTCCTTCATATCTTCATATAAGAGCCTAAAATGAGTTACCACGCTCTTTCCACAGACTGTTATTAACCGATCAAGCAATTAAACAAGGAGGGTTGAATCTTATGGGCACCAAAGTTACTTCTCTACCTACATGCTGTATGTAGGTATATAATGTACTAAAGATGATTGTAAGTGATTAATATACAAATATTTTGGAAAATAAATAATTATTATTATGGAACAAACCGTGTGCGAGATGTATGAAGTTATTTTTATTTAATTTTCAGGCGATAAACAACTATTTTCTTTTTTTATGAAAGAAACAATATTCTTAACGTATAATACTGTTTGGGCTTATTGGTACTGCCTGTTTTATTTGTCGTGTTTATACTAAAGTTAAAAAATAAATTAGTCTTTCAATATGAAACATTACTGAAGATACCAAGCCAGGGTATCTAAATCATTTTAGATTTATTAAACCGTCATGACAAGTTTACTTTGGAATTTAGCTTATGTATAGATTTTCTAGGTACAAATGCAATGAGGTCATAATGGCGGTCGTTTGATTGCAATAACGGTTGTAGTCCAATTTATGTGTAAGAAGCACGAAGAGTGAAAACTGGTGATGAAAACTACGAATATACAATTCTTATAAAAACATAAAACCACCCCTTAAAATTTAGTTATTCAAAAGTCCTGACTGAAACAAAGACGGACTAAGCAGACGTATTCTTACCATCATAGACGAAAGTTGGGAAGACCAGTGGTCTCCAAGCAAGTCGGGACAATGAAGCTTCAGTCTTCTCAATTGATCTTGACATTTATGTGGCGTAATTGTGTAATTGTTGGGTTTCAGAACTGTTTACCCTTAATTTAGTTCTGTTACTAAGTAGTATAAAAGAAAACTATGACATATTTACATACTATGTTTATTTTGTACATATATGTATAATACATTTTCTATAGAGTGAATTGTGTTAATCAAGCTGCGTTAAATTCGCGCTTCAAAGGAAATTCATTCATTCAATGAATACATCTGCAAATGAGTGAATGCAGAATATGAAGAAAAACTCAATTCCCACAGTCAATTGAAACTTGTGAATTCAGTTCACTTTAAGCTGACTTTTTATTTAGAAATATATTTTAATAATGAGCACTTAGTTTGCAACAAATTTCGATGTTTTTTCTCTTTATTTAAATGATACTGTGAGTAAGCAACATATCATTAAAACAAAGAAAATTCACATTGAAGCTAAAAAATAATATCCTAAATTTAGCAGGACTTTGAATCCGTGCGAAGAAACGGTGGAGTGAGTTCTCTAGAGGGAGACAGCTGGTGAATTTGCGAGATGAAAACAGGCTGCTAAATCAAAGTAATGTAGTGAAAAAGCGACGGGTAAAATTTTCGAATTTGTCTCCATAATGGTGTTTACTAGGCGCAAAGGAGCTACGTAACCGCGGATTTTGTAACACAGGCCCGGATCTTCGTTGTGGTGAACATCGTACTTTTTTAGATAACAATTTTATTCCTTTTTTAAAACTTTGTAACAATGAGCATTTTTCTTCTCATGTAATTAATTATGTTACACGATTGCGTAACAGGTAATGTATAGCTTTAGACGCGACTGCATGATTACAGTTTTACACATTTGTTTCTTCATTTTTTCCATTTTCACGAGTCATTGCACATCAATCGGTGCAATTATGAAAAATTGTGTTTACGTTGATTGGAGTACTGAAAAAGACATAAAGTAAACGCCGTTGCGGGCAACTGTTGCCTATTTTACCTATTGATGTAATAACTATTCCTATTGCTAGGTAAACCACAAGGAAAAACTAAGTCATAATAAATGTAATAAGACGGAAAATTTTGTAATTTTTTTCATTGGTATTTAATTATTTTGAATTTAAAATAATATTTTATTACTATTAAAAATATTTAATATTTAGTCTGATTAATAAATATTTGAAACAACAAAAGGTTTATTTCGACATTTTTAGTCAATTCTCCTAAATTATAAATAATGTTACGAAGGTTTAAAACAGTAAACCTAACCCTTTTACTCGTAATGCTAATTAATTTTCACACTAAAAAGATTATATGTTTAAATTTTAATTAATTAACAGTTTATTGTTTATGACAAAGATAGAATCTCTTAGTTCAAAAATTAAAAGACAATATACATATGTTCTCTTTTTTTTAAGACAACTCTCTCACTAGGAATAAATAAATCCTGTATCTCGGGAGACTTTACAAACATACATGAAACAGACACAAAGAACACCCTGAAAGGACAACAATTTGTGGATCACACAAAGTGTTGCCCCATGTGGAATCTGAACCCTCAACACTCAGCGCAGTAGAAAGCGGCGAGGTGGCTGCTTAAACCACTATGCCATCCATGCAGTCGTATCGAATGTCGCGTATCTTCAAAAACCGGTACTATAATAGTTTCAGTGTTCGCAGAGTGAACTTTCTTACACGTGCTCGAGAGTTAAAGTGGTTTTAACTTTACCGTAAAAGTTACTAAAAGCATTATTCTAGAATAGCAGTTTTAAGTCAGCTGTAAACTTTCATTATTACTAGTAGTCAATTTTACCATATACATACACACCATATACACACCATAATTATACTGAAAACACATTGTGTTTTTTCATGAGAAAGCCCAAAGGTATATAGAACACCCAGTAGTATACTTTAGGTGCATATAACTTTTATAAACATTATATGCGTCTAGATGAAGATGTAGTGTCATCATATCGCTTTTTTAATTTCATATAAATCGAAGTACTCATCGATTTTATTCAACCGCTAAATATAATGGCATTTTATTTTCTGTTTTTTTTTTGAAACTTACTTTTTTTTTTACCTTGAAGGAATTATTAAAAATGAAACTGTGACGTGATGGCTTGATAGAAAGCTCTACGTCCAGAGACAAGTAAACTAGTGATGGGGTAACATAAGCATACTGAAAAGAAGGTCCATTGTTTTCATATTGAATGCATTACATAAATAGAAGCCTTTGTTCTCTTCGAAATTGTCAGTAAACTTTTGTTTAAAATGCTTTGAAGTAAAACGAATTCTTTTTACAAAATACAAAATAATTTTGTGAAGCTCTTCCTTTTATAAGAATTTTTACGCAATAAAACACCTGATCGATGCCGTCTTTGTAGTGTAAATTCTCATAAAAACTACATTTTACTTTATTCATCTAATTACGAGTACACTGAAATATATTTTTTGAGACTTATTCTCACATTTTTTGCTGGGAAGGTTTATACTCTATTATGTACATACATAAGACTAAATAGATAATAATCGCAAATTTTTGGGCATTTATATGTAATAGCCGTAATTTCATAATTAAAGAGGGAATTAAAAAAAAAAGCTAAATCACTGACTTTTTTTCAGTGTCTTAAATTAAGAAAAAATATATCTAAAATATTTTTGCTTTATTTAGAAAGATTTTATAGGCAGAATTTTTGTTTGTGACGTGTTTTTTTAATCTCACTTGAAAAGAAGGTGTCAATAACGCTAGTAGTGCTCTTGATAGTTCTATGACAATTTACTAAAAAGAATTCTCTTTCCTCCTTATACCTTGGAGACCACGAGTGACGGGTAACATCGACACATATGGACGATCAGAAAGTTCGGACAAACTAATCTAATTAAGCTTGTCGTTATCACGTTTCGGTGGCGAGGTCAAATTGTTGTCGCCCCAAGATCTAACTACGAACAACTATTAAAGATGTATTTTGCCTTATGTGACATGCCAATACTTTTCTCTTTTCAGAATTTCGCAACAAAGACAACTTCGCGAGGAATTCTGCTTTGTAAAGTGTCATGTCCAGAGAGGTTTTCCAGATGGGCTAATCCAATCATAAAACAAACATATAGGTCGGGCTTGACTGGACTTTTATCACATGTTTTAATGCTTTTCAAACGCAAATCAAAGGGAGTTTGAGGTTTTGAGGCCCATTGTTTCTTGACGGAGGGACTGAAAGGGCTAGGACTCACTCGTAACTTTCAAGTTGGAGCTGTCAATGGACAGTACTCGCTTACTATTAGGGACCTGATCGCTAGTTTAACAAAAAATCTACAACTTAAACTAATAAGTTGCTTCAGCGAGTATGTTAAGCCGTCGGTCCCGGTTATCATGAATATCTATGGCAATTTATTTTTGGGAAGTCAGTGCTCTTAAATATACTAGTTCAACTAGTTCAACCTTCGAATTAAGTTCGTAGTGAGGATTGTGAAGGTCTGATGCCAGTCGCTCTGTGAAAATACTGATATTCAGGTAAATCCGGTTGAATTAGTAGCCGAGCCTAAATAATTTTGGGCAGAATAAAGGCTAGGAAGATGATTAAAACTTATAAAACAGTGGCCAACTCAACTGAGTTTACCAACTCTATCATCGATCATAATTCGCGTTTCATGTCAAACGTATGTATTCAAGTATATACGTATGATCTGTACTCGAACGTAAGAAGCCTGGGCTTATCGAAAGAGCTTTGGCCTTTTCTGTAGTTTATTGTGCCTATATCTGGCATTTTATATTTGAGCTTGTTAGCTCTTGCCTTAGACTTTAGTACAGATTTATTTATAGATAGTTTGAGGATATAGCTGTTTTATATCGAAGGTAGGATGGATTGCAAAGTTGTCCTGGTGGGTGAGACAGATTTACGCGTTCGTGTTCCTCTTTGTATAAGGTTGTTTTAAACATGTAATAATTATGAAAGGTAGCTTTTTAAATAACGCATCCTATATTTTAACTTAAAGTAATCATAGAAGTATTATTCAGTAAACAAACATTTGTACGTTTATTCAGCATTCTTAAATGATTACTTTTGTGAATGTAAATATTCAACAACATAAACTTAGGATCCAAGTATTGGTAATCTAAGCTTTTTAGTTTTGTAACATGGAAAACTTACTTTACTTATAGGTAATTTTGAATCTTTTTGAATCCTCTTTTAAAAATGATTTCGTGGCACTACATACCCTGTAGTCTTGTCTTATTTGAAATGTGTCACAAACAGAACCTCAAACTTTTTTGAAAACAACATAAAATGTTTTTCTCTTTTAAACACATCTTTTATCTTAAATTATATTCTTTTTTGAATTTCTTTCAAAACACGCTGACAGACAAAAGTGAAAAGCTTGTCAGGGAAAACTGATTTAACTGTTTACTTTTTTAAAATATTTCGAAATTTCCTTCAAAATTTGTATAAATAACTCTTTTTGTTTTACACCCGAGTCAAAAAAACTATTTCAAAAATTCACAACTTGTAGATTAATAAAGATGGTAAGTTGAAATTTGAAACATATTTCTCTCTATCTAAAATCTTACCTGAGGCCATTAATTAGCATATCCTAAGTTAACATAACATTATTTTTTTACTAGTTATAGCAATGGATGTTTCAACGTCAAGCAGCAGAAATGTTGTACTATTTTCAAGATGAAATCATTGCATGACCAGCTAAAAATATATAAGCTGGGACACGGAAAATCTGATATCTGTGTCTCATAACTTAGCCATGAACCACGTGGTCATTTTGTGATTGGTCTCGTCCTCAAAGTTGTTTCTACCTACCTAACTGCATGAGGCATAAATATATTTGAACAATTTCGAGAATGGGACCGTGTACCGTGAACGGTTCCGGTAGTTTATGTACATTAAACATGACCTTGGTTTCATCCAAGTTTAAATGTAGGCCAATACATATAGGAGAGTTAGATAAATCATTCAACAACATTTGTAGCTCCTCAAGCATCTCAGCTATGATCGTCTGCAAATCGCAAGTGAGAGGCGCAAGACAGTTTATAATTATCCTCGAGAACACCTTGTAGTGACTTAATAGGAAAATGGGTCTATAGTTCTTTAATATTGTCTTGTAACTCTTTTAAAAATACCCGACTACCACATTTCTAAACCATGCCTTCAGAGCTTTTTCTTCGTACAGGATAGCGTTGAAAGCTTATGGAGCTCCTTCAGTACGAGCTTAGTTCCAACCTTTGACAACTCTGTTGTAATGTTCAACATAAATCTTCATCTGTTTAAGTGCCATCTGAATTTCGTCAGTGCAGACTTCTGGCAGGTCTTCCGTGTAGGGACGTGTTAATGTAGCTCTGAAGTCCTATTTTCGAGATTAGATCAAGATGTGTGCGAAGCGTACGTATAGCCGGCCATGAAGTTAAGGGGTGCTGGTTGAGAAGCAACTTCTCACAGGCAGGTTCAGCCTTAAAATCGATGTTCAGAGAACCTCAGAGAAGTCGGTAATCACTACCGGTGTTGAACCTAATCACTGAGACGTCCTAATCCCAACAAACAGGTAGGAATACAATACTCTTTCTACTCTTACTATTGGTGCTCACGCATTAGCGTTGAACAGTCGAAACATCGTAAGTTGGGAAATGCGAACAAGAACATATAAGGGGTTTGTATGGTTAGCAGCGTATTGACTATTGTATGCAAAATAGTACTCTAATCTTGTGACGTAGACACAAATTTTACCAGTTGATTAAACGCTTGAAATGTAGTAGTAGTAACTATTCGAAATACACACACCACTTCTGAATAAATTGTTGTATTTATAATTATTATTATTTGAAACGACTCTGACCATATAGTTTTATTTTTAAAAATTGGGTTACTTTTGGTAGTCACAGTGAATTTTCGAATAACCTATAAGAAAATTCCATACTGTATCATTTTTTTTGTCTTAGGCAGACGGAACACAGACTATTTGACGTAGCTTTATTTATAATGAATTCTATACCAAAAAGTCGTACAGATAAATTTTCGAAATACGACATTTTCACTTTCTGCCTACGATATGTAGTTATACTTCTAAGTGAGATTGGGCTTAAGAAAGTTGAGAACCTCAAAAGCATTAAGGCAACATCTATTACTGTTAACTGCAAGAGAACTAACCATTAACGGAGAAATGAAATCTATTCAGAAACTTATCTAATTAGAGCAAGTTCGAACTATTATTTGATAGTAAGTTGGTTTAACATTTAGTAAGAATAATTGGGTAAATAGAAATGGTGGATTCGATAGAATAGGAGTAATGGTTTTCAGTTCTAAAATTAGATAATGTTTCAATAGGTCTGACGTGGTGTCGTCATTGTTAGTAAAGGGTTCAAAACAATTGTTTGTGACGTTTACGCTTGTTTGGTCCTAAATAATAGAAAGAGATTTAAATAGGGTTGAACTGAATGAGATGAGCGCCTGGTTGATGCCATCGTTTAAAGATAGGTTTACCGTCGCATGTGATTTGATTCTTTTACCAGGCACATAGCGGTCCGATTTTGTGTTAGCAAAATTTTTATAATGTCAGTATGATGTTACCATTAGAGATGTACTGTAATTACACGCAATACGCTTGTGCTTGTTTTAACTTAATTATTAAACCTATTTATGTATGTTAAGTTTTGTTCCCGATCACATGAGTACCACTGTGAGCTGCTGCAATATATTAGAATATAAAACTTGTATATTAAAATATATGTGAACTATAGAAATTTACCGAAAGAAACTATATATCCGTATGTCAGATACGATTTTTTTAAATATCTGTGACTTAATTCATATTTTTTTTTTCCATCGATACCATTTTTAATTCACTAAATTCTTCAAATCTTATAAAAAACATAAAAAAAACGCCTTATGAACAGATGCGATCAAATGATATTAAAATTAATAGGACCCATTTTTAAAATAAGAAAAAATATGAACAATCTATAATTACATAGAAAAATATATTCTACTGATACCATGTAAAAAAGATTAACTCATAAAATGAATTCAAGTCTCGTCCGTGCAAGCAAGTTAAGCAGAGCTTTCAAAGGTTCAGATTAAAGTACTCAAAGGTGTAGTGAATAGGCGTTCCAGCTTTCCCGGTCTGAAAACAACTTTACTTGAGCATCATACAAGTTTTTTTCAAATCAAATTGCGTTACAAGTTTGGCTTACAAGATGTGCTGTCGAAACTTCGTGTGTAACCACGTTATACGCTTTAATAAATCCAAGTAAGCATATGACGCAGTAAAAGCAAAGTTGTTTTTATATTATCGACCGTAAAAATATGTACTGATAGTATTTTTATGGATGACGACGGAATATTTTGTGATCATTGAGCCAATAGTGATATTGGAAAACTATTTTAGAAGATATTAAAAAAACTTTTAAAATAGCTTGTTAGCTTAGAACTATTATTCGAGTGTAGGTTGGCCTGCTTTGGAATAACAGTTTTAAACTAATAATAATATTGCTTTTGTTAAACCAATTCAACAAAAGGTAAGTAAACTATAAGGTACTTTATACCAAAATAGATCGACGACTTGAGAAAAATGGCTGGCAGCGTCGGGTAGGAGACTGCCCTGAAAGAGATAGTTGGCGCTCCTTTGAAGAGACCTTCGATCATCAATAGATGGCAATAAGACTAATGATGAATTAAACTATACTTATTGCATAATACTTTTCTGCACGCAATATGTAATATATTCACAATACTAAGGGGATGGTTGGCGATATGTTGGGGGAGATCTTAGTTTAGTAGTGGACGGCGATAGGATGATTTGAAATTGAGTAGTACTCGTATGTACTTATTTAAACGCAGGATGAACAAAATGCAATTATAGAAAGTAATATTATTCAATGTAAAAGGCTTCACACCGATGCCGATCCTAGAAATCGAGTTTTATTGGTTTTTAAACTGTTAGGGGATCCCCGAAATATACACGCAAGTAAACCAGTTTATCTTTAAATGCTTCACTCGTATATACAAAAGTACCTTGCGAGACATTTCATTCTGCATTAAAATATTAAAAGTGTTATCTTTTTTCTTTAGCTTTGCTTGTTAAGTTACGTTACATACTAAGCAAAGCTATTAAACATATACAAAAAAGCAGGCAATCAGAAATGTAATGTGCGTTAGTAAGGTTTTTTTTATCTTCATTCATTTTTATGGCTACGGTCAATAGTCATTAAATAAAATGACGTTTATATGCAATAAGTGTTTTCTGACAACACAACAATGTGTAGCTATGTTACTTTCGCATTTATGATACACGTTTTTTATTCATTTATACTTTATGCACATAAAAAGTGACAAAGGTGGACTTAATAATGCATTACTAGACGTTATTTAATTATATATTATAGCTATTATTATTTTGCTATAAAATTCGATTTACTGTGTTCTATTGTATTGTGCACAGTAAACAGTTTAATATAATATAAAATAATAAAATCGATAATGTTATAAATTTGAATGTACGCCGCGTGTAAAAGCTGGTATATAATAATTTAAAAAAGTATGAGATGCATTTTGGGACCACTTTTAGCAGCACATTTGTGGTGACTTCCATATACAGCACAAACAAAAGATATACTACAGCGTCATCTACCGAAGACACATTGAACTATGGAGCAATCCTGTATCGCGATATAGAAATTCTCACGGCGATTAGCATATACAAAACACCCCAACATCAGCCGCTGGGTCGAGGTCTGCCAGACATGATCATCTCGCCATGTCTGTCATTCTTCGACAACATTTTTTATCCTAAGTCTACGGTAATCAACCAAACTAACAAACTGCTCGTTTGTTCAGAATTTTCTCTGAGCCAGTAAAGTGGTTAACAGTAGGTACATCGAAATCAAGCAAGTCTCAAGTGTCAGTCATATGGTGAATTGTTGAATCATTCGTTACGCAATTTCTAGCTGAGCTGAGGCAAATTGAATTCCCCTTGTGTATTTTCTTGAGATAAACACGTGTTCATGTTAACGTAAATTAACGTTTGTTAATGTCGCTTCTGTTGTCTTAAACCTGTTTCTACATCACTATTATAGAACCTTATGACGATAAAATATTTACCATAATTATAATTTATATTCATACAAACATTATACTGTATAAATTGATGTCCTTGGGACACATCAGTTAGATCATCATTAGTGCCTAATAATCAAATGGTTTGCTTGTAATTTAAACTGTTTGATGGAAACACAGACGATGCAATTTGCAACATATTTGTTATTACACTTATTAGTGTGACTTAGTGTTGCAATACAAAACAGTATAATAATATCTCTTAAATACATAAGAGTACATTGCAAACACACCGTCATCTATACCCGAAGAGTTACCTAGAGGAGGACTAAACGCTCAAATTGTGTCGACTATAATTAATTTGTTTTAATTCCGTAATAGTTGTCAAGCCGTGGCCATGAACAGGGCAATAATATTTCTACATATTTATTGTAATCCTTAAAATACAGTTTGATCTCGTGACAGATGGGTACGACACCGACGAAGTGACTTTGAGTAAGTGATTTTATTTTGTGTCACCTATATTTTCATTCTTTACGTGAAGTTTTATCACAAATGTAGTGCAATACATTAGAAATTTGAAAAATTACACCTAAAATGTACCTCGTAATCAGGCACGATAATGCGATAGAGTTGGTGGTGGAAAAGATCCTAGTGGTCCAACGGCAGCGCTCACAGTCCTAGAATGGATTAGTGTCTTTGGTGTCAGGTTACAACCAGCCATAAAACTAAATAGCCATTTTTATTTCCATGTCCATGCATCATACAAAAAAAATGAGAATTAATACAAGGGTGTAATCCTCAAGGGACGGTTGGGGCAACAAAAATTCAGCATCATTGCGATTAGCCACCTGGAATACAAGATCCATGACGTGTCGCAGTTCTGAATTAAGCGATATCCTTAAAAAAAGGCAACTAGATGCATGCCATATGCAAGAAACCACAGGGAAGGATGCAAAGACAAAACCTATAGGCAATGGATTTAATCTTCTTCTCAACCTCGTTTCTATACATTTCATTTTATCGACACAAGATAAAATAGAAATGTAGAGGGTGGTATAGCCATATCCTAAAACGGCCACACGATCATATGATAAAGCTTGTCCTAGATTTGCCAATAAGGAAACGGTCGTGTGGAAGACGACCCACTACCTGGTGGACGACGTATGAAAAAGACCTGGAAGAGGCAAGACATAGCACGAAACAGTGTTCAATAGAATTTTTTTGCTTTGAAGCTTTGGAGGCTTTGAAGAATAAGGAAGGCCGATCCCAAATTAAAGGGACAAGGTCTAGAAGGAACAACAACAAACCTCTTCTTGTCTCTCAAACCTCAAACAGTCCTTAAAATATAGATAATTCCCACCCACAGATTGCACAAATGATGGTGCTCACCACATAACATTTATCTTAAGTGGGAATTGAACGAACAGTCAGTATCACTAACTACCAGAAGCATAAGTAAAAGTCAAACTTAAAACACAAAGAGTAACTAAAATAAACGATGCTAGAGGATGTCAAGGAGTCAAATCGAGTTTTATGTTCCTGAAGACATGAATATACTCTAATATAGCAATTGTTCACACTCCGCCACTATGAACAAATCAAGAGCATTTACTATATGGATATAATCGTCGCTATCATCATCGAAAGTGCACTTAGCGAGGACTAGATGTCACCGGTGTTGTCAAACCTACATCACCAAGCCTACCTTTCTTCCTTAGGGTCTTCTGCAATTCCTTATTTAGTTCTAACACGATGACAATGGCAACTAAAACGATACTTATTCCCCACTTAATTTTTTCCTCTGTTCAAAATAATCTGAGATGTATTTTAAAAGAGTGAATTTCTTTAGCAATTCATTAGTGACATAAAACTTTCCAAAGCAACTTGAAGGTTTACTACACGTCCTTAAACCCGTTAATGACATGTTTTATGGGGCTCAATTAATCAGGTTATACGCTACATAGAATTTATAGGAGTTTGTTTAATAACCATTTTAGTAAGTCATTATTTCACGTCTCGGGTGCGAGGATGTGGGATAATGTATTCTTCGAGGCGAGAAACCAGGGCTTTCTGGCCTCGAAATCCCGCTGAGGAAAGCTACATAAACTATGTGCCTTTGGCAATATCTATGAGTGATGACAATATTATACAAATCCTCGTCGAATCTGTCAATTGTTTGAAACTTCTTCTCAGTGTTATTTTCTTTCACTACATCTTTAGTTACATGCAGAGTGAGTCATTTATGTGGGCTTTAAATTAGATGTACTTAATTCAATTTTACGATAAGGAATATCTGTTGTTTATTAGATTTGCTGTAACTTTACTGAGATTACAAAAATAAGAGCTGGTATTTTTGTGTTTTTACATATATTGTGAAAAAAAAGATAAAAGCTTTAGCTATATTTATATGTGTAAATAGATGATATTGTGTTAAATTTGCCTAATTTATATGGATACATATAAATTAGGCTGACTAACTGAAAACTCTTAAGTAAAAAATATCCTCGAGTTTTTAAGATTAACGAAGAGTAATTTATTATTATATGTATATAAAATAAAATAAATTATAGAAACATAAATGTGTCATTATGGGATATGCAAATTTCATGATGTTGATGTCAGTGCATGGGTACAATAACTGATTCGTTGCTCTAGCGGTTAGCGTATGCGCCAATCAAGAGGTTTCGGGTTCGATTCTCGTTTCGGGCCAAAGAGTCTTATTGAATTTTTCTGATTATAGAATTTTTTAATAACAGACCGTAGTTTGAAAGTTGGGGTCTTAACCCCTGCCTGTTGATCCTGCGCCAGATCTCTACCCAATCGTGTCGAATAGCCGTCCCAACGGATTGTGGAAGCTAGGGAACAGAGAGTGCACCTATATTTGCGCACACACTTGGGTACTATGATATCTCCTGTATAGTTGGGTGGTCTCCATTGAGATTGGCCACCGTAGCCGAAATCAGTAAGGAGAGACAAGGTTTTAATTTTAAAATTTACATTGAAATAATGCACAAGTGATACAACTCGTATTGAATAAAGTTTAGAAATCAACCTCTTAAAATCATAAAATTACTTAACTTCTGATAATCAATCTGCGTTGTTGCTATAACGTTCGCTCACTTCGCCTTCCAATAATTATCTTTTCCTCAAGAAACATTAGTTTAACTTACACCGGTCATTTATCAATCATTTTCCTGAAGAGTGAGCTTCATTTACCATATTAATCACTTTTATGTTGATAAGGTGAAGCCGCTAAAAGTTTTAACAATATCGTAGCCGTTAGCCATATATCACTGTCGGAAGTCTGATTCGGACGAGAGCAAATTGGGATTAATAAAGGTCTGAGAAAGAATTCCCTAACATTTTCTCCACTGATTAGGTGGCAAGACAAATCGCGTAGTGAGAAAATAAGGACTGTTTATTATTGTCTTTCCTTTTACGCCCCAGAGTTTCAGTACTCTAATGATTTGCACGAAGTAATTATTTGAAGGACCTATTTAGCGTCAGTACTTTTCCTAAGCAGGCTTATTAAAAGCTTGTCGAAGTTGATCTTTGGAAAGTTCATTATTCTCACTGAGATATTTGTACAGTAAAAGTTTCTTATTCATGGTTCTCGAATTCACTTTCTCACTACCCGTAGGTTAAAATATTCTCTAAGCGGTATGTTAAAATAATTTGGTGTGTTGTAAATGCGTTGGCATCTTTTTTGGTAATATTGAGGTGTATCGAAATAATATTTTTCAAAGAGGAGAACCGAATGGACTAAGCTCAAACACATCACGTGTTTGAGATTAGTCCAGAGATTATTGACATTGCCTAAAGAACATTTCTTAACTCTATCGAATAGAATTAAATTCATTATGCTATAGGGTGAGCCAAGAATTCGTTAAAATCGAATCTAACATCCCGCGCAAACATGTTACGGGTTTTCTTGGGACCGATGCTACTGGAATTTGCTAACTACAATGGTAGCACATGGTTTCAACAAGATGGAGCCACTCGTCACACATCCAATGAGTCCCTGCCGGTGGTCAAAGACATGTTTCTGGAAAAGTTGATTTCCAGACGAGGCGACATTCCATGGTCACCCAGAAGTCCAGATATATCTCCAGCAGACTTATTTTTATGGGGTTATTTGACAAATCGTGTCTATATGAATGAACTAAAAAATCAGCAAAGAGATGTCGGCAAGCTCGCGGTCTTTTTGTCGACGAGTATTCGAAAATCTCGGTACAGGTTTAAAAGTGTGCAAACGTCGAAACGGTGGTCATTTAGACGATGTAATTTTATAATGTTATTATTTAATAATAAATGTCATCTAATGAGTTTTCTTGTAAATAAACAACTTTTAATAATATATGAAAAGGTTTTATATAATTATTATATAATAATTCTTCATGGATAAACCTTTGTGTAGATAAGAATGATCACTATCCACATACATTTTTATATTCTTTCTAAGTTTAGCCCTCGTATACTTCAGTTCAGAATTGATGAATGATCGAGTCGATTTCGAGGTGTCTTACTATTGGCGAGCAAAGATCCATATACTTCGCCGCGAACACCTTTCTATTAGTGTCCAAACATTTGTTGAAATAAAAATCCAAGGAGTATGTATAACATAAGATTTGCTTATGGAGTTAGGAATGATGAGGTCCTAAAACGGCGGGGCTTGAAAGAATAATATGGTGACACGGATGAGCGAAGAGCGATTAACCATGATAATTTGTAAGGTTCCTGTGAGTGGGCAGGCTAGTGGGTGGGCAGACCCTAAAAGACACACTAACAAAACCGGCAGGATACTGATGAAAACCTCATCAAAATAATCTTAACGTTTATGAAAGGTTTAATAACAGTGGAAGAAGCGTGGGAAATGGTGTAGTCTCTGTCGATTTCAGACGTGAGTACAATATTCTAAATAACAAGAACTGTGTTACTGTTCAGAAGTTACAACTGTGGCAACTAAATAAATATATCGTATACTAGCAACCTGAACTAATTGAAACTGTTACTAATTTCCTCTTGTATTGCGTTAAAAAAAGTTCTCACAACGATAACATCTCAGCATCAACTATTGAGCCTCATTCGCTCTCCCACAGAGATAACTCCGTGTCTCCATTACCGAGCGTGTGATTGTGCTATATTAGTAGAATGAGAGTTTTTTAAATAAAAAAGATTTACAGGCTACTACAATTTACTTACAATTTGAACTGCTATATATTTTAAGTCTTATTTTAAGAATGCAGTGGCTATTTTGTTATTGGTCATTGACACCTACTTGATTTATTTTATTATTGTTTTCATACTGCTCATTATTCTAATTTAGAATTTGCTTTTACAACCTGAAGTTGTCAGTGCTTGCAAACTATACTGTATTTTCCAATATTAGATTTAAATACTGGACTATGTGTTAAGTGAACTTTATTTTGTTGAAATATGCCTTATAATATACAGAGAATAGTCTCATAATATACAGAGAACATAGATTAATTTTAAGGCGTGGTATAAAAACTCATTCCACATTATTTAGTATAAAAATGCTTTTAATATGTTTTTTAGTATCAGAACTCCATTTATAATAGGAAAGAGCTTTGGCGAGATTTAATTAATTCGCTCGTTAATGAATAACATGGTGAACTTATTGAAATTCATTCAATATCTTGTTACGCTTCTGATAACACAATAGATTCAAGAAAGTTTTCGAACTTTGTTGCCCTATGGTTATATATCTGATACACTCTTGCTTTAAATAATACACATCGACTAGCTAGTAGATATATGTTGGTTAGTATTTTATTCTGTTTACGAAACCGCAGCTGATGACACTCCAGCTATCGGTTAAGGAATTACTCTTGAATATTAGTAGTGTTAGTATTCAAGGGCAGGTGTGTGTAGTGTTTGAGTAATTTTAAAGGTATATCTTCGTCTATTCACATATTTAACTGTTAACAGATTAGTGATAGAATATTTTTTTCATATTATGCAACTTTTTTTTTTGGCTTAAACACAATCATTTGTGTATGTTACATGTTTGTTTTAAAATTACTTGAATTAGTATGTGCACCAAAATTCAACTTAATCGTTTCTGCAGGGTCGGAGCTAGTTGGCTACGACAGACGTGCGAGCCATCCTATAAGGGGTTCCTTTTTTATTCGGAACCTAAGAATGACCATAAAATAAGCCGAATAACAGTGGGTAATATTTATTTATTTTCATAAAATAATTTACAGGTTACATATGCTATATTATATCCTAAATTTAGGTGAATAAGCTTCTGTGGTCGAGCTAGGCAGAGGGGTGCTGGGCTAGAAAACCTCCACGTGGTGCACCCTGGTAACGTTGGTGACGGCACTGTTTCTTCCTGTGTCATTTGGAAGAGGATATCACCGCCAACGGCTAATATTCTAGCACGAAGAAGAGGAGGCCATTTTCTTCAGCCATTCGGTTGAGGCTTGGTCCAACAGAGCCGGCATTTTTGTCGATTCCTCTGTTGGCTCTTCGCTCTTCGGAGCAATGAGCAGGAAAACCTCGATAAAAAATCATGATGGTGGGACCCTTTCATAGGTCGGCGTTTCTCCACTGTCAATGGTGGAGAAAGGAGAACGGGCTCGGTGTGTACTCACACTGCCGCCGAGCAGGCATTAAAAGATTTAATCTTCCTGCCACCGTTGTCACATCGTAATCCCGAAAGGAGTGTCGTGGTTATGTCTCGCGACACAAATGGGGGGCGAGGGTCTTGGCTTAGCCGCCCGGACTGTGAGGAAGAAAACCTCTTTAAAAAATTACCCCGAATCCAGTGTTCTGGTGCGTGACCAGGGGATGCATGGCTGATGGGTGGTTCAGTCGTAAGCGCACTCCCAGCCGAGGCACCTGCGGGCCCCTCGGTTGGGCACAAATTTACGCTTGCCCGGGTATTGGGGGATCTCTGCCCGGGTGGACCTTTAGTTGTCCCCCACTCGTGGGTCTAACATGGAAACTTGTAAAATGAAAATAGCAAAAAATAAAAAAGGAAGGACAGAAGGAGAGGCCAAGAAAGGACAAGTTGGGAAAACCAGAAGATTTCTCGTCTAACGAGGACGATGTCGTTCTTGGAACGCCTACCTCGATGGAGCTCTCTGAAGGTATTTTGGCTGCTGGGAACCGAAAAACAGCAGAACAATTGTGTTCCAGGTCTACTATTTCGTCGGATGGTGGTAACTCCAGTACAAATATGGACGTACTGGAGTCAACACAGATGGAGCCTTGCTAAAGCAGGAAACGTGGACGCTCCAGGGATGAAGCAAGTGACACGTCCCAGGAGATGCTGCCCCCTAAAATTAGTAGTAGCCGTAGAGGGAGGTCACGAACGTCGACTTCGGTTCCGTCGGGATCTGTCTTTTCTAAGGCAGAAGCCTATAGACGGATTAGAGCGGAGGGCGAAAGTGTAGCGGAGGAGGAGATTTCAGATCTCCTGCAGAAGATCCGAGAGCCAGTGGAAAGGGGTTCTGTTCTCCAAACAACGGTATCTTTGCAGGAGACAGCAAATGCTGGGGTGGTCATCATCCAAAAGGTAGCTACCAAATCTACGAACCTTAAGAGCACCTTCGTAAGGGCCCTTAAGGATTCCTCCTCCGGAATTGCTGGGGTCGTCGAAACCCTCGTTGGTGACGTGGCTCTCCTTCAGGCTGCTAATGAATGCCTGATAGGGCAGGTGGCTAAGCTAAGCGCCGAGTTTGCCCAGTTTCGGGCGCAGGTGGGTGTCTCTAAGCGGCAGGTGACGGCTTCGAAGCAAACTGCCCCCACTCCCGGTTCAGGTGACGTCAGCGATGCTTACTTGCGCCAAATTATAGAGGCAGTAGGGAATATGCTTGACGGGCGTCTCGCGAGCCTGGAGGCGAGATTACCGCCAGCTCCCATTATCCGACCACCACTCGCTGCAGATAGGCGAAAGGCCGCATCAGCACCGATGCCGCTTTCTGCTGCAAGTGGCCGCAAATCATATGCGACAGCGGTGTCAGTGTCTGCACCTGCTGATGCCACGAGAACACAACAGGCGGCCAAAGCAGCAAACAAGACGGCTGCACCGGTTGCAGGACATAAAACGGCAGTAAAGAGTCCGCTCCTTACTCCAACACCTACACCTGGTCCCTCCACATCTGCTCCCTCCAATGACGGTTGGCAATTAGTCGGAGGGGCTAAGAAGAAGTCCCGAAAGCGGGATAAAAAGGCTGCCCAGAAAGCAGCTCCTACCCCGCAGTCGCCATCGGTGGCAATCACCACCAAGAAGGCACGGAAGCTAAAGCCGCCAAAAACCGCGGCTATAGTGGTTACCGTATCGCCGGAGGTGGTAAGTGGCGGACTGTCCTACGCGACATTATTCAAGAAGGCTCGGGACAGTCTCGCCACTGATTTCGGGACGGTAGGGGTCAAGTTGCGCCTCGCCCAAACGGGAGCTCGAGTCCTGGAGTTCCCCGGGGCAAAGACAGCAGATTCGTTTGCAGAGAAACTGCGAAATATGTTTGCAGCCACGGATGGTGTCAAGATCGCCAGGCCTACAAAGTGCGCGGAACTGAGCATTTCAGGCCTGGACGACTCAGTAACAGCTCAAGATGTCCGTGTTGTAGTTCAGGAGAGGACTGGATGCAACACGGATAACATCAGGGTTGGCACCATCCGCCCCGGTCCAGGGGGCCTTGGTGCGGTGTGGGTAAGTTGTCCCGTAACTGACGTGTGGCCATAACTTTGGCCGACGCTGGCAAGATACTCATCGGTCTCGTAAACGCCAGAGTCACAAGTCTGGCAACGAGACCGTTGAGGTGTTTTAAATGCCTTGGTGAGGGACACACTCGTGTCAAGTGCGATAACAGTTTGGACTACAGCGGACTTTGTTTCCGCTGCGGTCGACCGGGGCACAAGGCGGTAGAATGCTCTGCGGCCCCTCACTGCCCAGCGTGTGCGACGGGTAACAAACCCGCCAATCACCAGATAGGGCAGGGGGGCTGTAAGCCATCCCGTAATTATCGGCAGACATCAAGGGCCAGCCAATTGACCCAGGTTACCTCTGAGGTCGTACGTGAGACGACGGCGTCGCCCATGGAGGAGGTTGTCGAGACAGTCCAGTAATGGATCAAGTCTTCTTGTCCAGAGTTCTTGTTAAGAGACAAGGGCACTGGATATGTTGCTGCTGAGTGGGGGGGATCACCGTATACGGTGTATACTTCTCCCCCAACCGGAGTTTGAGCGACTTCGAGGCCTCTCTCAACGACATGGAGACCTCGATGCGGCGACTTGCGTCTGGGCACGTCCTTGTGCTGGGGGACTTCAACGCAAAGTCCGTTGCGTGGGGTTCCCCCAGGACAGACGCAAGGGGCGAGGCCGTAGAGGAGTGGGCGGCCTCGGTGGGCCTCTGTTTGCTTAACATAGGCTCCACCAACACGTGCGTGCGACAGCAGGGAGGGTCGATAGTGGACCTTTCGTTCGCTACCCCTGCCCTCGCCGCACGAGTAAGGAACTGGCGCGTCCTGGAAGAGGTTGAGACGCTCTCGGATCACCTCTACATCCGATTTGAGCTCTCCCGGACCCAGGACCCCAGTAAGGGCAACGTGGCGCGGCGTTCTTCTCGCTTTCCGCGGTGGGCTGTAGCCAAACTAAATAGAGACCTACTAGAGGAGGCGGCCATCATTCACTCTTGGCTGCCTCTGCAGGCCCCAACCGAGGAGGTTGACATGGGGGCTGGTCGCTTCCGCGATGCGATTACGCAGATCTGCGATGCGGCCATGCCCCGCATCTGAGGTTGTCAGCCTCCACGGAAGGAGGTTTACTGGTGGTCCCAGGAGTTGGCGGACCTCCGCGCGGCCTGTACACGTGCCCGAAGGTCCTACACAAGTCGTCTGCGACACCGCGTAGACGGTGAGGAGGACCAGCTTCATGAGGAGTACCGAGAGGCGCGGAAAACTCTCAAGCTGGCCATTAGCCGCGCCAAAGAAGTGAAAAGGAAGGAAATGCTGGAGAGTCTCGATCGTGACCCCTAGGGTTGCCCTTATCGTGCAGCGCGACAAAAGCTTCGCACGTCGACCCCCCTCCCCTTACAGAGACACTCCAGCCCAGCTTCCTGCAGGAAGTGGTCGAGGAGCTTTTCCCTCAGCGGGCGGAGCACACACCTCCATCGATGGCTTTCTTGGTCGGACACGACGGGGAGAACGAAAGCAATGTGCCGCCCGTTAGGGAATCGGAGGTAGGGGCGGTTGTTCTACGGATCCGCTCTAAGAACACCGCGCCTGGGCCAGACGTGATACCTGCCCGAGCACTGGCCCGAGCTCTCGAGCACATGTCGGACCGCCTCAGGGAAGTCCTGGACTCTAGCTTGGCGTCCGGACGCTTCCCTGAGTGCTGGATAAGCAGGAAGCTGGTCCTTTTAAGGAAGCCGGGACGGCCTGCCGATTCGGTAGCGGACTATAGGCCCATCGTGTTGCTGGACGAGGCGGGTAAGCTTTTTGAGAGGATACTGTCTACCCGCATCGTCCGGCACCTGGAGTGGGCCCCGATCTGTCGGACGCCCAATACGGGTTTCGAGCCGGGCGTTCGACAGTCGATGCTGTGTTGCGCCTGAGGGCCATGACCGAAGAGGTGGTGAGCTGTGGCGGCGTGCTGTTGGCGGTGTCGTTAGACATCGCCAACGCATTTAATAGTCTGCCATTTAGCTGCATCAGGGAAGCCTTCCACTACCACGGGGTGCCAAAGTACCTGAGGCGGCTTGTGGCAGACTATCTTGAGGAGCGTACCGTCATGTTCGAGGACCGAGATGGTATTCTGAGGCAGCGGCCCATGTCGTGCGGTGTTCCACAGGGGTCTGTCCTCGGACCACTTCTGTGGAACATGGGATACGACTGGGCCCTTCGAGGTCGTCTTCCCCATGGGCTGGGCGTAATTTGTTACGCAGATGACACATTGGTCACGGCCCGGGGAGCGAACTTTCAAGAGGCGGCGCGCCTGGCCACCACGGGAGTCTCTTTGGTGGTCGTATTGAGGCGCTGGGTTTACGGGTGGCTCTAGATAAGACGGAGGCCCTTTTGTTCCATGGGCCCCGTCGTGGTCCACCACCCAGCGCCTCTATCGTAGTCAATTCGGTCCTCGTACCGGTTCAGGCCCAGATGAAGTACCTGGGCTTGATCCTTGACGGAAGGTGACTCTTCGACGAGCACTTCCGACAGCTTTCTCCAAAGCTGGTCGGCGCTGCCTCTGCCCTCGGGCGACTTTTGCCGAATTTGGGTGGAGCCAGCGTCGCGACGAGACGGCTATACACGGGGGTTGTCCGGTCAATGGCGCTGTATGGTGCGCCGGTGTGGGCGGCGGCTCTAACCGCCCAGAATAGGGCTTGCCTCTGGCGCCCTCAGAGGATATTGGCGGTTAGAGCCATACGCGGCTACCACACCGTATCGACGGAGGCGGCGTGCGCCTTGGCCGGAAGTCCGCCGTGGGATTTGGAGGCGGAAGTGCTCGCCGAAGTTTATCGGCGGACGGCTGACTTCCGGGCGGATAGCGGCATACGGCCCCCGCCCGAAGAGATACGCGAGTGGCGTGAGGCCACTCGTCGAGCCACGATGGCTCGTTGGTTGTTCCGGTTGGAGACTCCTCGTGCTGGTTTTGCCCTCGTGGAGGCTCTCCAGCCGGTCATCGCTGAATGGGCAGGGTGGCAGCACGGGACCCTTTCCTTCCGACTGACGCAGGTCCTTTCCGGGCACGGTTGCTTCGGGAAGTATCTGCACTCGGTCGCCAAGAGGGAATTGAGTCCCGCCTGTCACCACTGCGACTGCAGTGAGGACTCAGCTCAGCACACGCTAGCGGTTTGTTCCGCCTGGGCGGCGTAGCGTCGGGTCCTCACTGCAGTTATTGGAGGAGATCTCTCGCTACCGGCCGTTATTCGCTCCATGGCCGGTAGCGACAGTTGTTTTACCGCGGTCGTAACCTTCTGCGAAGACGTAATTTCGCGGAAGGAGGCGGCGGAGAAGGCCCGGTAGGACGATATCCACTGGGACTCAATTCGCCGCCGGCGAGCTGGGCGGCGGAGGCGTGCATACCAGCGCCTCATGCCGCCTTGAGTGTGGCCGCGGGTGTACGGGACGGGTTTTCCCCTCCATCCGCTACAATGGCCAGCCGCGAGGAGGCGACGTCCGCGTGTGCCGTACGTCGCCAAAAATAGAGAGTTTATCCGCAGATGGTGCCCGAGGTAGCGGGCAGGCGCTAGGAGGGATCTGGATGTCGTAATAGCAGCGGTTCCCGGATCCCTCCTATCTCAGGCGCAGAGTGGCACACCGTGTGGTTTTATTCGGTCCGATTCCGACACACCACCCCGCCGTAAACCGCGGTGGGGTGACGGCCCGAGGGGGTTTCCACCCGTTAAAAAAAAAAAAAAAGGCAGAGCCTGTATATCGACTATCAGTACCAACTCCCCAGGTGTTTCATATAGCTTTTTTACTAATTTTAACATCAAAATACAATAGAAAACAAAAAAAAAACAACTATACATTTTATTTCATTAAAAAAAAATCAAACAGTTTTCAAAAAAAAATTACATTAAAATTAAGTCTGCAATAACCACGTGTGTTTGTATAGAACGTGCTATTTGTGTGTTTGTGTGTGTGTTTATATGTTGTGTGTGTAAATGTGTTTGTAGATAGTAATGATATCTTATATTATTTAATAATGCATATGAGCTTTTCAGTCTCTTCATAGACTAGTTTTTGTAAGTAAGAAGTTAATTTTTTATTGCATTGTGTCACCGTTTGTGGATAGATATTAAGAATTTTCTTCATTTTGTTATATAAGCGAGATCCGTTAAAATCAGAAAAATGTTTACCTAAATTACTTTTGCAACCCATCGGATATTTACACACCATATACTTTCTACGTTTCATTATGTACTTTGGATTGAAGGTAATTTTACCATTTTGTAGCATAATGATCTTTAAAGTATACAATTATCCAGAGTTGATAAAGCGCAACAGTGGGATAGAATATAGGTTAATTAATGCAAACCTTGAAAACTGCTCTCTGGGTGACTTCAACAGACTTCATTGCAGTTTCATATGTACTAACTACGAACTACGAAATTTGAACGAAACGTATGACTCACGGGCTACCACCACTGTAGAGGAATGTGTGTCATATCCCTCCGACACAAAGGGAGGATCCTCTAACCAGGCGAGGTGATCATGCCTGGCGGGCCACGGTCCAACGGTTGATGTTGGGATGTTGTATATATGTTAATTGCCACGCGAATCTCTATATCGCGATACAGGATTAGTAGTTGCATTGTAGTTCATTACATTCATACGTTTTGTTCAAATTTCGTAGTTCGATGTATCTTCGCTAGATGGCGCTGTTGTATATTTTTCTTTGTGTTGTAATGTAGAAGCCGCCACATATGTGCTTCCCTATAAAGTAATACAGTATGTGAAGAGGGACTAACATAGAGCATAATATATTTGTTTCATCAACAAAGGCTCAGCTACTTTTCTCAAGTTCTTAAAGACATGTTAATCTTTAATAATATGTATTATAAATATATAATTTGTTTTTAGGGATTCTTAGAGATTGATATCGGCAAAATCATGACTTTCTTGGAAGACTAAAGTACATGTCAGGTTAATAACTGCACGGATGTCCTAGTGGTTTAAGCGGTCGCCACGCGGCCCCCTACTACGCTGAGTGTTGTGGGTTCAAACCAACATGCGACAACACTTTGTGAGATCCACAAATTGTTGTTCTAAATCTGGGTGTTCTTTGCGTCCGTTTCGTGTATGTTTGTAAAGTCCCACGCGACACAGGATATATGACTAGGGCAGACGGTCTTTTAAAAAAATGTGTGTGAAATTACTCATTAGTTATAATAATGTAGCCAAATAAGTAGGCAAAATTATATTTTTTAGTAATTAATGTTAATTTTTTAATGTAATTTTTTTTAATTTAATATTAATTCCAAAAAACCGATCAACGCCTTTCACATTACGAAGCCTGTCGTGAGTGAATAAAGTACTAAGGCCAGGAACACAATGTGAGGGTCATTTATTAGAATTATCGTCGGTTTTGGCTAGCACGCTATCGGCCACCCCTTCCTCTAGCCTTGACACGAAATGGTCCGAAGTTATTCGTATTTCGGTCGGGTGACGTCAGCAGCCAAGCCCGGTCTATGTCACTAGGAACATTACGGAGCTAAGTGGGAATTTATTGTAATTTTAACTGCAGTATTCTTTTATGACATAATTTTAAAATCTAAATTTTAAACTGTGCTTTCTAGCCATAAGAGTCAGACGACCCTCTCGCTCCCTTTTCACCTCCCAATGGACAAACTACATACATGGAGATCTTCAACACCGTTAACAAAAAAAAAAGTTTGAACAATTACGTATAGTAGTGTTAATCACACAAAATAAATTGTCCTTAGTGGATCACTAGAGTTAAGTGTTACCGGGCGTACCTAAGTTTGTCTCGAAATACGATACGCACGATTCAGTTTAAGAGCATATTGCAGATTTCAGTGGTTTAAAATTAGATTCAATAAGTCATCGTCTTATTGATTTTAACTTATTTGTAACTTATTTCCTTTCTGAAAGTAATTTCGAGAAACGTTGTGCTGACCAAATATCAATTTTCAAACACAATTTATTTCAATGCCCAGATTTTTAGGTATCTATCTTTATGAGACCCGAATTGATTTCCTTTGTTTCATTAGTTTCATTAAATCCGTGTGGATTTAATGGACACGTTTCAGTTTCATTAAACCCGTGTGGAGTTAATGAAACAAAGTATTTAACAATATTTATTTGTCACTCCAAGCTAAATTTAAATTTAGTTTGGAGTTTCTAAAATTAATATTCAATAATACCGAAATCGTTTTGTTCTACATGTGGAATAAGTTTTGGATCAAAAATTGACAAAATTAGCCAAGGAATAATAGTAATAAAAATGTAATGTTGCGTATTGATGGAAATAATTTATTAATTTAAATTCCCTTATGTAGGGATCAACTCTCTAATCAGTTCAGGAGAGGTAGATCCATGATGATGATGAGCATTGTGTTATGGATTATTTAACGCAGCACTATGTAGACGGACGAGACTCTGGCACACAAAGCATCCCGATTAGGGGCAATAGGTTTGAACCTTGCGTGGGACCAAAACACTGGCGAAAAATGGACGTTTAATATGCCTATGAATACCCCTTTGGGAAAACAGACTTTTTATGTAGACCCAAGTGAGCAGAACTTATTTTAGTAGATATATTATAGGCAAATTCCGAAGCTTCGGCGCTCCTAGATTGGACTGGTCAATCCTCAGGTCTAACTTAATGGCTCAGTAAACGCTTGAGTAAACTACGTTTTTCGGTCTTAGACTAAGGAATTTTTGTCAAACCTAGGAGAGACAAATTTGACTAAAAATAATTCAGTTAAAGGGCAAAATTAAAAAATATTTCGGGGATCCCCTGAAGGTTTTGGCCAAACCTAGGATGAACTAGTCCTTAAACGAAGAGACTGTGTATAGAATTTTGATTACAAAATCTATAATATAAACACGTTTTTCAAATAAATACATATAATGTATTCCTAGGTGATTTCGGCCGCCTTCCAAAGACCAAACCACGGCGTCCAATGCAACGACCACCAGTTGCACGCGGAAGGTGGTACACGCGACCTTATATTACTGGCGCGGCTAATGTGGTTCCTGGCATGCGTAGAGTGGCTCGACGGCCACGAGAGGGGCGACGGGACTACCGTTGAAGTTCTCGCACTGAGCGAAATGACTGACGGTGGTCAATGCTGAACACCAGCAAACGGACGGCCCGACCCGCAGACACCAACTTATTGGGAGCGGGGGCCTTTAACCTGCGTAGGAGACTGGCCACGAGGAGAAAACCTCTATAAAAAACCACAGGGGCAGGATGGCTCAAAGGGGGGTAAACGCTCTCGGTACTCTTCTGTCCAATCAGAAGAGACTAGACGAGTGACGGTAGGGGCCGAGGCACGATTCATTAGGGAATCCAGGGGCGGGTCGGTCCACTGCTCGCGCAGGGACAGACAGGCATTAGTGCTGCCGCCGGTGAGAGAGGACTAGCCACCCTCTCGCGTTCCGTAATCAACAGGTGCTCATCAACGACCCAACTAGTGGCTCTAGGAAGGTACGCTGAGAACCTGTTGACCGGAGGGCTTGCCTTGATTGGCCGGCCCATGACAAGGACAGTCTATAACACCAGACAGCAAAGTCGTAAAAACCTGTGGATACTGGCCGACCTCCACAGTATATAGGCTTATCCGGGTGCAGGGGGCACCGCCCGGACGGACCGCATTTCCCCCATACTCGTGGGATTAGATATGGACTCTAACGAATGCAAAACCAAAACAATAACGGATCGATTTAACAATGATACTGGCTTAACGAAAACTGGAATTTTGAGATCAAGAGCGGAGAAGGCGGGAGAAGATGAAGGACGGCGGTTGCGGCCTCGGTCACAATCACTAAAAGTAGTCTTAAGTAGATCCACTACTCCGCTTCCTGTAGATGGAGGTGAGCGAGCGGAAGAGAGCGATAGCTCAGCCTCGATAAGGTCAGAGAAGGAGGCACGTCGACAGCCTCGGAAGCGCGGGAGTTCGCAACTCGAGGCCGAGGAAGAGTCTGGTCATGCGAAACGGGCACACAGTGTCAGTGACGCAAACCAGCCAGATACAGAGGGTAAAACTACCAAGCTGAGTTCCACAGAGATCGGCGCCCAAATGCTCTTTAGTCTGGCTGAGGTCCAGGAGATACTGGACAGACCTCGTAGCACCAAAGTGGAATTAACGAGCTCCATTCGCCAGGCTCTGGGAGTTTTGCAGGGTGGCATTAAGGAGCTCGGCAATCAAGCGGTGTCACGCGAGCGCGAAGAAGTGTCTGTCCGGAACCAGACGCAAATTTTATCCAATAGGATAGTAGAACTGACTAACCAGGTGAGGGATCTCCAACAGGAGATCGAATCCCTCATCCGGGTAAAGTCAGTGGCACCATCTCCGGCCACGATGCGAAGTGATGCGGCCACAAAGACAACAAGAGAAAACTCGTTGCCTTCTGTCAATGCCAAACAGGGCTCAACAAGTGGCTCAGCGGTGCCACTAGCCCTAGCAAGGGCAAACCAACCGGACTGGGAACAAATTGAGGTTATCATGAACCGCGAATTTGCCCGATTCCAGTCCGGGCTTTTAGATAGGTTTTTCCCAGAGAGAGGTGCTAGACCTCCTCTAGGTCAAGGACGGGCTCCAGTGGCGAAGCAGCCGGTTGCTGCAACCACAATTCTCTCTTCTTCTGGGAAAAAAAAGAAGAGTAAAAAAAAGAAGAAAAAGAAGAAGCTGAACGGGCCAACTGCGCAAGTGCTGATCCCTGCAAAACCCCTAATAAGGCAGGCATTAGGATCAGGGACCCTGATACAACCAGTAGTAAGGCAGGAAGGGGGAACCTGGGCCCAAGTTGTTGGGAGAAAAGCCCAGGCTACTGCTGTGAGACAGGGCACAGTTGCTGCACTCGCCCCGAAGGAGAAGAGGCCACAGTTACCACGACCTCCCAACAACGCCGCCGTCGTGGTCATGGTACCTCCAGAATCCAATAACTCACTTGCACAAATAATGCAAGCAGCAAAGTCCCGTGTGAAGTTGGCGGAACTAGGAATTACGGGCGGGATTCGGCAGCGTAAGGCGATCACAGGGGACCTTATACTGGAGATCCCCGGGCCAGATAGCGTTGTCAAAGCGGACGCTTTAGCCGAACGCTTGCGTGCAGTCATGGGCGACATGGATGTGCGATTTACGCGGCCGTGCAAAACGGCCGAACTACGAGTTATGGATTTAGATGAATCCATCACTCCTACCGAAGTTGCAGAGGCAATAGCCGCAGCGGGTGGCTGCTCTCCGTCCGACATCAAGGTCGGAGAGATACGCAAAACGGCAGCCCGGTTGGGAACGGTTTGGGTGCGTGGCCCACTTGCGGTAGTACGACAAATCGCGGCCGCCCAACGTCTGCAGGTGGGTTGGGCGTTGGTCCGTACCGAAGCATTAGCACCGAGGCCCCTACAATGCTACCAGTGTCTTGAAATGGGGCACGTCAGGGTAAAATGCACGGGCCACGCTGACAGAAGTGGGCGTTGCTTCCGCTGTGGGGAATTAGGCCATAAGGCCCGAGCCTGCGCAGCGAGCGCACCGAAGTGTCCGGTGTGTCTCGACTACGGCCGGGCCGCCAACCATAGGCTGGGCAGCAAAAATTGCTGCCCTCCAAAGAGGAAGAAAACGGGACAGCTTCAGCCTCGGCCCGCTTCTGTTCAATCGGGGCAGTCCGTGTCGAGTGGTAACACGACGGGAGAGGCAATGGAAACTTAGGATTCCCACCCCACACAAGGATTTTACAGGGCAATCTCAATCACTGTCGCGCAGCACAGGACCTTCTGATCCAGACGCTTGCGGAGCAGTCGGTTGCCCTGGCAGTAATCGCAGAGCCCTACACAGTCCCAGATCATCCACGGTGGTTCGGGGCGGTCGATGACTCAGTGGCCATATGTTGGTCGGGGGGGGGAAAACTTGCATTGCTCTCTCCTGAGGAAAGGTGCAGGCTTTGTGGCAGTGGAGTGGGGAGTGACAGTGGTGGTAGGCTGTTACTTCTCTCCCAATCGCGGCCTAGCCGAGTATGAGGCATACCTGCACGGGTTAGAAATTTGCATACGCAGCTACACTGCCCGTCCGGTATTCGTCTTGGGTGACTTCAACGCCCACTCAAGAGAGTGGGGCGATACCCGGGACGACGCGAGAGGAGAGGCCATCCTGGAGTGGGCGGCTGGACTGGACCTCCGACTTCTCAATCGGGGTTCAGTCAGCACATGTGTGCGGTGGCAGGGGGAGTCAATTGTCGACCTGTCATGGGCTACTCCCTCTGCAGTGCACATGGTATCGGGATGGCGGATGGCGGAGGAAGTGGTTAGCCTCTCTGACCATCGGCACATCTTATTCGATGTGTCGCTCCGTCACCCAGAACGCCTACACCAGGAAAGAGAACCCCCGCGACGATGGTCCCTTAAGCGGCTCAACCGGGATATGGTCGTAGCCGCATCCCACGTCGCGGATTGGTCAGAGGAAAGGGTTTCGTCCGATCCAGAGGCACTGGCTGCCTGGTTTGGGAACATTATGGCGTCCATATGTGATGCCTCAATGCCCCGAGTCAAGGCGGCCAGAACAGGCTCGGTGTACTGGTGGAGCGCGGAGAACTCGCGGCTCAGAATGACAGTCGCGAGATTGCGCCGCCCGTACCTTCGAGCTCGGAGAAGACGGCGAGCCACAGTCGAGGAGATCGACAGAGCACGGCGGGAATATGGAGCTGCAGTAAAGGATCTCAGCGATGCAATCGCTGAGGCCAAGGCTCGGTCATGGAAAGAACTCATCGCGGGACTGGATAGGGATCCATGGGGGCGCCCATACAAAATGGTACTGGGCAAGCTCAAGCCATGGGTCCCACCGTTAACAGAAACTCTGGATCCGGAGTTTCTGGGAAGAGTGTGTCTAAGGGTCCAGGACAGTCCTGCGATTCCTCCGTCCCAATCGGTCCGCCAAATGTGGTCCGAGGACTATGAGGTGACGGAGGGTGAACTTGACCGAGCCACGCGGCGGCTCGCTTCCCGCAACACCGCGCCTGGACCTGATGGCATTCCGGGTCGGGCGTTGGTGATAGCTCTGTCGGTACTGGGGGACAAACTGAGGCAGATTTTCACAGATTGTTTCCGCCTCGGTATCTTCCCCCTCGGCTGGAAAGAAGCAAGACTGGTGCTTTTAAAAAAGGACGGAAGGGCTGCAGATTCTCCCTCTGCGTTCCGACCGATATGCCTGCTGAACGAGTCAGGGAAACTCTTTGAGAGGATAATCTCTGACCGGATTAGCGGGCATCTGTCGCGAGTGGGCTGACCTATCGGACTGTCAGTTCGGATTCCGACGGGGACGTTCGACAGTAGATGCTGTTAGGTGCGTTCGATCCCTGTCGGAGTCGACAGTCCGATCGGGGGGGGTGGCGTTGGCGGTTAGCCTTGATATAGTCAACGCTTTCGGCACCCTCCCCTGGCGGGCAATTAGGGCGGCCCTCGAATATCACGAGGTGCCGCTCTATCTGCGAACCGTTATTGAGGCCTATCTGCGCGACAGGACGGTGAAGTTTATCGGTCGGAATGGAATGGAGAATCGAAAGGAAGTATATTGCGGGGTTCCCCAGGGCTCGGTATTGGGCCCATTATTATGGAACCTCGCATACGATGCTGTCCTTCGCACCGGTCTGCCCTCTGGCCTAAGTGTCGTCTGCTATGCGGACGATACATTAATACTGGCTAGAGGGTCACACTTCGAGGAGGTGCTTTGGCTCGCCGAGCAGGGGGTGGCTAGTGTTGTGGAAAAGATACGTGAGCTGGGCCTGAGGGTGGCGCCTCATAAAACTGAGGCGATATGGTTCCATGGCCTGCGTAAGCGCCAGGAGCCACCCAGCTCATGTCTCCGGGTAGGTGACGCTGAAGTCCAGGTAGGCCAGTACATGAAGTACCTAGGCCTCATCCTGGACAGTCGGTGGAGCTTCGAAGAGCATTTCGGGCGATTGGTACCCCGAGTGCGAGGGGTAGCAGGTGCGCTGCATCGTTTGCTGCCCAATCTCGGGGGACCACGGGAAGAAGTTCGCCGCCTCTACATGGGGGTTGTTAGATCCATGGTCCTCTATGGGGCACCCGTCTGGTTTAATGATCTAGCGGGTGCCTCCCGCTGCCGGGCCCTACTCAGGAGCCTGCAGCGGCTGATGGCCATACGGATCGTGCGGGGCTACCGCACAATCTCCTATGAGGCGGCGACGATCCTGGCGCGATCTCCGCCCTTCGATATTCTGGCCGACATGGACGCAATGGTGTACGACCAAATTCGTTCTGTCGGTCGGAATGCTGAAGAGGCTGCGCCAGATCATGAGCCCGGAATGCTACGGCAGAACGCGCATAAGCAAGTTCTGGTGGCTTGACAGGTACGGCTCGAAACTGAGGGCTGTGCTAGCCAACGCGCCGTCGGAGCCGTTCTGCCGAACTTCGAAGCGTGGATAGAGAGGACCGACTGTGTCACCTATCGATTGACCCAGATACTCACCGGGCACGGCTGCTTCGGTGAGTATTTGAATCGAATAGGACGGGAGGCTACGGCACAATGCCACCACTGCGAGTCCGAACGGGACTCCGCCCAGCACACGCTGGAGGACTGCCCTGCTTGGGAGTCTGAGCGTCGAGTCCTGGTCGGACGGATCGGACGTAACCTTTCACCGTCAGCATTGATCGCGGCAATGCTGGCGAGTCGTGAAGGATGGGAAGCCGCGATCTCCTTCTGTGAGCAGGTTATGCTCCGGAAGGAGACTGCAGAGCGAGATCGGGAAAGGGCCGATCCCGCTCGAAGGAGGCGGCGAAGGGGACGCGGCACAGGTCGCTAGCTCCCTAATCGCCGCCTAAGGGTCGCTGCGGTCACATCTTGGGGCGTTGTGACTGCTGCAAACGACCCGAGTCAGGTGACACTCCGGTGCGGCCGGGGAGTGTCGTCTGGGGCGGGGCGCTGTTCTGCCTCTTACTGCGCAGGGCGATGGGAGGTGCGATAGCGTCTTGATCCTGGGGCATGAGGTGCCCGAGATGTACCTCACTTGTGAGGTACGGCAGGGAGGACTCTAGAAGCCGCTAATGCGTTCCTAGAGCACCTCCCAACTGCCGAGGTAGGCCGCCGCGGGGTTTAGTGGGTAGACCGGTTAGTCGGGAGTCCCACACACGCCCTTCGTCCCTCCGGAGGGTATGGTGCGAAAAGCATTCCCCGCGTTAAAAAAAAAAAAAGTGATTTCGGCCACGGCGATCAGTCTCAACGGAGACCAGCCGACTGCGCAGGAGATATTATAGTACACAAGTGTGTGCGCAAACACAGGTGCACTCTCTGTTCCCTGACTCTCACAATGGGACGGTTATCTGCCACGGCCGGGAGAGATCTAGCGCAGGAGCGACGGGTAGGGAATTAAGACTCCGACTTCCAAACTCCGGGTTGTTACTAAGTATTTCAACAGACTAGCAGGCGTATACAGTAACTGCTAGATTAACGAGGCAGTTATATACAACAAATACACAAAAACAATTTCATGTATATAAATATTTGCATTAACTAGAAATCGTAACTGAGACACCTTTTTTTTTATTCTGTACGGAAATCCCCCCGGATACCACCTACTGGTGGTTATGTCGGACTCGAACCGACCAAAAACCGCACGCCGTCTCAGGTACCAGTAGCCGGGGAATCAGGTGTACCCTAGAAAGGAAATCCCTGAAACGTAGCTGAGACACCTGGGATTTTCGTACTGGTGAAGGCTTTATAATAATTGAAATACACTAGCAAAAGTTGTGCCTAGACTTATATAATCAAATATATTATTTGTACAGTTACGCTTTAAGAATGAATGATATTATACGCGCAATAGTAAGAGTACACTACTAAATTCACATTTGAGTTTCTATTTTGATACATACGAGGGTAAGTTTTTAAGTTCGCGGAATGACAGTGAAAAAGGCGGGTAAACGCGCTCTTTTGATGCCTACCGTATTCAGTGACTCATAATTAGTCTGCATAGTAAAATTTGTTGTGATTGGATCATTAGTTATTAAACTATCGTTGACCAAGTATTTTAATCGGGAACGAAGTGAAAAAAATGGAGAAAATTGAATTCCATGCGGTGATAAAGTTCCTTACTAAGCAAGGAAAGTCTGTTCAAACCATACTCAATGAGATGTCATCGGTTTACGGGGATTCTTGCCCAGGAAAAACAATGGTCTACAAGTGGCATAGTTTATTTAAACAAGGCAGGGAATCACTTGAAGACGACCCGAGGCCGGGGCGCTCCGTTGAGGTGACTACGCCAGAAGTTATTGCAAAAATAGAAAAAATTGTATTGGAAGATGCTCGACTAAAAAAGAAACAACTCGCAGAAATGGTTGGAGTATCGGATACAACAATTTTTAAAATTTTACACGATCATCTTGGCATGACTAAGGTTAGCGCACGGTGGGTGCCGAGAATGCTCACGCCATTGCATAAACAACAGCGCGTGGAATGTTCACGTGCGTTTTTGGACCTCTGCAATGAAGACAAGGATGGCGTATTGAATCAAATTGTTACTGGGGATGAAACTTGGGTTCATCATTATGAACCCGAGTCCAAACAAGACTCCATGCAGTGGCACAAAAAGGGCACAGCACCACCCAAGAAATTTAAGGTTTCACAGTCGGCTGGGAAACTCATGGCAACGATTTTTTGGGACTCAGAAGGAATATTATTGATAGATTATAAAGATAAAGGCATTTCTATAACGGGGGAATACTACGCTTCAATCTTAGAACAGTTAAAAGAAGCCATCAAAGAAAAAAGACGGGGAAAATTAACGAAAGGTGTCCTGCTATTGCATGACAATGCTCCCGTTCACAAGAGCCGAGTCGCACTGGCTGCCCTGCATAAGGTGGGCTTCAATATTTTGAATCACCCACCCTACAGTCCAGATTTGGCGCCGAGTGATTATTATCTCTTTCCAAAAATGGTGGTAAGAAATTTTCAACTGATGAGGAGGTTAAGGAGGCGGTTTCGGCGTATTTTTCAGACAAAGATAAAACTTTTTTTTACGAGGGAATAAAAAACTAATTGAAAGATCTGAAAAATGTATTCGTGTTGCAGGGGAATATATAGAAAAAGAAAAATAATTTTGTGTTTTTATTATTACTCAATACCCTCCATTCCGCGAACTTAAAAACGCCCCCTCGTAATTGTATCTCGTGCAAAAGTAATGAATAAATTTATTTTTACACTTACTATAGAACATTAATTTATTGTCTACTTCCTTTTACATAAGCAGTTATAAAAACTTGAGTATACACTTTCAATATCACTTCTTGTGTCCAACTACTGTTTGTTTAAAAAATGCACGCTTTTACTCACGTGTATTTTGCAAATACCTTTTATTTTACAAAAAAACAAAGACAACTCCCACACTAGGAATTAATCATGTGTCGCGGGACTGACCCAGACTCAGAAGAACGATTTCTGAATCATACAAAGATTTGTCCCATGTGGGGTTTGAAACCTCAACACTCAGCTTAGTAGAAAGCGGTGATACCTGACTAAGGTGACCTCAAGATCAAGGTAGCGTGTCCAAAATCTTTTTAAATATGAACACCCGTAATATATTATAGTTTATTGCTTTGGAAGTAGGCAATGCATATTAACGAAAGTACTACAATGACTAACATGTTACTGCCACAGAAGTTGGTTAAAAACGACTCCATTTGACATATTTCATAACCTAGTAAGGCGTAAGAGCAACGTTGAAAGCCCACTTTTTCTATATGTTTATTTATATGCAGCACCTCATAGTAATAAAGGGATAATTGTGATTAAGAGTTAGGTGGAAGGCGAAAATGGACTCTCACTAAGGAGATGAACTGACATCATAAAACCTCTGACCACCCGAGACCGATGGTGAATGATTACTGTGGAATGTGAGGGAAATAAAGTGATAACGACGGGACCACGATCTGTCAAACGTGTGCATCTAAAAAGATATAATCGTATTTGTAAACATTGAAAATAATGACATATGCATAACACATAAAGTTATTATTTAAATCCATCAATTACACTGACTAAAAGCCTTAATTGCGCAGAATTGACAGTTAGCACGAACGGCTCGACCGGGGCAGTACTACCCTCTTAGAGAAGTCCAAAATGCCAACAACCCAATGTTGCAGGGGTGACAGTAATCGTGGTGTGTGTGCCTTACACAGCCTCGATGGTCCCCTAGTGGGGTGTGAAAAAGCATCTTACTAGGTCACCATAATGTGAGTCACTATATTGCGTTTGCCATCTGCATTCGCAATGAGTATAGTGACCCCACTTTTGACTCTATTCATTTTTTTTACACCAGGCAGAGTAGAGCCACTTTGGCAGGCACTTAAATAAATAAAAACAAAGGGATAAAAAATAAGAAAATTTGGGTCAAAAACATAATATACATTGTAATAATATAATGCAATACAAAAGCTTCTATTTACGTCTAGCTAATTCATCACAATGTATCTTCATTAACAAAGCAAATATACATGTTTCATGCTTAATACTCGAGCTAATTAAAGGTGCTGGCGGTGTTGATTATGAGTTAGCAAGTTGGCAACTCATCTAACGACTTCATGCAATAAGCAAACAAATTCTCAGGTAATAGTAACTTTCGTTTTACTTCTCTAATGAAGGAAGGTCTTTATTACCGTAAGAGCTATTTTTGTTTGTACCTTGAAGTTTTGTTGTACATTTAATTTTAATATGTGCATTGTTGTTACAACATATCGACTGATAAAAGAAATAAGTTCATATTTTAATTTTATGGGAATTAAAGCCCTACAGCTATAGATACTCGCTGTTAAATAAGATTACCGTCCGATATTCGACATTACAGATACTATTGCATCGACAGTCAATCTAAAATAAAGAGGGTTTTAGGGTGATTTTCTTGCCAGGGACTCAGGTATACCTTACAGAGGAAATCTCTATGATTCAAGATACACCCGATGAGCAGCGTTGACAATAGGCTACTTCAATGTAGACCCTTAGTTGCCACGTTGACGAAGTCGCAGTTACCAACAAGTTGAAAGAAATTGCTCACCGCAGTATGGACATATGTATATGATTTAGTAGAACATTTTTGTAGATCAGATTAACATACCTATGTATGCAAAGAATTACAAATTTTAATTAGATTTTTCTTTTTTTATGATTAAGATTAAGATTCAAAGCTTTCCCATATTTTTTTTAGAATTGAGACGGTGTACCCTAAAATTTTGCAAAAGACTTAAAGTAAAGTAATACTAAATACTCAGATTCACCAAGGGTCCGTGAAATGTCGGCAAATATTTGGTATAAGTATTTTTGCTTAAGTAAAGCTCCATTCTATTATCACAAAATGGCGGTGCCAAGATATGTAATTCTTCGTTGAATTGCTCAGTTCCGAATGAAGGGGCAAAAGGTTCAGTCCGACTGATTTCCCTTTGTTACGATTACAAAGATTAAACTCTTTTATGAAAATTATTTTCAGTCAAGATATTGTAGCTTAACATTCATCTCTAAAATAAGATAAAGTTTAAAGAGTATTTTATTCAAATATTAGATAAGTTCTTGGATACAATTGGTGGATTTCAAATTTGGAAACAGGCCAGAAATTGCTTAGTCGACGGTTTAAAAGTTAGGAGTCTAACTGTAATTAATTTTTATGCATTAAAAAGACAAATGTTTAGTCAGTTTCATTAAGCCCCATAAGAAATTTAAAAAACATTGTTAGAGACTTACCGGACTTGCAGACACGGTATCGTAAGCCGCGGCCGCCTTTTGAATGGGTGCGGTTATATGTACCAAAGTCCCCGTAATTGTTATTAACACGGCTATAATCTGCTAAATGTCGATTGCCGTCTAAATGGTTAGGTAACGATCTGTTCCAACCCATGACATCTCCGACGACCGATCCGCATACCGATGACTCAGTCTGGGACTTTGTATCGCCATTGCAAAGGTCGCCGCTTGAGCGGGCGCGACGTCCCTTCAGGCCTTTGGCGGAGTGCTGGCTGATGTTCGAGCCCATAGTTTGGCGGGACCTCAAGGGGGCCCCGCCGCCCACATCGCGGCTGCCTTCCCACTGATCAGTGACGGTACAGTTGTTCCCACCTGTAAAATAAATAAAATAGAAACAATTAATTCAATGGTTTGCGTAGCTTCTATCTTTATGGTATCTTATAACGTCTTCGAACTATTGCCAACATAGATTTCCACTTTCAACCTTTTGCCGTAGTGACAACAATCTGTTAGTCACATTGATGAAAGTATAAGACATCTTAAAGGGTTATTTCACCGTATAGAACAGTAACATTTATTATAAGAAAGTGGTTTAAGATCTAACCTACCATTAATGCATCACCAATTGAAATATTGGTTTTCACATAAACGAATATTGAGATATTGAGTGAGTTCCATAATTGTTTCCTGAACGTGGTTCAAAAAAAATTGAAATTGAAATTACATGTTAATAGACTTCAATTTCTATTTATTGTTGGATAAGAAGGAAACTAGTTTTAATATATTATATTAAGTTGTAGAGAGAAAGTGTAAAATTGTAAGTCAAACGGAAATTGCATTTCTGATGGATGTGTAAATGTCTATATTAATAAATAATTATTCATTAATAGTATAAATAGCACTCAAAAGCAAATATCTTGTTTATCAAATAAAGAGTTTGATAATAAGCTAGGCGAAGCCATTTAAACACAAACTATGTAAATTTGAAACCTACTTCTAAATGAAATAAATTTAAACCGCCATTATTTACATACATTGAAATTAATTTCCGTTGAGCTAGATCTCGTGATATATCCTCATTTATCATGTGATGCGTTCGCTTCCGATGGATGAAAACAAAATCAATATAAATTATTATTTGATTAGAAGGTTGAAGCTAACAATTTATTAGAAACAAGTTGTGTTCTCAAGATAAAACCAATTATTTTAAGCATGTTCTTGGTTTTTCGTTGTTTGTATTTAATTCTGTGGAATTGTTAACAACACAATACAGTTCGATCAGATTATATTGGATTCATTTTACTAAATATTTGGTAGAATAGACCGTTACTTTTGTGTATGTGGATTTATAAGTTAGAGTCTACACAAGATAAGATTTTAATAATTTTTTATGAAATTTTTGACTTTGACCTTGATAAATATTCTAAAGTGAACTAGAAATCTTAAAATGCTATTTGCTTTATTGGAATATCATAGTATTTTAGAAAAAAGACTTTAGTTAACCATATTTCTGAAGAGACCAAGACGTAGATAAGTAATAGTAAATAAGAAAGAATTCATCAATGCGTTCTTCTACTTAAGGAAGTGGTAAATTTTGAGAAAAATAAGGATGATAAATCGATTTCACAGTTTTCATAGCAAAAACTATTTGAAATGGTGAAAATCTATATGCATGCTGTAGTTGGAAACATTTGATAACTGGTTATTTTCATTTTATTATTATAACTCGGCACACACGTGTCACATTATACTTTAACTTCAACTCCTATTCAGCAGAGATAAATTTTGTTCTATTCGTTTTCATTAACTTGTTTCTGTATTTTTCCTATCTTGTTAAATATTCCTGTCTTGTAAGATAAACGCTGTCAGACTACAGTGTTGTAAATAAGCATTCCTGAATCTTGAGCTTAGCATATTAATATTAAAAGTTTGATAGTATAACTAGGAAAGGTGATCTTCAAGTATTCTGATACTGGAGAGGTAGGGCATAGCGTGATATTTTCCGCTCAAAACTTGGAGCAGCCCGACTGGGGAAGGACCTCCGCCTTACAGAAGACCACAGCCAAATAGCACTGCATTTTCGGCAGTGCTGTGTTCCTGTGGTGAGTAAGGTATCCAGAGCTCTAGAGAATTCGCTGTTTTGACAACGGGGGACTAGTGGTGCTTATAATACTGCTACTGGCTCGTGTGGGCGCGGGATGTGGGCGCGGCGGTCAGGAAGACCCGCTGAAACGGTTGTCCGCTGGCCGCCCGCAGGATAGATGGGTTCCCGAACCCAGGGATCACTACAACCTCCACCCTGGGAGGCTGAACCGCCAGCCTGCGAAAAATCCCTACAGTAGTAGTTGTGCCGGAAGAGGAGACCGGAGTGGAACCCGACTGCTGCTGCAGGGGGGGAGCGGGGGCCCTTTCGTACGCCGCGCCGACAAATCGCACTACCCGCATCGACCATGGGTAGATTAGCACCGCCCCATTGCCCCCTTAGTTGTCAACACAGTGAATCCTCACAAACCAATTAACCCCCCCCCCCCCAAAAAAATGACGAAGAAAAATAGGAAAAAAGTATCTACAGCGGCATCCTCTTCCACATATATGGACTTCTGCAACATCAGGGGACTTCACTCCAACCTGAACGCAGTCCACCTTCATCTGGAGATTGCGCAGCCGACCCTCTTATTTCTTACGGAGACGCAGATATCCTGCCCAGCCGATACATCATACCTACACTACCCCGGCTTCAAACTCGAACACAAATTTCTGAGACGTGCCGGTGTATGCATGTACATCCGGGAGGATATCTGCTGTCGCCGTCTCCATTTTTATGAAGACAGGGACCTGTCAGTAATGTGGGTGCGCGTAGACTACGGAGGTGAGACTCGAATCTATGCGTGCCTATACAGGTCTCATAGCGGTGACAGGGAGACTAAAGCACTCTTTGAGCACCTGCAGGTGACGACTGACAAAATTCTTGAGCGGTACCCTCGTGCTGAGTTGGTGATTTTAGGGGATTTTAATGCCCACCACTGTGAGTGGCTAAATTCGCGATCCACCGACTTTGCAGGCAGGTCTACTCATGAATTTGCTCTGGCCCATGGCCTCTCACAACTGGTACATTCTCCAACAAGAATACCTGATATTGAGAGCCATGCACACTCTTTGCTGGACCTTCTGCTGACGACGCGTCCGGACGACTACACTATTGCAGTGGACGCACCTCTCGGCTCGTCCGACCACTGCCTCGTCCGGACCGAAGTCCCATGCCCTCGGCATATTCCACCTCGCCCAGCCAATTTGCGCCACATGTGGCAATATAAATCAGCAGACTGGGATGGATTGCGTGAATTCTACGCATCGTACCCGTGGAGGCAGCTTTGCTTCACGCCAGAAGATCCTGACTCCTGCGCAGCCGCTGTCACTGAGACGATCCTGGTGGGTATGGAGTATTTTATTCCCAACCCATCAGTAGCTGCGGGGGAAAAAAAGCGACCGTGGTTTAACCGGCTTTGCAAGGAAGCCAGGCTAGTCAAGCAGGCCGCCTATAGGGCTTGGACCACGGCCCGTACCAATAAGGATCCGAACATCTCTGATGTGAGACGCAAACTAAATGCTGCCTCGAGGTCCAGCAAAAAGACAATTGCCAGAGCCAAATTCGATTTCATCGGCAGGATTGGTGAGCGACTTACGAGCTATCCCTCTGGGAGTCGTGCGTTTTGGTCTCTTGCTAAGGCTGCCGAAGGAAATTTTTGCCAGTCGTCTTTACCACCATTGCGAAATGCCGATGGTAACTTGGCCCATAGTGCTAAAGAGAAAGCCGACCTACTTGGGCAACTCTTTGCCGCGAACTCGACCATGAACGAGGATGGAAGTGCGGTACCGCCTATTAACCCGCCGTGCCAACACACTTTGCCGGAAATACACATTTCGCAAAGAGAAGTGCGGCGGGAACTAAACTGTCTAGACGTTCACAAGTCGAGTGGGCCAGACGGCATACCTGCAGTGGTGCTCAAAAAGTGTGCCCCTGAGTTGTGCCCTGTACTAACGCGACTTTTCGCGATTTCCTACCGCAAAAGGCAAGTGCCGTCTTCTTGGAAGACTGCCTATGTGCATCCAGTGCCAAAAAAGGGTGATAGATCGGACCCATCGAATTACAGGCCTATAGCTATAACCTCCCTTCTCTCTAAGGTGATGGAGCGTGTAATCAACACACGGCTCCTCAGTTACCTGGAAGAGCACGATTTGATCAGCGACCGCCAGTACGGTTTCCGCCGCGGTCGCTCGACTGGTGATCTTCTAGTGTATCTCACTCACCGGTGGGCTTCAGCCATTGAGAGTCAAGGTGAGGCTTTGGCAGTTGGCCTGGATATAGCAAAGGCGTTCGATCGGGTCTGGCACAGGGGCCTTCTATCGAAGTTACCGTCCTACGGCCTGCCCGAGGGTTTGTGCAAATGGGTGGCTAGCTTTTTGTCCGGCAGACGCATAAAAGCCGTCGTCGACGGTAGCTGCTCCGAAAGCATGGACATAAACGCTGGTGTCCCGCAAGGCTCCGTGCTATCTCCAACACTATTCTTGCTGCATATCAATGATATGTTGACCATAGATAGCATCCATTGTTATGCGGATGACAGTACTGGAGATGCGTATTACACGGGCCGGGCTAACATCCCTCGTACCGCTGTAGTAGAAAGTCGCGAACAACTTGTGTCTCAAATCGAGAGCACTTTACACAGAGTCTCCGATTGGGGTCGGGATAACCTGGTCCAATTTAACCCCTCTAAGACACAAGTTTGTGCGTTTACTGCTAAAAAAACCCCGTTCACTGTAGTTCCACAATTCCAGAATACACCCCTTACCATCTCACAGAGTATTGGGATCCTCGGTGTCGATATCTCCAGTGATGTCCAATTTCGAACTCATTTGGAGGGAAAGGTGAGGTTGGCATCAAAAAAGCTTGGTGTTCTGAATAGAGCGAAGCGATATTTCACACCGGCACAAAGGCTACTACTGTACAAAGCACAAGTTCGGCCTCACATGGAGTATTGCTGTCATCTCTGGGCGGGAGCACCGAAGTACCAGCTTGAGCCTTTCGATTCAGTCCAGAGACGTGCTGTGAGAATAGTCGACGATCCTGATCTCACGGACGGTATCGAGCCACTAAGTCTTAGAAGAGACTTTGCCTCCCTGTGTGTGCTCTACCGTCTCTACAATGAGTTGTGTTCTGAAGAATTGTTTGATATGATGCCTACAGCCACATTCCACCATCGCACCGCTCGCCATCGTCAGGGAGCTCATCCACATACATTGGAACCTAAATGGTCGCGCACAGTGCGGTTTCAGAGAAATTTTCTCCCGCGAACAATCCCGTTATGGAATGAGCTCCCTGCCACGGTTTTCCCTGGGAACTACAGCATGGGGTTCTTCAAGAAGGGGGTTAATAGGTTTTTGAAGGGTCGGCAACGCGCACGTGATGCTCCTGGTGTCGCAGGCGTCCATAGGCTGCGGTAGCCGCTTACCATCAGGCGGGCCGTATGCATGTTTGCCACCGTCGTGGTATAAAAAAAAAAAAATTCTGCTTTTCAGCAGCTTTGAGTATTATGCTATTAGTAACTATTATTAGGTGAGCGAACTTATTCTTGAGTGGAGTTCGGTTTGAGGTGGGTTAATTGATTGAATGCTAAACTTGGCTTTACTCATTTCATAATTAGGTGTAAAAACTACAGAAAATAATTAAAATTTATCTAAGATTTAGTTTTATACTACTTAATTAGTTATGTTGCCAATAATTGATAAAACTAGCTGATTCAATTAACTTCGTTGGTGTCTTTCAAAAGGAATCAATTTGCCCGTTTTTGTAACATTTTTCATTGATACTCGGACTCTTTTAAGAGACTTGTAATATTATACAACCTATGGTCTTCCTTGATGAATGGACTACCCATAACTAAAAGAATTTTTCAATTTGAACAAGTAATTCCCGAGATTAGTGTGTTCAAATAAACAAAGGAACAAACTCTTCTGTTTTAAATTATAAATGTAGATATGAGAACGGAACTGCCCCAACTATCATTAGTTATTGTGATTTGCTCTACCTGAATTCATTAGCATAATTTGCTGACTAAACTACGTTTTTTTAAATAATTACCCACGCAAAAAATCTCAGATTGTAAATACAGATATGGCAACTTTCTCATTTCGTTCTCACGATAATTCCCATCGTAACCATCTGAATGTGTAAACACGTCAGCAATTATATTTACATCTTGACTCATTACATTTTATGGTTTTGATTTACTCTGAATATGCCTACTTACTTAACTTATAGTATAGAAAATTCATGTTACACGAAAGATTTCTTTTAATCTAATGCTAGCTGTGCCCTGCAGTGTTGCATGTTTTTTATCATGTACTTGCTCATCCTACAGGCAAACTTTTTCTTTCGGAATAGAAAATAGCCTGTGTATTAATCCAGGTCGTAATCCAGATGGTACCAGATAAAATTTTATCAAAATTGTACTAACCGCTTAAGCGTGAAGAAGTAATAAACATATAAACATTAGTACCTTTATAACATTAGTGTGATAACCTACATAGCTGAAATTCTTTAGAGTTTGTTTGACTAGTATAATATGTATTAAAAATAACAAGCGTTCAGTAACAATTTAGAACACGAAAGAGTTATTCTAACATTCCGAAATAAATTCATTGCCGCACAGGTGGTTTAGTTATTCCCATAATTGCTTGGAATATTCTCAGTTCACCGAAAATATCGAGAATATTTAATGAGGACGTTGTGCGGTGGCCTATGACGCGCCTACTTCCGAAGATTTAATGAATCTCTCATGCGCCTGGCACGAGTTCATTAACGGCGACGAATTGACCGCTATCACAAATGCCAACGCGCACGTACTATTTGTGTGTACGGTATAAAATATGAGAGCGATTTGAGTAAAGCCTTTCAGCCGAATACACGCGTCGCCTTGAGGCTTTACGTATATTGCTTGCAGTACAAACAAGCGTGTTTAATTACAGGCTCCGTCCGGTTTCTACTGTGTAGATTTAAAATATGTGTTTCTCAACAGAACGGTGCATTCAGCAAGCGAATTTGTTTGAGAATTTGCGTAGTATTGGAGCACAAAATTGCGTATTTACATTTCGTCTTTAGAAAGGAATATGAAATTATTTTACACTAGACTATTTCAATTCCGGAATAAACTCTATGTGGAGGGACGTGTGGCATGTGTCCCTCCGACACAAAGGGAGGATCCTCCGACCAGGCGAGGTGATCATGCCTGGTGGGCCACAGCCCAACGGTTGATGTTGGGATGTTGTACATATGCTAATTGCCACGCGAATCTCCATATCGCGATGCAGGATTAGTAGTAGCATTGCAGTTCATTACATTCATACGTTTCGTTCATACTCCGTAGTTCGATGTATCCTAGCTAGATGGCGCCGTTGTACATTTCACTTTTGAGTTTATAATGTAGAAGCCGCCACACTCTACAACTAAGAACATGCTGTCTTTGAAACTCAAAATTTAATAAGTGGAACATAAGTAATGTGATTCACATACTGACAATGCAATAATAACAATTAACGAAATAGGAATCAAATATGAATTTAATAAATGATTATTTAATCTTGTTGTTCTAGCGGTTAGAGTATGCAACTGCCGATCAAGAGATCTCGGGTTTGATTCCTCGGTCGGGCCAAAAAGTGTTATTTGGTTTTTCTGAGTATATGAATGCTTAATAATAGCCCACAGTCAGGAAGATGGGATCTTAAGCCCCGTGCCTCGGAAAGCACGTAAAGCTGTCGGTCCTGTGCCTGATCTCTCCCTGGTCGTGCTGGATAACCGTCCCATGAGATTGTGAGAGTGAAAGAACAGAGAGTGCGCCTGTGTTTGTTTGCACACACTTGTACACTATAATATCTCCTGCGTCGTTGGTTGGTCTCCGTTAAGATTAACAGCCGTGTCCGAAATCGGCTAAGAGCTTACCATCATTGAGTAATCGTAATCATACACAAAATAATAATTCTAACAAAAAGGGATTTTGGTGGTTTGTATGCGAATTAGCTTGATCGATTAATGATTACAATTTAAATATGTATGCAGGATATAAAGTTGAAAAAGTGTGAAAAAAAAACTGGAAAATTGTAGATTTTATGGTAAAAATGTTACTTTACTCCAAATTTTAATTATTAATAAAAATATTTTCAATAACTTTTGTTATTACGAAACTTTACAGTTTAGTCATCAGAATAAATCTAATTTTTAAAAAAAATTTTTTGTAAAAAATTAATTTGTTTTAAGACAAAGTTTCACTGTTGCACGGACATAAAAACGAAACATTTTTTAATTACACACGAAACTGTTATTGAAGCCGAAGTATGACTATCATTTAATTAGTGCTGTAACTAAGTGACTCATTCAAGCAGGAACACGCCCTCTAGGTGTAGCATATATGTTATAGATGTGATTACAACCTCTTGGTATAACAATTTATTTGTGAAATTTTTAATACACAATACTTATTACATCTATTTACTTATAATTATTTTATACAAATTTTTCGCTCTGTGTTTAACATTAATAGCATTTTTCTGTCCCTCGAAAACATTACTTTTTCTGGGTCAGATGTTTGTGACGATCCGTTGAGTGGTTGGGGTGTAAAAGTGTAAAAAAGTAGTCATGAGGACTGACGACAGCAAAAATTTAACACTATAAACAAGTTTTTTTTAAATAATACACATTCACAGCTGGCTAAGTGTGATAAGTGTAACTTATAGCTAGAGATATAATGTTAGTGTTACCACGACATGTAACAAGGTCGATGACGGCCTATAGAAATTTTCAGTCCGACAAACTCACTTTTGCGTTTATAATTGTAGTTGAAAAAAAAAGGAAAAATAAACAAAAAAAAACAATAATAAAGATAAAGTTGAAGTAAGAACTTCACGCATCTCACACACACCCGTCTGAGTAACCAGACTACTGTTGAACATATTTATATAGATTTTAATACGTACATATTATAGGTAAATTATACCCAGACACAGAACAAATATTCGTGCTACGCAAACAATTATATGTCCGGAGCGAGAGTTGAAACCACGACTTGTATCATCGCAGTCAGGGTCACTGACCATAAGACCAACAGGTCAGTCGACCTGACAGGATTAGGATATAATTCGATTCACAAACAACATACTAAAATATAATTTTCAACAACACACACCTTGAGCACTCGTCGCGAACACATCAATTTGTGAAAAACATATTAAATACATTATATTTCAGTAAAATAAATTACAACAAAAAACGCGCTTTCTGCTTACACTGACTCACTTCACAATAACCAGTCTTTCGTTTTAATTAAATTATTATCTAAATATATATTTTTTATTTTGAAGTTCATTAAATCAATGATAGTCTTGTTAAAGTTTATTAGTCTTTATTACCGCGGATTATGGAATAGAATAAACTTACATTTTACACTAGATCAATTAAAATAGACTATTACATACATTTTTAAAACAATGTTGCATAATATGTTGCGTAACCAAAAATTATGTATAACGATAGAACGTACACAAAGTGGTGGGTGGCACAAAATAAAGGAGAATGGCAGATCCTGTACCGCTTGCAATATGTAATGGATGGTAATGAGATTTGTACCGCTTATAGAGTGAATCATCCTATTTTCATGAAACTCATATATTTAGATCTTGCTAAAATAATTTTAATACTTCTCAAAAAGTTGTACTACTACAATAACAAAACGCATTCCTGTGTTTTCTAAACTTACCATACTTAAAATCTGCTTCTGCCCGAAAATATTTTTATATCATTATAAAATATAAATTACATAAAAACGATAATTTAAATGACCAACATTTTATTGACGGATCAAGAAAATCGTGAATCATCTTCTTTATTACAATGACAACTCAGTTGTGACAGCTAGATGTCATGTTTGTCAACTTTAGTACAGTCTATGGATTACAATGTAAACTACAAACTGAAATAACTTTAACCGTGAAGTCTTAGAAACCTGGAGTTTCAAATGTTATTGTAGGTAATGTTACCAACTAAAAAAATACAAAAATAATCCTTTCATGAGATATGCCAGGTCTTATACAAGTCTCAATCCACCCATTGTCCTTTACAGATAATTTTTACTTATGTTATAGTATGTAAAGATACATGAATATATTGTCTAAGAGATGTTTATTTTTTTTGTAGAAGAAAAATACTTTAGCGCCAATTGATCAGTTCGAACAGAATGTTACCATTTCCTCTCTGAAATAAAACCGGAAGAACAGCCAGATTATCAATCGTCTTCAACAACCATTACCAGCCATTATTAGGCCAGACAGGTCTCTCCTTAAAAAAGCAGGTTTTACTATATCACACTGGCCAGACAGGTTGGTATAGGGTTTGTATCAACCTCTAAGGCGGCGGCTCATGTCGTGCGGTGTTCCACAGGGGTCTGTCCTCGGACCACTCCTGTGGAACATGGGATACGACTGGGCCCTTCGAGGTCGTCTTCCCCCCGGGCTGGGCGTACTTTGTTACGCAGATGACACATTGATCACGGCCCGGGGGATGAACTTTCAAGAGGCGGCGCGCCTGGCCACCACGGGTGTCTCTCTGGTGGTCGAGCGAATTGAGGCGCTGGGTTTGCGGGTGGCCCTGGACAAGACGGAGGCCCTTTTGTTCCATGGGCCCCGTCGTGGTCCACCCTCCGGCGCCTCCATCGTGGTCAATTCGGTCCTCGTACCGGTTCAGGCCCAGATGAAGTATCTGGGCCTGATCCTCGACGGCAGGTGGCTCTTCGACGAGCACTTCCGACAGCTTTCTCCAAAGCTGGTCGGCGCTGCTTCTGCCCTTGGGCGACTTTTGCCCAATCTGGGTGGAGCTAGCGTCGCGACAAGACGGCTATACACGGGGGTTGTCCGGTCAATGGCGCTGTATGGTGCACCGGTGTGGGCGGCGGCTCTGACCGCCCAGAATAGGGCTCGCCTCTGGCGCCCTCAGAGGATATTGGCGGTTAGAGCCATACGCGGTTACCGCACCGTATCGACGGAGGCGGCGTGCGCCTTGGCCGGAACTCCTCCGTGGGATTTGGAGGCGGAAGTGCTCGCCGAAGTTTATCGGCGGACGGCTGACTTCCGGGCGGGTAGCGGCATACGGCCCCCGCCCGAAGAGATACGCGAGTGGCGAGAGGCCGCTCGTCGAGCCACGATGGCTCGTTGGTCGTCCCGGCTGGAGGCTACACGTGCTGGTTTTGCCGCCGTGGAGGCTCTCCAGCCGGTCATCGCCGAGTGGGCGGGGCGGCAGCACGGGACCCTTTCCTTCCGACTAACGCAGGTCCTTTCCGGGCACGGTTGTTTCGGGAAGTACCTGCACTCGGTCGCCAGGAGGGAATTGAGTCCCGCCTGTCACCACTGCGACTGCAGTGAGGACTCAGCTCAGCACACGCTAGCGGTTTGTTCCGCCTGGGCGGCGCAGCGTGGGGTCCTCACTGCAGTTATTGGAGGAGATCTCTTGCTACCGGCCGTCATACGCTCCATGGCCGGTAGCGACAGTTGTTGTACCGCGGTCGCAACCTTCTGCGAAGACGTAATTTCGCGGAAGGAGGCGGCGGAGAAGGCCCGGGAGGACGATATCCACTCGGACCCAATTCGCCGTCGGCGAGCCGGGCGGCGGAGGCGCGCATACCAGCGCCTCATGCCGCCTTGAGTGTGGCCGCGGGTGGACGGGATGGGTTTTCCCCTCCATCCGCTATAATGGCCAGCCGCGAGGAGGCGACGTCCGCGTGTGCCGTACGTCGCCTAAAATAGAGAGTTTATCAGCAGATGGTGCCCGAAATACCGGGCAGGCGCTAGGAGGGATCTGGATGTCGTAATAGCAGCGGTTCCCGGATCCATCCTATCACAAGCGCAGAGTGGCACACCGTGTGGTTTTAGTCGGTCCGATTCCCACACACCACCCTGCCGTAAACCTCGGTGGGGTGACGGCTCGAGGGGGTTTCCACACGTTAAAAAAAAAAAAAAAGGGTTTGTATCAACCTGGATGTCGTAATAGCAGCGGTTCCCGGATCCCTTCTATCTCAGGCGCAGAGTGGCACACCGTGTGGTTTTAGTCGGTCCGATTCCGACACACCACCCCGCCGTAAACCCCGGTGGGGTGACGGCCCGAGGGGGTTTCCACACGTTAAAAAAAAAAAAAAAATGGTTTGTATCAAGTTTTCCTTCTCTTTGCAGTAATGTTCTGCATAATTTGCTTCCTTAGTCGCCTCTTACGACACCCATGGGATGAATAGGGGTGAGATTCAATATTCTTAATCTTTCACCACACGGGACAATAATTGGATATTATTTCGACACTTTTGTATAAGTAAGATTCTGAATCTTGTGCACCCTTTCTCCCTAGGAGGACCCAAAGGTAGGCAAAATATTCAATACTCTTAAGTTTACTCGGTTGATTACTATATCATTAAAATTAGTAACTAAAATTTAATATTGTGTATTTATATTAAGTGGGATCTCACTCAAAGTTTTGTTATCTGCCTTTCTCCGAGTCCAATTTAATTAGCATTAATTGCAAGGAAAAAGTTTTTGATAATATTGTAACATCGTATGGGTACTTTACAAAATATGTGCATACGTATACACACACGAACACAGGTTCATCTCTTTTTTTTAATTTTGTTTTGAACTATATTTATAATATAATATATAAACGAGAACATTTTATTCATATGCACGAACCGTTTTACTTTCACTTTCATTGTTAATATAAGTGGAATCCTTTTGAGAGTTCTGCTGTACCGCCTTGTGTGACGTCATCCAGAGCAAAATAAAAGAAACGAAAACCGAATATGGTAATAGTACTGTAGACAACAATAAACAGTGCCAACTCTGTTTTTCTAATCATAGAACTGTGATAACTAGTTACGAAACTAGGATATGTCTTATTTTCATCACCATCATCATCATCTGCCCTTGGCGGTCCAGTGCTGGACGTACAGATTCTTCTTAGAATGGAGTTTTTGTGCTTCGCCTAAACAGAGAGTTTAGGGGCGTTTAGGGCTTAGGCGCTAGGAGGGGTCTGCATGTCGTAATATCAGTTGTTTCCGGATCCCTCCTATCTCAGGCGCAAAATGATACATCATGTAGCTATAGTAGATCCAATTGCGATAGACCACCCTCCACAAACCCCGGTAATGGGCCGATGGGGTTCTTACACGCAAAGAAAAAGTGTATAGGATTTGTTGCAAGTTTTCCTGTTTTCCTCCTCTTTGCAGTGATGTTGTCATGCTTATTTTGCACTCCTAATCGGCTCTTACGACACCCACGGGACGAATAGGTGGTGACATTCTGTATCCGTAATCCTTTCGTTTTTTTAACAATTTACATAAAATAATATTTGGCATAACTTAAGAAGCCCAGAAATTAATTCAAAAGGTATTTTGGTACCACAGTATACTTTTAATTTACCTAAGTATAGTTTTACCAATTCTACAGATCTCGACTTACGTTACTGACTTTACATGTTAAACAATTCGTACTTTCAACACAGGATTGGGGAAGGAAATGAAAGATAAGTTTGTTACAAAGGACAGTGGGATAATAGCGTCAATTTAGATAACTTAACTGAGCTTATAACATTTTAAACAAGAGATGGCACGAAGCCCGCTCTCTTACAGCGAACATTTCGTATATGTGTGCAACCACTATATTGTTTGAAATTTAGAATATAATGTTATTACTATGAGGTAATCCTCACTGTTATTTAACTTAAAAATATTTTTATTTTTAACTAGATTTGATATTGATATCAGAAATGTGAAGGTAGACATTGAAAACGAGTTAAATACTTATGAAAGTTTAAATGAAAGGACTTAGTATGTCTGTAGAAGGTTATCATTTCATGTTACGAGAAGGTAATATAATGAATTTACTTGTGTATTATTTATTTAATACAAGGTTTTTGAAAACACCTTCGGCGATTTCAATTAGCTATCTGTAGTTATAATATGACTGACGCACTAAAATTTGAGTGTTGTATTAAAGGTGTTTAAAATATTTAGGTATATATTAATAATCTCTTTGCTAAGGAGAGGCTTATATCCAACAGTGGATTTTTAAACGCTGTTGATGACGATGATATTAATAATGTGTAATGAACGCTTAGAATTTTTATTTACATATCTTTTAACCTTTTTTGGTGTCCGTTTTATTTTAATGGGATAGCGTAATCTAGTACACGGGCTTTAGACAAATATACCAGAAGGAGATGTTGAGAAATTAATGATGAGGATTAAGCGAGATATTTGAATCGGATGTATTAAAGAGAATTGCTTTTAGTATAAGTATAAGAGTGGATTTCGGCATTTCTAGTGTGTTGAGGTTTACAGAGTCTTCGGAACTATACCAGTTGTGCACATGACAATGGTTACCATTTTAACTCTATCTACTTGCCATTGCCTTTTTATTTCAGCAGCTAATTACTTCGGTTAAGCCGGCCTATTTGAGAAAGCATAAACTTGGCAAGACAAAATCTAAGAAAGAAAAGAAATAAACTAAAACGAAAGGTTTTAGTTTCTTTTTTCATTAAAGATATACACAGCGGTTCATATTCTTTAACAAATGATTTAATTGGACGAAGAATCTGACTAGATATTATTATATTTTTATAAATGTAGAGATTACTGCTATTTCTTACTGTGTAGAACAGTGAAATGTGACAGCATCCTGCCCTGGGGCATGAGATGCCCGGGTAGTGCCTCAAAGGTGAGGTATGGCAAGGACGACTCCAGAAACCGCTAATGCGGTTCCTCCCAACTACTGGTAGGCCGCCACGGGGTTCAGTGGGTATACCGGTTCTCCGGGAGTCCCACACACGCCCTTCGTCCCCTTACAGAGGGTATATTGTGAAAAGCATTCCCCGCGCTAAAAAAAGAAAGGTATAAACCAACTATTAAAAACAGACAATAACACGAACAAGCGATTTACTCATTGTTCGCTCTCTTATTTGCATCAAACAATATCGATATGACGATGCAACAAAAGCGTCACAATACAGTTTCCGTTGCGTCAATCTTTTTGCAGTGACATAACAAATAGGACAGGTACCCTTGGGACTTTATTGTACCATCGAACAAACACTAATGGCTAGTTGTAGCACATTTATACCCAACTGTGAAGGAAGGGTTATTATTAGGTAACTTTCTACTGATCTAATAACATTAGTTGTATTATATTTTTAACAACAGCAAAGAAAGAAAAGAAGGAATTACCTACAGATATGCTGAATGAGACAATAGGTCCTATCAGCATATAAACTAAGCGTTATCGTTATCTTCCTAGTCTTTATTATTCCCAAGATTATGTGGGAGTCGGTTACTAGTTCAACCGGTTTTATGTGAATATATTTTTTTCACGGAACGACTGGCATCAGACCTCCACAACCCTCTAGGCGAATTGTATTCAAAGATTGCTAGTTGTCAGAATATTTGACGGCACTGACTTCTCAATAACGTTTCTCATAGATGTTCACAACAACTGCTTTCGGAGGCATGGGCGTGAGACACCGCCAACTTCCATAATCCGGGTAACAACACTAACTGACCCGACCCGGGAATCGAAATCGAGACCTCTTTACCGGTAGTCACATACGCCAACCACTAGACCAGCGAGCCAGGCTACTAAGAAATATAAACTAACTATTATATCGCTTAGTAGCCTGGCTCGCTGGTATCGTATTTAAGTAAGTTTCACAATACTATGTTATTTAGATACATAACTAGTAAGTGATTATAAAACTGATATTTAGACAAGATATTTAGATTAAATAGACATGTCGAGTCATTATATTGTTTGCTGTTTATTGTTACAAATGGCTCTGGTTACTAACTAATGTTATATACTTATATTAATAATCTAAGGTTACGTTGTAACGCAGCATACTCAGCAAAATTAAGTAGGTACTCGATAATATTACAATAATATCATAAATGAAAAAAAAATATGAGGATGGATGAAATTTGATACTTAAGCCAGAACGTGTGAAAAGAACAGAGAAGGATTTTTAATAAACCATCTGTTTAATAATATCTATGTATGTAAAATATATAAATAATATATTCTCTCAAATTTGCGATGCTTGGAAAAGGCTACTAAGTTGAGACAAATTACTTTACAAAACCACATGTACACTCCGCAATAAAGATTTTGATTTGATTTGATTTAGTTTGATTTACTAACTAAATCAACATCAAATTGTAACCAAGTTCACGTGTACTAGGAATTCATAGTAACCATTTATTAGAGAACATTAAAAATAATACTACACCGACCTAAAGGATTCACCAAGCACTATAAAGAATGTCTTTGTATTATCTTATATTTTGTGACAAATCCTAATAGCTCTCACTGTTGTGAATGAATGGCAATAATAATTCATCCATATTTAGCTGGATATAAAGAAAAAGAATTGACTATCACAGAATCATATTTAAAACATTGTTGTTACGTTTGTGTTGTAGAACTTATGTGAATTCCAACCAATCAAAAGCGACAGCGTCCGTGCTGTCGTGATTTGTTGGTGAGTGTGAGACCGGAGGCCCATTGATGTAGGGGTGACTGTTATCGTGGTAAGTGTGTTATACTGCTACGATGACTGTCATGCTTTTTACGTTCACAAGCTGGGCTTGAAAAAGCATCTCACTAGGCCGCTATAGTGTAGTTTATCGTACTGCATTGGCTACAATCTTAATGAGTATGGTAACCACAACTCTTGGATTCTTTACGTACTTTCCATCAGGCAGAGTAGAATCACTTTGTCCGGTACTTAAAGTAAAAAAAAAATCTTTAACTTCCTAATTAATAATTGGCATTTATTAAACAAACTAATTAGCTCATTTAGGAATCTAAATTAAAGCCATGCGAAGTGGCAATTATGTTTATTATCATCTAGTACTAATTTACATTTAGTTGGGCTTTGTATTGTAATTTAATTATTAATTTGAAATAGGAAAAAGGACAAATAAAAGACGGTCTGGTAATGAACTCGGTGAATGTCAACTGTTACACAAGAAACTGTTCTGAACTATATTAAATATAATAAAAAGGGAGCCTTAGAAAGACGCATTGTATTTTCAGCAATTAGGCCGTCATTTCTACTTGCACAATAATTTGATGTAGCTACTCTTGATAAGAAAGTTTTCTGTTCTATTTCACCTACCATCTGATAGCCCAGTATGTCACCGCATGGCTCCTATTAAGCCTTACCGTCCCCTTTCACGACATTACTGCCACAGTTTATAGCGAAATGCCAAATACACATCAATACCATTTGACGAAATAAGAAGAACTTATTAGACTCATTTTTTTTTGTTATTTTGTTAAAAAAAGACAACGCTCGCACTAGGAATAAATCCTGTGTCCCGGGAGATTTTACAATCACCGACAAAAAATACGCAGACTTGGAACTGCAATTTGTGGATGAGACAGTGTTGTCCCTGTTCCATGTGGGGTCTGAACCCACAACACTCAGCTTAGTAGAGCGGCGTGGCGACCGCTTAAACTTAAATATATAAATGATAAATCCTTTCAATAGGGTATTGTGTCATAAATTTCTATATACCACAGCGATCTTCTGAGAAAAACAGTTACGACAAGATCAAATATAATCATTATAATGAAACAATGCTATGAGCACAATAATAAGAGCAAGGTATTTGCAGCCATAATTACTTTTATTGGTTTCAATTGGCAAACAAAACAGGTCGGCCGTTCCCAGAATTGTTTGTCTTGATTAATAGTCCAGTTAAAATCTTTTATTTACAAAAAGTTTGGTCTCGGTTGAACGAGGGGCGTCGGTTATTGAGTAATGATGCGTGACAATGACCTTCTTGTCGTCTCATACTACGATGACGTCCTTGCTATTGTTCTCCGCAAACTGTTTCTTTCATGTTTCGAAGTATTTATAACCTTAATGCTATCTTTAGCATTTATGTTTTAGATTCAATGGACGTAAATTTACATTACTCGTAAAATTCTTATTATATATGAGTAATTTGCGTACTAATATCTGTTTTGATTTCTGGTCGATATCGATTGCTGGGTTAAGTAATTACAAAGATAATTTTTAATTAAACAAGCATAGTAGCAAAAGCTTGCATGTAGTCATTAGCATTAGAAAATTTAAATGTGAGTTATAATATTTTCTTATAAGTACTTTCTATAGATTAAATGAAAATATATCTTGCGTTAATAAAATTAATTTAGCAAAAGACATATACTTTACTGAGTCTGGACGCAGCGATAAGAAGTCGAGACATTTAAGTTGATTTCTAGTCTTAGTCCTAGACGCAATGAGTTCTCATGTAAATAATCACAAATTGACATGGTGACTCGCCGCCGTCTGCGCGCAACGTTACAAAAACAGGTACGATGCTGTATTTTAAACGTTGTGTTTACCACAATAAGGTCGATTATTATATTTTTCGTTGTATTTTTACATTAAAGATTGTTTTCAATAAACGATTTATAAATTAGTTTTGAGTGTTTATTTTATTACATGTGAATTTCTCAGTGTTTTATGTACAGTTTTTCTAACAATACTAGTGGTGGTTTTAGTATTCTCAACTACGACAACAGTGAAAACTGACAGCGAACTCCAAGCTAAGTTAGTTTAGGTTTCTTTGCTGATCTTCAAGTTTCTGTAGCAAATCTTTAGAATGAAATCTTTTAACTGACTTTCTTGCGAGAGCAACTAACAAGTTGAACCATTTAAAACCTAGAGTATATAAAAATTCGGTCGTCCTTTAAATTTAATATATAATAAAAATACGAATATTTCTTCACTTACGCACATATTAAGCAATTAAGGTATGAATTTAATATCCTAAGTGATGGACTCTCTCAATAAACCGGGGGTAAGCATCTTCGTATACCAATTTTGGCCACACGGTGGGTACCTTCAGGTGTTCACGGATTAGATTATTTTCTATATTATTTTTTTTATGGAGAGGCCTCAATTTAATGTTTTAATAACCAGAGGATATAATTTATTTTAATGGAACAGATGTTTAAGAGCAGATTTTTCACATGACGTAAGGTATCTCACTCAATCCTTGTTTCACTTAGTAAGTTAATAAAGCATCATTAATAAATTATATAATAACAATAATATAATTTTATTTGCTTAAATGTGGTTTAAAATGGTGGTTAAAACATAAAATAAGCACGATACACATTTCATCTGTAACAGGCATGCAAATATAACGTTGTAGTTTCTCGTTTGATAATTAATGAAAACTACCTTAGTTGCTAGATTAAATAATAACTAATTAACTAAATCAATTTGAACAACATACATGTAACACCTTGAAACGACGTACAGTAATTACTTACAATGCATTTTTAAAATAATAAGACGGACAAGAATTTTTTTGGAGGAATTCACTGATGGAATAGTTACTATTTTCCACCGACCATTTCCTAAGCAGAACACAAAACTTCTTGAGTGGCAGTTCAGTAATCCACTTGGGTATTGTATTATTTATAAGTCTAGCCATATACACACAATTTCGTCTAAATAACTCTATTCTAGGTATTGGTATGTTTAATAAAAATTGTGTTGCTTTACGTTTGCTAAAATTTGTTTTAGATTCAAAAAAGGAACGGTTACTTTTGACAAATTTTGCAATTTCATATATATAAATACAAGGAACAGTTAAACGGTTGTGATCTTTAAAGACAGGTCTACAAGATGAAGTCCAATCCAAGGTAAAAGTTGTGCGTAAACATTTTTTCTGGACTATAAAAACTCTTTCAATTTCTGTAGAATTACCCCAAATAATAATACCATACCGGAGTACAGAACAAACATGAGCGTGGTAGACTATGACAGTTCACCTTGATACTTCATTACTTATTACTTTCAAAGCGAAAACAAATCTGCTAATTTTCTCATATAATTCCTCAATATGATTTTTACACGTGAAATCTTCGTCAAGTGTTACCCTAAAAATTTTATTTTATGAGCTTGTTTTATCATTTGTATTGGGTGTAAAAGTTTAATATAATAATTACTTACTTCAGAATTTAAACATTAATAATTTAGATTTTCTAAATTAATCCTTAATGTACATCGTATGGTTACACTTTAATCATACGATAATCTCATTTAAGGTGGTTTGTATGTCTGATTCGTAGATTTCCTCATTCTTACCATCTATGATAATTGTGGTATCGTCAGCGAGTAAGATTCAATTTTTATTCATTTTGCCTGTGGCAGATCATTGACGTATATAAGGAAGAGAAGAGACCCGGGATACTTTCTTGTGGAACTCCAAAGGGACTAAGTCGCGGATGGGAATCATAATCTACAATACCTTTTGTTTGGCATTAAACTGTCTATGAGTATGTTCTCTGAGGTCTTTTCTGAATTCATTGTTTGAGTCTTTTTTTGAGACATTATATTCTACCATATCGTTAATTCATGAATCACATTGTATGAAGCATTCTGAAAAAGCAAAAATATGATTTTTATTTAAAGGTGTGATCAGTTCAGTGAAAACTTGAAATTGATATGTTTTTTCCAAATTATTTATTCCAAATTATTTAAAAATGTGTCATATTTATTTTCTCGAACGAAACATAATTTTATTGGTAATTATGATTCGATCATATTTTTCACATCCGAAGTTGTAAAATATTTAAACGTTGTTGGAAGTTAAGCGACAATACGTACCTACTTTTCGACTGTGAAAAAAACACGCGATCTTTAAATGCTTAAACTTGTTTTTACCCGTCTAGAGGTAAAAAAAGTATACATTATAACTGTTTTTGTTCAAACTAATCCCATATTTCATGTTCCAGTTAGAAATAGACTCAAATCCAAACAAAATATATGAGGTAACATTTGTTTTCTTAGTTATTTATACCCCAATTTATTAGTTCCTATAAATTTTACCATTAATTTATTGTATCTGGGGGACTACGGAGGAAAATGCAGAAGAAATTTACTTTATCTTTTTCTTAAATTTCCTTTTTCTTTGGAGTTTTCTAAGACAGAATTCACGCAAAAAGAAAATTTCCACGTGGTGTGAAATACTAAAACATAGTACCTATTTATTAAGAGTAAAAGTTTACTCATTTTATATACTCACGAGTTATCTCACAAATAATTGTTTTAAGCCGCTATTGAACATAATATGAAGCTTGTTACGGAGTCTAACTTTTAAATAAGTAATATTGCTAATTGCTTTTTGATAATCTGGTGAGATTGTCTGAACCTCAAAACCCCTCTACATCTAATTTGACTCTTACACTAGACATTCTTGACATTTATGGCTCTCGAGTTGCAGGTGTCCACGGGTGCCGATAGTCACTTACCACCAAGACACCGATCTACTCTATTCTACTCTATTTACCAAGCTCTATTACCATGATTATTTAGACCATTTTTTCAGGTTGCAATATACGAGTTTTTATTAAAAATTCCTGGACACAAATAACATACAATATTAGGGAAGTAGTAACCACTGAACAAAGGGGCCGCCAAATTAATTAAAAAAGGTACGAAGCATTCCTAAATGGACTATACCGTTAATAAAAATGATGAAAGCAATAATCACGTATAAGCTAACACGATAAGGTTAAAGCAAAAAGGTTGGATGTTCAACCTCTGTGTAAAATTAAATTCGTTTTTGTGCCACTACCATCTGACAGTTTTATAGTTGGGGTAATGTAAAGAAGGCTTTTTATAACCATTTTCCAGTCGACATACCCCGTTTAGGTTCGGCGAAAAGATATACTCTTCCCTCAGATAGTAATGCGAAATATATTGGTTATGAGAAAATATAAGTGAAATCTTTTCCCTTCGTATTAGTAGCCTAGAGCTATCCGGGTTCTATCTAATAGAAAAGTAGTGTGGCTATAAGGTAAGAATTTATAGATAATTTAGATTTTTTAAGGTTTATGATTTAAAATTATTCATTACAGCCCGACTGTCCTATATCGTAATTTCAAAATTTATGCTTCTTTTTGTATTATGAAGGTCCAGATGTGATATCTGATCTGATCACAGTCCCACAGTTCGTGTGGTGATGGATTAAGAATACAGTGTACTATTCTCAGGGGTGTTGTAAGAGGCAATTAAGGCACAAAATACGTAAAACAACATCACTGCAGAGAGAAGGAAAACTTGAAACATGCTATTTATCAACCAGCGTGGTTGGCAAAACCTCCTTGCTAAGGAGAGGCCAATGTCTAGCAGTGGGCTATTAAAAGCTGTTGGTAGATGTGATACAAATCACAGAGCGGTAATATAGAGTAAAATTAATATAAAATGAATTTGACATACAATAGTTACTAAGTAAAATAAATATAACAGTGAACAAGCTCCAGTAATCACAATACTACCTAAAATATGAACAGCAGCGCCTCTTACTTTTACTTACATTTTTTATTTACTAAAATTACATTAAACTTTATTCTCATTTAAATAATTAAACAAACATTTACTTAATCACTGCGTGCACCTGTACTGCATACTGCACACTTAATCACACCCGCACAGATAGTGTGTTTGTTTCCATAATGCAATTACTGTGTATGCTGCTGTTATCACCCATTTATGTTTGTACATTTTATTTAACTGAAGCTAACATTAAACGACGGAATGCAAAGGAGCAATGAACTAAGTACACAATTTAATTATAAAAACTTAAAATGTTAGCTTTAATCATCTATATTTTAAAATGTGCTGTCTTTTGAGATTTTTGGTACCCTATTTTAATTATATCTCTAATGCTTAAAGTATAAACATGTATATATAAGAGAAGCAAAGCTGAAATTTAAAACTTTGTGAGAACTATTTCAATATAAAACCACGATAGAGTTTTTATTGTTGACGTGTTGAGGAGCCTCGAGTATGTGGCATTTTCAATAAAAATCACCAGCCAGCCTCTGACGCCTTGCTCCGGTGAGGCTGGACTATCTCATGTTATTATTATGCCAAACACGTCGTGTCCGTCATTTTGCGCAAATATATTGAAACAGTCCTATACACAGATATATTATTACATCATTATTAAATATTAAGCAGATATAGTCGTTCCCAAGTAACAACCTTTACCGAGAAGTTGGCCGAAACTAACTACTAATCGACAAGCGATTATAATGATAATAGATACACTCCTGCATGCGACAGTTACTGGGAAAGATAGTAAGGCGTTTCCCTTAGTGACTGTTATGACATTTTAGGCATGTACACATTGTACACGTGTTTTGACCATTGTTGGTCCAACATAATTAACATACACTAATGTTATTTAAATACTTCTGAACAACAATTACATTCTGTAAAATGGAAAAGATATGCCCATCACTGAATATAACATACACTCGCGTCTATAGAACCGAAGGGGCAAACAGAGGCATGTATCGCGACTTTTTGTAATTTTAGCTTAAGTCTTAGTAGAAGTCCAATCTATGGCTGTCAACCAATCACTTTAGTGTTATCCCATCTACAGACTTTTCCTTGTAATATATTCTCAAGCTGTCAAAGATTTGAAGTATAAAAAGGTAGGTAAGAAGGAAAAGCAATATTAATAAAGGGATATCTGCAGCAGCCCAGGCTGGTATAAATAGTCCTAACTTTCTAAATCAATGAATATTTCATTGTGTTTTAATTAAAGACGCAAAATACAAAATATATCTAAATTATTTTAATCATGTCAATGTCTGCTTACTATGCTTCTAATTGTGTATCTAATACTCTCGAGATAATTGTAAGGCTCTTAGCAAAGAGGTTGTCAGTCAACAAAAAAGTTTTGCACACAAAAAGAAAATTCACCATTTAGCAATTCGGTACCTTATGAATATTCAAACACCTAACCAACCTTCAGCCACGTAGCTGGTGCCAATTTTATAATTAAGTTTATTTAAGCATTTTAGTCATACTCCATTAAAACAACACTGACAAACATATTTGCCTTGTATATAGCGTTTAAAACTGGCTCCTAAATATTATACTTGAGAATGCCACGTGTTTAAACGCTTGTGAAAAATTAAGTTCACTCTAAATAAATATTTGGAACGATTCGTCTTTTGAAAGCTTAACATTCGCAGTTTAAGTAAGAGCATAAAGTCTTAAGCTCTCAAGGGTCGATTATGTTACTTGGCCTCTAACAAAAAGGTCCTTCTTTTGAAGGGTTCTCAATTTTTTCACCATAATTCAATTACTTACCAAAGCTCGAAGGTTTAGTTTTTGCCGCATTAGATTAAGCTTCTTGCGTCACTGTAACCTATTTCAAAGTAGGCGAGCAAGGGTTCCGTCATATATTTTTTTATCGACACATTTCGATAAGGATGAATGTTGTTCTAAGTTGGGGCCAGACGTCGCAGACGGCTGAAGAGGGGAGTGGGGGCGTAAAGTGGGTCGCCGCGAGGGTTGTCAGGTGTCACGTGCCTATCTAAACATATTGGTGATATTATTTCAATTACACGAAAAGTAATATTGTTGTATTTACTACTAAGTATTACCAATAATATTCATTTTATACTACTGATATAAATGTAAGCTTAGCGTGGTTAAAACATTGGTAAACAATTTTTCGAACAAACACAAAAAAATTCGCGCCAAACATATGAGTTCAATTACTAGTGAGCAGAATACAGTCCTTGCTGTGTTTCATTTTTAAAAACTGACAACCCTGCCCATCTCCGTTATAGGTATTTATAGCTCAGCTGCCACGAGAGGAATGCACATCGCCCACCTACAGGAATAATAACACCACTGTCAAGTTCATTACTCACTCATCCCGATGTAAGAGTGTAGGATCTCCTGAGCCCTCAGCATTATCTTTGTCTTAATTATAGAGTTTGTTATCTCCTGTACTGCTGGAGTTGACATTTGAGTGAGTCATATCCTCAGTTTAGACACCGAGACAAATTCCACGAAACGAACACCGAGCGTTACGGTGCTGTGCTTAGAATAACATTGTTGTATTGGCGCTTAGGTCGGTAACTGGATTCCACGTACCTACGGGATTATATGAGCGTGAAATTTAGTGTGGCGTGTTTCGGTTTCCAATATTGTACCGTTTTTGTTGGACGTAGGAATTCGTTCCCAACGCGTATGAGTGCCGTTTTATGTGATGTGTTATATATGTAGGCGGTTTTATTAGGTTTAACGATTGTGAATGTTTGTTTTGGTAACTACGGTTTCAATTAAATTTATACTCAAGGAGCCTGATTTTATTACTCTGGCAATCTTAAGTTTTCATTAGTTTTAAGTTTTTTTGCAGACTTATAGCCCGAAGTATTTTTCTTTTTCTATTTTCAATTAGGCTTACGCGTGGAATATTTGAGAATATACCGATGTTTGTTAGAACTTTTAGGGTCTGATACTTGCTTCATTTTATTACAACTACGTTCTTGCTATTTTTAAAAGACAAAAATACAGGAAAAATGAATCTTTTTTAAATGTTATCAAAATTATATTTATAGTCACTCAAAAATTGTGTTAATATACCATATTTGTTTATAATAAAATATCTAAAATTCTCTCCGTGGGCAAGACAACCACACAATAGCTTTTACATACAATAGAATCCAAACAATATCAGTGAGATAATAAATGTTGTACTTTTCATATGTCTAAAAATATTGCCTAACAGAAAGGAAAATAGTGAAATTAAATTCATTATACTATATACACTTTCCAAATATGACTCGGAAATATGATAAATTCGAAGTGTGGGTAAGTAAACGCAGTAACGACGTAGATGGGGTGTTCCTTTGACGTCATTCCCTCGCGTGTTGGCAAAAATATGAATCGATCTAATCGGATAAGGATTCAAAAAGTATGTTTACTTGTAGTTTAAATTTTTTGTGATACAAAATTAACTATTCATAGTGATAGAGAAACTTAGCTTTTTAGCTCTAAAAAGCTCACTAGTCTTTTTTAGAAACGGACTCATAAAATAAAAGTAATGAAAGTTATTTAGGTTTAGGTTTTCTTTAAAGTTCTAGCCCTTTTTTAAAAACTGGCGTTTCTTTCTCAGTGTTTCATTTTTAATATGTGAACAACCTTTCAAAATATTTTTTTTGTAATAATTGTTCTACACAGCTTGTACAAGCTCACAAACAGTAGTTAAGGAAATATTCCGTAACTTTGTACCTAGATAGTAAGCAAGTGTTGGCATACACAAAAAATAAAGTGTGTACCATGGGAAAAACTTACCGAGAAACCTTCTGTGCAAGCAAGGTTATCGTATCCTCGGAGTTAATAATGGTTCGTGCCTTCCTCCACTCTATATTCTATGAGACAGTGAACACCTGGAGCACTCTCTTTTATTTTACATCATCAACACGGAAATTTACCTAAAATATTTTACGCTGTGACTTAATTAGAGATTTGGGTATTTTTTTTCTGTTTCTTGTATATTTTCTATATTATCTTTTAGTACAACCAGCATAGAGCTCTTTATAGCTTTTAAGTAGCTATAGAGATACAATCTTTTTTGTTTAAATGTTTTAATTTTTGAAGAGATAGTTGAGAGTGTCAAATAGATAGTTGATTCTTTCGATAGTACGATAATCAACTTTTTTAATAAGGAGCACTTAGCCTTGCTGAAAACCACCAGTTCAAAGTTTTCTAGTACTACGTATTTTGCAGAATCAATCAGTCCATTACAATTCGATTAGAAAGCTGTTGTACTCTACTTCCTTAACTTATTGGATAAGTTGAATACATTGAAAATGTATATAGTAATTATAGAATGAATATATTCTAATTTTAATGAAACAATAAACCCTTTCTTATTGATTATTTAATGCCGCTTATCCAACAGTAACGTGTTACTTCAACCAGGTCTTCTGTACGTCACTTCGCCTTTAAGGAAAAATTATCATTTTGATTCTCAATAGAATTATAATGCTTGTGAAAGTACCAAACGCTTCATAGCATGTGACAATTTCGCCCCTAAAATAAATAAGTAAACAAAACTCAAACTCTGCATCACTCGCCTGCAAAGAACGTTGAAAGTCACAAAGCGAAATAGTTCACGTATACCCGATATTCACTCTTTATTGAATCAGTAGGCGTGCCAGTACCGCCTGGTACCCACCCCGTGCCTGATACGTCCTCGCTCAATATATTGTGGAACTTTTTAGTTAATAGTACCTTTTGAAAGTTTTAAAAACAAATTTACAAACAAAATCCGATGTAATAAATGTGGCAGGGTTTGAATAGTAAGGCAATAAAGCTGCTTGTTTGTAAGAAACACAAAGCCTTGTTCCGAGTATTGCTGTTGACTTTTAACTCGACAAGTTTGACCTGACTCAGAATGAAATTATCAAATCGAGCATATTGCTTAAAAGAACTATACAAACGTATCTACTATACGAGCAATAAGCGGACTTATTGTTCAGAGCGATTTCTCACAAGCGACTATTACTAATTTTGGTGCAAGATTAAATCAATTTACATGGGAAACGTGAAAATGCATAAGTTGAGAGTAGTAATTGATAAATTATAACACCTTGGTGTAAAACCAGACATATTATGTCTAAAGATATACAGTGAAAAGATATTAATATACTACCGTAACATTGAGCTTGCCAATTTCAAACATATTTATACCTACATTTACATACATATTTATAGAATACACATAGATTTTATACATACAAAAATTATCTTAATTAAAAAAAAATAATTCCATTACATTTAACAGTTGAAGAGAAGTTTCAGGCGTTATAGGATTTCACAAAGATGGATAGTAAACAAATGTCAGACAGACAAACAAGTGCCTATGTAAGTACTGCAGTGCGACTACACGCGCCTAACGGATAAATGGCAGGACATTCCATAGACAGTATTTACAGTGAAGAATTTAACGTTAAACTTGATAGAATGACTGGGTACTCCTAAATCCAGGGATTTTGATGCATGTAAGAATCTTGTGAGTGCTATTGGGGATTATAAAACAGTCAGTAAGTCCAGTTACGGGGATTCATAAGGTAAAATCGGTATGCGTCAGTGTAAATTTTTAACGGAGATCTTATTAAAAACACAATGCTATTTAACGAAGTTACGTAGTCACACTACAACTAAAACCAGTGTATTAAAGCAATTCATTTAGGTTAGAACCCATATAGCCTTCATTCGTACATTCTCGCAAAATGTGAGTTAATCATAGTAAAAGCTTCAGGCAAATTGTATTTCGTACTTTTGTGTAGATTCGAACATTATTTACATAAAGGTATGTTTGTAATTAATAATTTGTTGGTAGAATTTATGAAATTTTCAATCAGTAGTGGAGATACAAGATAGTAGTTAGTAATGTAGACCCCAAATCCTCAAACGGCTTTGTTTATTCCAGTTGTTAGTGAGAACAATATTATAAAAACCCTTGGCTTTAGATGGAACTAGTTTCAATATTTGTAGTCTATTCAATTTAATGTTATTGCCATAAAATGAAAATCTTGAACCACACGGAGTAAGAAGCAGAGTCTGTGATCGAGTAGAATGTGGAGAGGTTACCGTAACGCAGCGGATTACTGACATCAAGATCTACTAGATCTAGATCGATGCCAGTTGATCTAAAAAGCACTCTCGATCAAATTGATAAGGCATACATTACAAAACATATTTATATTTTAATATACACGCAGGTCTTGGAAATATTATAGTTAACTGTGCCAGGTAGCAATGATTTTTTAAAGTTGTTCATTGATTAATGGTGTATCTACCTTTTTAAAGTAGGATTCATTTTTTAGGCAAAACTTTACTAAAACAATGTATCCTGTCTACAATATATATGTATACAATTTAAAATTTTAAATTTTATTAGACTAGATATTTCATCTTTATCGTGACTGAGATATGGTTTACATACGTCCGAACATTGTACAAGTTTCACTAATCTTACATGCTTGATTCGTTTAAGCAAAATTAAATGAATTCAAGTGGAGATTGTTGTTGTTTAGATCCAACAGTTACAGTTTTGATATTTCTTTTTAATGACCTTTAGATTGTATAATTGCGATTGTGCTGTTCAATTTGGAGAAAATCAGCATCATCGTGGGTTTAAAACTTGTGTATGTTACTGAAGGAAAATATTGGTATATTATTGTGTAAAAAATTATTCTACTACATATTTACAGTGACAAATAACGATTTTACAGTCGATATGCCAGATATATGTCAAAGGCAGTACAGTTATCGAACAGGAACGAGCAGTGGTTTATACCTTTTCGATGTTTTTACGATTCCGTAGCCAAATGGCAAAAAAAGAAACCCTTATAGACTCGTCATGCTTGTCTGTCTATCTAACCGTATGTAAAATGTGTCGCCCCCCGCCCCCTCTATAACTTCTAAAATAATAAAATGATAAAACTAAAAAGCATATAATGTAGAGTACAATGTAAATTTCTACTGAAAATTAGTTTGAACGAGATCTAGCAAGTAGGTTTTTTTAATACGTCATAAATCGCTGTTACGGAACCCTTCATGAGCGAGTCCGACTCGCACTTGGCCACTTTTTTATATTTACTTCATTTATTTAATTTTTTTAGTTTTTTTTATTCTTACTTTAAATAACAACATAACCAAAATGAGATATTTTTCCTGCTTTTTAAAATTAAAAATTTAAATATTTAACGAGAATTAACTAACGACATTATATACCTATTGCTATCCTCGGCGTGTAAAAATAGTTGGAAACAAAAATAACAGACCGAAACAGTTGCCGAGGTCTGGTACAGTTCTGGAACTGGTCATCTTATAATCCAGTTCACTAACGGACTAGCCGAGGAAAAATACTCCTGTAAAAATGTACTAATGGTCACGGTAGACTTCACTGGACCAAGGGAGGCACAAACACATTGAAGGATAAATCTTCCAATTTCTATAAATAGATTAAATAGTCATAAAAGTTTGCCAGAAATATGTAATGAAGAAAATGTACATAAAAACGGCTGCATTCACATATCTTTCAATAAATGAACGGAAATTGAACTCCTTTCGCATATGCCGAAGAAAGGGTAAAGTGGTATAGTAACTTATATATTTTTCATATAATATCGCTAACTTAGGTGGAATATAGAATAGGCGGTCAGGTCCCTAAGGTCCCATACATTATAACTTTGATGTTTGTGAATTGAGTATGTATGGCTTTACGTTGACAGGTTTCTACTTTAGGGACTATAGTAGGAGAAGGAGATAAAGTTTGATGTACCAAAAGATGGATACCTTGCTATTATGGTAAGATGATCATTTCTTTCTTCGTAAAAAAACATGGGAAGCTATGCCAGATCTATAGCTGGACAAAGAAAAAATTTAACGTCCTACAGTCCCTACTAAGTTAATTGAAGAAAATAATTCTTCAAGAAGTTTTTCAAAGGTATCATAAACCCGTATACACCCCACGATTTCCATTCAGCCCATTTGACGGTATGTATAAAATTATATTGCGACCTACGTTTTTATTGCGTTAGATTTATCGGTTTATGATAAAAGCGTTTATAGCAATAAAGATTTTATAAGGACTCCGACGTGGCGTCCTCTATTACGGGATATATCGACAGAATAAATGCCTGGAATAAAAATTTAAAAAGCTTTATGTATTCTTGCTATTCTTCACAAGAAGAAGTTTCAGAAGTTAGTAGTTGCAGACCGCATAAGTTTTAAGTACATAAATTTATGCACAATGTTAGGAAAGTGGCTTTCATGAACGACTGTTTGTGGCAAGCTAAGGTCTTTATTGGCTAATTTTAAACTTTATACACAAAATTCATGTTTCATTGTAGGGAGTCTTGTTGTTAACTACATGGTTTATTAGAATAAATACAAACAATAGAACAAATACAAAATACTAAGAGACGGTGCATATGGGGTTCCCATCAAGAATTTAAGGCCCCACGTCAACCTCACTTACGAGTGGTGCACCTGCTGAGCGACGGACGAGGCTCTGGCAAACAATACATACCGATTAGAGACAATTTGCTCGCCACCTATTAAAAGTGGTCGTTTGATATACATCTGCCTACCCCTCCGGGGAAACAGGCTTGATTTTATGTATGTATGTACCAAGAGATGATCTTTTGTGAACAAATACTATTATGATATTATATTTTTGGGTCAACAATTGGCAGAGAAAGGAAAGATTTGAACCGAAAGATTCTCTTAAAATATACTTGATAAGCTCCCGTTCTGAAAACATTTGAGGTCGGAAATATCGTTTTTAGCTGACCCCATAATAAACGGATTAAAGTACCTATTCTGTTACAAATATTTGCATGATGATAAGAAAACCTGTAAAGGGTTTTTGTGTTTATTTTTCTCTGGCAAATTTTGCACCTTAATGTATAAAGAAAACATTGCGCAACTTCTCAAATTCTCAAATTGCGCAAATTCTCACTAACATAACTGTTAGGTTTCATTTCAGTCTCAGACTCAAATATAAAAACTCAAATGCTAATTCGTACCACTTTAAGCCATCAAGTACTGAAACTACTGGCTTGCTTTTCATATTTCATTCAAGTTATGCAGGGGTTGTTTATGGATTCGTTTCTGTTTTTAATGACTGAAAAAATAAACTGCTTTGAAAATAGTATCAAAGGTGTATAGGTATACATTTCGTTTCTTTAGCTATTTACATAAAGTCTTGTCTATTTCTTAGAGGGGTAGGCAGAGACAATTGATCTCCTGACCTACTATGGCCCTGACACACCTCTTTTGCTTCGTCCACATTCATCAATTACCGCCTGCATGCTTGTCCGTTCCCGGTACTTTTCACATGGGCCGTGTGAAAGTACTTTTTTTAAAATATTACTAATTTATAAATTTCGGTGAATGTTGACCATGAACGACTTCTTCTAACACTTCTACACACATTCGCTGTATAAACTCCTTTCGTGAATCTTGTATGATCCAACCTCTGAACGTGGCCACACCGTAGTACACTTATTTATATTAGGTTTTATATAGGCATGACTTATTTTGTGACTGTATGTGTTGTGAAGATTTTTTAACACGCTTTTATTAGCTTCACTTATGTTTATTTGTAGCCGACTCTTGTAAGCGTGTTTTTTAAAGTATATTTATTATTATCACACAAAATTTGTGTTGTGAACGGTTTCGAACTAATTAAGTGCCATGTGTCCTATTTAAAACTTTTGCTGTGTCACAAAAAAATCACATGATGGTATCTTAAATGTGTTTAAGATACCATTATTTCATGTGATTTTTTTCTTGAAATATACCTCATATTCCCCGTGACACAAAAATATTATAGTAAGGACGTTGGCGTACTGGGAATATTCATGGAATTTACGAACATACAAACAACTTACACAAAGAACACCCAGACTCGGCACAACAATTTGTGGATCACAAAAAGTGCTGTGTCATGTGGGGATTGAACCCACAACATTCACTCGATCAGTAGAAAGCGACGAGTTGACCTCTTAAACCACTACGCCATCCGTGCATTAATATCAAATTTCTACCAAAGTATTACATTTTTTAACATTGTTTTATGTGATAAGGCAATTTAATCATAACAATTGTCATGTGCATAATTCGTATAAAAAAATAACTAATATAACAGGTAAGAAAGTAATGTTTGATATCTAATCGATTTTCATAAACCATGGCTAATGACGCAATAAATCGGTAATACTTGAACGAAAACATCATTCAAATGCGTTCGTAATTCAAAACGAACTCAATCAGTTTATAATTATATACAAACACGTAACTAGTTCAAGAAATTCAAAAGTGAAATTGTAAAATTAATATCTAAAGACACGGTTTGGTATCGATCGAGCGGTACTATCTCTGTCCCAAAAAATTCAAATACCGTTATTAGAATATTATGTAAGTACATACTCTTCTTCTTAAGAGTCTTTTTCGCAAATTAGTTTGGGATCGGCTTTAAGTTTACTTGGATATCCCCGTAAAGAGACGGGTGAAGAATATCGAGTGTTACCACCAATATTCTTCCCATGGGTGTTGTACGAGACGAATAAGGGATCAAAATATGCAAGACTACATCACCACAAAGAGAAGGAAATGCTGAAACAAACCATATACTGACCCGTCTGGCCAGCGTGGTATATTAGACCAAAACCTCCTTGCTAAGGAGAGACTTATCTCTAACAGTGGACTGTTAAAGGCTGTTGATAATGACAATAATGGCTAAATTCTGGTTTTTTTAAGTGGAGCGACTGCCATGAAATCTCCATAACCCATGTACGAGACGATATCGAAATTCTGTCGAAAGACTTATAGGTGTATTTAAGACTCCAACTACTTGTAAATATTGCCAAAGATGTTTTTATAGCATTAGGTAAAGCGGTATCGACATTTTAACGTGCTGTCTAAGGCACGGAGGGGTCTTAATGTGTTAAGAATGGTCACCTATCCATAAACTGACCTGGCAAGGATGGCTTAACTTTGTAATATATGCCTATTCATTTATCACTTAGCTACGAGCCCGTAAGCACATAATATACTCTATGAATTCAAACTAATCGGTTATTTCAAACATGTATTATTTTCTATGAACAACTGCAATTGGACACTTGCGTTTGATTGGTAAATACACATGTGATTCATCGTTTACGTGTTGTTTGCAAGTTTTAATACAGTGCTTACATTTCTGAAGGTTATAGATTATTAAGACTTACTATTAAACTATGACATTATCTTGAAGCCTAAAACAGAAGTAGCCCGCCATACTCCTATGACTCAGTTATCTGCTAGTAAAAGTCCTACCGAAATCAGTCCAGCAATTTCAAAGATTAGCCGATACAAACAGACAGACATCAATTTTACAAATTGTTTTTTGGTCTAAGTACCGTAAATACTTTCATTGCCATTTAGAGAAAAGCTAATAAAGGAGACTACAAACAAACACTTCCTTTTTATTTATTTGTATTGATTTCATAAAACACTTAACCTTTTTGCAAGATAGGACAGAAACTATGTTATTATCTATATTATCTATTATTTTTGTCTAGCCACTAAATATTGAGTATAAGTCACTCATAAGAAGACCTCACGAACTAATACAACGTATCGATTCATTTCAAAACTGAACTTTATGGTGTCCACACAAGTCACCAACTCTCTACCTATAAGATACTTTTAGTTATTACTATTGTTGAATAGGCCTCTTCTACTCGATCACTGCCTATTCAAAGTTATTCCTATGTGAAAACCTTTCAAATACTTGTACCCCATCTGCTGTTATATCAATAAGTTTAATGAACTTTGACATTTACAGTGTTTGTGCAGACAATCGATTGGAAAGTGTATAAATAATATTTACTTTATTACATATGTCTGATTATCTTAGACCAATTTGTTTGATTCTGTTATGTACTCTAAGTTTTCCTTTTCTCCATAACTCGCCATTGACAGCGCTGTGGTAAGCAAAGCACGAAAAAGATCTCCACTCCACTACAATCAATATAATTGTTACCTATTTTACATAACATAGAAGGTGAAAAAATACTCAGTAAACCTGATTGCACAAAAATTGAATAATAGCAGTATTTGTGGTTCTTCCAAGAAAATATCTAATTAATGAACAAGCATAAATGGCAACCTTATCACTAAAAAGCAATTTCCGACATCACCTTTGGATGAAGAAAATGATTACGATTTAAATTAATTCATGTGAAGTATGATGATGAGTAGTATGCAGAGTAAGAACGACAAAGCTGTAAGTAAATATTTAACATGATAAATAATTGCCGAGTTCCACGCAATCAAACATAATCACACGTATGATTTCGTGGAATAACTCCGACTCCAGTTATTTATGGATTCTCTTTTGATGTTTCTACATACGTCACCTTTTATATATTTTACTACAGTTTTTGTAATGCATTTTGTTTATCGTTCATGTTCACACAATCATATATAATATCCTCGAAAGGATAAACAAACGTATTGAAAGCCCACATTATGTAAACTGTTGTTTTAATATCATATACGCAAAAAGGTAAGCCTTTTGCCACCAACCGGGTGCTTCTTAAGAATAAGATGAAAACATTAAAAAGTTCAGTATTAAGAGAAAACGTGATTAAACATGATATTATTATTATCATAGTTATGGACATGTGAGTATTTACCACTGCAGCAGTAAAACTATTTAAAAATATATCTTCTGCTTCTGCCCACGGGGGTTTCCAATTGATGTCACGGGTGAACGGGGTTTTCCAACTGATGTCATACAGATACTGTAAAGTGGTTTTCTAAGAATTTTGCCAGGTATTATTTGAATTGCGGGGAATCCGTGACTCATAGTTGATTTTACTGGGTTAGCCGCTATTGGAGTCGTGATCAAAGTATTTTATGAGTGCCCACTAATATAACATGGCTCAAAGGATTAAACGTTCTCAGTTACTACGATGGCGCACATTTTTTTCTAAAATTAGCTAACCCATGCAACTTCATTTGCGAACTTAAAAAGGCATAAATTGGCTCTATTTTTACAACATTTTTTATCGATGCTCGGCTCCTTTCAGTCTTAGCGTAATGTTTTAGAGCCTTGAGGTTTCCTAGGTGGAAGGGCCCAATATTAAAAGAATTAGCGAAATTGGTAGCCAGGTCGGTCTGCCGCTTACAAGTGATGCCGTGATTAAGGAAAATTAGGATTAATTTTTATATAAACATAGATTATAAACATAACTGTCATCATAGCCTTTAACAGTCTACTGCTGGACATAGGCCTTCGAAAGACATCCTTAGAAAGAAGGTTTTGGACCTACTATACCACGCTGTCCAGACTAGTATGTATAGGGTTTGTGTCAAGTTTATCTTCTTTTTGACTAAACGATACGAATAGGAAATATTTGTCCTAGATTTAACTACCTAAATCACGTACTTCAGTATAGAATATTTGTACATTTTACGTCAACTAGTAATAATATGTTTAATTAGTTTTGTGCTCCTACCAAAGATTGCCTGGAAGATATTGATCACATTTTGTACATTGTGTGTTAACACAATCCTGTACATATAATATGTTCTATAACAATGTACAAATAATTTGTACTTACTATTCATTTGTTTATTCGCAGATTTCTTTTATGAATTTCAAAAACATATGATACAAAAATTTTTCATTTCATATCAGGAACATTATCATACATCACTGAAAAATAGACGCATGAATTTTGTTACACTTGCGGCGATATAGAGAAAAGGTATTGATCAAATAGTTAATGACCTGGATTAACACAGGATACGCATTAATAACGTAAACGAGTACCATGTGGACAAAATGGCAGCCGATATATAATTCTATCTTTCTAATATTATAAAATTATGTAAAACTTTGTGAAGGTGGATGGATACTCTTTCAGACGAAAACAACTGAATGGACTTAAAATAAACTATACAGTAATATATCAAAATAAATTATGGCCCACAATACTTAGTCTGGCCATAAATACTGTTACACTTAATTATAAAAAAATATTACATTTGAATTTCGAATCTGTCATTTTTATACGATTGTTCATTGTGTTTTCTCATTTTGGCGCCAATACATTGTAAAATATTTTGCGATATTAAAATGGTGTGGGGTGATAAAGAGAACCGAATCGCTGTGATAGCATTACACAAAGTAGGTATGGAGCCAAATGCAATTTTTAAAACTCTCCATACACTTGGTATTAGTAAAATGTTTGTGTACCGGGCTATTAATAGGTACAATGAGACCTCCTCTGTTTGTGACAGAAAAAGATCTGGCCGTCCACGTAGTGTTCGTACGAAAAAGGTGGTCAAAGCAGTAAGGGAAAGAATTCGAAGAAATCCTGTCCGAAAGCAAAAGATTTTATCTCGGGAAATGAAGATAGCACCTAGAACCATGTCGCGTATTTTAAAAGATGACTTAGGACTTGCAGCCTATAAGAGACGCACTGGCCATTTCTTAACTGATAATTTAAAGAAGAATAGGGTGGTAAAATCGAAACAACTACTGAAGCGGTACGCAAAGGGAGGTCACAGAAAAATTTTGTTTACGGATGAGAAAATTTTTACAATTGAGCAACATTTTAACAAACAAAATGACCGTATTTATGCTCAAAGCTCTAAGGAAGCTTCCCAATTAGTCGACAGAGTGCAACGTGGACATTATCCGACTTCAGTGATGGTTTGGTGGGGTGTTAGCTATGAAGGAGTGACTGAGCCATATTTTTGTGAAAAAGGTATCAAAACATCGGCACAAGTGTATCAAGATACCATTCTTGAGAAGGTAGTTAAGCCCCTTAACATCACCATGTTCAATAACCAAGTATGGTCCTTCCAGCAAGACTCGGCGCCGGGTCATAAAGCTCGGTCCACGCAGTCTTGGTTGGAATCGAACGTTTCGGACTTCATCAGAGCTGAAGACTGGCCGTCGTCTAGTCCCGATCTTAATCCGCTGGATTATGATTTGTGGTCAGTTTTAGAGAGTACAGCTTGCTCTAAACGCCATGATAATTTGGAGTCCCTAAAACAATCTATACGATTGGCAGTGAAGAATTTTCCCATGGAAAGAGTGCGTGCTTCTATTGATAACTGGCCTCATCGTTTAAAGGACTGTATTGCAGCCAATGGAGACCACTTCGAATAAGCTTTTTATATTTTTAATTGTTTTATATTTATGTATTAAACTGACACACTGTAAAAGTAATAAATGTTATTTGCAGTTAACAATTTTCTTTTTTCTTTATTACAATATTTATGGCAAGACTAGGTATATTAAATAAATTATTAATTATTAAGATTTTGTGTTATTTGGTTATAATATCCATCTGGCTATCTGCGAACTATCTTGACGTGCGATACCCAAAGAGATGATGTTACACGACAATAATATACGGTGAGATTATTTGTAATCTCTTAGTCCTTATTTAAATTAACGTTTGAATGGAAACCAACCGGAATCTCGAAATGACCGGCAAGCATACATTAAGAAGATTTGTTAGGTCAGGACACGAAGGATGTTTAAAATGCTCCAAAAATTTAAAAACGCTTGGTGTTCTTTATTCTAAATTTAAAACATTAAATCATCATTTAATGGGAACAACAATTTATTAATAGTTTGTTACTTTTTTTTTGCATAAGCACCCACATGACATGAAATGTAAAAACTAATTAAAAGGTGTTATTACTAGAACAGGTATGTGAGGGTGTAAGGTTATAAGAAGGCTCAATTTTAGATTCTGTTGTGTAAAGTTATATTATAAACAAGCTGCGCTTGTGTTTTTGTTGATTTTGAATTGGATATTGATATTTCACTTGTTTTAGTTTTGTTATCTGGCAAGCCTTTTTTTAAATTAACTCCTTATAACATCGGGTATCTGCCAGTTACAGGTTAGTCAAAATTGGTTCAGCAGCAATAGTTTATTTGAGTTTTGACAATTCACTAAGTCAGATCTGAGGATTGGCTAGTCTAACCTAGAAGCGTCGGGGCTTTGGAGTTTGCCTATAATATACTATATATGTATAACAACAAGTTCTGATTAAGGGAGAACAGGAATAGCATTAGCATCGCTGTAATTATCAGAAAGATATGACATAAAAAGTTAGTGAAAGTTTGTATATTTTATGACTAAACATTGCTAATTAAAAAAAATCCTACAGTGGAATATATAATAGAATCGCCTCCTATTTTGAAGTCGGTTAAAAATTACCTAATTAAAGCAAATGTAGAGTACAAAAGCTAATCATAAAATTTTACACTAGTGTTTAATATAGCCGTGTAGGGCTAAAACTATTAAAATGTGTTCCTGTGATAATATACCTCTAAGAAGGCTTGGTTGCCCATTTGAAACAAATATGGCGCAAGGTTTTATATTAAATTTAGAGCACTTAATATGAATGTTTATTTGTTTAAACAAAGTTATGGGTGTTGGAAAACTACAGAAGGTAGAAACGTAAGTAAAAAATATGTATAAAGTGAAATGTCACTATACAGACAATGACAACTCAAATTATACAGGCTATTTTATCGTATGGGGCAAATGAGTAGGCGGGTCATTGGTGTTAAATAACTTCAGGCCCCCATGGACTCCTGCAACTTATTGGTCGCAAGTGCGTTGTCGCTCTTTAAGGTCCTTCCCTCTCATAATCAAGGAAATAGTAGATTTAGGCCACGGTAACTTAAATCCCTCAGTAAAAATCAACACCAGAATTGCTCAACATACATTTTCTGTAAGGCCCTGGTATCATTCCAGTCGAGGCTTTGAAGTAAACGGAATTCGATCTCTAGTCGAATCAAAGAGAAACGATTCCATAATCAGATAAAAGGTGGTTGATATTTAATTAAAAAAAAATCAACACTTATTACTGATGTACACTCCTGAAGTACAGGGAACATTAATAAAACGTATCTACATACGTTTTGTCTACAATGAAAGTTTTAAACAAGAAAAGTAAAAAAAGGGTGGGCCACGTTTTATGACAGTTACGCATCGTTTCCCCGCATTAAGCCCTTTGCGATTAGAAACGCACTTTATAACAATGTAGGTTATAAAAGACACAGTAGATTAAAAACATGGTCAAATTTGTAGCAGGAACTTGAAGTGATATGTCAATAGTATCAAGTGCGGAAACATTAATAGACATTAAATAAAAAAAAAAAATAATGCAGATATCCTATGATTGGCTCATCCGATGATAAAATGACATACAAAAAAACGTCAGCCATTATTAGACTTATAATAAATTATAATAAAGAATATGTCTGACTTTTATACTAAAGCTACAATAATTATGATCTTCAACATGCACGCATAAAAACCATGACTAGAAAAACTGCTTTCAAATAAAAACCCGCATCCAAATCGATCCATCTGTTTAGGTCAACATTAGGACATAGCGGTTAAACTCATAACAGTCCTCCTTTTGCGTCGAGGGCTAATAACATTGTCCGTTGATAGTCGCAAAATATTCGAAATCAAGAGTACATAACCATTATGCACACTACAGTTCAATTTAAAAGATATTATATTCAAGTTTATATTCATAGGTTAACAATTACAAAACGACATGTTTAGAGAAGTGAGTCAATTTTTTATCAATTATTTATTGCAATGAATGGCTTTCTATGAGTGATAAAGACTCTTGTATGACTTTTTTATAAATTGTGGCGTAAATAATACTGATTTGACTTACACTTTTACACTAGCGTCAGAAAAAATTGATATAGTAAGTGTAAAAAAAATTGTATCATAAGTTAACGAACGATGGGAGAAGGCTAGAAGGATAATATAAAGTTTTTAAAGGAATAACAGTGAGAACTTGTTTGATGGTAAAATCAAGGTAACATTTGAAGAAGTTGAAGCTTCTTTAGATGAATGTGGTCGATCTCCGAGTACCTATGAAGAATCGTCAAAAAATAAAACGGAAGAACATGTAACTTTTTAGAGAATATCGATTCGAATTCCTGATTAAGATGTTCTACATTCAATATTACGTATATCAAATCCTTATACTTCAAAAAATTTTTTTGATGATATTTAAATCATTAAGTTTATTAAATTACATTTTATTTCATTTAAAAGTACATGTATTCAACAACATACGTCCAAATTTTCAAATTATTTTCTCTTTAGGCTAGAGCTACCGATTTTTAAGATCCATTTCTGGACATTTGACTCTTATCCTGCATTCGTATCTCCCTTATTCGTATCTTACGACACCCACGGGATGAATAAGAGTGGTTACACTTCGTATTCTTCACTAAGCACCACACGTAGAGTATACACCACACTATAATGTAATACAATTATATAACCGTTATTAGCCGATTTGAGAAAACAGGGGTCTATTTATAATGGGTTAATTTTGTTTTGTTTTAACCAATGTCACAAACAGTACCCCTCGTACCGATTACAAATTTAGTGTTTGTATCTGTGTTTGTTTGTGGCACCCGGTAACATTACTGTTAAAGTTACGATCGCGTATAATTGTATTTGCTTTCGACTGTAATAGCGTGTACCATTCATAAGACAAACGTTTAACATCAATTTTACCATGATATTGCATTTCTGGTGCACGTAGACATTAACATAAATAGAAAAAGGTTCTCTATTTGCCGTCTTTTCAACTGATTTCGTTTAAAGTTATGACTAAAATAAACCTCATTCGCTGTTTTGTACAGATAAAATATGTTAACTATTTTCGTTTGGAAACTGTACATAACCAAAATAACAAAAATATTGTCAATATAGGTGAATAACAAACACATCCTGTATCAACCGATCTGGTCAGCGTGGTATAGTAGGCCTAAACCTCCTTGGTAAGGAGAGACCTATGTCCGGCAGTGGCCTGTTAAAAGCTGTTGATGATGAAGGTGAATAGTTGAAATTAAAATGTGGTAAATACATACAAATCACTGGCAAATACTAATAATAATATCTAAGCTGTATTTATTAAATTAAACATGCCTACTTAAATACTACAGTTATCGTGATTGATAAGTAGATTAACAACACAGACTAACAGTAATTTCTTAAAAAAAGTCAATTGTCCTACTTAATTAAACATGCACAATGGGGGCCATACATGACTTCATAGTATATTATTTAAATTACTGGATTTGATAGAATAAAACTATTGAAACTTTACATATTTAACATTGTAAACCATTGTGAATCAAGTGAAGCATTCTAGCACGTAAGAAGTTGTATTATCTTCTATTTATGTAGGCATTGCTGTAAAGCATTAAGTGATTAATTACTACCGAAAGGAAAATCGTGTTCCGACAAAATTGTTTAAGCACCAACCTACAAGCATATCGAACTAAATATCTAATGAAACTAAATATATTGTAACAGGTATAAACTATGTAGGTGGCTTCTAGTATCATAAAGAATTATGGTCATATTGCATACTAGTTCACTTACTTTAATTGCTTTCCCAGTCTTTATCCTGTGCACAGTGGTCCAAAACTCGAACTCAAATAAAACAAAAATAACACAACGGTTCTCCCATGCACACAATACGACTATTGCTTTTCACACGACCAACACAAACGCAATCGAAATATTTATTAAAACACAAACAAAATGATTTTATGGGGGGACGTGGATCGGTATTGTTCACTGTCATACGCAACTTTCATAAGTTCTGTAAAAGTTGTTGATGTGAATCGCGGAGGTCAAAAACTGTACCATTATATTGTACAACACGTGAGTAAAGAACGCGCCGGTTGCCGGCCGGCCGGCCCAGTCGACGTGAGCGGAGTACTGTCAAATCAGCCAGCTGGTTCGAGATCTCCGACGCTCTGGCGGACAAACTTACAACTACGTGAGCCTTTAAGTAAAAATGTATAACTTAACAGTTTTGTATTTTTATTAAACCTTATTTTACTTTAAATTTACTGTTAAGTAGTATTGGTAAGTAGTCTATAGATAGCAATAAATAAAAAATAAGGGCTATTTCGATATGACTTACGTTTTAATTTAATGTTAAAAGTTTCAGATGACTAAGGTTTTATGTGTAAAAAAAATATTGGTTCACAAATTAATGTAGGTAAACTTGCAGTAAATCAAAAGAAAACGAATGAAAAAATTCTATCAATGAACAAGTCGTATAGGTGAAAACAATTATAATTATTCAGACTTACACTGTTTTATGACTTTGAAAATAACTTAAACTTTGAACAATACGATAGCCCACGCACTTGAACTTGACTTTTTCAATGCTTTTTAATATATCTGTCCTATAGAAGCGGTTTGTCAATGGGCACGTGTATAATCACAAAAGAGACAAATATGAAGTTATTCGCCTACGCACTCGAGCTCCAAATAGGAGTGCGATGGCGGCGCGGCGGCGCTGGAGGGGAGGATATTGACTCGCGCCACCGCCAATGCGCATGTACTGAATCATGTGTTTCTGTTTTTAAGCCGTACAAACACTGTATAAGAAAATTGTCACTAATAATAAACCGACAACTAGATCTCTTTATGTAAGTTACCGTTTAATCATTTCACGCTATAGATTTTTGTACAGATTTGGACAAAGTTGCTCACTGGGCGTCACAAAGGTTAAGGCCAACGGCCTTGACCTCAAACGCAATTAAAAGCTGTACTTTGCCCAGTATTTTAGTAGTGCTTCAAAGCTGTTAGCTGGAAATGTTAAGCACACTTACTTTTTTATTTGAATTTTAGTTGCGAAAATAAGTTAGTAAACATTATTCAAGTTAATTACAAGTTCTGTGAGAAGTCGAGTAACGCAGACGAGCTTTGAAATGCAAAGACATGTCTAAGTGCTGGCTTAGTGCCAACATGCTGGGATTTTCGTGCGAGTCACTTTTTCGTTGGTTTTCGCCTTCAACGGCAGGCCAGGGGAAGAAAGGAAGTAATTACTTAGATTTATTGAATCTAAAGTAAAATGTGCGGTCACCCTATGTTCTCATAAAGAACTTTTTTTTTGTAATAATTAAGTAGGTATGAGGTTTTTGATCTAAATCTATTTGCCGAAAAATGTTTTACTCTAGTAAGTGACTCGAAGTGTAGTCAAATTGAATTACGTTTTAGATTACTAAAAGATAATTTATACATACATTTAAATAATAGTTTTATTTCATTGTACGCTCTTTATTAATTTAGTCGAGGCAGCTGTTTTCAACAATTAAATGATGAGTCATAACAATGTATGTACAAATGCATAAAAAGCTTTGATATCTAAAACTACCAATTAAACTGAACATTGACGATTGGAAAAATATTGGTGTTGGTTTTAAAATCATAGGTAAACTATAATAAATTACATAATATATGTATAAAGAGTATGATCATGGTCACCGGGAGGGGACAAGGGAGTGCAATTATACGACCCTAAGACAATGCATAGCTAAACACAAATTTTTAACTTATTTCGTAGAAAAATTCAATTTCATAGGTAAAGACTAAATGTTATATTTAATATTGTTTAATAGTGTGTGGGAATGTTAATGCATCCCCTTGGCAATAATTCTGGCGACGCCCATGTGTATAATAATATGAATAGAAGTAATATTTTACGTTAGAAGAACAACCAAAAAAAATTTGGAATCGTTTTACGTAATATATTAGATTTGTCCTTTAAGTTTCAGTGTAACACTTGTTTTGTTTGTATTGGAAAAACATAGTTCTATGTTAATAACGCCATATTTTAATTTTAATTGCTTATGATTGGTACGTGTCGAGCTTTCTTCAGAACACAGACATTGATGCTGTTACATCCATCTCGATTTCTTTATTGAAAGTTTGTGATGTGCAAAATTCGCTATTTGACTGCAAATATTATTGCAATTAACTATCTATCTTATACGTCTAATAAACCATTGTTCATTGCATATGTAGAAAGTACCTCTTTCGTGAAATGACCTAAAACTCTTAGAAGTTATAAGAAACAACCGGGTAAAAGCGTATATGATTATCGCTAGATGGCGTTAGTAGTTTTCACTTGGCACTACCATTTAGGTCCGACAATTTTAAAAGTTTCAAGCATCGAGAAATAGATGGCGTAAATGTACAAGCCAAAATGATGACTTCGATTGTTATATGAAAATAACTGAGATTACTTGGAATTTAAAAGAAGTATATGTTCAATTCATTCTAAAATTGGTATTTTGAAAATATTCAAATTTACCTAAACCTCTGTACAGCACTTGCATGCGCTATGGCTGTACCATCACTATCAAGGCCAATCCATGTATTATTATATACTCCTACCAAAAAATACTCAACGGAGCCAAAAGTATTCACATTAAAATGAAATCCTTTAAACAATCATCATCATCGTCTCAGTCAAAAGACGTCCACTGCTGGACATAAGCCTACCCCAAAATGAGAGGGGTTTGCCCCTCAAATTGGTTGGCGATCGCAGTGAGATGGTGTACTCGGTAGGACGGAATAAAAATTTTATGGTCTAAGAATACCACTAATTCACTATACATTATAGAATAAGAGTTTTAGTTGTAAGTATTACATGCAAGCATACTAAGTACAATATATTTTTAAAGCAATTTTAACTTGAAATCCTAAACTAGGAACACATTCAAAATGGCAAACATACAAATAATTTTTTTTGCGCAATAATTGGATGACTTATTACGCTGAAATTATAGGGTGAACCACAAATCAGTTAACATTTGAAAAAATCGCATAAACAATCATTTGATATATTATAGAATTATTTATTTACAAGAAAGGCAATTAGTTTAATTGTTAGTTAATTAGTATTTGGTTTATGTAGACACGATTTTGCAAATAACCCCATAAAAAGAAGTCTTCTGTGGATAGATCTGGATTTCTGGGTGGTCATGGTATGCCGCCTTTTCTGGTAATCAGCTTTACCGAAAATATGTCTTTGACCACCGGCAGGAACTCCTCGGATGTGTGGCTCCATTTTGTTGAAACCATGTGTTACGATTGTAGCATCGGTTCTTAGAACTTCCATAATATGTTTGCGCGGTATGTTAGATTCAAATGCGAAACGAATTCTTAGCCCACCTTATTGATAATAACAAATGGTACTCATTGATGTTAGGTGACTTTCAAGTCACCTTCTTTTTTCTGTGCCGAAATCACCCCGGATACCGCCTACTGGTGGTTATGTCGAACTTGAACCGACCAAAAACCGCACGTCGTCTCAGGTACCTGTAGTTGGGGAACCAGGCGTACCCTAGAAAGGAAATCCCTGGAACCCCGAGCTTTCAAGTCACCTCAGATGAAGTTCATCAACAAAAATGTTTTGTTTCATATTTTGTTTTTTTGTTTATCAATAAAAACGAAATAATTCGTTTATTCAGTTAAGTTACATTATACGAAAAGTATTAAATTAAAGTGAAAATAATGAGTTAATAAATAACAGCTACTTCCCAAATCATTTCTGATTAACAAGTACCTTAATAATATAGGATTTGTAAAATAAAACGATTAATCTGTAAAGACAGTACGATTAAAATGTAACATCACTAAAAAAAAACAAAAAGCATATAATGTAAATGCTTTAGGATATCATCCAGAAATTAAGGGTCACCCATTGCCCATTACAATTATTCAAAGCAGTAGTTTAATTAAGTAAAGTGTGCTTGCGTTCTCTGGTTACAGAACGTCAGTTTCACCTGTCAAAATCACCTTCATGGATTATTTTTATTAAATATTTGGCTGAACACAATTTGGGCAGTATAGCGTTGTCATAATCTCTCTTAAGTAGAGACCTATCTTACCACTTAAATAAATGGATGTATGTTTGGATGAAGCAAAACTTAAAGCATCATCACCTTAAAATATAAACTGTTGTTTATTTAACAAAAGCAATATTATTGGTATAACTTAAGACCAAGTGCTTCTCAAAAGCAACTTAAGATTTTTAAATGCTTGGAGTGCTAGTAATGATTTTTTGAATTTTACTTTTCCTGCGCACTGCTCTTAGTCCTTTCGCACTCTTCAAGACAATTCTGACAAACAAGTTATGAATGTTTTATTGAAATAATCTTAACAAAACGCCACTACTTTGGTAACAAAAAAGGAACACACAAATTCACTCTTTACAAATTAGAATGATCAAGAAACTCATTGTTGATAACCTTGGTGTGTAAAATTTAACGAATGTAGTCTAAAAAAAACCAAAAAAACTTACTTAAAAAAGTCTGTTACAAACAAACGTCGTCGTATCAAAGTTTCTTAAAAACATATCTTTCTTTTTTTATTAATAATAACTTTAACTGTGTTTCATTAAATAAATACTAAAGTACAAATAAATAATTACCGTAAAATGAAACTAGAAAAGAGGTTTACAACAAAATTTCGTTTATAAACATAAAAATAAAACTATGCAACAAAGAAGCACTCTTTCTGCTTAGCACTTTACATTGAATAAGGAAGTTAATTTCATAAAAATACTTTTAAAAATAGAATGATTTTAGTACGGAAATGTTAAAATGTTATATTATTATCGTTGTCGACGTACATATAAGTTTTCAAGGATTTTTAATATAAAAACTTTACAACTTAAACCTCTTTTAGATAATGGTCATAGACAAATCTATCCGCATCTCGCGGTGTTATCTGCGTGTGATCACATCAGATGAAAGAGTCGCTAATATATTTCACTTCCTTACTTATCCTACGGGAACACTACACTTTATTGAAATAAAAAGTAACCTATGTGTTAATTCAGGGTACCAACTACCTATGAAAATTGGTCCAGCCTTTTGAGCCTGAATTAGCAAACATACAAACGCACACACACTCAGAAACTGTCGCTTTTATAATTGCCTACAAACGTTTTTTTTTTATTTATTTAATAAAGAACACAGACAATAAAACATGAAACACCCATAAAACCCTTATTGGTTTAACTTGGGTGCGACTGTACAGTCCTCATTCCGCTATGTTTCGTTTACTGAATCCACATGCACTACGTAAACAGGTAATTACTCGTAATAGTTTTGAACAAAACTATATCAATTCGCAGGTAGCACTAAAAGAAATAATGGGTGCAGGATTGGTGTGGCAGGAGTGTTGTTGTTTACGTTTGGTGAACATTTTATTTGTCGTCCTACTGTTATGACGTTTAAATGAATTTGTACTTTAAAAATAGGTAACAAAGATATAAAATATGTTTTATGCAAGTACCTAGTTTTGTGAATTTGAAGATTTACCTGCCATAATAAAAATATTAATACTAGGTAGATGTACTAGTAAGTGAAAAGGAAATTAGATATGATTCATGAAAAAATCTAAACTTATGTTAACAGTAAATGTATGCGAGATGATAACGACAGTAGTTCCATAAATCATATCTACGTAAATGGAACGTAGGTATAGGCAATATTAACATAACCTGTCCCTTTGTCCAGTTCCCCTATCTCAAAAGAACAAAGGTTGTATCTTCTGAAAGTGCCGACGTTCTTTCGGATTATTTATTTAGGTACGCCGCGTATACCAACATGACTAAAATACATACGTATTTATGAGTACATAGAAGTAGATACATAATAAAATTTGGACAAGGGGAGTGCCGCATGAGTCAGTCACGTTTTCCATCTGATGTTGGTAACCCTGTAACTGCAGGACTCTAATATTAAGGAGGAGATTTTTATTCCATCACGAATTCCTTAAAACTTCACGTGTTATTCTTCTAGAAATGCATTGGAGGTATATTTTAAAACAATCCGATGGAAATTTTTATTAAGAAAAAGCTAAAGCAAAAATGATATGTCATGAGCCAGGTTCATTAGTTTTTTACTATAATATTTATTATTATTTATCTAAAATATTATCAAAAATATTTAATTTCAATTTTTTTGTTATCTTGTTACTCTTTTCCTAACTTTGTTCGAGGTTGGTGCAATAAGTGGCGCTTTAATTCTCCTCTACCAGTACTTACAGGGAGTAAGTCTTTCACTACTAACTCCCTTTCCAGACACGTCGTCCACTACTCGTATATCTGTCAACTTTCATTCTTAAAACCCTTCCAATCACAATTTGCTCAGAGATACTAACCAAGATAGTTGCTGTTGCTCCATAACTTTTTATCCAACGGTGTTACTTTCAGCTTTTGTCTAAAACAGTCATTCCTCACCTTATCACGCCATCCACAGGTATCTTTTTTTCATTTTCTTTGTTGGCTAACACCTATACAGGGCCGCATTCTTGATGATCGTTTTGTATATTTTTCCCTTTAACGTAATAGAGAACTACGGACCATTCATATTTTGTGTTATCTGCCTCTGATTTATTAAACCCGCATTGATTCGATGCAGCAGACACTTGTACAATCTATTTAACCATAATTTTGTAACAGGGAGCCGAGGCACTTGAAATCAGTGCAGACTAGAATCACTGTTCTATTCAGTAACATAAGAGCTAGACCGGTGAGACCGCTATGATCAGAGAATATGTATTCGGTTTTCATTCATCATACTCTTTCAAATGCGGTGCCACAGCTTAAACAATTCACTTTAGTGTGTTATCGCAGGAGAAATAGGTTTCGGCAGATTTGAACAATTTTTGAATTTGACGATGGATCTGGCCTCTTGAGCAAATTGTGTTAATAAGTTTAATAAACACATTAAGTTTGAGTTAAATATCGATCGCAAAATACGTCCAGTTTATTAAGTAGTGTAAATATAAAACGTTATGATTACAATTTTACTACTTAATAGGTATTATTATTAGAAGAAATAAAAGAAACGCATTATGCGCCGTGACATAGCACGTGATGGCAATTTTATTTTTGTTTTTGTTGCTATTAACTTCTGTCCTGTGTTACCACGCTCCAAGGGCCGTCGGTGGCCCGCGGATCGTAGTTTGCCCATGACTGGGCTAGTGATTGGTGATCCTCACTGCTAAATCAGAGGCCGTAAGTTCGAGTCCCTCCCAGAACAAATCTTTGGGTGATGAACATGATCATTTGATCTGTATCTGGATATAATTTATCTATAATATGTATGTATCAAGAAATGTATAAATACATTTATCAACAGTTTGGTGACCACATTACAAGCTCTGTCTAGTTTGAGATCAGACGGTCTTACATATGAAATGTGTGAGAGTAGTGTGTGAGTGTATTAACAGAATTGACATCAGATAAAACTAATATCGATATAGTAACGTTTTTAGTCAATAGTTTTCTAATCCCCTGGTGACTTTTTTACTTATCTGTTTTTGAGTGTTCACGGATGTGTACGTAAATAAGTAAACTTTAAACATAAATAAACTCTTTCGTACTGATCAAATCAAATGTAAGTAGCATCTCCTGGGATTCGCAAGATGATACCTACCGTGATCTCCATATACTATAGCTATCTTGGTCTCCATAGCTACCTTATATGGATTTGTACTGTACTTTAAGTGGTACAGTGCAGCATTTTCAGTACTATTTTAGAATGTTTAGTATATAAAGTTCGAAAACTGGTCACATTTAGGTCTTTCTAGTGTGTTTAACAACGTAGCTCTTAAAATGCTGAAACGCCCACATTTGAAATATGTCCTGTGTCACGGGGGACTTTATACATACGGGGGATATACAAGAAACGGACACAAAGAATACGCAAGCTTAGAACAACAATTTATGGATCACACATAGTGTTGTCCCATGTGGGATTTGAATCCACAACACTCAGCGCAGAAGAGAGCGGCGTGGTGACCACTTAAATCACTACACCATTCGTACAGTCAATTTGATATTGTAATAGTTACTAAAGGTAGTATTTAAAGAGTTTAAAACACATTTTAATGTTCTAAAAATGATGCTTTAAGTAATACGTATTGTAGCCGTTGAATTGAATCACAAGCTACGAAGACCGATAATGAACTATTCAAATTTTCCATTAATTTTTTTTTTGAATGGATGAGATGTGTGTACATCTGTGTGCTTGTCCGTTAACATTCAATGTATTTTTATGTACATTTTGAGGTCAGCTAGTTAGATAGAAGGTTAGGTAGAGTAGTAGTAGGCTAGGTAGAGTATGCTTTAAAATATGCTTAAGCAGGATAACAATATCAACCCATTTCTCTGATGGAAAAGTGTTGTAATAATAAGCTTTGGTTCTAAAATCAAAGGTACGTTTAATAAGTCACGCAAACATAAACCGAAATAATATCGGTTTATTGGCAAAGTAATCCTTGGTTTAAATTTATGACTATGCTTCCTATTTATTTTTGAAATTATCGTAATAAATGTAACCCAATAACCCTGTTTCCAGTTTTCAGATAATGTTTACTATTTTTAGAACTTTAATTATTTAAGTATCGTATTTATTTGTAACAGAGATTCTGCCTTTATATAAATCCAATCTACTAATATTTTGTTCACCAGACCATGGTAGAAGTATCTGAAATGTACCTACTAAAAACTTTGTACTCTCTTATTCAGACAAATAAATGAAACTACCTATTTTTTTATTTATTTTTTCTCTCTTCTTCTACTTTGTTTATACAGACAAATAGAATGATATTAAACAAAGAATAAAAATTTGAAGGTTTTCAAAACTTCAACCAATACAGTTTAGGGCCATTGTACTGTCATACATTATTTTTACTGCTAAAAAAATTCTCATTGAGAAGTCAGTAGATAACTTTTAACAAAAATATACCAACATAATTTATTTTATTATCATTGTCGCTGTAAATATACTTCTCTTAAATAAAACAAAAATACATCGATATAAAATGTGCAGTATTTTCGGCGTTGAAACAGAATGTTCAAGATAAGATGGAATGGAATGTTTTACGTAACGAGCTCTGCTAATAAAAATTCGTGCGCACACCTCGAATAACAAATGCACATCATGTTTTGTTTCGCAAATGTTACTACAAATCTTTCATAATCACTTATTTATTGCATACTAGCTCTTGGTTGTGGCTCCCTCTGCTTGTATGTCGGCTATTGCAGCAAAAGATTATCTATCTCCGAGCATCAAAGTATCTCCATGCCAAGTGTCATTGAAATCTGTTCAGCTGTGAAATCGTCACAGACAGATAGAGGTACTTACGTAGGTACTATTAAGTAGAGAGTAATATTAATTAAAGGGTTTTTATTATGTCTTATGTGTTTAATGTGAAAAGTTAACACTTACCGAATTGAAACCTCGCACCGAGGCTCCGTCTTTTCTCTCTGAACTTATTTCTGAGTATCCTCCTCTTCAAACGGTTAAGTACTACGTCAGCTTCATCCACACTCTCCGAAGAGGAAGTATGAACAACTTGAAACGTGCCACTTACAGAATGTCTTCTCTTCTTCGTAAATATATTCACATTTTTGTACTTAGATGCTATGTCTGAATAACCAAGTCTGTACATTTTAAGACGTTTTTTCATTTCACAATTAGCCGCATCATCGGTCGACACATTAATGTATTCACTGCCTGACATTATATCTCCAGTTGTACAAACGTGATACATATTTTCTTTGGCGGGTTTTGTAATTTTGTAACGCTCCGACATTGTTTGGGAGTTTGAGGGATTGTCAATTCGTCGCCGACGTGATGTAAACCAATCCGGATTAGGACTCACTCGAGCCTGTAAGCTTTTTAAGTAAGTATTCAGGAATGATATTTTGTTGTGAGGAGGGTTGTACACAACACCGGATTTAGAACGCGGCAAAACATCACTGCGAAATCCTTTTACACAGTTTCTTAAAGCCGTGTCATTAAATGATTTGGATTTATGGAGGTTCATGTCAGGTTCATTTTCGTTATTAGATAAAATGTTTTCATTTGTATGATTATTATCACTTAGTGAAGACATAGATGAAAGTGAAGAATTACGAACGATATTGAATTTTTCATGAGATTTTGTAGAATTTTCTTTATCTGTCATGGTTGTTTGATTTATATGGCCGCAAGTTTCGTTGTCTGAACTTTTGTAACTGCTTATTTCACTGAGCCCTTCGGACTGAAAAGGCGTGGTTTCTAAGCTGTTTACTTGTAAATTATTGTAGTTGTTTACTGTCAGTTGACTGGGAATGTTTACCACACCGTTACTGTTTCGTATAATAAAACTTTTGTTATTTTTTCTACAGTCATCGTTTGTCACAAGACACGTCTTGTAGACGCGAGTGTACACTTTGTCTCCTGAAATTGTGTTATTCTTCTTAATAGGCCTTTTGAAGATCATATGCCGAAAATCTTTTTCTTTTAAAGACTTACTTGATTTAAGTGAAATATCGTCAAAATCGGAGCTTTTAATAGAGATATTTTCATCATTTGTTTCGACTAAAAGATTACCGTCAGAATCAAAAAGTTGTACTGTTGGAAATTTTATTCCGGGGGAGAGATTTCGAGTTCGCAATTCCCATTTGTTTTGTTTCGGTTTCCTTAATTGTATGCGAATAACATTATCGTCTATTATAGGATCGTCACTATCACTGGATATATTTGTATTGGCCATTTTATATCTATACCCTAAGTTTTCAAAGTCAATAAATGATAGTGGATAATAACATGTTAATATGTTGTATTGTTGTCAACTCGCTAATCTGTTTGTTTACAGTCAGCTGTTCCTACACACACTGGCACTTCGCCAACTGAAACAATCCGGCATTCACTTTAAAATAGCACCAATGTCAATTTTGTTTGTAGACCACAAATAAATAACGTAATACGATAAATCGAGCAAATGTAAATGAACAAAGATGCACAGGTGAACACCGGTTACTTGCACGCACTGTAAAATGATTACTGAACATTACACTGTAAGCAGGCACTAATGTTGAAAACGATTGCATAAGTTAGCGTGTGTGTCGATTGCGCGGAATTGCATCGTCTAATGAGTTTGGCGTCGATGTTTTTAATTTGTCTCTATCGCAGTTAGATTAGGATTTTCACACGCGTGTAGTGCTGGGCAATGCGAGCGTAATTTCCTCTCCCGAGCGCTTTTCCTGCGGGAAGCACTCTGGGAGGGTCGCCGCGCGGATTTTTGGTCGTTCGCGACTCCGGACATTTCTGCACTGAGCGCAAACATCGGAATAGTTGAGGAACTATAAATAGAGAAAGAACGAGACGGCGATCTGGCCGGCTCCCCTTGAACCTTGTAGTACGAGTGTTTGTATTGAACAACGTAATCAGTGACGTGTGTGCAACTAACAAATGTTCTCACTGACACAGTTTCCCATTTGACCAGCCGGCGCGACCATGTGCATTCGTGACTAATAGTAGCGCAGATGGTCTTTACATAACATAGTGTTACGTTTCTTTGCATTCAGAGATATTAACTTGATCAAAGTATGTAAAACAGACACAATCATTGTTGTAATTTGTATTCTGCAAATTACAATAAAAATGTTACACAATGAAATCATATGAGTAGTGTAATCTATATACTCGTATATCCCAAATGTAACGTTAGTTTGTCGACACTTTAAAATTTACAAATGATGATTGGAGATTGATTCTTCTTTATTTGCAGCTGAACACAAGTTACCTAGCTAGGACTTCAGTTTTCCCCCCAGATAAGGAAATTGGGTCTACTTTGCTATTGTGTATCAATACATACGTTAATATGTCAAAAAGCACTGTGCCGATAATATATTAACGTAGGAAAGTTATGTGTCAATAGTCTATTTTTATTTTTTTTATGTATATTTAAATTTTGTCATGATTTACAACTTTTATCTATTTTTCGGCACATTTCTTTTTCTTGTGTCCAGATCGAAGCGTGGTCAGATTTTTAAACAAATAGAAGTAGACATTAAAAAATATTATACTGTGTCACTGTCGGAATGTAAAATTTGTGCCAACTTTATTTATAAAATATATTATTTGTGACTACAAAATGTGTCCTTTAAATATCGTCCGACCCGTTTTTAACACCTATGTAAGTAAAATAGTTCGTTGGAGTTGGTTAAAACGAAATAATATTTTAACACTTATTTGCTAAAAGGAAATGTAATTAACTCATATGACGTCAGGAGTATTGGGTTTGAGGGAAAATTTGCATAACACTAGAACCATGAGTGCAAGAGTCGACATTACCATATTTCATTATGTTATTTGTTTTAACAGGTGACGTCATGCGGCAGGTGTGAAAATAAAGCAAATAATTGTCATGGATGCCTTAAATATTAATGTAGTGATCTCAGTCACGAACTTCCTTTTAATAGACACATTAACCAGTCAGGATACCCATTTTTTTTTGCAGAAATAGGAGTGGCTTCTCAGATCTATGCCTCTAAGAACAAATAATGCTAACAGTATAGATAAGTTAGACTAATCATGTTTTTAATATTTATTCCGTATGATGCTGACTAAGAATAGCATCAATCCATCTCTTTCCGTCGTAGGTCTCATAAAATTCGACTAAGGGTTAGTACACCACAGGATAGGCACCAGCATCCTATTGGGTACATCAACTCACTGTGATCACAGCCCGCATGTCAAGCGTGGCGGTTACGGCAAAACTCCCCTTATGGCAAACACATGAAAGAAACGATCCCAAGTCACCAGCAGCTCTGTTGTTACTGGCTACGGTAGCAGTTTAGAAAATGGCAGGGCAGGGGATGCGAAAAATTCCCGGGTTAAATCGGACTGCCACGAATGACGACTTGACCTGGCAACATATAACACGCGCACGTTGTGGACCGACGAGAAAATACTCGAACTAGAGGAGAAATTACGCTAGTTGCGGTCGGACATCTGCAGCAATCATCAGTCCCAAAGTGGTGTTGGGTTTTTGGTACATAAGTCCCTCGTTAACAAAGTACTTAAGATCAAGAACGTGTCGTCGAGAGCCACGTACTTTATACTAAGAATAATCAAGAGATATTGGTGAAGATTTAACAGGTATACGCTCCATCTACCGCACACGCCGATGATGAGATAGAGACTATCTATGCGGACATTAGTCGAGCCATAGATACATATGTGTAAAACTCACTACACCGTTGTTATGGGAAACTTAAACGCAAGGTTGGGTAAATGAAGCGATGAAGAACTGCCAGTGGGGCAATTCGAAGTTGGTCGACACAATCACTGGGGTCAACAACTAGTCGGCTTCATAGAGAGGGAGTGCCTTTACATGATGAATTCTTCCTTCCGGAAGCGCGAACACAGAAAATGGACCTAGATGAGTCCCAATGGTGTCACCAAAAATGAGATCGAATTCACCATGTCGACGGAGAAACAAATATTCAATGATGTCTCCATGAGCAATATGATTAAAACATTGAATATCAACGCCAAGTTTGAAAGATCGCAGCTCATGAAATCCACGCTTCAATCATCACCTGTCCGTATGCAAAAACCTGAAAGCTTTCAGCACGGACTGCAGAATCGCTTCGAAGCCCTCTGGAGTTCCGTTGATACGAATGAACTTTACATATGATATATTCACATTATGTATGTTTATGTATCACGATGTGTTCAAAATATGTAATTAAATTTCATGTAATCATTAAAGAATAAGAGTATTTAACAATAAAATGTTCAAATATTTACCGGTCAAACCATGCAAGTGAATTGTGAAGTTGCAGATTGATGAGGTTGCTTTTGTGCTCGATATGCATTCAACGACTTTCATTTGCTTATTCGCTCACAGATGCAAATAGAAATAAACTCGTATTCCACATTTCATAGATTACAATGACGTACAAAAGTCCAATAACCTTTCAAGTGGGCCGGTTATTCGTGAAATCACGATGCTTCGCATTTATTGCTTTGTGTCTTGCCGTGTCATTATTTTTATCAAAAGAATATATCGGAATGCATTTTAATTATAAAATTCCTGTAATCGGGAAAAGTAATAGTCAATATAGTCAATATTGACTGCCTCGATGGCGTAGCCGTAACGAAAGCGACTGCTGTGTTTGATGTCTCAGGTTCGATTCCAGGGTCGGACCAAATGTTTGGATGTCTTCTATGTATAATATGTATGTATTTACAATAAAAAAAATATGAGTACTCTATCAGTCAGTCTAGTTATCGTAGTACAAGCTCTGCTTAGTTTGAAACTAGATGGTGTTGAGTGCTAAATGTCCGAATTATTTATTATTATTATATTGTTAATATAAAAATGACTTATTTATTTTTTATGAAATAAACTAATTTATTTATAACTGATAATAGCTGACTCGCACGGATTCCTGTGCGTTCTGTCAAAACTATAAGTACGCCCAGGTCACACACTGACACACTTCATCAATACTTAGCTCCTTTGGTCCTAGCATGATTTTATATAACCCATAACTTTCCTCAAAGAATGGGCCATCTAACATTAAAAATCAATTTTCAATTTGGACCAGTCGAATAGATTAGTATCTGCAACCAAATAAACAAATTCTCTAGCTTTATAATATTGGTATAACTAGGAACCAAACTGCTATAAATAAATATGATTAATCAATTTAAATAACAAAACAATTATAAATATTTTTTTTATCAGTCCTAAAATTAAGTTTATGGTCTTTTTGTATGTGGCAAAGGAGAAAGTTAATATTGGGCCTAGCAATAAATCAATAAAAATCATTATTTTATTCTGAACTAAATCACAAAATTTACAACCTTGTGGCAACACTTGACACCGACTGCCAGATGACAGCACTACACAGAGCACGAGAAAAAAATCTGCGTCTTTTCATTTTCATTCGTTTTGAGTGATAACTGTCCATACCTACTATAAAGTTCAGTGAACTTTGCTATTTTAAATTATCTGGCTCTCTATTTTGAGAAAATGATTACGCCTACCAGATATTGAAGTTATGGATCTCTGTGTGAAGTTTTCCATTGAGACGGTCTTAATAACTCTATTGACAGAAGACTCTTGGACGACAAAGTAATTTTTGTTAATTATTCAGTGGTCTGCACCCTGTAAGTAGCTCTTTAAGCTAGGCTTTTAACCTGTTAGGAAACAAAACCAGACTTATGTACCTAATTTTAAGGTCTACAGCGTCATATTTCAATCTCAAATATCGAATAATAAATACTAACATATATTATACATAAATTGGAGTTTCATTTTATTTTAACTTCCTGCTTTCACTCCTTAAAAAGGTAAACCTACTTCGTCTACTTAGTGGATATTGGATGTACGAGTAAAGTCTTGTCTTCGATTGTAGTGACTGTTCAGGATATGCGAAACGTGGCATATGTTTGATGTCATACCAGGCTCTCTACGTGTACTCTATGCATAAAAACATTACACAACTGAGGTCATTCAAAAACATTTCGTAAATAACATCCAAAAATTATAATAATAAAATATAACCTCAATTTTCACATATGTTCATTCTTGTATTGCCAAATATCACTAAATTTTCAGTGTAGTCTTTGTTTTACATACTCTTACAAATAAAGTAAAGAAAGTATGAAGTCGGCCCCTTTTCCTTTATAACTTGTAGATAATATGTGTTTATATTGTTATATAATATAGAGATAGAGACGCGAAAACATCTCAAAATCGTGCAGAAATAGGTTTTTACTATTTATATGTATTTCAGTTATTTGCGTAAGAATATTTTTGGCAATAGACTGTAGATAATTATGTTTCAAATATAAGTCTGAAGAATGTCCATGGGTTTTCTCTTCCATCATAAATTAGTTCAGAGAGTTTAGCATAATATGAAAGAACATAGTTTTTGTAACTAAAATTTAAGTGATAATAAATTACCAGACGCTAAATCTATTATTCTTTTTTATTTTTAATTGTATCGTAATCATATTTAGGTATAAAATAATTCAGATTATTGTAAAATGTAAGTCTTTATTTCCTTGTTTTACTTCAAATGATGACGATGACGATTGTCGTCATCTCCTCGACTGAAAGACGTCTATTGTCAGACACAGATGGAGGTTTAAATACAGAATCAATTGTGGTGAGCATTGGGGGAGCGTTGTACTCATCACAACAACTGATGCTGTGCTGCTCGCATACGTCTACTCGTACTTCCTGCAACCTTCACTAGGTCATTGGATCACCTTGTTGGAGGCCCACCCACGCCACATTTTCTAGTACACAGTCACCTCTACAGTACTTTACTCAATAAAAAATAAATACTATGTATGGTAAAGTTTACGTTGGTTGAATAAAATAATGTTTCCGTAAAATTGTATAGAGAGTTACACAGAATACATGTAGATCCGTATTAAACACATTTTGGTAAATATAACGTGGTCTTGTTGTTATTTTTGTTGAGAAATAAAAGCATGAAATATAAAAAATTGGAAGTTTATGGAAAGATAAAGAAAGTTGTAGAGGGGACAAGTTGTGAATGTCGATGTATAAAGAGTACATATATTTGTGAACCCTCCAGTTCAGTTGAACACTCGTGCCACCAATGCAACCATATCCAGATGGCTGAAGTCCGATGCTTACTACTACCGCTTTCACGTGTAACTTTTAATACTTATGAATTAAACAAGTTTCAAATAAACAACTTAAAACGATTAATAAAACTTTTATTAAATTGAAGTGAGTGAACAAAAAAGTTGTAGGTCAACATTGGATATTTGTAGGCTGATAATATTTGTACAAACGTTGAGCACACACAGGCTGCTTAATAAAGCGTACGTTATCCAGCAAGAATGGCAATATTGCAAGGACTTGCACCGAATTGCACCATCTGTTTTTCCACTTAGTCTTTATGAATTGTGTCTGTTTTGAAATGCATTTTTTTATCAAGTTTCTCGCACACTTTAGAAAGAAATCATTTCTATTATAAAGAATGATATAATAGAAACCACTGTACAGTATTAATTATGAACTTAAAGTTAAACTTATGCTAGGAGTCGATCTTTATGTTTTTTTTAAATAGTACTCTTCATTGAAAATATATTCTAAATCCTTTTCTAAATGACGATATCAAATCAACCTATCGCTATTCACTGTCTTGGGCAATTTGTATTCATTCGCTGCCAGCCACCTTCTTCAAGTCGTCGGTCCATCGCGTCGCAAGGCGCCCTCCATTACGTTTGCACAATCGTGGTCTCCACTCTAGTATACTTCGGCTCCAGCGACCATCGGTTCGTCTGAAGACATGGCCGGCCTACTTCCACTTCAGCGTTCTGATTCTCATTGCGATGTCAATTACCCCCGTTCTCTGTCGAATAACCTCGTTACGAATTTTATCAGCCATCCTCCATACCCTCCATCGCATGCTGAGGTAGTTATTCTTTGGGGGTGCGAAGAATGACGATATACCGAACCAAATTTTTTACCCAACACAAATATTATATCGACTGCCTTGGTGGCACAGTGGTTCAGTATGCGACTGCCGAACTAGAGGTTTCGGGCTTGATTCCTGGGTTCGACTAAATGTTTATATGATCTGAAAATATGAGATTTGTAGTTTGGATGTTATCTATGTTTATTATGTGTGCATTTACAAAAAAATATATTACTTCAGTTATCAAGTATCTATAGTAATATACAAGGACTGCTTAGTGCGGGACTAGATGGCGTTGTGTGTTAGATGTCCGAAATATTATAAAAATATTAATTTAAAAAAAAATATTATTATCCATAATTTGAAAAATAAAAGATTGTGCATTAATATTTACTTTTGCAATCCTGATCATAATGATATTTTTCTTTTGAGCCCTTCCTTTCACGACAACAGCACAACTTCTTTTTAACGGACTGGAAGATCTTCATGGATCCATGGATCATGGGAGCCCTTCACACACAATGTTCAAACGCAACCGTCCTGGAATCAACCGTATCCGGAAAGCATCTACGTTATCCGGAAGGTAAGAGCTTTGCGTTTCCTCTCCAACCACTCTGTAAAATGGGTCTTACTGCCGCTATTGCAGCGTACCCAGCATTGGGTTTGGCAAAACGCTGCTGCCACTTCGCCACCAAATTTTAGTGTAGCTTAGGCCAGCCAGCTTAGGTGTGACTCTATTGGTAACTTACCACGTTCTATAGTATCCTTGCATAACCGATACTGTATTGCAAGGAGTACTACATCCAGATCCCAGGGTGTAGATCTGGTAAATAGGTTTGTCGCCTCCAAGGACATCGTACAGTACGCTTTTATTACTCAGATGGTCATCGTACGTTGTGGCCTTCGCAAAATCAATTCATATCAGTTGTCTAGTACCCAAGTACCCATAGTACAAGCCTTGTTTGTTTAGTTTGGGACTAGATGGCGTTGTGTGTCGAATGTCTAAAATATTTATTTATTTATTTCGGACTATCAGAGTGTTTGCCCATACTGGTGCACAACAGCACAACTTACTTTAAAACTTTGACTAAATAATAAACATTTAGACTTTCTCAATGGCGTAGCGGTAGTGAAAGTGACTGCTGTGGTTGAGATCACGGGTTCGATTCCTGGGACGGACTAAATGTTTATATGATCTGCAAATATTTGTTTTTGAGTTTGGGTGTTTTCTTTGTATGTATTTACAAAAACAAAAAAGTATAAAGTATCAGTTAGTCTAGCTATCACAGTACAAATTCTGCTTAGTTTGAAACTGGATGGCGTTGTGTTAATGTTCGAAATATTTATCATTATTATTATTACTTATATATAAAATGATAAAATAGTTAGATTGATTAAATAATACATAATTTTTTATTTATGTAATTTTTAACTCAAATAACCTGCTATAAGAAATACTCTTATTTAAGGAATGATTTATCGCTTCAATGTCCTATTGCCCACTTAATCTCTAAACCCTGAGCAGCCAGCCTAGACAAGAAGGAACTATGCAAGTTAATGCACATATAAGTGAGCATCAGCAGTTAAAATTAATTCAACCTAAGTGAGAAGAATTTTCTGTTAGGTATGCATACTTGTTAATTCAGCTTAGAACAATATTCCTACAGTTCGGTATCCGTCAATGTATGAAGTCTTTATTGCATTGGATAGTTGTAAATAACAAAATCTCAGAAAGTCTGGCGTCCCATTGATGCCGGGGTGACAGTTATCGTGATAGGTTTACACTACCACGACGATTGTCATGCCTTTTACGTCCCCAAGCGTGGCATGAAAAAACATCTCACTAGGCCGCCATAGTATTGACACGCCGCCACACTGAATTGTCTGCATTTGCAATGAGTATGGTGACCACAACTCTTTGGTTTCTATTCATACTTTCCATCAGGCAGAGTAGAGACACTTTGGCAGGCTTTTTACATAGGAAAAAAAAAGTAATGATTCAAAAATTATTTTAGTCTAGGATAGCACATCTATAGTGGTAGGTTGGCTGAATAACATTACGCTGATATCAAGAAGAGTATCAATAAAAAATATTGAAAAAGTCTTTTTGAGAGACGCAGGAGACGTTGTGCAGGTCTAGTATATCAGAAAAAATGTTTATATTTTTTTATTGACATCACTTAATACAACGTCTCGATCACGTTTTCTACTGCAAAACACAAAGAAGATGAATAAAAAAGAAACCTATTTCACTTATTAATAATTCATTTCATGTTAATAACGTAGATTTATAAATGTAAAAGTATTGTAGACTACTTCAAACTATCAGAATTTTTAACAACAAAAAAAAAATAGTAATTAAAAAATATAAACTCGTCATCATTATAGTCATGACGTTTAATTAGTAGGTGTTGCATTGTATTCTAAGACTGAAATCTTCACTTTTAATTCATATTACTAGTGCTCTTCTATTTACTTTAACTAAATACGGTACTGATAAAAAACTAAACTAATTATCTCCTTCTTGACTTCTTTATGTGTGTGTTGATGGACGGACTCCTAATCATCTCATTGAAAGAGTCAACTAAGAGAACAAACTGCGCAGAACAATAGAAAGAATACTGCAAATAGAAGGAAAACATAACACAAAACTTATCCTGCCAACTCAACTGGCGAGGCAAAAAAAAAAACAAAAACAAAAAAAACAGAACCTTCTATGTAAGGAGAGACCTATATCCAGAAGTGCACTATTATAGGCCGATGATGATCACTTCTCTATAACATTTTAATAGTTATTATTGTATTATTTCTACTTCTGATGTCAAAAAAAAAGGGTATAAATTTTCATGTCTGATTCATCGTGCTGTTTTCTTTAACTTTTCTTCTATCGACACTCATCTACATGGTATCACTATTTATGGCTGATTATGCAGTGAATAAATACTTTACTACTGGACAAAGCTGTAAATTCATTCAACTGATAGACGCGCGATAGATAACATTACATGTGAAGATATAAAAAAATAGAAGTAATTTAATTGAACTGAATTAAATGCAAATTCATTAATAACATGAAAATTAGGTTTTTTTTATTTATGGTATACTGTCCATGGAAATCTAAAATTCAGGTGTCACCAATTGGTTTTGAGTTCCATTCTCAGGATCAGAGCCCTCCCAGAAGAGGTTGAGCTTCGGTTACATAGAGAATTTTTTCCTTGCATTTCACCAAGTGAGTGGCACTCGATGTAAAGCAAGAAAATTATTAATATATATATAAATTATTTTTTTTTCAGTTTTCTAGGAGGCATGAGTATGACTTTCGCCGAGCCAGCCTTTTGTGTCGAAGTACGTTTCTTTCATAGATGAATTTAAAAAAATAATTCGTCATAAAATCTTAAAAAGGGTTCTTTGTCTCGCTTTCACGGGAGATTTTCTTAAATATGAAAACAATTAATCTAATACATACTTTAATATTTTCATAAACTCATTGCACTAGCATGCTGACTCCAGCCAAGGCTTCTAGCATGATGACTCCAGCCAAGTTTTCTTTTCTTAAATAATAAGAAAGAACATTGTAATATTTTATTACAAAATGGTTTAATATAAAACCATCATGCTTTCATCCCTAAATTTCTCACCTGCCTAAAAAGCGTTCGAAAGAGAAATTACGGTCGCTTTTATTGCTTTTATTCATCAGTTTAAGATGGTTTAACGCTTTAAGGCATTGTTTATGCATGAGGTGTGCTCATCTGTCAAAAAACATCTGTTTACTTTATCCCTCTCAATTTGCTGGGCTATTGTTTTTACGCGATTTAAGCCTCTTTCAAACCCTCGCTCGGTTTAAGATATTTTTAGAATTAGAGTAAGTTTTACGTTTATGTACTTTTGTTAGGCTTTGACTGGTTCTTTTTATTGGTATTCTCTGTAACGTCATCATCATCATTAATAAAAAACCTCACATATTTCAGATTTCAAGCTAGGCAGAGGTTGTACTATGGTAACCAGACCGTCGGCTCAGCACACGCTGGCGGTTTGTTCCGCCTGGGCAGCGCAGCGTGGTGTCCTCACTGCAGTTATTGGAGGAGATCTCTCGCTACTGGCCGTCATACGCTCCATGGTCGGTAGCGACAGTTGTTTTATCGCGGTCGCAACCTTCTGCGAAGACGTAATTTCGCGGAAGGAGACGGCGGAGAGGGCCCGGGAGGACGACCTCCACTCGGACCCAATCCGCCGCCGGCGAACCGGGCGACGGAGGCGCGCGTACCAACGTCTCATGTCGCCTTGAGTGTGGTCGCGGGTGGACGGGACGGGTTTTCATCTCCATCCGCTATAGTGGCCAACCGCGAGGAGGCGACGTCCGCGTGTGCCGTACATCGCCTAAATGGAGAGGTTATCCGCAGAAGGTGCCCGCGCTAGCGGGCAGGCGCTAGGAGGGATCTGGATGTCGTAATAACAGCTGTTCCCGGATTCCTCTTATGTCAGGCGCAGAGTGGCACACCGTGTGGTTTTAGTCGGTCCGATTCCGACACACCACCCCGCCGTAAACCCCGGTGGGGTGACGGCCCGAGGGGGTTTCCACAGGTTAAAAAAAAAAAAAAGGATGGTAACCAGACCGTATATAAATACATATATAACGATATATATATTTCTCAATACACGTAGATTGTAGATAAATTACATAAATACAAAAAAAGTGATTAGCTCATTACACAATTGTATTCAGTAGAAATCGAATACAAATAACCAATAGGCCGTTCAAATGATTACCTGTTCTTGTCTCGATTTTATTAAAGTTATATTTAACATATTTATCAATATTTTCGAGCCATCAATAATCCAAAGAATTTTCTAAGGTCTTTTTAACTGTTACTCTTACAAAGAAAGTATATTAATACAGATATGAATTTCTTCACTCGTCGTGGTTAATGTAAATAGCGCATGTTTTCCAATAGGACGGTATGTATACCGTCAAATAACGGTACCTTTATTTACCTGTTGGCCAAATTTACGGTGCTGAAATTTACGATGCACGGAATTTGTGTGTGATATTTTAATTTAATTGCCAATGACTATACAGAAGTTTGCTATTATTACTTTTCAACAACTTGGAACAAAGGGAGCCAGCTACGCAAGATAACATCACTACAAAGAGAAAAAAATTTGAAATAAATCCTAATTTTCCTTTTTGTACTCTCAGACGGATTGGTATAGGTACCCATGCGTCTGGTCAGCGTGGTATAGTTGGTCAATACCTCCTTTCTATGGAGAGGCTTAAGTCCAACAATGGACTATTAAATATTTAGTGTTATAAACCATATACGTAACATCACAATACAGCCAATGGGAGTAAAGCATCAATGAACAAGGACACAGCTGAAATTGCGGTCAGCTAGGTGGGTATAAAGACACCATTTCGAAAATAATCCACTAAAATGTAACCTGAGTAGTAAAAGAATAAAACCTTATTTCTAAATTCAGTAGGTAAACCAATTCGCTGAAATAGTTTCATTATAAAGCAAAACCTTGTGCTATTACTTTTTATTTGTTTCTGTTTGAAAGAAACCATCTCCTAATGAATTCTGGCTTCAGTCGATTACAATTGTTTACGCAATTTAAACACTTTTCTGCAAAATAACGCGTTTATATACCGTGAGGATAATTATATAATGAGGATAATTAGTACGTATGTATTTAAAATAATAAATATGTTTTTAAAAAGTAGTTGGAATTTTTAACTCCGTTCCGCTTTCTTTGTTAACAATTATCATTGGTATTATAATGGCTTTCTAAATAAAACATTTAACCTGTCTTATACCAAGATATTCAAAATTTTTTAACTGTTTTAAAAATCTCGTAAACATAAAAAATCAAAACCATTAAACTATTACTAAAATTATATTTCTTTAGAATTTGTTCACGAATTATATTACTTACTGTGATTAAATAAAATTAAATAATCGTTTGAAAAGTTCTAGAATTTGTAAACGAAACCTTGTTAATTGTATTCTGATTTTAAAAGCATTTATCAATTAGTATTCGTGATCTACCATTGTTATAAAATTGTTGAATCATATCTGCACGATAATATCGGATAATAGATGGAATTATATGAATTTGATAAAGATATCCCGGTGAGTTTTATATCAATTTCTCGGTTTGATGGATAAACGATTGGTTTTATGTGTGGCACATAACAGAACAATATACAATACAACGAGACGTTTACTATTGTAGCTTGATTTTGTTGACGACATTGAGGTATACACAAAGCAACGAGATGTGACATAAGTGACACTTATGAATTGATTGAACATTTCTATTTTAGGGTGAGGCTATTTGATAGGCATTGGAAGTCCTGGGTCATCAGCTTCGACATGACCAAAGTCTTCGATAGGTTTTCGTATCGTTTGCTTCTCCAACTAGTCTCATCTTCTTTCTTCCTCTACACTGTAACACAATCTGACCTTTCCCTCCCACTACGATCTCGGGTATTCTAAGTGGAGTGTCTGAAGGCTGCCATAGTGTGAGTCTCCATGCTACATTGTCCACATTCGTAATGAGGATGGTGACCACTGCTCTTGGATTCTATTCATGCTGTTAATGAGGCAGAGTAGAGTTAGTTTGGCAACTATTATAAAAACAATGTCTAGTGGTTAGATATCCTGTGTACTTAGCCAAAAATCGTGTGCCCAATTGTTAGCCAGGATAAATGGTACTGTGATAAGCCGGATAATTTTTTGTCTAAGTGTTATTTTTCTACAACAGTCTGGTTACCATAGCACAGACTCTACCTAGTTTGAGATCAGCCGTGTGTGAAATATGTAATATTTTTTGTAATTATAAGATTACAACAAAATATAGACCGGCACAAAAATAGTACGTGGTTTGAATCATAGCACTTTGGTAGCAATATACGAGTATTGTAACATAACCACTATCCCTGAAATCCCTATTTAAAAATACTTGCGTTGCTACTCCAGTAAATATAATTTACCGTAATTGTATTATAATTATCCATATGTACCTTAATTAATTGTTCTATAAACAACAGTTCAACAGTAACAGTTGGTGCCGTAATTACTTAGTGATCTATAACATCTTGAGTGTCTATATGTGTATTAAACATAAGCAGCGTACTTATGTACACAGGTTATACTCGTATATAATTAGTATATACGCTTTGATGAATACGCAGGTAGTATATATATTACTTGCGTATAATAGTATTTATACTACCTGCGTACTCTAGATACACTCTTGTTAGTTGTTTTTAAATGTTTCTGTTTAACATTCATTATAGAGTACAAATAGTCCTGATTTAACTCAGTTTCACTCATAGAATTGAGTTAAATTGCTTTAAAGAAGAAAGAAAAAAAAAACAGTTGGTTTACGAATAGTGGTGGTGGTTGGGAATTGAGTAGACATTACATATAGAAAACGATTGTATGATTGTTGGCCTATTTTAATATTTGATTCAGCAATTTGATAGACATTCCTAGTGTTTGCGTAATTTATATCGTATTGGCTCCAATATTGACTCCATACCACTCCAATCTTTCTCCTTTGTTTTACTCACGATGGAATTTCACATTAATTTCATTTCATTTCGTACCCTTGTCACATTTTATTAGTTGGCCGCTGTATCACCCAGTGACATGTCTGAATATTTGTTTTCTACATTATAAATGTTATTTTTGTCCTAAAAGAAATGCTTAAAGAATCTTTTTATAAGAAAGACTATTCTATTTATTGAGTGTGATATTTATTAATCTAATTACGTCGTTTAATCCTATTATTAAATATAAGATCAGTAAACAAATGAGTAGCAATATAATTGTATTACCAATAAAATAATTCTGTGATAAAAATGTTCATTAATATTGTGTTTGAGTGTAATGTATGTATTTTATTTATTTTATATGCATTTAGAAATATTTAACTATGTTTATCAGCAGTTTGGTTACCATAGCATAGACAACTCGTAGCTGACTCCTAGCAGACTGTAATCAGAATATTTTTTTAATCTTTGTTCCTTCACTCTCACAAACCAATAGAACGACTATCCGATCCGAATAGGACGAGGTCAGGCGCAGGATCGACGGCTTTATGTGTTCTCCGAGGCACGGGATAACAATTCGTGTGATCCACGCGATAACGTTTCAGGTATGTATGTAAAGTAACCCGCAACACGTGATAGTCTAAAATAGAAATTATCTTTTAAAATAAAAAAAAAGTAAAAAGGTTATAAGAATCTGACAGTCATACATTAGCAGACAATATCATAAATTATAACATGTAAGTTGTAAAATTCCTAAATTCTATATATTTACCGTTTCCATGATGTGTGTTCAAGTGTATGAATGAAATAAGAAATATCAAATAACTTTGTTACATAAAGGGCAATACAGACGTTTATAAGAATCTCGTTTTGGAACCTAAATACGTCGTAGCACATTTGCTTCATCAATTTACTATAATGGTCTTTTTATAAAACTCGTCTAAGTTAATTTACACGTATGTAAGTATGCTTCCGTTTTGTGAGGTTGACGGTACTGGTAAAATTTTGCGAATAGCAGTGTCCAGCTTAGTTGCCTATGACCCAGATTCATGGAATGTTTGCGCGGCTGTTGCCATGACGATATGGCGGAACCAAAGTGTCGAGGTGCATTTGTTAAATTTATTTGGTTAACCTGGTCTCATGAATTTAGTTAGTCGCTGTGTAAGAGAAATGTTTTTGTTATATTTTTGTGTTTTTTACAATATTATTTTTATTTTTTAATATGAACGTTGTATACTGACAATACACATTAAGTAATTGGTTAAATGGCGTATGAATTCTTTAATCTATGAGCCTTAACCAGGCCGTCTGTGGTGGTACTATAACGTGGGAGGTCTACTTATAGTAGGCAGTAAGTGAACTTTTGAAATAGCTGAAATAGAAATTTCATCTAACCTAAGCGACTACTGTCACCCATAGGCACTTCTATTCAAGAGTCATAAGTCACATCCTAGAATAAGGAGGTCTGTGAAAAGCAACAAGCGATTGATTAAAAAAATGGCAAATACGAGGACATTCCGATAGAGCAGGCCCATCTATGTCAATACAAATACACAAAGAACTCCGTTAATATCTAAACTATTAACTACTACGCACGCAGAGTTACTTTAATTATAATGTGTATGACAATTCGGATGCAAATAAAAATAATAATTTAGATATTTAAAATAATAAGGAAAAACATATTTCAGTCGCTTAAAAAAATGAAATACATGTTTAGTTAATACTATATTGAGCATTGTTGTCGATGTGCTTCATTAATTTCTATAAAATTTTATGAATACCATTCCTATAGGAATTTTGAAGAAAAGAACTTAATAACTTCTTGAAGGCGTTTGTCACGTCTCATTGGATATGAAATTAATTTGACATTTTAAACACTACACGACAAAATTTTCACACTCGCCACTATTATTTAGACATTTCAAATTTACAGTATACTAATTTTTTGCGTCTTCACTGTGACACAATATGTTGGTGAATGTCACTGTTTATGTGAAAAAGAATCAGTGTATTTACTCTACACAGTGTATCGTGTCTGCTTTATGTGTATTTAAAATTTAAAGCCTTAGTGTTTAACATAGCAAAAAATATACGAACAAAGGAAACATAATTTGTTGTTTGTGTGGCGCGCTTGCAGTGGAAGAATGAGAGAACTTATAGGAAAAGAAAAAAAATCTAAGGCTATTAGAATGTGGTTGGGGGTAGGATCAGGACAAAAAGTAATTAATATAGTTCAGATGAACAGAACGAACGAACGAACAGTTGACTGAAGTCAATAAACCTAAAACTGGCAAAAAGTGGATGTGTAATATGCCTCTGCCTACCCCTCTGGGGAAGTAGGCGTGATAGCATTAGCTGGAGTAAAACAGAGTATTTGAAATGTAATTACGGAGGGATAGCGGAAACAGGGTATAACATCTACATAGGCAGCCATGTGCTACCCAAAATGAACAATTTCAGGTATCTGGGCTCGGTATTGTGTATTAGCGTTGTATGTCTCAAGTATCAGTGATCTCAGTCAGGTGTCTTTTGCGACTCCAAACTGCCTATTTGAGTAAAGCCAAAAATACGAAACAATAGCGCGACCAGTCATAACTTATAGAGCAGAGTGCTGCAGCAACTACTTACCAATGAAATGAAAATGCTTCGATGGACAGGAGTAATCAACGTGGACAGGGTGCAAACCAGTACACCAGGGGATCGCTCTAAGTAACACCAATTGTCGAAAAAGTGAGGGGAAACCAATTGCATTGGTATGACTATATCCAGCGAGGCAGGGATAACACTACGTCAAAAAGATCCTAAATATCCTTGACTAATCACGAGGAAAAGGAAAACTACCCTCTATCTGGGGTCCCAGACATCTCTGGCTCAAACGTACAAAAAGATCGGACCCCAGCTAAACGGGAAAGAGGGTTTAACAAAAAAGAAGAAGAATAATGTTAATTAAATAATATTTATGTTCAGCATTTTTTTCATGTTGTGTAAATCAGTATAATAAAATAAAATATTAATAAATAACAATTGTCTTTTACTACCACGACACAGTTAAAGGTAAACGCTCTCTTTTCTACTAATCTCATGGTGTTGACATTAATGGGACTTCTGGGACTAAGATATCAGTGGATGGCAGATCTCTTATAGGATTACTGGGACGAAAAAATGTGAATTGTCTCATCATGGGACAAAAATATAGGACTAGAGAAACAGACCTCTATATACTGTGACAGTTTTCTGACAGAAAACTATTAGTTTTAAGATATTACTAATAGCTCTGATGAAAAAAACCAGATTATTAAGTTTCATAGGAATTGTATCGTATAAGAATACAATTCTTTTTCATTTACACACTTTTCAGATTGAATACTATAAAACCCGCCCTGCAAAATTCTAAATCAGTATACCAAGTAATTGTGCATTAATATTTTATGTTGTTCTCTTTCACCAAATGGACGGCCCATAAAACAACCTTTTTTGATGTTTAGTACCACACATAGGTTAAAAGGTATTTGATAAGTGCTTGGGTATTAAATAACCAATCGTTTAATGGACTTACTTAATTTTTGTATACATGTTTGCAATGTAAACGAATCGGAAGCAATTATTTCTTTATTGGAATAGACGAGTGATGTGGTTGTTGGCTTCACCTCTAACCTAAAAACTAGGACTGTCCTTTGGCAAATTGATACGAAGTTAGATTTTCATTTTCGTTTCATGAATTTTGTTCGTAAATTACTTAAAGTTTCAACTTATTAACAACTGAAGCAATGAAAAGGTCATTTAAACCTTAAATTCTTAAAAAAATTAAAGTTTACTAGGAAATCCTGGCAAGTAAGACCTATTAGCGTATTATCATATTAACCTCGAACTACACTATTTTCTTTTTGGAAAAATGAAAATTATTTGTTACGCATTATAATATATACGTCAAGATAATAAAATGTACAAGGGAGTACTTTTAAAACAGTAAATGGATTTTTTTTCGAAAATATATCCTAAAACAGACTACTAATACGTCATAACGTCTATATAACTGGATGACGACTAAGACCGATCGTTCTGCAGAAGTCTTCAGAAGAGGCAGATATCCCGTAGGGAATACCACGTGATTGATACATAGAATACTTCGTACTCTAAATTTGTAAATAGAAAAGTATCTTTATCCGTCTCATGGAGTAGATGAAAGGATGGATGAGCGTGGCATACGGGAAGGATGGATATAGACTAGATATTATCGCAATAACCGACAAAATACAGGCGGAATCACGGGCAGTTGTTAGTTCTTAATATAAGCGGGAGTAGTTAGTTATAGCAGGTGGAATCTTCACACAGGACCTTTAGACCTTATATAATTCAAAGTAATTGATTAATTACAGTCGTATTAATTTCATGGAGCTACCTGAATATCTTATAAATTATGACTTAAGACTTGTCAGCCATAAATCATCCTTGGACTTATCACGGTAATTGCTTAATACTCGTTGTGGTGGCATTCTTGGCAACTGAATTAATTATGATACACGACCAAATTTAAGTGAATATTCATTTATGTACCCGTAAAATGGTAAATAGGCAAATTCTTAAACCAGTTATACGTTTTTTTTTCGTTTTCTATTCTCTTTTCGTAACTACTTTAGGTACCAACATAAAATAGTGTTCCTAATGTACTTTACACATAAATACATTGTGAAATAGGACTAACCTAAAGCAACAGAATTTAGTCTGTCTGGCCAGATAGATAAGCGAATTGAGTGTCGTTGATATATTTTGTTGTTTCAGAATATCAAAGTTTTAATCACATCAAAGTTTTATGAAATCACGGATCGATTATTATAAAAAGACTTTTTATAGACACCAGAAGTATAACTCGTAGGTAGAATATATAATTGATTGAAAATCCATTAGTATGTTCATACAAATCTCTCTAAATTAAGTTCTACATGAGTGTTAATATTTTAGAGAACAGTTTGTCTTTGATGCATAATATTAACGAAAATGACAAACACTGCAGGAGACGTCAAATGCTTCAAATAATGTTTTATCCATTATGGTCACACAGGAAGCTTAAAAACTTTACTGAAATATATTATTGCACCGCTTATGCACGGAAAGAATCGAAGATTTAGTTACAGAAAATCTAAAAAGAAAAGGGTACATAAACCATTTGGAAGACATTACCTGCTAACCTGGATTTAATTTTAGTTCAAATGTTATAAGGCAATGGGTCAATAGGGTACGGTTTGAACTCATAACCTTTTGCCCAGACAGCGGTTCGGATTGACTGTTCGATGGGTTTGGGGGCTCTGTTCATAATACAAATTGGTTCTCAACTGAGTAGTGTAAGATAATGTGGTTTAAGAGTTTTGTGTTAATTCTAGTTGTGTGATTTTGTAATGGACTATGTACAGAGAGGCATAACAATGTTTGATTATAATAAATAGTCTTAGAGGAAACTTTGAATAACTTAAAATAGTAGTACAGTACAGTAATTCTTATTTTTTTATACAAGAAATTTTATTTTTTATTTACAATATTATGACATTCAGAGTTTACCGATATAAATAACGTATTGCAAAATAAAATCCTGTTAAGACGATACTAGTTACTAAAAAAATCAATGCAAATGTAATAAAAACATTAAAACAAAATGTTTTCAAGTTTTCTTTAAAAAATTTAAAATACTCGTAAGTCATGAACATATTGTAAAAAACTAAAAAACTCTATTCTTATTTCCATTTCTATTTTCTCTATATTAAAAATATATAGAATTGGTATAAATATAAAATTGTGCGTTAGTTGAACTCGCTTTAGGCCTTTCCTTTTGTGTGAGCAGGGATTTAATAACCGTAATACGCATAGAGGCCGATTTCTTGCTGAAAAGGTTTTCTTTGATTTTGTAAATATCTTTGTGATATCAAAGCAAGTATACAATATCTTTGTGGAAATTGATGTATATTAATTACAAAAAATTAAACTAAAATTAAAGATGCTAATAGCACGAAAAGCGGCGAAGTGCAATTATAACAATACAGTGGTCGGACAGAAAATTAAAAATAGAGAATATCCAAAAACAAGTAATTCTTTGTTTTTATAATATCCAACTTATAAACTTTTCACTTTTACTATAGAGACTTGTAGACGTTGTAGAGACGAACGATATAGATCACTTTGTTTGTGCTCTTGGCCTAGACATGGACAACTGGGCCGTACCCAATAGAAAACATAATTTATGAAGTTTAGTATCAAGCCAGTTTTATAATTAAATAGGTAGAAACAGAAGGACAAAGAACAGCAGGGGGGAAACACAGATCACTGGAAAAGGATGTTTCTGTGATCAGCTGTGTCTGATCTCCTAGGAGTCTAGTGGCACGCCTGAATGCCATCATTGCGATGGTCAGACCGTGTACACAGCGCTCCACACGTTGGCAGAAGGCCCGGCATGGGTGGAGCCGAGGTGCAACCTTGTGGCGGCCATCTTAGTGGGGATTCTCTTGCTCAATAACGTGATTGCGAGCATGATACGGAACGAGAGCGCTTGGAACTCCACCGTATCTTACTGCGAGCAGGTTATGCTTGCGAAGGAGATAGCGGAGCGGGACTGGGAGAGGTTTAGAATTTGCTCGGTCCGCCATGCCCAGAAATGGGCCAGGTACTGCAGAAGATTCACTTATCGGAGATCGTAAACGATCTCCGTCCTCCATAAGCACAGGCCTGGGCGAGGTAGGTGAGGCCATCTGTCAACCTAGCAGAAGCATGTCGGGCTGGCGATGTGAGCACTACGGGCTGCGTTCGCTCTTTTGGGAGTAGGAAGAAAAGGGAACATCGGGGTTCCCACACGGTGTCTACAAACCGTAGGTGGCCTAAAGTACGTCGGGGTTCCAGGGATTTCCTTACTAGGGTGCACCTGGTTCCCCGTCTACTGGTAACTGAGACGGCGTGCGGTTTTTGATCGGTTCGAGTCCGGCCTAACCACCTTTCGGTGGTATCTGTGGGGATTGCCGCACAAAAAAAAAAAGGCGGAAACATGGGTTGACATTAGTCATGTATTATTCGGATAGAAAAAAACTGTCTTACACACATAGCCATTTTTCTCATTCAACAATCAGTACATTTCTTTACCTTTCATATGTTAAAAGACTTTGCAGTCTTTAAAAACATTATCAGAAGTTATATTGTTGTATTTTGGGTTTCACCTTTGAATTGTTTTTTTTACTGTATTTGATTATTTACTTGACAACCTGAACGATTTTTACTACCGTAAATCAAATTAAGCCTATATAATTTAAGTTTATATATATGTTATTTTGATACTATTGGCAACTATTTATAATTTATATTATTGACAAATCGGATATCGACGTTCAGGCCAAGATTGGTCGGCTTTTGAATATTTATAAAGAAGTGTGAATGAATTTAAAAAGGAAACTTCGATATTTTATACTTTTATAGTGCTATTAAACATTTTTCAAAGTATTGGAATATAATTTTTAAAGTTTCACAATGTCATTTTCATGTTCTGACACAAATTACTTAATTAGTATAATTGAAATATGTTTGTTTTAAAAGCGAAACGGAAAAGTATAAGTCCTTCGTCAATTTTATCATGCTCGAATTGAGGTACGTAACAAAATATATTTTTTATATAGAGTGAAAATAGCGACAAATTAATACGTTATATTACAAAAGTATTACTATTAATGTGCTGTTAAAAGTGTACAATTAAAAGATTGGAAATACACTCAGTTTTAGACACATTGCACGACACTAAGCACAAGCTAATATTAATATTTTTCAAACTGAAATTAGCGGGTCTCGAGTCTTATAAAAGCAACAACAGCCAACGTATGAAGTTACAGCGCCGTGTATACATATGGTCATTGCCTCAGGTCAATGTGCTATAACTGCATTTACACATGATGTTGTAAACAATATTTTTCATTTATACCTAGTCTTGCCATAAATATTGTAATAAAGAAAAAAGAAAATTGTTAACTGCAAATAACATTTATTACTTTTACAGTGTGTCAGTTTAATACATAAATATAAAACAATTAAAAATATAAAAAGCTTATTCGAAGTGGTCTCCATTGGCTGCAATACAGTCCTTTAAACGATGAGGCCAGTTATCAATAGAAGCACGCACTCTTTCCATGGGAAAATTCTTCACTGCCAATCGTATAGATTGTTTTAGGGACTCCAAATTATCATGGCGTTTAGAGCAAGCTGTACTCTCTAAAACTGACCACAAATCATAATCCAGCGGATTAAGATCGGGACTAGACGACGGCCAGTCTTCAGCTCTGATGAAGTCCGAAACGTTCGATTCCAACCAAGACTGCGTGGACCGAGCTTTATGACCCGGCGCCGAGTCTTGCTGGAAGGACCATACTTGGTTATTGAACATGGTGATGTTAAGGGGCTTAACTACCTTCTCAAGAATGGTATCTTGATACACTTGTGCCGATGTTTTGATACCTTTTTCACAAAAATATGGCTCAGTCACTCCTTCATAGCTAACACCCCACCAAACCATCACTGAAGTCGGATAATGTCCACGTTGCACTCTGTCGACTAATTGGGAAGCTTCCTTAGAGCTTTGAGCATAAATACGGTCATTTTGTTTGTTAAAATGTTGCTCAATTGTAAAAATTTTCTCATCCGTAAACAAAATTTTTCTGTGACCTCCCTTTGCGTACCGCTTCAGTAGTTGTTTCGATTTTACCACCCTATTCTTCTTTAAATTATCAGTTAAGAAATGGCCAGTGCGTCTCTTATAGGCTGCAAGTCCTAAGTCATCTTTTAAAATACGCGACATGGTTCTAGGTGCTATCTTCATTTCCCGAGATAAAATCTTTTGCTTTCGGACAGGATTTCTTCGAATTCTTTCCCTTACTGCTTTGACCACCTTTTTCGTACGAACACTACGTGGACGGCCAGATCTTTTTCTGTCACAAACAGAGGAGGTCTCATTGTACCTATTAATAGCCCGGTACACAAACATTTTACTAATACCAAGTGTATGGAGAGTTTTAAAAATTGCATTTGGCTCCATACCTACTTTGTGTAATGCTATCACAGCGATTCGGTTCTCTTTATCACCCCACACCATTTTAATATCGCAAAATATTTTACAATGTATTGGCGCCAAAATGAGAAAACACAATGAACAATCGTATAAAAATGACAGATTCGAAATTCAAATGTAATATTTTTTTATAATTAAGTGTAACAGTATTTATGGCCAGACTAAGTATATTGCGAATCATCTGAGAATAACGAACCCAATATGTATTAGGAACGTACGGCCAACCCTAGAATCCAGTCTGTGTGTTAATCATTTACATGCAGAATATAACTTAAACTCATTGCGATTAACAATGTGCGGTGGCGCGGGTAGGCGAGCTTGAATTAGCTGTGAAGTTTACCGAATGATGTAAGAGCGATTCTTGAGATTCGGCGTGGCCGAATGTATCTGCCAATTTTAGCTGAAATCGAAATTAAGTCGAAACTAGATTTTTACGCCGAGACTGAAATTTTCGATCGGTTGCTACTTTACACAGCGTGTAAAGTAGTACTGAGTAAAATGCTACGTATTTCTTAAAATGTTAATTATTTTGCTAGTAACAGGAGAAAGGTAGGAAAAGGGAAATGATAACTTGAAAATATTTCCTACCCGCAGATATTGGAATTGTGCCAAAGCTTATCATGGTTTCTTTTCAAAATATTTAAGGACGTGTTCCCAAAAAGGGAAACCTTTTGAAGAGATTTCGGCTAACAAAGTGGCCGTGTGCTACTTTGAATGAGAATTTAGAAAGTATACTTTTTAGATTATTTTCATTAATTTAAAAGTACACTTGGATCTATACCAATGTTGAAAGTCTGTCAAAAATTTAAATGTAGAGACTATGTTTACCTTTGAAAAAAACTTTTTATTGTCTTTAAAAAAGACACGATTGTGATGTAGGGGACTTTACACATTATAAAATAGACAGGAAAAACTCCTAGACTCAGACTCAGACGCAAAATGTTTTTCCATGTGGGAATCCAACACAGAATACTCGGAAGAAATTGACCAGGTAACCGCTACAACTACAATGCCATCCGTGCACTCGACAACTGTAAAATGTGGCGTCAATAACTCGATGTAAATTAATAATACCTTTTTGTATAAATAGGTAACGTGAAATAGGTTATTACAGTGTTTGTTGGCAATCTATCCTTTTGTTATTAAGTAGTGCCATTATACACAGCTGGGTAGTTTACATACGAGGGACTCAGGGGTGAGGCACATCGTTTGAAATGTTATCGAGAAATGGGAGCAAATGTTATTCGACGCCCTAGTTGTATAAATTTGATATTGATGTTGTGAAACTTTGAACAATAAAATTTTGCGTAATGGTTGATATTCGTTTTTTAATCGATTATATACTCGTATCGATCGATTTGCTTTTCGAATGTGGAATTTTCTTTTGTTTATATTCGGAGTAAAAATGTCAATGTAGGTTTACATCGAACGATTTATTTCATATGTGTACAATATTCTTTGTCATATCAAAATAACTGACAACATAAGTCCACGTTTTCTCGATGCCGATTTGTTTCTCAAATATAATATTTTTTTCAGGACATTCCGTCGTAAGTATTAAAGTAAATATCGGATGATCTCCTTTCTATATTTAAAATTTCTGAGGATATTCGATATACAAAACAAGCGAAATCGAGGAGTTTTGGTTTTGATAGATCATAATTTCACAATTTTTACCATGCTATTGTTCAATGAATGGGAGAATAAGGAAAATTGAAGTTAATAATTAGGCCTACTCGATATCACACGGAGAATCAGTATGTTGAAGTGGAAGCGGGCCGGCCATGTCTCCAGACGAACCGATGGTCGCTGGAGCCGAAGTGTACTAGAGTGGAAACCACGATTGGGCAAACGTAGTGTAGGGCGCCCTGCGGCGCGATGGACTGACGACTTGAAGAAGGTGGCTGGCAGCGGATGGATGCGAATTGCCCAAGACCGGGATCGTTGGCGTTCCTTGGGGGAGACCTTCGTTCAGTAGTGGACAACGATGGGCTGATTGATTGATTGATTTCTCACAGCTGCAAAATTTTTACAGTTTTATAGTAAAATCTCTGAAGCTGTGTAGTATATCCTTAGATAGCTTTCATACAACCATTAACAAATTCTCAACAGAAGTTCGCTATTTTCAAATTTAGAAAAATGAAATTAAAAACATTCAAGCGAGCGAAATTGTAGGCAATAGCTGGTCACTGTACATATCCTCATACGCATACCATTGCACAGATTACACAGTTACAAAATTAAGACAGAAAGGGTAAATTTAACATATCATAGTAATAGACAGAAATGTGGTGGTACGCTGTTGAATAAATCAAATACTGCAAAACTATCTCAGACTAAACCTAAAACTATCTGCAATAGTATTAAGGCTACAAGTAGGTACTGTTGTTTCCATTTACACACACATTAAGCTATTGTCCTTCAGAACAATGGTTCATTATTGTTAACACGAGCTGATATAAGCTTCTGTTTCTACTTGCTACTGGTTTAAAAATATCGCATTTACATTAAAATACAGCGAACTTGTTGTAATGTGAAGAAAATAATATTATAGACTTTCTATTCATATTTAACACGGTTTTCGATTGATAAGTTACTTTCTTTTTGTTAAGAGTGAGACGGTTTGATTTACAGAAACATTACGTATTACGAAGTCACACTTGATAAGTTTTTTTGATTTTATTATTTAAAATGTACTTATATAAACTACAAAGTTATATACCGAAAGAGACAAAGACACGTGTGATACTTAAAACTGGTTATAGTTTTAACTTAATAATTACGTAAGTACAGTATATTAATCAAATTATTATCATATAGCGTTGTGCAGGGAATGGGTGTCATATGTCCCTCCGACATAAAGGGAGGATCTTCCGACCGGGCGAGATGATCATGCCTGGCGGGCCACGGCCCAACGGTTGAGGTTGGGATGTTGTATATGGGGTGCTTGGCTAGAAAACCTCCACGTGGTGCACCCTGGTAACGTTGGCGATGGTGTTCATCACTGCCAACGGCTAATGTTCTAGCACGAAGAGGAAGCCATTTTCTTCGGCAATTCGGCCGAGACTTGGTCCAACAGAGCGGGCATATTTGTCGATTCCTCTGTTGGCTCTTCGCTCTTCGGAGCAATGAGGAGAAAAACCTCGATAAAAAATCATTATGGTGGGACCCTTTCATGGGTCGACGTTTCTCCACTTTCAATGGTGGAGAAAGGAGAACGGGCTCGGTGTGCACTTACACTGCCACCGAGCAGGCATCAGGAGACGTAGTCTCCCTGCCGCCGTCGACATATCGTAGTCCCGAGTTGGAGTCACGCGACTCCAATCGGGGGCGAGGGTCTTGGCTTAGCCGCCCGGACTGCGAGGAAGAAAACCTCTATAAAAAATTACCCCGAATCCCGTGTTCTGGTGCGTGGCCAGGGGATGCATGGCTGATGGGTTGTTCAGTCGCAAGCGCACTCCCAGCCGAGGCACCTGCGGACCCCTCGGTTGGGCATAAATTTACGCTTGCCCGGGTATTGGGGGATCTCTGCCCGGGTCGACTTTTAATTCTCCCCCACTCGTGGGTTTTATTATGGAAACAAATACTCAAATCAACAAAATTAATAATAGGAAAGAACAAAAGAAGGAGGATAGTACAAAACCAAATACCCCAGAAGTCAATATGACTCCTGGGAGCGTAAGGAGATCGGAACGCTTGCGTTCCAGGTCTGTCATACCGTCAGATGGTAATACCGGTCCAACGACTGACACATTAGAGCAAATGTACATGGAGCTCCGCGATAGTCGTAAACGCGGACGCTTCATGGACGAAGATAGCGACGTATCCCAGGAGTGGATTCCTACCAAAGTGACCAGTAGCCGCAGAGGGAGGTCGCGTACTCCAGTCTCTACTCCGTCAGGCTCCGTCTTTTCTAAGGCGGAAGCCTATAGACGGATCAGGGTTGAGGGTGAAAATGTAGTGGAGGAGGAGATCGCCGATCTCCTGCTAAAACTTCAGGAGCCGAACCTGGGAAGTTCTGCCTGCCAAACACCAGTGTCTATGCAGGAGAGGGCGAACGTAGCTGTAGCCATCATAAACAAGGTGGCTACAAAATCTACGAACCTTAAGGGCCAATTCGTAAAAGCCCTTAAGGACTCCTCCTCCACTATTGCTGGAGTAGTTGAGACCCTGATTGGAGATGTAGCTCGCCTCCAAGCTGGCAATGAACGCCTAACAGGACAGGTAGCTGAACTGAGTGCCCAATTCGCCCAGTTTCGGGCGCAGGCGGATGGATCTGAACCTGGCCCGGCTCCGCGGCGGCCTTCGCCCTCTGTCGACTCAAGTGATGCCCACCTTCGCCAAATTCTGGAGGCGGTGGGACGTATGCTGGATGGGCGTCTTGCGGGCCTTGAGGCGAGACTGCCTCCAGCCCCCGTTGTTAGGCCGCCGCTCGCTGCGGATAGATCGCGGACCGCATCAGCGCCGACTCTGCCTCCCATTGCGGCTGGTCGCAGATCGTATGCAGCGGCGGTATCGGTATCTGCACCTGTGATCGCTCGCAAGTCTGGACGAGCGGTCCATACAGCAACATCGAAGGCTGGGCCTACAGCGAAGGAAACCACGCCAAGGGTATATCCTCGCCTCCCCACTCCAAACCCTGGCGTTTCCGCAACAACTCCCTCTGCGACTGCTCCCTCGAATTGTGAGTGGCAGGTAGTCGGGGGAAGTAAAAAATCCCAAAAGCGTGGTAGGAGGGCTGCCAAGAAGGCAGTCTCGATTCCGCAGTCGCCACCGGCAGCAGTGATCGAAAAGACGAAGCCACGGAAACTACAGCCGCCTAAAACTGCGGCTGTAGTAATTACAGTATCGCCGGAGGCGGCAAATAGGGGGCTGTCTTATGCGGCCGTTTTCAAGAGGGCCCGGGACAGTCTCGCCACAAATAACTTTGGGACAGTAGGAGTCAGAATGCGCCTCGCCCAGACGGGAGCTCGAGTCCTCGAGTTCCCTGGTGCTGAAGGCGCAAAGACGGCAGACACGTTTGCCGAGAAACTGCGGGGCATATTCGAGGCCACGGATGGTGTGAAGATCGCCAGGCCTACCAAGTGCGTAGAACTGCGTATTTCAGGCCTGGACGACTCGGTGACGTCCGAGGATGTCCATGCTGCAATTGAGGAGAAGACGGGATGCAGCGCGGATAGCATCCGGGTCGGCACCATCCGCCCCGGTCCAGGTGGGCTTGGCGCTGTGTGGGTCAAATGTCCAGTAGTGTCGGGCAAAGTCCTGGGCGACGCCGGAAAGCTGCTCATCGGTTTCGTGAACGCTAGGATCACAGTCCTGGCGCCGAGACCGATGAGGTGTTACAAATGTCTGGCGTCGGGACACACACGCGCCAAGTGTGTTAGTTGTTTTGACTGCAGTGGACTATGTTTCCGCTGCGGTCGACCGGGGCACAAGGCGGCAGAGTGCTCTGCCGCCCCTCACTGCCCGGCGTGTGCGGCGGATAACAAGCCCGCCAATCACCAGATTGGGCAGGGGGGTTGCAAATCTCCCCGCAGTTCTCGGCAGGCGTCGGGGGCTAGCCAGTCGACCCAGGCTGCCTCTGACGTCGTTTCTGCTTCGACATCGTCGCCCATGGAGGAGGTTGTAGAGACGGTCGAGTAATGGCCCAAGTCTCCAACCTCCTAGTCCAGACGAACCTAAACCACTGTGCTGCGGCGCAGGACCTTTTCCTGCAAACCATGGCACAGTGGTCGATCGGTGTTGCCGTAGCCGCGGAACCCTATTACGTTCCTCCCCGTCCAAACTGGTTGGGTGACCGGGACGGTTCCGTGGCAGTCGTCGGCTCCGCGGCGGCTCATTCCCCGCCCTTGTCGCTAAGGGACAAGGGTACTGGATATGTTGCTGCCGAGTGGGGGGGGATCACCGTATATGGTGTTTACTTCTCCCCCAACCGGAGTTTGAGCGACTTCGAGGTTTTCCTTAACAACTTGGAAACCTCGATGCGGCGTCTAACGTCTGGGCACGTCTTAGTGCTGAGGGACTTCAACGCAAAGTCCATTGCGTGGGGCTCCCCCAGGACGGACGCTAGGGGCGAGGCCGTAGAGGAGTGGGCGGCCTCGGTGGGCCTCTGTTTACTAAACAGGGGCTCCACCAACACGTGTGTGCGACAGCAGGGAGGGTCGATAGTGGACCTTTCGTTCGCTACCCCTGCCCTCGCCGCACGAGTAAGGAACTGGCGCGTCCTGGAAGAGGTTGAGACGCTCTCGGATCACCTCTACATCCGATTTGAGCTCTCCCGGACCCAGGACCCCAGTAGGGGTCACGTGGCGCGGCGTTCTTCACGCTTTCCGCGGTGGGCTTTAGCCAAATTAAATAGGGACCTACTAGAGGAGGCAGCCATCGTTCACTCTTGGCTGTCTCCGCAGGCCCCGACCGAGGAGGTTGACATGGGGGCTGGTCGCTTCCGCGATGCCATTGCGCAGATTTGTGATGCGGCCATGCCCCGCATCCGAGGTTGCCGGCCTCCACGGAAGGAGGTCTACTGGTGGTCCCAGGAGTTGGCGGACCTCCGCGCGGCCTGTACTCGTGCCCGGAGGTCCTACACCCGTAGTCGGCGGCGACACCGCGAAGAAGGCGGGGAGGACCAGCTTCATGAAGAGTACCGAGAGGCGCGGAAAACTCTGAAGCTGGCCATAAGCCGCGCCAAAGAAATTAAGAGAAAGGAGATGCTGGAGGGTCTCGATCGTGACCCCTGGGGTCGCCCTTATCGTGCGGCGCGGCAAAAGCTCCGCACGTCGGGCCCCCCCCTTACAGAGACACTCCAGCCCAGCTTCCTGCGGGAAGTGGTCGAGGGCCTTTTCCCGCAGCGGGTGGAGCACACACCCCCGTCGATGGCCTTCATGGTCGGGGACGACGGGGGGAACGAGGAAGATGTTCCGCCCGTCAGGGAATCGGAGGTAGGGGCGGTTGTTCTACGGATCCGCTCTAAGAACACCGCCCCCGGGCCGGACGGGATACCTGCCCGAGTGCTGGCCCGAGCCCTCGAACACATGTCGGACCGCCTCAGGGAGGTCCTGGACGCTAGCTTGGCGTCCGGACGCTTCCCTGAGTGCTGGAAAAGCGGGAAGCTGGTCCTACTGAGGAAGCCGGGACGGCCCGCCGAATCGGTAGCGGCCTATAGGCCCATCGTGTTGCTGGACGAGGCGGGTAAACTGTTTGAGAGGATACTCTCTGCCCGCATCGTCCGGCACCTCTGCGAGGTGGGCCCCGATCTGTCGGACGCCCAATTTGGTTTTCGGGCAGGGCGTTCGACGGTCGATGCCGTGTTGCGCCTGAGGGCCGTTACCGAAGAGGCGGTGAGCTGTGGCGGCGTGCTGTTGGCGGTGTCGTTGGACATCGCCAACGCATTTAATAGTCTGCCATTTAGCTGCATCAGGGAAGCACTCCACTACCATGGGGTGCCAAAGTACCTGAGGCGGCTTGTGGCAGACTATCTTGAGGAGCGTACCGTCATGTACGAGGACCGAGACGGTGTTCTGAGGCGGCGGTTCATGTCGTGCGGTGTTCCACAGGGGTCTGTCCTCGGACCACTCCTGTGGAACATGGGATACGACTGGGCCCTTCGAGGTCGTCTTCCCCCCGGGCTGGGCGTAATTTGTTACGCAGATGACACATTGGTCACGGCCCGGGGGACGAACTTTCAAGAGGCGGCGCGCCTGGCCACCACGGGTGTCTCTCTCGTGGTCGGGCGAATTGAGGCGCTGGGTTTGCGGGTGGCCCTGGACAAGACGGAGGCCCTTTTGTTCCATGGGCCCCGTCGTGGTCCACCCTCCGGCGCCTCCATCGTGGTCAATTCGGTCCTCGTACCGGTTCAGGCCCAGATGAAGTATCTGGGCCTGATCCTCGACGGCAGGTGGCTCTTCGACGAGCACTTCCGACAGATTTCTCCAAAGCTGGTCGGCGCTGCTTCTGCCCTTGGGCGACTTTTGCCCAATCTGGGTGGAGCTAGCGTCGCGACAAGACGGCTATACACGGGGGTTGTCCGGTCAATGGCGCTGTATGGTGCACCGGTGTGGGTGGCGGCTCTGACCGCCCAGAATAGGGCTCGCCTCTGGCGCCCTCAGAGGATATTGGCGGTTAGAGCCATACGCGGTTACCGCACCGTATCGACGGAGGCGGCGTGCGCCTTGGCCGGAACTCCCCCGTGGGATTTGGAGGCGGAAGTGCTCGCCGAAGTTTATAGGCGGACGGTTAACTTCCGGGCGGGTAGCGGCATACGGCCCCCGCCCGAAGAGATACACGAGTGGCGAGAGGCCGCTCGTCGAGCCACAATGGCTCGTTGGTCGTCCCGGCTGGAGGCTCCACGTGCTGGCTTTGCCGCCGTGGAGGCTCTCCAGCCGGTCATCGCCGAGTGGGCAGGGCGGCAGCACGGGACCCTTTCCTTCCGACTGACGCAGGTCCTTTCCGGGCACGGTTGCTTCGGTAAGTATCTGCACTCGGTCGCCAGGAGGGAATTGAGTCCCGCCTGTCACCACTGCGACTGCAGTGAGGACTCGGCTCAGCACACGCTGGCGGTTTGTTCCGCCTGGGCGGCGCAGCGTGGGGTCCTCACTGCAGTTATTGGAGGAGATCTCTCGCTACCGGCCGTCATACGCTCCATGGCTAGTAGCGACAGTTGTTTTACCGCGGTCGCAACCTTCTGCGAAGACGTAATTTCGCGGAAGGAGGCGGCGGAGAAGGCCCGGGAGGACGATATCCATTCGGACCCAAATCGCCGCCGGCGAGCCGGGCGGCGGAGGCGCGCATACCAGCGCCTCATGCCGCCTTGAGTGTGGCCGCGGGTGGACGGGACGGGTTTTCCCCTCCATCCGCTATAGTGGCCAGCCGCGAGGAGGTGACGTGCGCGTGTGCCGTACGTCGCCTATATAGAGAGTTTATCCGCAGATGGTGCCCGCTTTGGCGGGCAGGCGCTAGGAGGGATATGGATGTCGTAATAGCAGCGGTTCCCGGATCCCTCCTATCTCAGGCGCAGAGTGGCACACCGTGTGGTTTTAGTCGGTCCGATTCCGACACACCACCCCGCCGTAAACCCCGGTGGGGTGACGGCCCGAGGGGGTTTCCACACGTTAAAAAAAAAAAAAAAAAAAAAAATGGGATGTTGTATATATGCTAATTGCCACGCGAATCTCTATTTCGTGATACAGGATAAGTAGTTGCTGCGTAGCTCATTATTATGTTTACTTCGAAGTTCGATTTATCTTTGCTATTTGTAGTTTGATGTATCTTCGGTAGATGGCGCTGTTGTATTTTTTGTTTGTATGTGGAAGTCGCCACATCGTTAACCGAAAACTAATTGTGAATCTGTAGTTCATATTCCAGAACTCATGGCTGTTCTCGTTCTCATGTTTCAAAATACTGCACGGTTGGCCTAGTGGTTTAAGCGGTCGCCACGCCGTTCTTTACTTCGTTGAGTGTTGTGGGTGCAAACCCTACATGGGACAACACTTTGTGTGATCCATAAATTGTTGTTCTGAGTCTGAGTATTCTTTATGTCCGTTTTTTGTATGTTTGTAAAGTCCTCCGCGACTCAGGATTTATTCCTAGTGCGGATGTTGTATATTTATAAGAAAAAAAGAAGAAAACTAAATAGATAACAAATTAGAACAAAAACACACAAATTTTAACCAAATTTCTATTATAAGGCTTCGTAAAATGTAACTTCAACAATATCGGCCGCTTACAATGTCTAAATCTGTTAAAACGTTTTTATATTGCACCCTATAACATGATAAACCTTTTACCGGCTTTAATCGTTCTTCTGGCTGTAAGATTCAACTTCAATTTTGTAACAACGATCTCTTTTGAAACGAACTTTTCTTTCTAACTAAGATAGGAACCCAAATCCTGGACAGTTTAAACATTCTTTTGCAAAATACGGTTGATTGTTTTATGTTCAATTTTGAAAGTTTTGTGTCTTCTATATATAAAGTTTAGATAAATATTGGAATCTCTTAAAAAACATTTCTATGATGTAAGTTTCTACTTCGAAATCACTCAATTTAATGAACTGCGAATAGTTTATTAAACTGATTTGTTATTTAATTAAGAAAAATTGAGAAAAAGAACTAGTGAACTTTTTTCAAGGGCTTTAGAATCTTTGCAAAATAAAGCGTGAAAAATAAGAAAAATCTGAAATTATTAGTATATAACTAGTTTAAGATTGATTTTAGTTAGGAATTAGTTCAACTGACTGAGCCTGCCTTCTGACTAAGCCGGGAATCTAAGATTTTAGTCCATTGCAGTGAATCTTTTGTGTTTTAATTTTAAAAAACTACGCTAATTTTACTGAATTTATGGTGGTTTATACACGGTATGGATTCACTTGCGAGCGTTCTTCCGCAGCAATAGACTCGATTGTTGGCACTTGGTGGAACTTGTTAAAATACATTTTCGAAGGCAATGTTAACCTTTGATAATGTCATAGGGCGTAACCGGTCTCTAATCCCTTCCACACACCCACCTCTATAACTCTTGCACACTGAAGCTAACAGCAGTGCCCCATGAATACACTGGGCTATGATACTCGAGAAGTACCAGGTTAAAATAAACTGTCTTGGGATCCACAACGAAATTAATGGGCAGAACACTTTAGGAGTTGAAAATATATGAATAACGACGAAATCTAACAGGTTAATTTTAAACTCATTAAATAGCGCAATCAAAATACCATGTGATTTTAATTTAAAAGACGTAAGTAATGTTGACTTTCTGCTTTCTATACATGTCTTGCTATACTTGCATATTTAAAGACGAATAATATATTATATTTACAGCATGCCGTAAGTACTTACAAGTTGACTAGAAGTTTCTTGTTTTCTGTAGCTACATAGATGTGCAAGTGTAACCTACAGTGAAACTTGTAAATGATTCTAGAATATTAACTTTTGTTATTTCATTCTTATGAATTCTGCTAGGCAGTAGAGTCACGCTGATTTCAGCACAAGCGGGTCGGCTCGACCGGGGCAGTACTATCCTCCCACAGAAGACCAAGAAGACCAACCTAAAACGCCAGCATCCGTGTTGTCCTGTTTCGTTGGTGAGTGTGAGACCGGAGGCCCATTGATGCAGGGGTGACAGTTATCGTGGTAGCTGTGTAAGCCTTACACTGTCACGATGACTGTCATGCCTTTTACTTCCCCAAGCGGGGTGTGAAAAAGCATCTCACTAGGCCGCCATAGTGTGGGTCACCACACTGCATTGTCTGCATTTGCAATGAGTATGGTGACCACAGCTCTTGGATTCTATTCATGCTTTTCATTAGGCAGAGTAGAGTCACTTGGCAGACTCATAACATAGAAAAAAAAAAATTAAACCAGATGAAGTTTAAAGTAGATAGAATAAATTTACGAACTTTTAGTCTGTCTCGGGATCCGCTTATTACTTGTTACTTAAACAGTTTATAAGTCTAACTTTATGTTGATGATAACAATTTTACGACTGAGACAATAGTTTATTAGTACTCACTAACTAATTAGTACTCGGGAACTCGGAACTGAGGGTACCATAATTTTCAGGTTCAATAATTTGACGACAATTCTATTTACTCTGGCAATTATGACGTACTTACATTATTTGGTCACTTGATTAACACATGAAGCTTGTCTATGTAGCTTAGCTTAGCGAAAGCTTAAGTAGGAAATACGCTTGTGACTCCTGATGAACGGCGGTAGTCCAGTCCATTAGGTAAGCCCTCTAGTCGTTTGTAGAGGTATTAGACGTGGTACAATAAGTATGAGCAATATGTTTACAGTTATATGAATTATTCGAAATTCTCTGATAAACTAATGTGTCATTCCAAATTCTCTCAAAACGTAACAGTTTGACCTTACCATCAAATGCATTATATCGATAAGAAGTCGCATGAACATCTCATAAGACCATTTTCCTGGGATCATGTTTTTCAAATAAAACATTTAAAATTACGAAACACAGAAAACGTTTTACTATTCACTGACTAAAAATATAAATTGTTATTCTAAATAAATATACGAAAGCATTTCTTTCTTAAATATAACGATACGCATTTTATTATATCACTCCAAATTCTTTTGACTATCTCATCTTTTCAGAATTTGAATTCAGTATCTTCTCAAAACATTTAATTTTCCTGTCCATCGAACCTTACGGACACACGTGTATATAATGTGTAGAGTACTATATCGATAAATGTATATTTCACACAGAATGCCGTCGTTTGATTCGATATACGAAGGATTTCAGTAACAGTTATCGTGTTTGTATATATATACAATATAAAATACATTTACAACCGGGTGCGAAAAGTCTGATAGGTTTCAAAAGTTAAACTGGTTGTGTTTTAATCGGATTTCAGGCGGTCTACGATGCCATGGATCTACGAGGAACTCGATGAGCGTTATAAGAATTGTGTATACATTTTTTAGTTTTTTGTTAAATAAGTTTATATAATGACCACTTTTGATAATAATTCTATACCGGTCCGGTTCTTCAACGGGTCATTTTAGGGTAAATATCAGTGCTTATGAATATCTGTAGGTCAAGTGCCACTAGTTTATTGCTGCCTCTTGAGCTTTACTCCTAGGATTCTTAGGAGAAAGATTGATTTATTTTCGTTGGATTCGGGTTTTAATCAAAATTTAACGAAAATAAATCGAATAGTAATCTTATTCAAGCGGTGAAAAGTAACAAAATATTTATGTAACCCTGGTTTTATGTGGGGCCTTGGTATTATTACGGTCGAGTCGAATTATATAATAGGTACCGAAACATGACTCTTCAATGGTCAGCAACTTTGTCTATCTCTGTATGAACAAATACTGTCACCTGTAACTGTAACTAGTCGTAACTTGTAACAAACAGGATACAATAAGTTTCAGTAGAGGTAGAGCAGAGGAGAAATAAAAAAAATTGCTGCTTCCAGGATTAAATTGCCTCGTAAGCGTCCATGGCACTGCCAATCGATATAGGATCGTATTGAAACCTTCAACCTCTTGTTGTGCTCGTGTTGACGCCGTACCAGGTACTTTTATTGCTTCTAACTGTACAATATTGGGCTGTTCAGCATCGAAGACCTTTCCTCAAAGTGATGTATGTTTGATTTTGAAAATTTTAAAGAAATCTTAATGTACGTAGCTCTATATACGTATTAAAATTTGTCTTTTTTGAAATAAGATCCATGTTTTAATTTAGTTAAGTTGAAGGGAATGTACTATCTCTGAGTATTACTGTAATTTTCGTTCCAAATCTGTCCAGTACAAGACTTGCTCTCAAGATTTAAATCTGAGACTGTTGTAGGTATCATAACTGTATGTGTCATCTTTTAGCTTATCGAAAAATAACTTTTCTATTCAATTTAATGACACTAAAATAATTAATTCAACTGAATGTAGAAGTATGTAGCGGCTCAATTATTCTTTCTAATTCTCCTGCTCAAATTGAAGTGGTTGAAAATATCTGCTCCTAACAATAACAACTGTTCATTTAGAGGAATCTAAACCGAGTAAATAATTCAGCTCGAGACCTAATCCTCCAATAGATGACTGTGCACTTATTTCTCTTGAGGTTCTGGTGTCCATAGGCGTCAATAGATACTTCTCGTTAGAAGACCCGCCTGCTCGTGTACTACATAAATAACTTAGCAAAACAAACCCAACAAAAATTCGATATTTAGCTCAATGACAACAATAGAAATAGGTTTGTTTGTAAATCTAGTAGTAATAAGTATGTGTATCTACTACATACGTGTGTTTGGACACTAACGAGTGTTGATCGCCCGTCACATATAAGAGTAACTGAATTAAAACCGTGTTTTTCGATGAGCAATATCGTTTCTGAGCGACATCCATCGATGCAAATTGGTCAATTTATCGCTTGCATCTGTGCATATCTGTTATACATTGCATTTTCGTTCCTCATTTCATCAAAAGCTTTATATTTTTTATGTGTTGTGCACAAATGTTACGTCGGTGTATGTAATGCTTAGGAATTCTAACAATTGCCTGGCAAGGTGAGGTAGATATAACAGTAGGTTATTGTAAGGATTTTAGTTTGAGTTAATATTTTGTGAAGTTCGAACGCTGTTTTAAAAGGCTTACTTTGATCATTATTTCTTATCTGTTGGTAATAGCTGTCTCTTTGTTCGAAATTAGTTTTCTTTTAAGAGTCAACCTAAGTCATTCTACTCTGCCTGATGAAAGGAATGTATAGAGTCCAAGAGTTGTAGTCACCATACCCATTGCAAATGTAGACAATACAGTAGGGTGACCCACAACGGTGGCCTAGTGAGATGCTTTTTCACGCCTCAGATGTGACAGATAACTGAAAATATTATTATTGTTATATTTAGTTAATGCTGATAATGCCTTAGTCTTCAGTACTTTCGATAAGGATAATTCTACAAAAAGTGCGGAATTATTCTTGGAACTAAAATTTCTACGCTAAGGAAATGTAAAACAATAACTTAAGTAAATTTCCATTTTGAAAAAATAAACAATATTTACCTTGGCATTTTTTTAGAATAATTAACTTGAGAATATAAGAAAGTCACAGGATCGTTTGAATAAATCAGAATCGAAATCGTTTTAAATACATAATACATAGAATGAACTCTGAGAGTCCTTAATTGGTCCATTCACTTGTTTTTGAATCCGTTGGTCCTGTTTTTTTAAAAGAAAATAAAACATAGTTTTAAAAATTTGGTAACGACTTATTTAACTGAGAACTCTTGCGGTTAGTATGTGCAATTGCCGTCTAAAAGGTATTAAGTTCGGATCAAAATGTATTGTTGCATTTTTCTGATTACAGAAACACTTAATATCAACCCAGAGTTTGGAAGTTAGGGGCTTAAACCCCGTGCCTCGGAGAGTTTAAACAGTTGGTCTTACGTCTGAACTCTACCCGGTCGTGTCGGGCAACCGTTCCAACGGATAGTGAGTCTGAGGTCACAAAGAGTGCACCCGTGCGTGCGCACACGCTTGTGCGTTGTTAAATCTCGTGCGTAGTTGACTGGTTGCCGTTGCCGAAATCGGTTAGAAGTATATTATCAACTAAATAAATAAAGTAAAGATATTTACTAGACCTATTGTGTGTTGCATTTAGAACAATCTATTTTATTTAATAAAGTGATACAAAATAGCTTCCTAAATTGTCACACTTTTATATTGTCACTTGTTTTATGTACTTCGTAACTTTGAGGGTAGGTACTTCAGTATGTAACATATTCTACGGCAATATAAAATTTTCGATGAGTGTATGTGGACATTTTGTTTGAAAATTTAATTACAATCTCGTCCTTTGACGTTCGACTCGCCGAAACTTTTATTTAAAGTCGTGTTAATGATTACCGTTTCCATGTTATCTGTACGTAACAATACTTCTAACAAACGAGTCGTGAATGGGGAATAGGTATGTGATGTGAAGGCTGTATTTGCATAACTTTTAGTTTTTTTTGTGAAACTTTTCTTTATGCCCCCATTTTTTTATTTTTTGGGTTAAACTTGTATTTACTAAGAAATAAATACACAAAATAAGAGTTTAAGGACAGTGTAGAGAGTAAGAATTGTCAGAGAAAATAAATGGTCTTATTAAGTTTGTGAACAACATCAGGTATTTGTCTTTCTAGTATTTTTATTTAATAAACTATGTATGTGTTATTTAAATTTATCATTATCGTTTTTAAAATTACTCTATAGTCACAGTTCAATGCTTATTTAAGTGCGATAGTTGAGTATCTAGAAAGCAATATAAAAAGTAGCGAGTTTGAGAGCCAGTAAAATACTTTTATTGGTTCGAATTTCACCCCACAGTTGATGAATTTTTTAACCAGTGAACGCTACCTTATATTTTTGAATGGACACGAATGTTCGAATTTTAAATTGATATCATTAAGTCAATTTTGACTTAAGACGTTTAGTAACAAAATGCTATAATATGTGACACTTAAAGTTAAAACTGCAAATTTAACCTACACAAAGCGAGGGCTAGAACATATGTTATTAGTTTTATTAAATTTATTTCAATTATATTTATAAATATTTTAATATGATCAATGTAACTAAGTACTTAATTAAAATAAAGATTTGGCGGTAATCTGAAAACCAAATCAATTCTTGTTCAGATCCATTCATTCACTTCATTGGTGAGTCGTGATTTTATGTTTTGTATACGTAAAATAAATTGGCGTGAACTGGACAGTTCACCATTCATCAATAAAAAATATCGAGCCGTTTTGTTGACAGCTTATACCCACCCTGTATAATCACCTTTATAGATTAATTCACATAAATAACGTTTCAATAGTTTTGACCCGTTTTTTCGAGAGGTTTTTGTTTATTAAAAATTCAGTTAACTGGTCTCCGTTGGGTTTTTTCACTGTTTGTCGTACAGTCGTTAAGATAAGCGATTTAACACTTTCTATGGACAGCGCCACTATTATTGATTTTGATATATAACTATTTTTTAAAGTTGGGAATAGAAGTATTGTCTTAGGATCTTATAGTAGTAAAACCATATTTTGTGGTAATATTATTTAGTTATATCAAGAGACAGGTGACAACCACCACCCATTGACACTTGCAACTCAAGAGTTACAAGTGAGCCTCTCTTCCCCCTTTCCACCTCACGAAAAAAAATCTTAACACGTTTTCTATGAGGCCGTGGATGTTTTCTGTGCATTTTGATCTGTCTACATATCTTATTATAATTACGAAAATGTTAGTAAACAGTTAGCACATGTAATAATAGCACTTGCAACTTGACCTACATAAAGAGTGCAGACTATTCAGTGTATGTAAAACATTTCGAAATACTTTGCTGACGTATGCCGGTAAAGTATACACCTGTGACAAATGGATTCATAAGCAGAAAGAGTGGTGTTGGTCGTGCCGGAAAATTGTGAAGTTGTACCCTATAAATCTAAGAGGGCGGGTAGCAACTAAAATTTATGTGTCGCTGAAAATAGACGGAGGATGCAGGTAGACAAATATTCCCGCGAGTGTTTTATCCGGGGACCCGATGGCTATTGTCCCATACTAATGTTATACAAGATGTTGTTGTTCCACTCAGTCGTATGGTGCTTATATTATTTTTATGTGTCATATAGACATAGAGACTTTCCATCCATTGTGCACGTGAATATTTACTTTTATAAATCGTACAAAAGTAACATATATAGGATTGATGTTTTATCAATGGCTCAAAAACAAATCTTGAACCTATAAGTACATGGCAATAACATTCAACTTGAAAAAAAGAGTTGAATCTTACTTTATATATTGTGGCGACTTCCATATACGAATAAAAATATACAACAGCGCCATCTAGTGAAGATACATCGAACTACGAATAGCGAAGTTACATCGAACTACAAAGTATAATAATGAACAACGGAGCAAAAGCTAATCTTGTATCGTGAAATAGAGATTCGCGTAGCAATAAGCATATATACAACATCCCAACATCAACCGTTGGGTCGTGGCCCGCCAGGCATGATCACCTCGCCTGGTCAGAGGATCTTCCCTTTGTGTCGGAGGGACATGAGACCCGTTTCCTCCACAGTGGTGACACCTCGTTCCCTCCACACATATGATCATTATTATCTCCATATGGAGGCAAACTTTAAATATACTGTAAACCAATCCTTCTGACCAGCACGGTATAGTTGGTCAAAACCGCCTTGTTTTAAACTCGGTTCATGATGGTGATGATGATGATATGATTAGTACTGCATTGTTTGTATATGCAATGAGTATGGCGACCACAATTCTTGATCTCTATTCATATTTTCCATCACTTTGGCAGGTTCTTAAAATTCAAAAATAGAAATATTTAAACAAAAATGTTTTTATTTCTGGGGCAACATTTTCAAACTTTATTAAACCCATTTATGAAAGTCGTAACATCATAAACAGTCCTGACTATTCTAGTTATTTGTCTAAAAGTGTTAACCTATTACTTAACAATAGAAGATAGGTAGGTTCACATATGTAAACTGGTGCACAAAGCTGTTGAGTTATGAGAACCTGGTGTCGTCGACAGTTGGCAATACTTCGCGCCGTAACCGAATAGGCATTGTGAATCGAACTTATTTATTTGGATAACTGATGATTTAAAAACTAGTGGGAATCTTTTGTGATCCAATCTTTTTATTCTAGCAATACATTAAATATCTATTTTAGGACATTCTGCTTTTCAAACATAATTTTTTATTATATCAAGGCGCTGGCAGAATTAGTTCTCATTCTACTTCTGCAGAGAATCCTAAAAGATGCGTTTTATTGCGCTTGCTCGCCACAATTGCTCAGGAAACAGTAGCTCTGTAGTAATCAACCTCACTGCAATCTATCTTAATTCTCAAGGAAACTTGAACTGGCAAATGACTAAATAGAATTATAATTATCCTCAAGTTTAGTTACGTAACACCAAAATAATCAAACTCTAAATATGTTAGGTTAATTTACTCGTAAGTACCTTTATTATAAATCCTTACTTTGTATGTTGCCGTCATCCATTAATTGCTGGAATATTAAGCATATTTTTAGTACATTTCATTAAAAATAAACAAAGAGGTTTAAAAAATATAGAGTTCTTCAAAATATAGCAATTTATTGGAAAACAAGATACTTGTTTGTAATTTCTTTTGTAAAACAACGAAGCGCTATAAATGGGGCACTTGGGAAACTTTACGAAGTGTTTTGGTACAAATTTCTTGTTTCCCTTTTAATATGAATTGACAATAACTTACTTAGTACAACCTTTAATCTGGCGAGAGGAGCATCCGTTGATGGTTTTCCGATTCTATTAGCCGCAAAGCGAAGGCGGTGAGAGTTTGATTAAGCAGAATGTGCAAAGGAAACGACCCTTTTATTAAATCCGGTTTTCTTACAAGGAACCTTAGCTATGAATAAGTTCACAAGTAGAACAAAATAAATATAATATATTTTTTTCATTTTTCTTTTAAGAACCTGGCACAGTGACTCTGCTCTACGATCCACACTGTGGTGGTCTATTAAGATGCTTTTTCATGCCCCACTTGGGTGCGTATAAGGTGTGACAGTCATCATAGCAGTGTAAAGCTCACTCACTTATCGCAATAACTGTAACCCCTGCATCAATGGGCGGCACGGATGCTGTCCGAGGGTAGTATTTCCCCCTTGAGCCTGCCCATTTGTGCTGAAATCAAAGTGGCACTATTATATAAACTTAATTTAAAAAATATTTTAACATCGATTCATGCTCAAGTGTTCACACATTTAAAAAATGTACTATTATTCTTTTTAGTTACCTCATTGCTTCATATCTTAGTAATTTATATTTCGTAGTACCGTTTCAACTTCGTTTACAGTAAGATCGTCAGAGAAATAAAAACCAAAAAGCCAAGCCATAAGTTCTGTTTAAAAAGTTATGGTTTATAACAAAAAAATTTGCAATTATTCTGAAAACGGAAGTGAATAGTACTAGTTTCGATGACTAATACTTTTATTATATTTGGGCATACACTAGAACTACGTTTTCGTAGAGATTGCTTAATTCAATTAAGTGATAATGTAGTGGTAAATCTTGTTGTCTCTGGTGAAGCTTCATTATGTTTATTTTATTTTATTTTTATTTCTCCTTATTTTATTAAATGGTATGGTATGTTATTTGCATTGAGTATGTTTTACGCTCAAATTGTATTTTTCTTTTTTCAAATGTTTTATACAAACATTTTTGTGTACGTCTATAATTGATTTATATATAAATAATAAATTAATTAAAATTAAATATTTTGGCGATAATATAATCTCTATTACGAATCACAAAGTACAAAAATTGACAATACGTAATTCAGAATGTGTAAAGCTCTTCAAAAGCACACATTAAAACTTCAAGCATTTTTAAATGCCTTTGATGTTTCGATAGGGCCGAGACTGATTCGAAATGCGTTGTTCAACATTCAACATTGTCTGGCACGGATCTTTATCGAGTAAAAATATGCACAATCTAAAAGTTAAACTTCGTCAGTGTTTTAAGGTGAGTTTTATTTTTATTTTTGGTTTTCTAATATTTAAAACTAATTATATACGAGGGGTGATCAATAAGTAATGATAATCAATATATAAAATAATGACTAGAGTAAAAAAAAAATTAATTTTTCAACATATTCTCCTAACAAATTAATACATTTAGTATATCTTTTTTCTAAACTCATAATTCCTTTAGAAAAAGAATCTTTGCCATCACTTCACCATTGTCCTCAAATTTCTTGCCCCGAAGGTGTTTTTTGAGCCGAGGAAAGAGATAGAAGTCGCTGGGAGCCAGATCTGGCGAATAGAGAAGGTGTTTGAGCAATTCGAATTCCGTTTCTTGAATTGCAGCCATAGCAACTGCGGCTTTATGAGCCGGGACGTTGTCTTGGTGAAACAGGACTTCAGCTTGCAGTTTGTCGTCTCTCGCAATCTTCTTATTAGACCTGCGTAATAAGGGCCTGTTATAGTGGCTCCCTTTTTCAAGCATTCCACTATGATAATTCCTTTAGCGTCCCAAAAACAGACGTCATTTTTTCGTTCGTCAGTTAACATTCTCGGCACCTAACGCGCCGTGACTTTTTTCATATGCAATTCATTTACAATTATTTTTTGAACGCTACCATATAAGATCCCTACGACCTCAGCAATATGTCTTACTGTCGCTCTTCGATCGGCCAATAATGATTTCTTCTACTTTTTTAAGTAAAGTAGAAGAAATCCTTAATTTCTTCTACTTTTTTCACGTTGTTCTCGGTCACTGTGTATGTCTTTGGTAGAAATTTTTTCAAGCAGAGATACTTAATGCCGGTTCTAATTTCGTTTTTCTCCATTATGGTGTTATCTCATTGGCAGTTCCTATTAAGATGAATGTACCTCCCGGGAATCGTGCTCTATTTATATGATTTTTTATGCTGAACTAGTGGGTGTACAAGCAACCAAATTATCGATTATCACTAGTTATTGATCACCCCTCGTATAGTTGTTATAACTGTGGTGGACGTTGTGGTATAACTCGGTGAGTGAAAGATGCTTTTGAGTATAAAGTTATACAGTTTATTGGTTTGAAAGTTAAATTATCTTTTTTGTAATACTTACAACAACTTTAATAATGAACAACGTAGTATTGATTTGATAATCGTGTTTATTAATGTGTGTTACGGATCCGTGTGCCAGTGTTTTCGAAATCGGAAATATAAAGTGTATAAATAACCAGGCAATATTCCCACTTTAGTATAATAGAAATTAATTTGTTCAACTTTTAATAGCATTCTTTCTCGAAAATGTTGTTTATTATTTACAAGTGAAACAAAAGAGTGTGAAATGATTGAACCTTTTGCTACGTATTTGGTCTCTCGATTAAATGAAACCCTTGTCAATTTCACATCGCTCTCAATGTGGATATAAAGTTTATTTGCAGATGGAATATACTCCATATTGTTTACGTATATAACTATACGTATATACGTCATATAACTTGTTCTAAGAGAGTTTTTACAGGAGTAAGAGTAAAATTTAACATTGATAAGCAACTTGTAGGGTGACAAGCATTATTAGGTTTGGTTAGTGTTGCTTTTCAAAATGGTAACTTTCATCAAACCTATTCTCCCAGTCATTTCTAGTACTTGCCTAATGAGTACATATAATCCAACGATATCATTTTCATTAGCACCTGGGTTTTCGTTTTCCAACGATATACATGGTTATAATATCACACACACATTACTATAACAGGAATTATAGCCCATTTTTAATTTGGTAAACACCTTCCCGTTATTCTCAATGTTTCTTCAATTAAAAGACTGATAGACGAGTTGGGTACCAACCTGTTTTTCCCATCTGTAGTATCCTCGGTTTCGCACTAAGTAATGTGCAGTATTTCTTTTCTTTATTCCAACTGTACTAAAAACATTTAAATTTCCAAGATTAGTTGGCAGAGGGCAAATATTCAGCTATAAAATACGCACAAGAAAGAAAGATAAATATATTTTATTTAAAACAGTCATCTATTTCACGTGCTAAAATAAAATATATCATTTTTGAAACATTAAAATAGAGATCAATTTTTGACTTATTAATTACTGAAATTTTAATAGAAACAGTTTTAAATATAACATTTGCCATAGTAGTCGTTTTTACGCAAGGCTCGACTGGGTGTAAGACGCATTTGGGAATTCGCACCCTACTCCTATGTGTAAGTGAAGATTACGCTAAGTCCCATCTTCTGACGTATAGACATATATCCTTTAGTCGCCTTTTACAACACCCGCGGGTAAATGGATCTAATTTTCTGCTGTCACGAGCTCAGTCTGAGACTACATTAAATTAAATTATGCATAAATTTTTTTTTAATTAATCATAAAAGATGGTTATCAAAGCATGTCATATTTATCAAAGGCCTAACTAATTGATGTATTGTAAAAATATTAGTCTTGTGTTAAGAACACAGGACTTAAACTTTAAAATATGATATAATAATAAATGAATTGAAATATCGAAACTTTACATACGGGAAGTAACATTTAACTTCAACGAATGGGTAGTATTTGAAGGCTCTGAAGGCAAAATTTGTGACGTTTATGACAAAGATTAAATAGGTACACTTAAATATTTATAAATCCCAATTTAAAATTATATAAAGAGACAATTAGATGGTACCCTCACTAAGCGTCAATATAGTTTAAAATAGCCGCACCTTCGCTTCGCTCTAACTACTTCATTAATGTGAAATCGAGCCAGCAAGCCAGAGAAAAGCCATTGACATTTCACATTTTCAAGGATTGCAATTTGCGATTGAGAATGTCGTTTGGCACTTTTGAACGGTGTGCTATTTTATATTTATTTTATTGTTGTTAGTTCAATTGTAACTGACATGATACTTATTCAGTAACTTCGGATAATATACCGATTCTAGCAGATAAGAATGCAACAGACAATAGTAAACTGGCTTCCTAAATTATAAGAGATTACAGATGTTAATTGAGACTAAAAATGCTTTTTGGTCTAATTTTGATAATTTCGGAACGTCTTATTTTTATTAATTAATCCTGTATTATTTTAAGTGTCATTGTACATACTTTTATAACGTGACGTGTTTACTGGAATAATATAGATTAATGTAACTGTGTTCATTTTATTTTTTTTGAATTTAGAATTTCTGAGGGTTTGGAAATGCCACGATTTAGAAGAGCTCGATATCAAGGACACTTTTAATTTTTTTAATTTCACGCTGTGATGAATTTATTTATAACTCTTCCTTTTCCTCCAAGACTTTTTTCCCCAAATTAAGTTAAGATCGGCTCAGAGTCTATTATGATATGATCTAGTTGGTACTAAATGATATCAAAGTTCTCTAAATAAACCGTTGTGGAACTTTTCAGGACTCCAACTACCCGTAATGATTGCCAAAGATGTTTGTAAAACAACCGGGACCAGCGGCTTATTGTACTCTCCGTGGAGGCGGAGGAACCTTAATGTGTTAAGAATAGTCACCAATTCATAAACTGACTTAGCTATGACTGCTTAATTTTGCAATATGTTAAACTATTCGGTCACCGTTTAGCCACAATTCCTATAAGCTTATTTATAACTTTAAAAAGAAAAATGACATCTCTTTAATAAATAAAGATAATACTTTCCTCGATACCTGGATTTCATCGAATAATCACATTCAGCCTCAAAGTTGATATTCGGAAAACCTCGGACAAGTCGGTGATCACGACTGGTGTTAAACCTACCGGTCACTGAAATGTCTCTGACAATGTAGAGATACATACATAGGTGTGTATTACATATATGCATGTACTTTCTGTCTGTCATGATGAAATTAATATCATTTTTGGTAACAGCGTCGGGGTTTTGCGACGTCGACTTCCTTTAAAGCCGTTGATCTTTCCTCAATTTGAAGTTTGAGTTTCCAGAAAGTTAATTAAATAAATAAATCAAGAACACCTCCTCCTCAAATGTAATATATAGTAGGCATTGCTTAACAATAAAAAAATCCCTCGATACCTCTTACGTACTCACATTTTATATGCCCCAAGGGTACGATACATGTCCTATTTAAATCAACAGTCCGAAAGGCATAATAAATTTTTTTGTTTTAATTAGTTAGGCAAATCTCACAGTAAAACAGCTTTGGATTTGTTACTGGAATAGTCGAGTCTAAAATAATTACTTTTTTGTTTCGTTTTTGGAAATGCGTTTCAACCTTATGACTTTTTTATGATGTAAGGCGAAATCCAGCATTCAAAATGAACATTACATATTAAATAATATTAGTGTACTACCTCTGCTGATCTGGTTGTTATAGTTGCGGCCTGATCGCATTACTATCGCCGACCGTAGCGATTTATTCACCGTTAGAGGTCCTCCTTCTCTTTCAGCTTGCGGCTGCTAACGCTGCCGACGTCATCTACGCTGGGCATCAGCCCTCATCCCGTTCAGCGGTCTCTTTCTAGAGCATTACAACTTCACAGAAAGAGACCACTGCGACCCAGCTCTCCTCACCTGTCAGCATGGCAGTAATGATGCCTAGCGGGCACAGGACTCGTCTGATTTGTCCAACTAGGGCACCGCGTTCCGTTGCCCACGCGGGGTAGTCTTCCAGCGTACGCTGAGCGGAATTCCATTCGGTTGCCTAATGTGGTGGTATTGTTCCGTCTCCTCGCGTCCGATCTTATGCAGATATTCACCGAAGCAACTATGCCCGGTGAGTATCCGTGTTAGTCGGTAGGTGACGCGACCTCCCTCTCTACTTATCCAGGCTTTGAGGTTGGGTAGAACGACACCAACAGCGCGTTTTCGTGCATTTTGCGACTGTTCCAACCGCGCATGCCATTGTGCCAATGCATGTCGGTAAGCGTTCTGTCGCATTTCGAGCTCGGCCTAGTCTTCCCCGCTCTCACCCTGGCAGATAGCGCAAGTTTAATCATTACCCTCGTGTCTATGTTGGCCAGGATATCGAAAGGCGAGAAATGTTCCAGGATTGTTGCCGCCTCCAACGAGATGGTGCGGTATTCTCGTACCAACTACCTGCTGCACTTGATTGAGCTTAGCTCAGCAGCAAGATGAGGCCGATAGGCTTTGGCCCATATCGGCGCTCCGTAGAGGACCATAGATTGCAGCACCGCACAGTAGGGGCGGCGCCCTTCCTCACGCGGATTCCCTAAATTAAGCAATAGCCACTGTAGAGAGCCCGCCAGCCCTCGTACTCATGGGATTATCAGCTTGAAATGCTTTTCGAAGCTCCAGCGGCTGTCCAGGGTACGGCCGAGGTACTTGATGTGCCGACTGACCTCGACCTCCATTCCACTCACTCTGATAAACGAGCTGGTGGGAACGACACCTCCACTTTTCCTGTAGAACCACAGGGCTTCCGTCTTATGAGGTGCAACTCGTAGACCCAGACTGCTGATCTTCAGAACGACGCAAGCCATCCCTAGCTCGGCGAGCTCCAGGTCTGCTTGGGAGCCATACCCCCTAGCTACTAATAGCGTGTCGTCCGCGTAGTAGACTTTTTCTTTAACATGTGGAAACCCCTCAGGCCGTCACCCCACCAGGGCTTACGGCGAGGTGGTGTGTCGGAATCGGACCGACTAAAACCACAAGGTGTGCTCTGCGCCTGACATAGAAGGCATCCGGGAACTAGAGTTATTATGACATCCAGATCCCTCCTAGCGCCTGCCCGCTGCCGCGGGCACCTTCTGCGGATAACCTCTCCATTTAGGCGACGTACGGCACACGCGGATGTCGCCTCCTCGCGGCTGGCCACTATAGCGGATGGAGGGGAAAACTCGTCCCGTCCACCCGCGGCCACATTCAAGGCGGCATGGGGCGCTGGTACGCGTGCCTCCGCCGCCCGGTTCGCCGGCGGCGAATTGAGTCCGCCTCCTTCCGCGAAATTACGTCTTCGCAGAAGGTTGTGACCGCGGTAAAACAACTGTCGCTACCGACCATGGAGCGTATGACGGCCGGTAGCGAGAGATCTCCTGCAATAACTGCAGTGAGGACTCCACGCTGCGCCACCCAGGTGGAACAAACCGCTAGTGTGTGCTGAGCCGAGTCCTGACTGCAGTCGCAGTGGTGACAGGCGGCACTCAATTCCTTCCTGGCGACCGAGTGCAGATACTTCTCGAAGCAACCGTGCCCGGAAAGGATCTGCGTCAGTCGGAAGGAAAGGGTCCCGTGCTGTCGCCCTGCCCACTCGGCGATGACCGGCTGGAGAGCCTCTACAGTGGCAAAGCCAGCACGTGGAGCCTCCAGCCGGGACGACCAACGAGCCATTGTGGCTCGACGAGCGGCCTCTCGCCACTCGCGTATCTCTTCGGGCGGGGGCCGGATGCCGCTACCCACCCGGAAATCTGCCGTTCGCCGATAAACTTCGGCGAGCACTTCTGCCTCCAAATCCCGCGGGGGAGTTCCGGCTAAGGCGTACACCGCCTCCGTCTATACAGTGCGGTAACCGCGTATGGCTCTAACCACCAATATCCTCTGAGTACGCCAGAGGCGAGCCTTATTCTGGGCGGTCAGAACCACCACCCACACCGGTGCATGGTGCGGTGTATGGTACAGCGCCATTGACCGGACAACCCCCGTGTATAGCCGTCTTGTCGCGACGCACTCCAGGGGCCATTTCACAGAAGGGGTCCTAAGACCGACCCCTGGGGAACCCCGCATGTGACCTCTCTTTGATGCTCCTCATTAGTTTTAGCCTAGCTTTAAATCTCTTATAATCCGAATTAAATCGTTAGTGACTTTTTCAATTTCTACTTACTCCTCTCTCTAGTTTGCCTCCAATTCTTTCTTGCTTTTTGTTAGCTTAAACACCAATCTTTTAATGTTTATGAGTACCATATTTTAGTTCCGAAGTTTAGTTTAGTTTAGTTTAGTTTAGAATGAAAACCATCTCCCAAAACTAGTTACTAATGTAGTGTCAATTATATTATTTTGGTTTTGATAACTTGTGATGTACAAGATAATTATAGATCAATTACTAGTAGAAAAACGTGACACGACAGAGAAAAATGTTTTATTTTTTAAAATCAAATAACAGAAGTGATTAATGGGTATACCTTGCAAGGCAATTTTGGACATAAAATCCAAATCCCAAATTATTAAAAATAACTGTTTGTAAGCTAGGCTACATAAAACCACACCTTCAAAAAAAATTTAGAGGCATAGGCCTCTAAATATAGGCTCCGTATAGAGATATTATTATCCTTTTTATGAACATTATGAAACGATTATTTAAGTTCATTTTAATATTAAATTCTCCAAAGAAAATTTTGAGATGAATTAAAAAATTATAATATTCATAGTAAATTTAAGTGTGATCAAGAGCCTTTTTAGAGTTGCGATTTGAAATAAAATTCTAGCGCAAGCTGTTGAGGGTGGCATGAAGTGAGATACGGATTAAGTCAGAACCTTTAAAGTCGACGTTATAGACACTTATACAATACAGTTTTATATCTTTGGACATTTTCTTTGATCTCGATGTCCATTTGGCTATTAATATAATTATCTTAGTTATACCGTAAATAGCAATTAGTTAGACTTAATATAAACTAACTGCTTCACGTTGAGCCATTTTAATCTCCCCAACAGACGGGTGGCTGGTGAATGGTGATTTATAAGCGTTCATAATTAAAAATATGAGGAAAATAATAAAATAATACTTTAAGCTCACTTTTAGCACATTTATTTAATTTTGAATAATATGAACTTTTAATAAATTTTTACGCTACGCTATGGTTTGTTGTTGTCTATCCTGGGTGCATTAATAAGAAATAAATAAATAAAATAAATCTCAATGCCGGATAGTTTCAAACTGAGCAGAGTTTATGCTATGATAACTAGACTGGTCGATATAAACACAAATATACTTTTTTTTTTTGTAAATAACTAAAGTAAAAAATAAATCATAATTTAAAAAACTAAGGAAAACGCTTTTGTAACTAGCTGAACTAAAAAATAACAATATTATTTTGTATAAGTTAAAAAAAACATTTTATCTACCTAATAATAAACGAGTAATTCTTGTACATACTCGTATATATAAATATAATCTGAATCTCAGAAATGACTCCAACGATTTTCATGAAATTTATGTATGCATGCAGGGGGTTTTGGAGGCGATAAATAGATCTAGCTAAGTATCATTTTTAGAAAACGTTGTTTTATCCGTGTTTTCAAACAATGAAATGTTTGTCTATTAGACCCGTTTTTACATTTATCTATAGGACAAAATTAGGGATAGGAACAAAAGAAGTTAGTTAATTGCCAATCGACTATCACAACACTAATACTAAGCAAAGTTTGGTTTCCAGGTACTCATAATAATGCGTGGTAGTGAGATTGTTGTTGATTGTTGTAGATTCTGATTGTTGTAAATACTTTATTGACATAGGTTAAAATAAATTGATTACACTAAAAATATCTTAAAAAGCACTTCCTGTTTTTCACGGTAGATTTTTTTTTCATTATTAACTTATAAAAAAAAAATCTTATTTTGTACTTCGATTACTTTATTTTGAATTCGATTTGAATTCGTTATAGTACGTGGCACAATATACTACCGTATTTTTAGATACGAAAAATGGAAAATTATTTACAAAGATTCCCTTATTCGACTAAACAACTAAACTAATAAAATAGAAAAGAGAAATCTTTGAATTTGTTTGAGAACGATTTTATAATTTGAGTTTATCGGCGCATAATTTACTGAGGTTTTAAAGTGATTGACTTAATATTTTTATAAATATAGATAGAAATACATTTTACTCTCATATCTAAGAGTAGAAATGTAGTACAAAAAATTGTTTAAAGTCGTGTTTTTCACCAATAATGTAAACTTTTTAGAGAAACAGCTACTAAATATAATTACATTTTAATTAAATTAAAAATTTTACTTTTTCCAAATCAAATTATTTTTATACTGTTATATGATTTTAATGACAACTCTGTATTTTATCATGTGTAGATATCTAACCTTATAAGGAATAGTAAAAACTTCACACAACAAAGATTTTTTTCTAGAAATGTTTAATTTATCTTTGTTTCAAATTGCATACTTCTATTTATTTAGTTATTTTATCTGCATATTCTTGACATTCAAAATTAATTTAATTTTAGGACGTAGACTTTGTGCATCTAAAATTTGTTTAATCGCACGAAGACTGAAAAGCAATCCTAAAAATTACAAAAAGAGCCACCCTTTAAATCTTCTTGAGGGAAAGTTACTTTAATGAATCTATTATCTCTTTAAGGGGACACTCTTTATGAAGATTCGAAGTACCCATAATCTGGCATGCTATTTCATGTGCTGTAATTAGTATATTTCTAAATTTACTATACCAATAGGGTTTTTATTTTACCAAAACTGTAACTGTATTAAAAATTGTAGCACTGTAGAGTGCTACAATTTTTAATGACACTATAGAAATTATATTCCATTTGTGCATTATCCTCTTACGACCATTAAGACATAATCTCATCGCGTCATATTTTCTGGATATTTCTCGTGAATAATTTAATCGTTACGGCACGAAATGGTTGAAATGTCTGATATTTCTCAATCTAAACCAGTTATCGCAACCACTTGGAAATCTCTTGCCTGTTATTGAATCATTTTCCCAACTGTTCGCATCGTTGAATTACATTTTAGAAAATTTTAGTCAGCTAATGTTCCTGGCGTATCTCCACCTGTGTAACAATTATGTCATCCCATTCAAACATCCTCGCCCTATTCATTTTTTGTACCCTAGATTAGCTACCTTATAGGTCCTGTCAAATACGACCTTCTTCCTAGGAAGATTGGGACCAAATAAAATTAAATATATTATATTAATGATGATATTTTTGAAGTTACTGCTTTTTTATTTTCTAATATACTTTAATCCTTTTAGAAATTAAACGGTGGTTCTCATTAAAACTGACTCAATAGAAGGGTTACACTTTGTGGAAATGGTCAATTTGAGCTTCAGTTTACCGGCTCGACTTCCTAGCTAAATTACCTAACGAATCTATTTAAGAAATATTACTTTCTTGTTACTGTCTCCCAATCTTGACCAGCTTTTTTTCAGTATAGTCTTTATTGAACTCCTTTACTCTTTCTTTCTATTGCCAGCCGACGTTGTGTGCCAAATGTCCGAAAATTTTATTATTATTTTGTTATTCTCAATCAATTCCCACTGATAGCAATCAGTTTGCCCCTTAAATAAAGACGATATCTATCTACGTCATTGAAATTATAGGCGTATTACAGGTAGTAGAGCAACGCTGATTTTAGCACGAATGGGCTGGCTCGACCGGGGCAGTACTACCCTCCCACAGAAGATCAACCTAAAGCGACGGCATCTGTGCTGTCATGTTTGGTGAGTGTGAGACCGGAGGCCCATTGATGTAGGAGTGATAGTTGTTAGGGTAAGTGTGAGCAATACAATACCACGATGACTGTCATGTGAGGTGTGAAAAAGCATCTTACTAGGCCGCCTCAGTGTGTGTCATATTGCATTCTCGTCAGGTATAGTTGAGTCACTTTGGCAGCCTTTTAAAATAAAAAAGAAAGAAAAAAGTTTAGGTAAGAATAATTATTTCCGTTATCATTTTTCATGACGATGCTTCAACAAGGCAATCAGTTATATTTTTTTACTTATAACGAGTTAGAGTGCTCTTATTATATTATATTTAATTTATATTCAAAGGCTCTCCTCGAAGTATCTATTTTCAATTAAAGGAAAGTTGTCAGGTTTCACAAAATTGTAACATTTACAATTTTATTGGCATCGAGTAATTTGAAAGAAGACTTAAAAGCAATTCCAGCATCTAACCTTGTCTGAATTTAAAAATAATCTTATGCAGAATTTTGTTTTGAATTTATCAATAACTCCGTACTATGTAAATCATACATAATTTATAAGGACTATAAACAATAAAAGCGTGTTTTTAATGTAGTTTTGTTCATACGTTGAAAGCGTTAATTTTGTACGTTATTTTGTTTCCAATATGAAAAATTAAGTTGATATTACAATTTTAAAGTAAAAATTGTATTTTCTAAATGTTTATAGCCGATGTGTATAGAATCTGACGATAAATTTTATTCCAATGGACAAATAAATATAGAAATTTTTTTCAAAATCATCATAAAACATCGACATGACTTTATTGTAATTGACAAATGACAGTCTTTAGTGAAGCAATTAGTGAAATTAGGCGAGAAAGAACATTGTTTTTAAGCCTATTAATATTAGTCGGAGAGTATACACCGGACAAAATAAACCAATATTGTGGCGAGCTAAAACAATAGCTCTCTGTCAGTAAGACGGAGACAAATAGACTCTCGAGGAGAAATAATGTTGATCTGGGGTTCTCGCAATAAATTCCTTTTTTAAAACCTCTGTCTGTAACCGTTAATTCTTTGTGTAGGCCATTTGTTTTTGACGATTCAGTGGAGTCATGTACTTAATGTTGCAGACGGGAAATGTAGGTATACCGTTTTTTTTTTCAAAATTGGAACGGAGGTGTCATTTTAGAGAATAATTTTGTGTTCTAGAAAATCTGACGTTGACGCGTATAATGAATATGTTTCAGTATATTTACGTAACTTAGTAAACATAAAAATGCTTTAGTATGCTCATCGAGTTAAAAACAAGATGTAAAAAGAAATCCATTTATCCATCCAATACGATTTATTATAAGCAAGCAGAGAACATAATAATTAAAATGTGACATTGGGTCCTATCTGCGATTTCAATGATGTTCATATCGATTTCAAAAAAAAAAACACAATCCAAATATAGTTTTAAAACTAAATTTACGCTTTAATGATAAGTTGAATGAAAAATTGAAAAATAATTTTTAATATAATAAATTAGTATTATTGTAAAAAGAGTGGGGTATTTAAGAAATCACATTATGAAAGTTATTAATTTATTAGAGAGCTACTTAGCTGAAATTCATTTTTTAAAAATTACATCGTATGAATGACTTCTTCGCGTTCTTCTAAGCTAGCACCGAAATTTTCGAATACTCATCGGCAAAGAGACCGCAAGATTGCCGACACCTCTTCGCTGATTTTGTCTTTTAGTTGATGTAGCGTATTTGGTTTATTGATGTAGACACAATTCTTCAAATAACCCCATAAAATAAGTATACTGGGGATAGATCTGGACTTCTGGGTGATCATGGAATTTCACCTCGTCTGTAAATCAGCTTTTCCGGAAACATGCCTGTGACCACAGGGAGGAACTCATTGGATGTGTGACAAGTGTCTCCATCTTGTTGAAACCATGTATTACAGTTATAGCCAGCAAATTCCAGCATCATCAGTCCTACGAACTTCCGTAACATGTTTGCGCAGGTTGTGAGATTTAAATGTTAACGAACTCTTGGCCCATCCTATGTCATTTTTTGTTCGACTTATTGTATTGTACCGATCGGTTCTTGTTAAGTATGTAAATTTAAAATGAAAGCTGATCGTTCAAAGTACTCGTAAGTCAAAATTGGGTTCAAATAAGACAGTTACAAATAAAGAAAAAACGTACATGTAAAGCTAACAATAGCGTTTTAAATGACAATTCAAATCAAAACTAAAATAAATTGATATTAAAGGAGCGTGCTGTTAGCTATTTCTTAAAGTGACTTGAATAAACTGAAGAAATAAACAAAACTCGTATTAGGTTCGGTATTGGATTACCACAAGCCTAATAAATCTGTGTTTTTTATTACTCTACTTCGTTGGAACTTTACAATTTCGTGTGGGATCAGGAGAATTAGTTAGTGTGCATAAATTCTGCTATTTATATTCCTTACCTATTTCACCGGACGCGGGTGGAGCGATTAAATTATGCGATGTTTCTTTCCAATAGGGCTACATATAAGAATTTTGGAAATGTCTTATATTTGGGCATATGCAGCATCGTGAAGACCAAATGGTAACCGCTCAATTCAACTATTCATATTAATTTATGGATTAGAAGTATAGATATATGAATTCATATATATTTGTAATTTTCTGTTGTTGAAGCAAACAATTTAGTTCCATTGCAGTTTAGCTACATAATTTTCTTTTTGTTTTCTATGTTGTCACAAAACTACCATTTATTGGAATCTGTACTTGCAGAGCTCATTTATTCATACATGTTTAAACTGTTCAGAGTGAGCACCTCGGCTTACCTGTTTTGACAAGAACGCTTGTCATGCATTCCTTTACTCACATTTTACTTAAAACAGATTAATTTCTGCATTATCATTTTATTTTGTGCCTTTATACTTGCATAAAGCAATCAATTGAACTACAATAACTTCTTATAGAATGCGCTAACAGTTCCGTTTATGTGCTTATTACAAAATTGAGATATTGACTTAGGGTCGAGCTTTAATTTAATAGATATAGTTTAATTGTTAAAACAAGACGAGTTTATTCAGTGAGCAATGATGTTTTAATTGCATCCTAACTTTGGGAAACTAGCCATTCAAATCAACGTCGATGGTAAAGTTTGGGGAGTTCATATTCCTTATTATCTATGATAATATAAAAGTACCTGTATTGCTTGATATAGTTGTGAAAATAGATAAATATCTGCATTAAATACTAACTTAAAGTCACTTCTAGTGTAGATAACTGAAGTGTAAGCAAAGCGATCGAATTAGTTTCAAAAATCGACGAAATGAAAAAGATATGATAATAATTTCTTGAGTATTTCAAAGTTTGAGGTGAATGTTTTTTTATCAGGAACGTTTAAATAAAGCGTGTTTTATGTTTTTTTCAACCCTCTCTACAAAAATCCATTGGCTGTCTACCCCAGAACGAGAAAAATATAAGAGTTCAACAACAAACTCTTATATTTTGTACTAATAACTAATTTTCTCAAAATATCGCATCAATTTTATTTAACCTACTCATATATAAATAGCCTGGGTAAAGGAATATTTATCGTGGTACACTGAATTCTGTATAGGGTGCGTACAGATCCACTCAGCGCCTCCGATGGGACGCTGAGTGGTGGGTGTCGAATAACGTCTTCGATTGATTTTCACAAGTACGATATCTAATGTATTTATATTATCCTGGTAGCTAAAGATAACGTATTGATCGAAAAAACGTATTAAACATCATTTCGTTTATTATATAACTCGTCTCTTTTCGTATTTGCCCCAACGTCAATTTAGTTAATCGTTTTTTCTGGGATCATAAGTAGCCTACGAGTATATGCTTGTCCAGAATCGCATTTGTTTCTGTGATAAACTTCAAACAGATTTAACAGTTCTGTTTATTTATTTGTAGTTTATCCTGTTAAAAAGAAAACAGAAAAATTAAAAGAGGCTTAAGTCGACATAAACCTGAAAGTGAAAAATCTATTTGAATAACAAGTTAGTATTTCTACTAAATCGACGAGGCGGCTATATTTATTTATTTATTTATACTTAATGCACATGTTGTACAAAGGCGGACTTAATGCCATGGGGTATTCTCTCCCAGTCAACCTTCAGGTGATGTAGAAACACGATGCGGTAGGTGCAAATGTAAAATAAAGAAGTTGACATACATTACTAATAAAATATTATTTTATATAAACAATACATACACAGTACATAAACATACATGTATATAAAATTAACACAATATTCCATATAAATGCTCACTCGGGAACTCGTTACGACGATTCTACCACATTATAAGGAAGTAGATCACGTACTTTTGCCTTAAATGTGTGGCGATTTGTGGACATCCTGATATCGGCGGGAAGTGCATTCCACAGAAGAACTGACTGCACAAAGAAGGAGGAATTGATAAAGTTGGAGGTGTGAGGGGGCACAGAAGAAGCATGTTGTTTTTTGACCGAAGATTTCGATCATGGGTGGAACACATAAGAGGCGGAAGTGGTGAACAAGATATTCAGGCAGCGATAAAGAGTTGAGGAAAGAAAAAAGAGAAGTGAGTGCACGCAAGCTACGGTGTTATCGAATTGGGAGCCATTGTAGCTGGGAACGTAAAGCAGACACATGATCATACTTGCGAAGATTGTAAACGAATCGAATGCAGTTATTGAGAAGGTGATCTAGTTCGTTGAGGAGATCTGCATTCAGGTCAAAATAGCACACATCTCCGTAATCGATCAAAGGAATAATTAGGGACTGCATAAGCGTAGCCTTGGTTTTAATAGGGAGAAAATTTTTCAAACAATACAAAGCGCGGAGGCACATGGTAACTTTTTGGCTCACGTGTATAACTTGTGCACGCCAATCAAGTGTCGAGTCGATATATAGGCCCAGGTTCTTTACTACTGCACTGGGTGGTATAATCGCCACGTCCAACCTACTGAGCATTTATTTGCTCCCTATGACAATCCACTTAGTTGGATTTACCGACAAACCAAATTTCGTAGACCAACTTCTTATGGATTCTAAGTCTTTGTTGATTTTCTCTATGGCATCTGACATATTTTCAACTCTTGATAATGTATAAATCTGTAGGTCATCAGCGTACAGGCGATACGCACACTGAAGGTGTTGGGTTACGAGATCAATAAAAATTGAAAATAATAAGGGAGATAATATACCGCCTTGAGGGACAGCAGTGAGAAGTTCACATCAACTCGACGATAAGTCATCAATGTGAACACACTGTTGACGTCCCTGAAGATAGGAAGAGAACCATTCTAGAGCTTCTGAGGAGATCATAAGATAGGAGAGGATGGCCAGTAGGACTTTATGACAAACGGTATCGAAGGCACTCGAGAAATCTACCAAAGCCAGCACTGTGGCTTTGGTATCTTCCACACCCTCCTTAATATCGCCAGTTACTTTGAGGAGAGCAGTGGTTGTGCTATGACCGGGTCTAAAGCCAGATTGTAACGGACTAAGGAGAATTTGTTTATAAACAAACTGCGAGAGTTGTTTATGAACACAGGCTTCAAGAACTTTAGAAAGAAAGGGAAGTATAGAAATGGGTCGGAAGTGTTCTGGGAGCGAGGGGTTAGGTCTCTTAGGTAGAGGGATAATGAAGGCCTTACGCCAGAGTGAGGGATAGGTAGCAGAGTCAAGTGAAAAGTTAACGATGTGTGATATTGCTGGCAGAATGTGATCCAGGGTAGTAACGATCATATAACGGCTAACGCCGTGACATCCTACAGCATTCGAACGAATGGACAGGATAATCTTTTTGATGTCCCCAGAAGATACTGGAGAAAAATCAAAGGAATTGATGTTAGGATGGGTTAAACTGGATATGTAGCTCAAGGTTTGACTTTTGATTTGATGACCCATCTGAGGTGTGGTTGAAAAGTGAACGTTGCCTTAACCTCAAGACGTTGCTGCTTCCCAATGCCGAGCGTTCCAAGGAACTTCCACATATTGGCAGTTGAAGAGATATCCAAATTTTGAATTATGTGGCGGCGTTTGGCGTTACGTATCACCTGTTTCACCAATTCCTAGCGGTCTTAAAAAGATCCCAATTCTCCTCACAGCGGTTCCTCCTATATCTATTGTAAAAACAGTCCCTGGGTCTCATAGCTGTTCGGATTTCCGCAGTCATCCATGGCGCGGAGGGGAGGGGGGGGGGGTTCAGCTTTACTCTCCTCACAGGTGCGTGGCTATCGTGTAAGTTCAGAACTGTGTCATTAAAAATACTGACCTTATCATTTATGTCTGTAGCTGTTGCCAAGTTGGTCCAGTCTAAAGCAGAAGCATCTGTACACAGTCTTTCAAGGTTCATTCGTCTAAAACTATGAATTTGCAGAATTTAAGGAGGGGATTTAAGAGGTTTTAGGATATAAGAGAGGAAAATTAAGTCATGACGTAAAAATCCAGGAGCAGAATATTGACTATGGGAATAGATTACATTTGGAGCAGAGGTCAGCATTAGTAATCAAGCCAAGTATCCTGGTGCTCAACATTGTGGTGAGTTGGTTGAAGAGGGAGGACATGGAGGCTAATGGATTGGATGATATGGGGCAGATTACGAGTACGGAGCGAACAAAATGCCAGGAGATCAGTATTAAAATCGCCCATAATGATGTGGTGTGAGTATTCTGACCCTAAAGATTCCAGAACTGTTTTCAGACTGGAGAAGTAGTCAACAGCGGGGGGACAATAAACATAGACCCCTAGTAAGACGTTAGATCCCTTGACACAGACTTCAAGAAAAAGATATTCAGCAGTGGAAGAAAGATCAGAAGAGGAAGTGGCGAGGATTTTGTAAGGTAAACACGCACGTAGGTAGATGGCAAGCCCACCACCCGTTGTCCCCAAACCCTATACACGGGGGTTGTCCGGTCAATGTCCCTGTATGGTATATCAGTGTGGCGACGGCTCTGACCACCCAGAATAGGGCTCGCCTCTGGTGCCCTCACAGGATATTGGTGGTTAGAGCCATACGTGGTTACCGCACCATATGGAGGCGGCATGCGCCTTGGCTGGATCTCCCCCGTGAGATTTGGAGGCGGAAGTGCTCGCCGAAGTTTATCGGCGAACGGCTGACTACCGGGCAGGAAGCGGCATACGGCCCCCGCCCGAAGAGATACGCGAGTGGTGTGAGGCCGTTCGTCGAGCCACGATGGCTCCTTGGTTATCCCGGCTGGAGGCTCCACGTGCTGGCTTTGCAGCCGTGGAGTGTTTGACGTCATTGCTGAGTGGGCAGGGCGACAGCACGGGACCCTTTCCTTCCGACTGACGCAGATTCTTTCCGGGCACGGTTGCTTCGGGAAGTATCTGCACTTGGTCGCCAGGAGGGAATTGAGGGAAGTTACTGTTCGACTGAAGTAATATGTATTGAAATTATCTTAATGAAATAATAACAATATTTACCAAACGGAATGTAACAAATCACATTAAAACATTGCTCTTTAGTCGCACAGGGTAAGTTCTCAGTGCTCGTACAATAGACTTTTCACAAGAAAATCAATCTCTTCTATGTCCGGTAGACAGCTGTAAAAAAATTGAAATACCATTAAAATATGTGAAAATAAAATGGTAGGAGTAATAGCATTTATTAAAACAAGCGAAATAACAATGAAACGGGATGCATAATATGTTTATGTGTGTGCTGAGCAGACTGCTACTAGGCATAGTTATATTGATTTTACTCTACGTATTTCCACAAACTACTGGGCATATTTTCACTTTAGACTTTCTTAGGAATTTTAATTCAAAGTATTTTTTATTTGTAAAGTATATTTTTCGGTCTTGGTGCTACTGAAATTATAAAATTTTCTAAGAAATCAAGAAACAGGCCAGTCTCTTACTTTAGATTTTATTAGAAAGTCACAAGATGTGGTTACCTGTGTTGGAGTTAACCACGACTACAATACATTGATCATCGAAGTAGTTGTCAGATCTAAATAGCGTCTACGCTGATACCTAGAGATTACAAAAAACAGTTGATATCTCGTTTCCTCCACTCGAATGTTCTTGTAGGTTCCTCACGTGAAGTGATCGACAACACGCACGAACAACGGAACAAAGTGCGAATTACACAATACAATACTTTATTGTGAAAGTTATAACTATCATGTTTATTGCATTTTTTTTAATAATTTTCATTTAAGCCTTTGCTACTCGCAATTTTTTACAGTCCTATCTAACGTTACCGTACACTATACACTTACGAAAAATAAAAAATCGTTGCCACGTGAGATGTGTCTAACTAAATAACTGATGTTTTACTACTTGTCGGCGGTATTGATATACCTACATTTAGTTATAGCCAAAACACTATATTCATAACAAAATACTTGTAAAACTTTAGAGAAAAACTAAAAACCACCAGTCATCGGTGAGAATTTTCAATTTAAGTCTTTTGTTACCAATTGTACCTATGCTTCAAAGGTAAGGTAATTAAATATTACTTGTCCGACTAAACTGTTCAATATCAAATATCACAATACGGCAAAACTTAATGAACTGTGAACACTGATATTGTTCCTAGAACTAGCAATCTCTAAAGAACAATGCAAAACTCTTGAACAAAATTTTGTTGGCATAGCTTTTTAGCGCCTAGTTGTAAAAAATGTACAAAAATATTTAGATTAAATGCCCGTAAAAGTTTATCTTTGACATTATTGTTAATAGAATGATAGAATTAAAGATATTCCATTTTGAAATTGGAGAGATGTTGTGTTTATCAAAACATACCTATGAGTTTTAAACGTAAATAAACCTATTTTTTTAATGAAACGAAATAAAAACTAAAATAAAAAGGGTATAAATTAAATTCTTAAACAATTTTGCCTTCGATATTATTTTAATAAAAGTTGAAATAGCTCTAAATTAGAACGAAGCAAAGATAAAAAAATACTAGCATTCAACAAAGAGAGGTAACGGTAAGCCGTTGGATGCGGTTAACACAGGACTAGTTGTTGTGAAGAATCTTGAGGGTGGCCTATGTCCAGCAGCGGACGCCTTTTATCTTATTTATATTGCCTTTATTTGATCTCCGTGAACGCAGTTAAAAGTCAATTTGTTATTGAAATGATACAAATTTTAAACACTTCATTAGCCCCCATTTGCCATTTTCCAAATTTCCCACAAAGTGCTTCTTTTGATCTTATATCATAAAAATAAACACTTGTTACCGAGCTAGTTTGTTACTAACCAATAATTTACATTCCAATCTTTACATACGGGTGCTTTATTTTTCTATTTGATGTTTAGTATATTTTTATTCAATTCATCTCTAGATCGAATTTTGTCCTAATAATAGAGGTGGCAGTCTATTTTTTATTATTTTGCGTGATTAGTAGTGACCTTGACCTTATCAAACGGTTAATACAAACTGCTAGGGTTTTTTTATTATATGTATCTGTAAATTATTGACTTGACTAATACTTATTGCTTGTGTAGATATTCCTTTCGACGTGGTAGATTATAATCCTTTGTTATAACTTATAAGTTATATTATAAGTTTAAGATACTTGAAACTGTCATCAGTCTTTTTTTGGGTCTATGTTTTTCGTAGGGTCGATACTGTACAATAATTTCATCATTGAACATTGCAGGCGTCTAATTACAGGCAGTACGTCAACACTGAATCTGTATTATTTTATGAGGCCAGTGTCTTTATGGGAGGAACACGAGTTTTCCTCCATAGAATGTGAGTGTTTTACTCACATACACAGAGGAAATTTTATACCTAAGTTTAGTGCCGACTTTTTCTCAAGATACCGAATATGGCAAACTCTGAATAGATCACAACATACGAACATATGAAGATATAATGAATGCTATTGGAAGGATTATGAGTGACGACAAAGAATGGGCTACTTGGTACAGTTCGTTTCAATGGCAGGCTTTTGGACGAAAGTCAAATATTTTTGCTGAATAAATATCACGTGAAGTATTAGGAGCCCATGAGCTGTTTAAATTTATATTTTGTTAGTAACACTAAATCATTTTCGTAAATGACAATATCTCAACTTGCAGACCTGAACATAGCACAATCATGCACATGAATACATTTATTAATCATGGTGTGATTGTATAAAGTCACGAATCCAGAATTATTAATTTCGCCAGGTACAATTCAGTTAGGTTACGTTCAGTTGTTGGGGCGCTACGGATGATCATTTAAAAATAGGTACATAAACTGACAAAGTCATTCCCGACTACTCAGATAAAAATGATTTACTTTGCCGGCGTTAATTACTAACTTTGCTGGTAATCTATCAATGAAAAGTTTAATATATTAAATATGCATTACTTCTACCTAAATACGTAATAGTATGTATTATGTCACCACTTAATGTTTATTCCTAAATATCCATTTTCCATTAAGAGCTCTTGGTATTGTTGATAATGGGTACCGGTTGAAAGTGCCCATTGTGTACAACCGTCCTATACAAAAGAGATAAAACTGATATCAATAGTAATACAATACGAGTACTTCTCGTGAAAATGTCGATTTTTGAGTAGTCAAGGGTCATCGAATTTTTCTTACAAGTAACTATGTCGTAGTGTAACACATGTAAACATAACCGTTTATATAGATTCGATTACGTGACGCTACGAAGGACCTAACATGGTAGAGACAAAGTACCTAAAATTGCCTTTAAATATGTTTTAAGTAGGTACGTAGATATTTATTTATACCTTTTTCATCACTCTCAAGGAAAAAAAGAATTTTTCAGATCGATGTTGTAGTAGAAATACATTGAAAGTAAGTAGGGTAATTATTAAACTGCGTGAACGCTAGAAAAAAATATCATAATAGCAATGGTCCTACGAACAATCCCTTGTCTACAAATATCAAATTTTACAGTAGAGCGTTTTGAAGTTCTAAACACGTGTAAATCACGTTCTTTCGGACACAATGTGATGAAATTTGAAACGTAGGTTTAATATGAGATATATTTTATAAAATAAATAAGGAAAAGTCACAAAAGTACCTTTTACAGTATTATTCGTCACACACTTATTTATATTCTATTGAAAATTACTCAAGTGACACTTATCGAATTTTTCATGATAGTTCTCGAATAAAAAGCAGTTGTAAATGCCATTTTTACAATTTTACGACGAATACAAGGAGCAAAAATAAATTAAGCTGTAGTTAAGTAGTTCATGTAAATTTATATATTTTCCTATAACGTTCACAGAACGTAATATGGATTTTTTTTCTGTATATAACTACATAGTTAGGCTAGCCCTACTGTCCCGCAAGTGGCAGTTGCGGGACTTGCGGGGGAGTCGCACGGGAGTTTGGTTGACTATTCAACATAATATTATTGAACTCCCACTATTGTTCCTTTACCTTGGAAAGTTTGGTAAAATTTGAAGTTATGGAAAACGTTGAAGTGGGGATTTAGGTTTGATTTGTCAAAATAGAATTATTTCCATTAAACAAAACGATAGTCTGGGTTGGTCTGTAGATTACGAATGTGTAACATGCAAATTATGCATAATTATTAATCACTAGTCTGCGGGAGGAAGTTCACCGCCCATGGCCCTCTACGGACTGGCTGTCCCCCGCTACCGAGCTAAGCTCAACCAAGCGCAGCGGATAGCGCCCATTCGGATCGTACGAGGATACCGTACCATCTTGTCGGAGGCACCGAGAGTCCTGGCACTTTTCCGCCCTTTGCGTTTCCTAGCGGATATGGATGCGAGGGTTTATGACCAGACTCGCGCCCACTGCAGGGGTGAGAGGGGGAAGACCAGGACGAGTTCGAAATACGGCAGAACGCTCACCGACAGGGACAGCCGCGAAACTCGTGTCAACGCGCTGTCGGTGCCGTTTTGCCTAACCTTGAAGCTTGGGTAGGTAGGGAGTCAGGTCACTTTCCCTACCACCTGACGCAGATACTCACCGGGCATGGTTGCTTCGGTGTGTATCTGAATCAAATCGGACGCGAGGAGACAGTACAATGCTACCAGTGTCTGGCCGACCGGCACTCCGCCCAGCATACGCTGAAAAACTGCCCCGTGTGCCCGGGCGTCTGAACGCGAAGGCCTGATAAACCAAACCGGACGTGATCTGTCAACGATGGCAATTGTTGTTACCATGCTGGCGGGTGACGAGGGCTGAGGCGCAGTGGTCTTTTTTTGCGAAGCTGTTATGCTCCAAAAAGAGACCACTGTACGAGATCGGGAGAGGACCGATTCCGAGAGAAGAAGACGTCGGCGACGCCATGAATCGTAGACGGGACCGCGAGCTGCCAGAGAGTGGGAGTTTCTGGGGCAGAATAGTTACAGTGGTCGGGATAGGATGGCGACCTGAACGGTATAACTTTACGGTCGGGCCGCCACGTCAGAACTGTGGGGGAGAAATACGTTTCCCTCGGAGTAGGGCCTAACGGGGCATGGCGTCAATTTGAGGGGGACCTGAAATCATATGATCCGGTTCCCTCCTAGGGTAGGGTGCCAGAGTTCAGCCACCGGGGCAGTTTCTAGTGGAAACACTAAATACTCCTGACTCCTGCACCCCAAGGAGATTTGCCGAATGGTCAACAAAAGAAAAAAAGCCACTAAAATCTAATTGAAATCGATTATTAAGAACTTCATACTTATTTATATGTGCATAAATAACTTCATACTGCATATTCTAACTTCACTCAGGATACATTCCTGGTGCGGAAATCGTCTTTTCATAAACAAGAAATAAAAACAAAAAGCGAAAAGAAACATTTGAATTGTTACGATGTCTTTTATAATTACAGAAATAGTGTGAGCTAATCGTGTAATTATTTCATCCAACTAAGCAGAAATTCCATTACCTCCAAGGATCGATGTCCTATCACTGCACTCTGGTCAGCTAGTTACGAATCTACTACTAACTAAATTTAGTTTATGCAACCGGATAGATTGATATTAAAGTTATTAACGTTAGTTTGCTTCGCTTCCGAGAATTCAATAACGATTTCTAGTTACTATAATTATATGAGTAGATAAGTGCTATCGACTTGGAGTTAAAATTACTCACGAAATAGAAAATTTTATCCTATCGAACGTGACTGTTTTCTTGGCTTTGTGACTAAGAGACTAGAAAATATAGTAATTATAATAAGTAATAAGTAATTATAATTTTTAAGATTAACTAATTTTTAAAAGTGTCTTGGATGTCACCACATTGTTTACACACACGGGACTTTGGCTCTGATCGAAAGAAGACTGAACAGACGCTAGACAACTAAATAGAGGGCATTTTCATTTGCTCTCCATGCTTTTACCATACAAGTGATATAAACGACAATAAAAATTTTAATTTTCACGAAATCAGGACCCCCGAAGAGGTCGCACGTCTTGTAATCAAACAAGTTTCACGTGAAATTTTAATCCACTTACCGTTTTTATTCAGAATATCGATTGGTACACAGCCTAAGTCTTTAAGCATAACGTTGGGTAGAGAAATGTTGATACGAGTTGTTGGTAGCCGAAAATGGTTTTATGGTAACCACCGTTTATACTACAGCGTTAATTAGTCAACAATTTTTACTATTGTTCGCAATCCGTGTAGTATTAGTCAAATATGTACTCTTGTTAAAAAGCGATAACTATGATGCTCGTAATAAAATAGAAAAATAACCTTTGATCGTATTTCAGGCTGTAGTTAAAAGCTGTCCACAAGAACATACGGTCGCTTGCATTCCACGGTCTATAAACTATATCTTGCTTCGAAGTTGGCCGGCTTTATGCCAAATTGGCATAATGCCCGCTAGGCTACTATTGTTAGAGTAGAAAATGAGAGCTAGGTATGTCAGAAGGAAGATATACGGTGGCTTTAATTTTATGGTAAACTCGGATATCATATGAGTATTTACCCTTACTGTTCTTATTTTTGATCAAATAGAAACACAGTAAAGGTAAAGACACAAAATACATCACAGACATTTACATTTAATCAAGTTTTAGGTTATTGTGTGCTTATCCAATATATTTGCTTACGCGACGTAATGGGAAAAAATTAGAAAACGCTTGGAAAATTCTGCTATATTATTTCTATTAAATTAGAAGTAGACGGTGCCTTTTAGATATAAGTAGTTATATATTTCAAGACCCTGCCAAAGTGGCTCTACTCTGCTGGATGGAAAGCATGAACAGAATCCAAGAGTTGTGGTTACCATACTCATTGCGAATGCAAATAATACAGTATGGTGACCCACACTATAGCAACCTAGTGAGATGCTTTTTCACGCCCACTTGATGACGTAAAAGGCATGACAGGTACTAGTTGTATTTGACAGTTGAACTATTTTAACTGTGGATAGCATATAACATCACCATTATCATCATCATTTCAGCCGAAAGATGTCCACTCCTGGGTATAGGTCCACCTCCCTTAAAACTCTTCACAACAGTTGGCCCTGTGCTACCTGCATCCAACGATTTTCAGCGAAATTCACCAGGTCGGCTGATAACCTTATGGGGGCCGTAGGGCGTAGACGGAAGACGGAGCGTAGCTACCCACGCTCCGTCTTCCAGTACGTGATAGAGACACATAAGATAGATGTATATAACATGCCATACATTGCATAATATGGTATTATAATAGGTTGCTAATTATTACACTAAAACGATGGAACCTCTAGTTTGTATTGTAATAGAAAAAGAGCTTTATCCATTCAGAAAGACTATGATGGCACTAAGATGTGCTTGGAACTGTTACAGTGTTTGCTTGTCATTTTTCATAACTTCTGAAGTTATTTACTATGAATAGATTTTTTTTTCTATATTAAGAGCCTGCTAAAGTGACTCTACTCTGCCTGATGGAAAGCATGAATAGAATCCAAGAGTTGTGTTCACCATACTCATTGCAAATGCAGACAATGCAGTATGGTGATCCACACTATGGCAGCATTGTGAGATACTTTTTCACACCCCGCTTGGGGACGTAAAAGGCATGACAGTCATCGTGACAATGTAAGGCTTACATAGTTACCACGGTAACTGTCACCCCTGCATCAATGGGCCTCCGGTCTCACACTCACCAATAAAACACGACAACACGGATGTTGGCGCTTTAGGTTGGTCTTCTGTGGGAGGGTAGTACTGCCCCGGTCGAGCCGGCCCGCTCGTGCTGAAATCAGCGTGGCTCTACTACCTAGTAAAGTAAAAGTTCAGTCATTTTTTCTTTTAAAGCATATATTTAGACCAGCAACTCAGAATTTAATTATTAGTTTTTGCATATGTCTATCAGATAGCTCTATTATTTGTAAATCTTTTACGCGGTTTACGTTTACACGTTTTAATGGATATTTTTTGTCGAATAAGCTAAATATGTTTTCACTTTGTGCTAAAAATAAAACATCTTCAAAGCCAACGTCCATTAGGAGGTTCTAGTCACCTTATCAGTGTACCCCTTCAACCCGGTGAAGTAGGTGAGAACGAACCTTTTTCAACTTTTAAGAAGGACTTTCGCGACACGAGTATACTCAATTTTCTAATTGTGGACAGACTATTTATCTATGACTAATTAAAAATTAAGAATATTTTTGATAATTACTAGTAGATGAAAATTGTTGACACAATCATCGAAAAACACAATAGTTGACGTGCGACAATTGTATAGGTAAAAGTGTGCCACCAGAACTATTCAGTTAAAAACTTGTCAATCAGCAAATAATCACGGTTACCTTCAGAAAATTCGCCACCATATCAAGTGATCCGTGATAAATACTACAATGGAAACATTTCCCGCTTTTTAAGAATTGAAAGGAATGGACGTTTTACCGAATGTCCTTCGAAAAAGATAAATTGCTTTATGATTTTTTTTAAACCACTATTACATAGCTTGGCGTCATATTTCTGAATAGGATACAGATAAGAAGCAAGGTCTTTTTGCCTTGGTTTAAATGTGATTTTTATCATACATTGTTGTTTAATATGGTAGTCTGGCGCGACAATTTCGTTTTTCGTGCTTTTCACTTTGAGAATACCGAGCTTCCATACAACTAATTCTTCCTTTTAATGTTACGGTTTAAGATATAAATTTCTACAAATTCTTTTTTCCAGAATCTGACATAAAATGCATTAGCTGACAAAATTTGATGTGTGTTTAGGCTTTTGGTTGATGAAGCAGTCAGTCAGACAGGGCAAGTAATTTTAAATGAAAAGGCTTACCAGATTCAGGATTAGGAATTAGGTTATCGATTTGGCTTCAAAAGTCTTATTAACTGCTTTTACATACATGTATACAAACATAAAGTTACGCCTGTTTCCTCTGATTGACAGACGGAGGCATATTAGATGCCCACTTATCGTCAGTGTTTTGATCCCACGTAGGCAAGCCTATTGCCGCTAATCGGGATGTTTGTTTGACAGAGCCTCGTCCGTCGATCAGCTGATGCACTACCTGCAGGTGAGGTTGACTTGGGCTCTAAGTTCTTTGTGGAAACTCTATGTACCCATAATTGCTTATAAACGTATGATTACTTGATAAAGCATCTCAGAAGGTTAAAAAGTCATAAGATTGTAAGTAAAACAAAGTTAACGATACGACTTAGGTGTATTAGTACCATATTTTCCTTTTCCATTATAGTTGGCATAATACATGTTTGTGCCGACTCCAGATGAAGCATTGTCCACAGAAACACGCGGTCGGCTGCATTCCAATGGCACAATAGTCACCAACTTACTATTGTTCTTATTGAGCTAGGTATATACTAAAAGGCTTACTGTAATATTTCGTCTTTGTTTTGTATAGATAAAAGAAAAAAATGACCTATAATATGTTTCGAAAAATTTTAATTATAAAAATGTATTCTCTATTTGTGAAAAAAGTATAAAATAATATCAAAAACTTTTGATTCTTATAAAACGTTAATTAAACTATATTACTCAATTTATAAGAAGAAAATATGAGAAACTCACTGTTGTGTTGAAATAGTATCCGTGAGCGGCAATAGTTACTAATCATCTTGTGATCCGTCATTTGCTTTGTCCCAACCCTGATAAAAAATATAATTAATTCAAAAATGTCATAATTTATCTAGACTGACATCTAAAAATTATAATTTTTATAAACAACCTGATATTTATTACACTAGGAACAAAATCTGGTAATAAGATTTGAGGGTTTGGAGCTGAAGCTGCCTGGATGTTCAAATACCAGCGTTGCATAATAGCGAGCCTTATCATTGCATTTCAGTTGCAATTTATGCTCCTATTCATATCTAAAGAGCTTTTCATCTGAGTTATTGTGGCTAGGTTTCCACTTTGAGTTAAAATATTTTAGTTAAATGTTCGTTTATCGTTTCGTAAAATAAAATTGTGACCTAAAATAATTTAAAAATGTTAAAAGACTGAAATTGCCGAATCTAAACTTTTCAATCTTTTCAACTACTTGAGTGTAAAATATTCCAAAAAGCCTTTTTGTTCGCCAGCGGCTTCAATATGAAAAATCTTACTTGCCAATAAGTGGTCTCATCTTGACTGTGACTTGAATGGTCAGACACTCAATTATGAGACACTTTATTTCTTTTAATTAAGTGTTCATTTTTAAAAAATTTGCATTTTTACAGCAAGAGTGACACAACGCCGAATTATTTTCCATTTTCATTTTTATTAAGACCTATTTATATATAATATATGATATCTTAGCCTTTCATGATGATAGATAGATAATAGCGTGATAGAAGTGGGCAACGTATACGATACGTGAGATTTGAGGCCCACGGGTAAGTATAGGGAGTACTCCTTGTGATTTCTTGCCCAATCTGTCGTCTGGCAGGGAATGCCTTATATATCAAATTCATCGATGTATTTGAACTTATATAAAATAAATAAATGAATAAACAACTATTCTGTTTACAAAAATTACCTGAATGTATAAGCCCATAAATATTTTAAATACTATTGTAGTACTTAAATAAAAATAAAAAATAGTTAAATATTTTATTTAACATATTTATGAATACTATTGTACGATTTAAACATAAAGTTTATTTGAGTCATAGAAGTTTCAAAGTTTGCTATTCAGACAAATAAATTTTGAATACTTGACGGAAATGCGTTCTTTTTCTAGTGTGCTCAAACCGCTGTTCTTTTACATTAAAAAACTTCGACGTATAAATGGCCACTTAACAAAAAATTCATTTCAGCTTTAACATTTTTAAGAATTGTCGCAAATTGTTCAAAAAATTCAAACATGAAATTAAAATGTTGGACTTTCGTACGAAAATTCAGTTCACGTCTATCCTGTTAACTGCAGGTGCTGGGTGACATAAAAAAGTCTCGGCCGCCGTTCCTTTGTTTACTCAACATCACATTTACATAATAAAACGTTTTAATTGCTACACACGATCAATAAAGTTTTAAAATAATTTATTTTATATTTTATAGTCATTTGCCTAAATAAGTGAAATAATTTCTGTAAGCATTTTGGAGTAGAGATAATATGTATCACATCACTTTACATCACACTAATGGCCTTTAATAACCACTGCTGAACATAGATAGCTACTATATAGATAGATAATATAGATAGTGATCCAGAATTCTAGTTTTAAAATTTCAAGAATGTTTCTTTTAAAAAAAGCGTTGATATTCTTACCGCCAAGGTATACGACGAAACGGAGTCATATTCAGACTCAGGACATGAGTCCCCTTCCAACTGATACTCAGCTGAGCCGACGGATTAACACATATGTTAATGTTGTGAGTTCTATTTCGTTGCCATTAGAAAAATATCTATTTTGTATTATACTCAAATCACGTTTTTTCGACCTCTTTTTATAACGCATTAAATGTGAAATAAACAGGTGTAAACCCTTGTTTTCTAGAATTACTTCCTTCTTTAATTTTTGGTAAGAGTTTTAATTGAATAAGCTTTATAGGAAATTAATAATATAATGCTTAAAGTAAATACACAAAGTAAATAGGTTCAAACAGTGACCCTATTGTTAAATCAAGTAAAAAAGTAATCACTCACAGGCGAGTCGATGGGAATCAATAGGATTTTTTAATTTGCAGTATCAAATAATGAAATAATCACTTGAAAAAATCAGTCAAGTTTGTGTACAAGCCTACAAGTATTTCTCATTAAAATTCCCTGCGAGAATTCAATAGCATTCGGCGCCAAGGACTCGCATTAAAAAATAATTAAGGCGATTAATCCCTAAAGGTCAGATCATTTCTCTTATTGCTTTTTACGTCAAAAGTGCCATGCAGACGCCTTAAAACAAAAGGCTTTTGCGGTACTTTTAATAAAAGCATATCTTATTAAGGTTGCTTTGAAAATCTAATGTATTTGTGGCTTGAGTTCTCGGTTGCCTACGGTTGTCTGTCAAGATTTGTTACATTTTGCTATTTGCCAATGATTGTCCGCGTCATACCTATGGCCGGGGTCCCTGTTTAACTTCTATATCCATACTTCCTTATCTAATTTTCTACAACGAGTGTTTTTTTTTATACTAAGTGTACTTGTCAAAGTGACTTTACTCTGCCTGATGTAAAGCATGAATATAATTCAAGAGTTATGGTCACCATACTCATTGCAAATGCAATCAATGCAGTATGGTGACTAACACTATGACGATCTAGTGAAATACTTCTTCACACCTCACTTGGGGACGTAAAAGGCATGACACTCATCGTGGCAGTACAAGACTCACATCTGTTACTAGTTATCCCGATAACTGTCACCCCTGCATCAATGGTCCTGCTCTTACATCCAAACTGTATTAATTTACTTAGACCAGTTGCAACTTCATCATCATCTATACCCTATTTTTTAATTCTTTCCTACCTATCTTGTACAAAAAATAAAAATCGTTACCGAAATCGGACCATCTTGTTAAGTTTAGTTGACTAAACTGCTTGCTGCTTGCTATGCTTGAGCATAAACATAAAAATATGGGTTAACTTGAGATCCTCTTCCGATTTTTTGTTAGAAAAAAAGACGTTAACTACACCAACTTCCATTTGATCTTCAATTTTACTGAGCATAACATTTTAATGGGCGCGTAATACAGGAACCCTTTCTGTACTTGGTAGTATATGGCTCCGATATAACTCTTGACCAACATTGATATCGCAATATTCGATTTTTTAATTCTAGGAATTTTCAATAAAAGCAGTTAACTTTACTTTGGTATTAATAAAACTATTTAGTACACTTCTTACCATATATTTTGCCATTAATCAGCAAAATGATATTGACAACGTAATGAATATTGCCAAAAAAAGAATACTTGGAAAAGAAAAAGTAGCTCAAATTTTGCCCGTCGAAAACTAACCAAGACAGATTAATCACGTCTTTAGATAGAGATATTCCATGACGAGGTTTTATGGAAGTCGATTTACAATCTCCATGGTAACGTCAGTACGTATATCAATGGCAGCATTAATGGCCACTTTAGTGTTATTGACGTCGCAAGAAACAGGCACTTTTACGTTCGGATTGAACTTGACCCGTATATTAGGTGTATAAGAGTTACTTTGTAAGTTGCAAATTAATCATAAAATTCAAATTTAAATTCATTGTAAATACAGTATATTTTACATTTGTTTTTCTGTTTATGAGTTAATTAAGTAGCATTTCTTTATGTGTTTATATTATATATATAAAAAATCTTCTATGACATCTAAAGTTTACGCAAACGAATTTATTAATTTAGTGTTAAGGTATTATATATACTGTGAGTTGGATTTCAATCTAATTAATTAACCTCTACTTTAACACTTGACTTAATAATATTAAAGTAAAAAAACCTAAGGTTACTTTTTACCCTTTTTAAAAACAAGTACGTGTATTCAACGTGTGTTCATGTTTTTAAAGTTATGAAGAAAATGTTACTTAAATATTAAAAAAACTACATGTAACACCAGCCTCACCAAGCATTTATAAAATTTACGCATAACTTAATTATACTTAAGATGTTTTGAAACTAAAAAGTTATTTATTTTCTATGTACATTACAGTACACATTACATCACCTGAGTTCTGAAGTGTTTATAATATTCTGCTTAATGTTGGACAAAGAAAAAGACATTAATAACCAAATTATTTTTGTTTTCCAATTTAAGAACCTCCCAAAGTAACTACCCGGCCTGATGGATAGCATAAATAGAATTCAAGAATTCTGGTCACCATACTTATTGTAATACTATAGACAATGCCTTATGGTGACCTATATTATGGCAGCCTAGTAAGATGTGTGATGTTTTCACGCCCCGCTTGGAGAAGTAAAAGAGAGAACAGTCATTCTAGCAGCGTAAAGTACAGCCGCTTACCATGATAACAGTCACTCCTACATCAATGGACCACCGGTCTCGCACTCTCCACCGAAACACGACAGCACGGATGCTGTCGCTTTGTGTTGATTTTCTGTGAGAGGGTAGTACGGGCCTGTTCATGTTGAAATCAGCGTTCGTGCTCTACTACCTTAAGATATTTGATATTTTAGTACTTTAGGCACACATCTGAATCATTAACATATCTGTAAAATGTAATAGAATTTTAAATTTATTTTATGACAAACTTTTTGAACTTTGTATGAAAATAAATTGAAATAAGTAAAAATCACATCAGAACTCCAGCATACATTTTTAATCAGCTCAATGAATATGAAATTTAAGCTCGGCCGGGGACTAGCTGAAATTTTTATCATAAATGATCAAATGAAAGAGCAATATACAAATGTTAAGAATTAATTTCATTCTTTTTAAAAGTACATTATCCCTTAAATATCGTTTTGATGGCTATAACTAACACATTTTTCGGACTTTACTGTAAATATATTAATTCTGTATTTTTATCAAGTTAAATATTATAACATAAATAGAATTCAAGAATTGTGGTCACCATGCTTATTGCAATACGATGTAATGACAATTTAGTATGGTGACCGATACTATGGCAGCATAGTAAGATGTTTGTCACGCCCACTTGGGGACGTTGAATGGCAGGACGGTCATCCTGGCAGTGTAAAATACACCCGCTACGTTCATTTGAGACCTTCGTTCAGCAGTGGAAGTGGCAAAAATTTATATATTTTGAAAACGAAAACACACGCTTTAGTTTTTGTTTCCGGGCGAGTGAGCTTTCATGTAATTTTTTTTAAATTTTCAAAGTTCGCTATATACCGGCGAAATTAGAACCTTATGCTGATTAAAAAACAATGAACACAATAATTATATCATTATTTATTGTTACGCAATATCACAGTGTCATATCTGTGTTACTTTCCCCACATTGCTTTATTGGATCTTTGACAATTTTACTTATCAAAAATAAAGAAATATTATGCGATTCTCATATTTTACAACCGCGGTACATTTCAAAGAAAACAAGTAGTTGTTTCGGGAACTATTATGTTTATCGTAATTCAATCAAAGCTATTAGGACTTCAAACGCACCGGTACTAAGGCACTGAAAAGATACCCTCTTGACGGCAATATCACTGCAGTTCAGTGTGTATAGATTGACACTCAATATCACGTTTAATGGTGGGTGTTGAGTAACGTGAGCTATGGTATTTAGGAAGACAGTGCATTTTTAATAAAATTATAGACAAGTAAAGTTGTTTTAATTTGAAATATATTTTTGTTTTATGTTTTTATTTAATAACTTTATGCATATAATGTAGAATGGCGGAGTTAATACTCTAGGCAGTCTTTACTATCCTACCGTTTAGTGGTGCAGAAATTAATGAGAAGGTGCACTACACTTTGGTTAAAAATTTGAAAGACAACAATTTACTTTACAGAAATCTATTAATTATCATCATAATAATATTTTTTAATGAGCTAAATCATTAATAAAACTTTAACAGACACCACAGAAAAGTTGACTGATTGCCTACTTTTAGCTATTATTTTTTTTTCGGTATATATTTTAATGTCTTACATTTGAGATCATAAAATCACATGTAAAACAAAACTTTAAATATCGTCTGTATGTGTATACACTGTTAGTATTAAGCTTTATTCGTGAACTTGTGTTTTCTTTGCTCCTAACTTATTTGTAATAAAAAGAAAAAGCGTATGTAATTCTTTGTAAGAATCAAGAAATAATAATGTTAATAGATTGTTTTATTGCATGTTTACATTTTTTCTTACTTGTATTTTTGAGTTCAATTTGCTCATTACGTCCTAAATACCATAAAAATACACAGTCACAAATCTGGGCAAAGACGTCTAACTTGTTGACTAGAGTTATTTATAAAATAAATATAACCTTCTTTATAAGAGTGAGCAAAACTAGAGACCTCCAAAATAATGAGTTCATTCCGTTGCTATCTGTGTGGAATGCCTTATTTATGGACCTAGGGGAAATATCTTGAGGCCAAATCCACACATTATTATCGCAGCATCTTATAAACATTACACACATAATAAATCACATACTTCCCTCGCAAAATGTATATTGGAATTTATATTAACTAGCGTTCGCTTACCACTCAAATTTAGACTGTGATCATTGCTTAAATTGAAAATAAAAATATATTCTGTAAATAAATTTTGTTTGCTCTCCGTTGTTGGTCTGTGTTGCTCCTTGGTTTCTCTTAGGCGTTTTTCATCCAACTGATCTTGTAGATTGCTAAGCTGAAGATAACACTTATTATCTATCTATTTAATATATATATAATAATGGTTAACATTAAACTTTTATAATGAAAAATAAAAGGTTATATAATCATTTAGTTCGGACTTTCACTATTTTGAGAGATCCAGTGAAAGTATTTTTTGAAATAAGTTCCAAAAGAGGTTTCATCGCTTCCATGTTTAGGTTTACTTTAGCAAGCTCATTCTCAAAAGTGAAATGTGTCCAGTTTAATCCAACATTTAATCTACCATTCAATGTAACAAGTTACTGAATCATTGTACTATTAGTTACCTTAGAGGGTAATAAAAAAACGTGTTTGGCTTAAGGAGTTATTCTTTTTGACTCTGCAGGACTTTTTTTTTTTTTTTTTTTTTAACGTGTGGAAACCCCCTCGGGCCGTCACCCCACCGGGGTTTACGGCGAGGCGGTGTGTCGGAATCGGACCGACTAAAACCACACGGTGTGCCACTCTGCGCCTAACATAGGGGGGATCCGGGAACCGCTGCTATTACGACATCCAGATCCCTCCTAGCGCCTGCCCGCTAAAGCGGGCACCATCTGCGGATAAACTCTCTATTTAGGCGACGTACGGCACACGCGCACGTCACCTCCTCGCGGCTGGCCACTATAGCGGATGGAGGGGAAAACCCGTCCCGTCCACCCGCGGCCACACTCAAGGCGGCATGAGGCGCTGGTATGCGCGCCTCCGCCGCCCGGCTCGCCGGCGGCGAATTGGGTCCGAGTGGATATCGTCCTCCCGGGCCTTCTCCGCCGCCTCCTTCCGCGAAATTACGTCTTCGCAGAAGGTTGCGACCGCGGTAAAACAACTGTCGCTACCGGCCATGGAGCGTATGACGGCCGGTAGCGAGAGATCTCCTCCAATAACTGCAGTGAGGACCCCACGCTGCGCCGCCCAGGCGGAACAAACCACTAGCGTGTGCTGAGCCGAGTCCTCACTGCAGTCGCAGTGGTGACAGGCGGGACTCAATTCCCTCCTGGCGACCGAGTGCAGATACTTCCCGAAGCAACCGTGCCCGGAAAGGACCTGCGTCAGTCGGAAGGAAAGGGTCCCGTGCTGCCGCCCCGCCCACTCGGCGATGACCGGCTGGAGAGCCTCCACGAGGGCAAAGCCAGCACGTGGAGTCTGCAACCGGGACGACCAACTAGCCATTGTGGCTCGACGAGCGACCTCACGCCACTCGCGTACCTCTTCCGGCGGGGGCCGTATGCCGCTACCCGCCCGGAAGTCAGCCGTCCGCCGATAAACTTCGGCGAGCACTTCCGCCTCCAAATCCCACGGGGGAGTTCCGGCCAAGGCGCACGCCGCCTCCATCGATACGGTGCGGTAACCGCGTATGGCTCTAACCGCCAATATCCTCTGAGGGCGCCAGAGGCGAGCCCTATTCTGGGCAGTCAGAGCCGCCGCCCACACCGGTGCACCATACAGCGCCATTGACCGGACAACCCCCGTGTATAGCCGTCTCGTCGCGACGCTGGCTCCACCCAAATTCGGCAAAAGTCGCCCAAGGGCAGAAGCAGCGCCGACCAGCTTTGGAGAAAGCTGTCGGAAGTGCTCGTCGAAGAGCCACCTGCCGTCGAGGATCAGGCCCAGATATTTCATCTGGGCCTGAACTGGTACGAGGACCGAATTGACTACGATAGAGGCGCCGGGTGGTGGACCACGACGGGGCCCATGGAACAAAAGGGCCTCCGTCTTATCTAGGGCCACTCGTAAACCCAGCGCCTCAATGCGCCCGACCACCAGAGAGACTCCCACGGTGGCCAGGCGCGCCGCCTCTTGAAAGTTCGCCCCCCGGGCCGTGACCAATGTGTCATTGGCGTAACAAATTACGCCCAGCCCGGGGGGAAGACGACCTCGAAGGGCCCAGTCGTATCCCATATTCCACAGGAGTGGTCCGAGGACAGACCCCTGTGGAACACCGCACGACATGGGCCGCCGCCTCAGAATGCCATCTCGGTCCTCGTACATGACGGTACGCTTCCTAAGATAGTCTGCCACAAGCCGCCTCAGGTACTCTGGCACCCCGTGGTAGTGAAGTGCTTCCCTGATGCAGCTAAATGGCAGACTATTAAATGCGTTGGCGATGTCCAACGACACTGCCAACAGCACGCCGCCACAGCTCACCGCCTCTTCGGTCACGGCCCTCAGGCGCAACACAGCATCGACTGTCGAACGCCCGGCTCGAAACCCGTATTGGGCGTCCGACAGATCGGGGCCCACCTCGCAGAGGTGCCGGACGATGCGGGCAGAGAGTATCCTCTCAAATAATTTACCCGCCTCGTCCAGCAACACGATGGGCCTATAGGCCGCGACCGAATCGGTCGGCCGTCCCGGCTTCCGTAGTAGGACCAGCTTCCCGCTCTTCCAACCCTCAGGAAAGCGCCCGGACGCTAAGCTGGCGTTTAGGACTTCCCCGAGGCGATCCGACATGTGGTCGAGGGTGCGCGCCAGCACTCGGGCAGGTATCCCATCTGGCCCAGGGGCGGTGTTCTTAGAGCGAATCCGTAGAACGACCGCCCCTATCTCCGATTCCCTGACGGGCGGAACATTATCCTCGTTCCGTCCCCCGTCGTCTTCGGCCATGAAGGCCATCGACGGGGGTGTGTGCTCCGCCCGCTGCGGGAAAAGACCCTCGACCACTTCCCGCAGGAAGCTGGGCTGGAGTGTCTCTGTAAGGGGGGGGCCCGACGTGCGGAGCTTTTGTCGCACCGCACGATAAGGGCGACCCCAGGGGTCACGATCAAGACCCTCCAGCATCTCCTTCCTCTTCACTTCTTTGGCGCGGCTAATGGCCAGCTTCAGAGTTTTCCTCGCCTCTCGGTACTCCTCATGAAGCTGGTCCTCCTCGCCGTCTACGCGGTGTCGCCGCCGACTACGGGTGTAGGACCTCCGGGCACGAGTACAGGCCGCGCGGAGGTCCGCCAACTCCTGGGACCACCAGTAAACCTCCTTCCGTGGAGGCTGACAACCTCGGATGCGGGGCATGGCCGCATCGCAGATCTGCGTAATCGCATCGCGGAAACGACCAGCCCCCATGTCGACCTCCTCGGTCGGAGCCTGTGGAGACAGCCAGGAGTAAATAATGGCTGCCTCCTCTAGGAGGTCCCTGTTCAGCTTCGAAATAGCCCACCGCGGAAAGCGAGAAGAAGGCCGCGCCGTGTGACCCCTACTGGAGTCCTGGATCCGGGAGAGCTCAAATCGGATGTAGAGGTGATCCGAGAGCGTCTCAACCTCTTCCAGAACACGCCAGTTCCTTACTCGTGCGGCGAGGGCAGGGGTTGCGAACGAAAGGTCCACTAACGACCCCCCCTGCTGTCGCACGCACGTGTTAGTGGAGCCTCTGTTTAATAAACAAAGGCCCACCGAAGCCGCCCAGACTCTGCAGGACTTACGTCAACCACAAGGGTCAACACGCATCGGAAACTGTTGAAATCATCTATTTTAAAATTTTATAATAGGAGTTGTAATAAAGAATTATATCAACGACGAACAAATCTACTAATCAGATTTGACACACGGCTTCAAATAAATAGACTTTTATTGCACACTAAAAAACAGGTCAATGCACTGATTTTGGTTCAGATTGAAGTATCAAATTCGCTGTTTATTATTCTCTGTGTCTGTTCATCTCATCGGGGCATTTTGTTGTTCTATCGATTTGCCGTCAAACCGAGCCGCAGGTGCTTCACCGAACACCTAAAATTATCTTGACATTTTATTGGCACCGAATCGATTCTGTTAATTAAAATGTCTTGGGCACATTTTCAATTACGCCACAAGTCGATAGCAATGTGCACTGTGAAAAGTTTTGTGGGGAAATATAAAAAAATCTTTTTGTAACCTTAAACTTTAATATTTTAGTCTGGCTTCAGTTCTAAAGTTTATTTGTTGTTTACTTGAGAATCTTAATTGAAATGTTTGTTAGGTAACAATGGAGATATAAAATGAATGAATATTTTGCTAATATCGAGTTGAAATCTTCTAAACCAAGTAAGACTGGAAAAAGGCGTCTAGACAAAGGGTTATCTATAACAGATCCCTTGTGTTGTAATTTTAATCAGAGGGAGTCGTGGCTCAGTAGTAACTCAGTAGAAAAAACTTGTAGAGGTACTGACCCCAACTAAGTTTGAGAAAAAGACTCAGAGAGAGGTAACCTTCCTCTTTGTTGTAAAGAAACAAGAAAAACCAATTAGAGGATCGAAAGCTTTGTCATCATTAAAACATAAAAGTTGAAAATAGGTACCTAATACGAGTATATTGAGAAAGATGGGTTATTTAAGATAGTTTATAACACAGCAATTATTATCGGTAAGCAGGCGGCCATGAACAAAAAATTTACCTAAGACCAAAAGCGTCTTTTTAATATTAAGAAAATAATGGCGTAGTAACCGTTAAAAATAACGGCGTTGCTTACTTTACGATGCGTTAACAAAAGTTAAAAATATATTTTATACCATAAATGTGATCTATTAAACGTAATACCTTTATGCTCTATTTACTTTTCAAGGCCTCTGATATCTTTTGTTCTCTTAGCATTTCATGAATAATTAGGATCTTTCGAGTAAGTTTTTAAACAAAAGAGCAAGTTATCGCGGACGATAAATGTATTCAGAAGCAAATTATTCTGCGTAATAATAGTAGAGCTTAGTAAATTTTCAGTTAATACATCCTATTATATACAATTAAGATATTAACGGATTAAATAAAACATCGTTATAATAGTTTGTTACATTTTTAGAGATCCTTAAGTGACTGGTGGTAAGGTCTTCTGACCTACAACAATTTATCAATAACAAACATTTTGCAGTCTGAGGATGTTGTTGCCAAAGTTCAGGCAAACTTAGGGTTTTTATCAGGAGTGAAAGTTTCTATAAGCTTAAGCTTGGATTTTAGGAAATTACCACCGCCTAGCTGTTTAAAACATCACAGATTTATGAAAATAGACAACCTACAACAATTTATCAATGATAAACATTTTGCAGTTTGAGGACGTTGTTGCCAAATTCAGGAAAGCTAAGGGTTTTAGTCAGGAGTGAAAGTCTCTAGGAGGTTTAGCTTGGATTTTAGGAAATTACCACCGCCTAGCTGGTTACAACATCACAGATTTATGAAAATAAACAACCTACAACAATTTATCAATAACAAAAATTTTGTAGTCTGAGAACGTTGTTGCCATAATTCAGAAAAATTTAGGGTTTTAGTCAGGAGTGAAATTCTCTAGGAGCTTTAGCGCGGATTTTAGGAAATTACCACTGTCTAAGCTGGTTACAACATCACAGATTTATGAAAATAAACACTTATCTGAGATAGACATTTAGAAAAAACAAGTGAATACTCACTAACCCTTACCGAGTCCTGGCTGCTTCCATATTAAGACTTTCTATATTATTTTCGCTATTAATTATAAACTCTGAAGGAATATCAGTAGAAACCATCTTTTCTCTTACAAAAATATTATTTAATTTATTGCCAAGGGCGTAACTGAAACTTACCAGAAACTGTCAATCAGATCTAACCGATAAATTTCAACATCTGGAAAGCTCTGTTGTTCTTAGAAATTTGCAATTAAAAAAATAAAACAACATGAAGTATTACGACGACACTGCTTTAGTGCATTTTATTAATTATATCATATCATGCGTCTCTTAGTGACATGACACAAGTATAACAATAAATTTAAAACAATGATTTAAATTTCTATACAACTACATTTTTAAAAATTGTGTATATTTATATCACATAGTATATGTATGTAAGTTTTTTTTTCACTTGATTCTCATTTACTATCGAAGTTGAAGGATTTATTTCTTCATAACTTAATTGGTTATATTTTTATGTTTCATTACGTATTATAACCCGCATAGTGCAGATTATTGATACGCTTAATTATATCATAGTTTTTACAAATCACGAAGGTCTTTTGCAGATCTAAAACAAACAACATAAGCTAACTTACACCCGTTTATTCTAACAAAATATTAACTGTAAGTTTTGAAAGTCGTATTCACACAACATTGAAATTTCGAGCGTTGATAGAATTGTATTCTGTATACCTATAGCGAAAACTCGCACTCTTTTGTGTCTATTTGTTGGAATGTTAACTGTTCTATCTTCATTCTTACAATGATAAGATGGTTTTTGTGATAATAAAGCGCTCGGTACAAAAGTTACAGGTACGAAAATACCTATAGCTATTCACAGTAAGAGAGTAAGGTTATTAATAACAAAAAAATAACGTTGTTTGTTGTTGTTTCGACCATTCGTGAGTTGCAAGAACTGCAAATATATTCCTTTAATGAATGTGACAAGAATATTCATGTACTTTCTCATTTGACATTCTAATGACTTAGAATTATTTATAGACTTTCTCAGAAATACATAAACTTAGTTCTGAAGTTTGAGAGAATTGGGAATCGTTGAAATTGAGTATTTATAATAAATGTTAGAGAGGTTTTTTCGCGATAAGATTTATACTTGCCACATTCACAATTTTAGGTTACTATCGAGGTATTTGTGAAGAAATTTCATTATGTTATCGTATGCAAACTCGCAGATATTATGATAACTTTGCAAATTGTTCGAAAAGTGCTATATAGTAAGATGTGTATAACAGCTGTATGGGATTCTAAACTTCGAGACAACTGAGTATAACAATGCCGTAGGTATTAGTAGCGAATAGTTCGCCAATAACTTTGTTGCTTAGTGAACATAGATCGTATTCAAGTTTAATATGCATTAAAATACCTCAAAACGCGTGTTTTAAAATTTGAACTATTTTTATTACTGTATATAATAAACGGCTATATAACTGTTTATTATGATGGGGTCTTTACGTTACTTTAGAAAACTATGTGAAACAAGCATTATTATTATTTTAACATGCATTAAGATTGCATTATGAGTTTAGATACATCTGCCAGAACGTAAAAAGTTAAAATAAAGACGCATACGTAAACAAATCTGTTTTAATATGTAATATCAAATAGGGTGTCAAATTTATGCTTCGAGTAACCACAGACATAGTTGGAACTGTGGACAACGTCTTGTATGTAAATAAAGGTTTTAATAAAGTAAATGCGTTTAATGTAAAAAAAAATGAATTGTGAACCTCATTTCTATTTTGTTCGTAATATTACTTTTGAAATGTGTAATTATGTAAGACATCCTGTGATCTGAGAGTTGCACACATCCACTTGCATAAGGAACTTTCTTCATTTAAATGTTTTTCTAGTATTACAACTTATATTCAGAGAACATTAAACCGAATGATATGAGAGAAATCGTAACTTGTATTGTCGTTTCTTTATTATAATAACATCTTACAAACTAATGTATAAACTATTACTAAGTGTTTGTGTGTGTTGTTGGAATCTTCAATTATTCAAGTTTATCCTTAATTACGAATAATTGAATGTTCTCGACGCGGGTGATGGAGCGTGGGCTGATGAGGGCTCAGTTAATAGACAAGAGAGATGTGGTGTTAGTCACGTCGGCCACGATCTACACAAGGTAGATAGACCTTTATTAAGATGGGTTCATACTTAACTAGATCATTCGAAACTATTTTCGTGTAAATGGCAATGATTGAGAGTGGTTTCTGTAAAATTATTATTAAATTCACTCTAAGAGAGTTATAAACGTCGTAGACTTAGCATAAAAATTGTTGAGTTTTTGAATATTAGAAAGTTAATTAAGCTGTCACATGAAGCTTATATATAATAATAGCGATAAGTCATAACATAAACAAAATCTATTGAGTGTACAGTTAAAGTAAAATATTACAAAAATCTACGATATTATTCTCAATGTATGACTACGACCACAGCATTATCAACTTATATCACAGAACAAAATCAAGGTTCATATTAAATGCACGGAATGTGAATAACATTGTCTGAACCCGCCCTTAACTTACGGAAATAGATGAGCTTATAGGATAAGCCGCTAAGGGACGCAGTACATTTCACCAACGAGGGTTAAGAGAGGGTACTAGCATCATAGCTCATTTCCGTCTCAGAGAAATATCTCTTAAGAGTCTATTTATGAAATGAGATCAGGATGAAAAAGATAGAGTTTTATTTATAAAACAAAACATAATTTAGTCTCCTATATTTGCCATATTATTGAATTTCAGAGCAAGTACTCATATAGAGCTGTCAAACACCCAGCTACATTAAATTCCGTTAAACAGCAACCGATAGCATTATATATACTTATATTTAGTACCATCACGATAGCTAAATACCTAAAATTATAGGTATTTGTAACTTAACATAACGGCCTTAGAAAATATTAAACTATAAAAAAAAATAGTCATTCATTTTAACTACTCCATAAAAACGCACAGCAAGCAAAATATGCAACTAATATAACTTAACATTCACATTTATCGTAATGTTAAGTCAATAATTCTGACTGCCTAAAATTAGTATAACAAGAATGACACTTTATGTGACATTATTTTCATACTAACATTTAGTTTCTAGCTAACTGAGTTGGTAGTGTGAATGTAAGTATAAACGCGTACTTACTCTAATATACTAACCATTTATCTATATTTCAGTCACAATCATCTTAAACAAGCACTTGCAAATATTTGCTGTGAAAATTGAACACTTCACGTAACAAATTATTTACTAATTTAATGTTTTATTTCATTACTTACTTTGTTTAAAGGCAACATAAATTTACTAGGCCATCAGAAAGTATTAAATTAATACTATTGTTACTGTATAAGTTTAGACTACTGTAACAATAATTAAGTATATTTTACTTAGTAGTAAAAAATTTTAAAAGTAAACAACACAAATATATTATTAATATAGATGTCTTTCATACAACTATATGCTAGAAACGCGAACTTACGCTGCTTGTTACGTTAAGCACTGAAATCCACTAATAGTCCCAGTTGCTAATGCAGTGCGTTAGCGACTAAATAAAAATATAAAAAATAGTTTCAAGCACTTATTCCTGCTAAAACTGCAACTATTATATATTGTTTTGATATATAGACACGGCCCTACACATTTTTATTCAAGTTTTTATTACAGCTCTATATGTATAACTATTTTTCGATAAAGTGTAATCGAAAGAGGTTTATTCTGATTAGTACCCATTATACAGACCAACACAATTACTTTCACTTGATTCCCGTGTTCCACCATCTTAGTCTTTATGTAACAAGATTTATTTAAACTCGACTAATTGGTAAAAAATGTCTACACTTTGACATCTACATTCTCATAAGGCTTCTTCATAATAAACTCCTACGTTGATCTGTAATAATAAAAAGTTAAATTAATTAAATTTCATATAAAATAAGAAAGTTTTAATTTAGAATGTTTCATGAGTTTTTGATTAATTTTACGTTAACCCTCTTTTCTCTGTCATTTTTATTAATGGAAAGGTTAATTATTTAAAGACTTTGAGCTCAGGTAATGAATCATAGCTTAACTGCGAAGGGTTTTGACCGTGTCGCTACAAGTTTAGAATTTATAACTGTATTGTCTAAGTGAGTTTTTTGACTGCGCGGATGGCGTAGTGGTTTAAGGGGTCGTCATGCCGCTTCAAACCTCTCCTGGGCAAACATTTTGTGTGATCTACAAATTGTTGTTCTGAGTTTGGGTATTCTTTATGTCTCTCTATTGTGGGTAAGTAAAGTCCCCTGGGTCGAAGGATGTTTAGGCATTGTTTTTTAAAAAAACCATGTATCGTTGCTCAAAATTTTTAAATATAGAAATTAAAAGCTTTAACATTTATAAACAAATATAACCTTTTCACAAGTTTAAGGTTAGCGATTACAACTGAAAACTTGGAGCAGAGGGTTTGTGTTGTTTAGCTAACATTAAGAACAAATAGTCATATTCCATTTTTATGCTAGTTTTCGAATCCTATCCAAGATCAAAAGTAGGAGAGGTATGGCTTGGGAAACGAAAAAATAGCTTAACAGCGGCTTGCATGCCCTTTGCTCGCAGCAAACACTTTTATAATAAGCTTTTTCATTTTATATTTATTTGTAAGTCATAAAAGTCAAACACAAATTCTAATATTACAGTGCAGTGTAGCTGCGTACAAAATGGAATATGAAGATACATTCTTTGTCTGGCAAATATTTATGTAAAATGTCTGTTATCGTGACTTAAAGTACATTGTTCTCTTATTGAGACCGTATAGATTCAGGAAAGTTTAAAAGCCTGTTCATCCTTGGGGATCTTAAATAATTTTCTAAATAAAACACTAAAAAGAGAACATATTCTGAGCCGCGAGGGAATTCACAAACGTATATGAAACGTACACAAAGAACACCGAGACTCAAAACAACAATTAGTGGGTCACACAAGTGTTTTTTCATGCGATGATCGAATCCACAGCATTCAGTGCAGTAGGAAGCGTTGAGGTGATTGCTTAAACCATTCATCACCATCGGTACAGTCATCTGTAGATTATAAATCTCTCCAATCTCAAGGCCTTAACTATATATTTAATACATAATTCAATATACTTACATATTATATCAGTGCTTATACTACACCACATGCACAGGACATCCGTCCTTCGTTTTAACGTTATCTAACGGTGGTGCTATCACCACGTATGTATCTCGGCTGGTAGTAGGAACCTCGTTGTCATCACCCGCAAACAATGGAGGTGGTGGGATGACGTCATCTTCGACTTCATCCTCTGTTGCCTCCTGTCGTTTGCGGCCCGGCATGTAGTTCATAACACATGTCACAGCAATCAGGAACAAGAAGAATATGAACACCACGTCGAACATGATTAAAAAGTTCAGCATTACAAGTTGCATCACGTCACAGACTAACTCCCCTCACATTCTGCGCTCGCCAGCTCTTTGAGAGATAATATTTTTTTCATTTTATAGCATGCTTATGAACAGCTGTAGATATCTGAAACAATAGAAACTCTATCTTGATACAATTTTGGTAAAATTTCTACATAAGTTTTTATGTTGTTTCCTATTACATCCTTCTCCAAATTTCTTTAGGTAATGAAGTTCCGGTGGAGGAGAATGAAAACTCTCAGAATTATAATCTGATTGTTCTATCTTCATCCCACTAAATCTCAACCCACACTTCACACTTCTATTCCACACTCATCCCAGGACACTCTTTATTACTTTCTATTCTTAAATGATCCTATTTTGTTTAACCTCCTAGTTATAGTTTGTCCCTTGTGCCAATTGCCTCGTAAAAATACGTTTTAACAAAATTTAAAGGACTGTGAAAAAAAAAGGTTATTGACATCTTGTAGCACTGGGTGAAAAAAGTAAGTAAGTAGTAATTTTTATATTAATTGTAATGGATTGATATACATAATAATGAGATTGAAAAAACAAAAAAAGGTGATGATGATGAGTTACAAATGAAATGAAAAATCAATTCATATAATATATATATTAAACAACATAGAAGAGTGCAAGTGAGAAGAGTGAACATTTGAACGTATGTCATATACAGAAATTATTACAGTTTTAGGTTAAAGTACATACTACAGTACACATCTGTAAAATGTTATGTTTTTATTGTTTTGTTAAATAATAGAATTAATTGTACACATGACTTGCAATCCATACTTTTTAATACTTGTTGCGATGTGATAACTCAAGAATAAAAATTTGGATGAGTTGAGAGCAAAACATTAATTTTAAATTGGGGCGATATAAGAATGGGATGAGATTGAGTGGGATGAAGACAGAGCAACTCCATGAACTATGTCACCGTTATATTTCAATTAGCAGTCTTTTAGAACACCTGTTTTCAGTAAAACTAATAGAGGTTCAAAAAATCTGTTCGTAATTTTGAAGCCTTACAACGATAAATGTGGCTTAAACGTCGTTTTTTTACGTCGAGGAACCGACGTACGTCCCCTTATATTATTTTCACGCACAGTTTAACATGGCAGTAAAACGTTAAAATCGGTGACGGTACCCTTGATACGTTTTTAATACCACCCTGTTTCCGGACGACCTCAATCCTCTTTACATTTTTAAAACCATACATTTTAATTGAGCTCTTCTGAGGTTATCGATATTAAGCAACTCAAATAAATAATTATATGTTTTACATTCCCTTGTCTGAGAGGAGAATAAATGAGACGGCTAATCAAGGTTTATTCCATTTGACCAAAAAGTAATCATTGTTTGAAGAATGATTGCAAATAGCAATTATTTGACTCAATTTGTTTAACTACACAACATTACCTTTAGAAACTCCTAGAGAAAAACCAGAATAGAAAAGGAGAGTCCTCTAATCAGAAAAGATGATCTTGCTTGGCTGATCACTTTTCAACAGTTGATTGCTATGCTATTCAAATCGTGGCACGATTAATTGCACGATCCAGGATTAGTAATTAATACTAGGTCTATTGATACTACGTTTACTGAAATTTCGTTTGATGACATTGAAGAATATTGACTATTGTATGTGGAAGCCTTCGAGGATATATTAGAGATTCCAAATTCACAAACAGGCCACTAAATATTGTCTGATGTTTATGACTTTTTTGCTTAGAACCTTCAACTTAGATTAATACTGAATTGCTACATAATAATAACAACTTTTAAAACTAAATTGGTATGTTTTTTGTTGAACTGTTTCATAAAAAATGTTATATTAAGTTGTGGATGTTAGCTTATTTGTTTAGCCGATGGTAAAAGGCATTTTTTTTATATACAAGATATTAATTTAAAACTGGGCTGTAAAATTTTTCAACAACTAAACAACTATATGAGAGGTTCTGTGGGTTGATATAGAAATACCATAAAGCTTTCTTGTCCTCGGTGTTTCTCAACTGCAATATACATATGTATATAAAATATACATCAAGGCAGTAGAGCCACGCTGATTTCAGCACGAACGGGCCGGCTCGACCGGTGCAGCTGGTATGGTTGGTGTTCTATGAGAGTGACAAACTGAGTGACTAAAGTGACAGCTTCCGTCCTATCACGTTTCATTGGTAAGTGCGAGACCGGAGGCCCATTGATGCAGCAGTGACAGTTATCTTAGTAAGTGTAGGGAGCCTTACATTGCCACGATGACTGTTATGCCTTTTATGACCCCAAGCGGAACGTGAAAAAGCATCTGCTGCTGCAAAAGGCTGCCATAGTGTGGTTCACCATACTGCATTGTCTGGTGATCATAACTCATGGATTCTATTTATGCTTCCCATCGGGCAGAGTAGAGTAATTTTGTCAGGCTCTTCAAAAACAATGTGTTTTAGAAAATAATCCTTGAAGTAAATGTTATCTTAAATATCATCATTAAAGTAAAATGTTACTTAGATAAAGTAATAACGTCATAAAACTTTGCAAAAATGTTTATATTTACAATTTTTTCAAATATCAAAGATTTAATATAATACAATTCAGCTTGACATTTGGGAGCCTCGTTATTTTTAAAGTCTCGGAAAGGCAAACTCGGGAATTTGGCAGCAAAAATGTTTTATGCCACCCCCGGGCTAGCTAATATCCGATATGGTCGTTTGACTAAAACAATGACCTAAAAACTCGGTCCGAATTTTCTTCCCTCCATCGTCTTCTCAAATAATATTCGTTGGTTATTAAATTTGAAATCTATAATTCAGAAATCTCGTTGATTTAGCTCAGAGCGTGGGATGGTCTAACATGACAATTTAACTTCTGGGTTAGGTTAATTCGTTTAACGGGCTTAAACAAACAGATTAACTAATTTATGGGTGACCCGGAGACCTGTTGAGCGGTAAACATTGTTATCATGTTTCACATCTATACATACTATCAGCTTAGGGTACAAAACCTAAGAAAACATAGCAATTTCAGCCCTATAACAGTATGATTCAAGTCGTAGGACTATTTGGTTGTAGTTGTGAAGTAAGTCCGTGTGGAGACGGATTAAGAATGCAAAGTTTACAATCCCTATTCATCCCGTGGGTGTCGTAAAAGGCCACTAAAGGAACCAAATATGCAAGACAACATCATTACAAAGAGAAGGAAAACTTGAAACAAACCCTATTCCAACCCGTCTGGCCAGCGTGGTATAGTAGGTCAAAACCTCCTTGCTAAGGAGAGGCCTATGCCAGCAGTGGACTGTAAAAGGCTGTTGATGATGTGAAGTAAAGGCAAGTCTCCAGAACAAATTAGTACTGATAAAAAGGCAATATTACCTACTAAGGCGTATGATTAAGAAATTACCTACACTCTTAAATGGGTTAAAGATTAAACCTCTTCATCAGTTCTTAGTAGTATCTATAAATAGACACTCTCGCACTATTAAACTTAGCTCTCGAACTAGCTAGGGTTTTATACTACAGTCATTTTTGCAGGTGATTTTTAAATCTTTCATAAAATTCTTAGTCTGTTGGCTGATATTATTAACGTGACCACAACTTGCATATGTTACAACTTACTTACTTTTTTAAACTCAATAGACGGTTTGCCAAAGTGAATATTGAATACTTCAAAGTCAATATTACGTCATCAAGAGCTCATATTCAACAGTATTATATACTTTAATTAGCGCTGGTGTTTCCTTTATTACAAAGGGATAATACCCGATTTTGGGATCTCTCAACACGTTGTGACGTCATAGTGATATGGTACCAGGGACGTCAGATTGAGTGCTATAGTTTAATTGAAACTCAAGACACAAACATAATCATATATTCCGAGTGTCGGGATGCTGAAGCGGTAAAACAAAGTCAAACTTGATGAAATTAAGGAAACCTCAGTATGGATGATATTAGTATTCCTACATGTCTATTAATGAGCTGTACTAGTACATGAAAGTTGAGAACGTGTAGAAAAATAAAAAATATATAGAAACAATAAAAAAGAAAATAAAGCGAAGGAAAACTTGATGCAAACTCTATACCAACATGTCTATCAAGCTATGCTATGGCAAGTTTTGGTCACGGCAGTCGGTCTCAACGGAAATCAGCCAATTATCCAAGAGATATTATAGTACACAAGTGTATCTACGCACAAATACAGATGCACTCTTTGTACCCTTAGACATGACCGGGGAGAGTTAGGTGCAGGACTAAGGGCTTTGTGTGCTCTCCTAGACACAGTATTTAATATCCCAACTTTTAAAATCTAGGCTGTTATTAATCATTTCTGTAATCAGAAAAATTTAATAACACTTTTTCAGCCCGATGGGAGAATCGAACCCGAGACCTCTTGAACTGCAGTCGCATACGCCAAGCGCTCAATAAGTTGATATAATAATGTGTGATGAAAAAACTCAAAAAAATTGACATTAGGAAAACAATAAGAAAATAACATTACAAGCATCCTAATGCCTAACACTCATTAGGATGCTTGTTAATCTTGTCCAATTTTTTAATTTTTTTTTGAAATCGTTATCGTTCGACTTCGCTTATTTCCTATATTAAAAGTATTAAATGAAATCACAAAGCCTCTCAAAATACACTGAAAGAAAAAACCAAAACAATTTAATGAGTAACAAGATAACTAACCACGGCATGTTATAGAAATTTTGTATTCCTATTTCAAAAGCTTCAAAATTAATTTGTAGGTTGAATGAAACTAAGGAGTTCTGCGATTTGCGTATTATCCTCTTTTGAAGGTCTTAACAAAGTTACTAAAAGCATTAAACGTTAAGCAGGTGGATGGGACGAGTTATAGGGATTTGTGGTTGTTAACTGTCTTAGCAGTGAGGTAATACTACTCTTTGTATTTAATCGAACGACGGAAGAAATTAAGATATTTTGTTACAATTAACTGTAGGAAGTTTTCAATAGTTAATCATAACAAAATTTCGAAATGGAAAAATACATCGTAAATAGAAATACAGAATTTTATGACTCTTATTCGTATACGAGCAAGAAGAGCACACCAAGGGAGTGAAATTTGGGAAAAACACTGTAAGGAAAAGGAAAAATTCAAACAAACACTATAGCAACCCATCTGGTCAAAACCTCATTTGTAAGGAGACCCCTATATCCAGCAGTGGACTATTAAATACTGTCGATAATCATTGAAAAAGATATTGATATTAGACTATTAATTTAGAAATTACTCCAAGTATTATGTTTAAGAAAACACAAACATATAGTTAAAATACTTTTCAAACATTCATTTAAAACGATTCTACTCCAAATCAGAACGATATAGATAGACTAACAATTTCAATTCTCAATTCGATTTTGCTAATATAAATCCATTAAAACGCAATCTATCGCCCAGTTTGGATGCAAAATTAACACATGAATAAGGGCTCTAATAGCGATGATAATCTTGACAAGGTTGTCACACATCAGCTTTACGTCACTCGGCGTAGGGCCGACTCAAATACGCTTTTCCGTCCTAAGCATATGCCTGTCGTGCGAATCGTAATCCGATTCGTATCACATAATATGTTTTGTCTTTAAATAATACTGGTACAACATTACTGGGGCGAATGTTTTCTATACACTCCTTATAAAATTAAATTATAATTAGATGAATTTAGAGGTTTACATTTTGCGAAGAATGAAACGTAGCTTATATATTTTTTTTAATTTTAATAAACTTTTATATAAATTTATTTAATGGCACTTTAGGTTGGTCTCTTGTGGGAGGATATTACTGCCCCGGTCGAGCCGGCCCATTAGTGCTGAAATCAGCGTGGTACAACTACTACCTAAGAATACTTTATACTTTCTTTATAACTTCTATAAGTTCTTTATACTTAAAAGCAATTTTTCTAGATAGAAAATAGTTCTGCAGATTTCAATGGCATAAATTGAGACTCGTCAAACATAAAATAGGAACGCCAACAACTACTAAAAATATATTCTGTATCCAAGGAATGGACTCCTTAATATAATATGACTATATTAGGACAGTGTATATAGACCTACCCTATTGTGTGTGTTGTTTTGAAATTTTATTCAGAGAAATGACATCTGTGTGAAAGTAGTATTTATTTTTAGTTTCTCTTTGAGTGGAATAGGTCTAAATAAAGCCATTCTTCAATATAAGGGTTTATTCAGTCTATAAAATTTTCGGCTTTATATAGGTGGGCCAAAAATTTGTTAATATTTGAATCTGACATCCCGCGCAAACATGCTACGGGAGTTCTTGGCGCCGATGCTACAGGAATTTGCTGGCTACAATTGTAACACATGTTTTAACAAGATGGAGCCACTTTGGAGACATATTGCCAGAAAGTTGATTTCCAGACTCCTGCTTCTACGTGGAGTACTGTTTTCATGTTTGCGATGGATCCGCTCAGTATTTGCTGGACACTCTCGATCAGTTACAGTGGTGAGCAGTCCACTTCACCTACAGTCCCGTAGCCACTAAATCCCATGAGCCTCTGCAGTTGCGAAAAGATGTCGCCTTTATGGCAGTCCCCTTTCGCCTTTAACTCGATGAGTGTTCTGACAAACAGTTCCAACTGTTCATACCTTCTAATTGCCTCTACAGAACAATACGTGCTGACCTTGCAAATGAGTGTTTTAGAATGGTAGAAACACGCACCTGAACTAAATGATTCGGTTCGTCCTTCTCGTCTAAATTATTTAAAACCTGGAACTCACCACCAGCGCACGTGTATCTCTTCCACTATGATTCCGGATCCTTTAAGCGGGGCGTGGCTCCATAATATAGGTTACCGTGGCGCATGGCCGACATTCACAATGAGTATGGTGACCATCACTTGTAGCGAATTCTATTCATGATTTCCATCAGGCAAAGTAAAGTCACTTTGGAAGGCACCGAACTAAAACACAACAATTTATTGTCGTTTTGTGAAAAGTAAAAATATTTATGAAATCATTTAATGTGTTTCTGCGTAAAATTAGTAGTTTAACTTTAGTCTATAATACAGATTAAGGTAAATTACATAATTTTACGCTTAGGCAAATCCATGCCTCACAGTTATTACTAATTTTGAAAACATATGTTATAAACATTTTCATTCGAGAGCATTAGATTCGATTTGTATTATTTGTAGGTAATAATTCATATTCATATTACTCATATAAATAGTTTCTTGAAAATTCATAATTTATTACGAACAATTTTTTTTTCAACACGTTTGTCATTCAATGTTTTTCTTCATGAAGCTATCTAACAACTTTTCACCGACCACGGTAATTAGTTTAAGTCGAGTAAACATGTGGTTAAAATATTTAATTTTTTTGTATAATTTTCTGCAAGATACAAAACAATAAATTCGATAACGCGGAAACATAATTGAGAACAGATTGTAAGCCGGAATCAATTCTTGATACGACTTTCATTTGAGTAAAAATTAAGACGCGTTCTATAATAACAATAACGCTTAAGTTTTGATGTGAACTTAAAATTATTTTCGTTCCATGGATACTTAAGGTGTCTTTAAAATAGGAGCTTAAGTCTTGTAAACACCCTTTACCCAATAGCTACGAGTATGTCGAAACTAGTCAATACAAAAGGATACTTAATTTATCGATAAATACTTGATATTAATTTATGTATTTTACAAGAAATTGTTACAAAATTCATGCTTGAACACCTGCTGGTGTAAACATCAAAATTTTAATTAATTACCTATTTGAATCGCTAAGGCTTCTGAAGGCAATTATAATTTTTAAATAATTTAGGTTTACACGTGCCGCAATCGTACACCCTTTTGCTCCTACGCACTTCACCTTGAAGAGCTTCAACCAAACTCTTCTAAATAAGTTATAAAAGATAACCTTCAAAATCACATTATATTGCATAACTGAAACAGCGAAGAGAAAATTGCGTATGTAGTAATCAGTAATACTGAAATGTTACTCGCTGAGTTATGCTATATGAATATCATATGAGTAAAAGTTAATTGGATCTTAGTGGTACTACCATCTAAATTGGTTTTATGACACCGTTTGCGTGATTGATTACATCAAATGTGTTCGGAATTAGAGGTCAAGTAGTTCGATGTTTTTATAGGGTGTAGTGTGTACGTAAGATGAATTATCTTTGTTAGATGGGCTATTGTACACATAAAAGCTTGTATTCTGGGTGAGAAAATTTTTATTTTTCTTCAAAACAATAGATATAGATAAGAGCCATTTTTAAGCGTGTATATCGTATAACAATTAGAGCTCCACCGGTACTGAACTCTTTGAAGTTTTTACATAAAAAAGCCGATAGGTTTTGGTATCAGATTTTAAGGCAGATTAATTAAGTCTGAATTTAATTTTTAATCAAGACAAATCGAGATGAAATTAAATGTTTGGTACAAAAATTTCTAGTCGTAACTATTACAGAGATACTAACAACAAAAACTAACAACTATATTATCATACAATCTTCTAATTTAAATGAATAAACGTCACATTATGTGTTGATTAAACACCCTAGATAAGACGGAGGCCCTTTTCTTCTATGGGCTCCGTCATGGTCCGCCTCTGGCACCTCCATCGTGGTCAATTCGGTCCTCTCACCAATTGAGGGCCAGATGAAGTATCTTTGCCTGATCCAAGACGGGAGGTGGCTCTTCGACGAGTACTTCCGATAGCTTGTTCCAAAGCTGGTCAGTGCTGCTTCTGCCACTGGTCTACTTTTGCCCAATTTAGGCAGAGCTCGCGTCGCGACTTGTCGTCCGGTCAATGGCACTGTACGGTGCACTGGTATAAGTTGCGACTCTGATCGCTCAGAATAGAGTTCGCTCTTCGGTACCCTCAAAGAATGTTGACTGTTAGAACAATACGCGGTCAGCGCCCCGCGTCGACGGAGGCGGCATGCGTCTTGGCTCCCTCATGGCATTTGATAGCGGAAGTGCTCGCCGAAGTTAATCGACGAACGGCTGAGTTCCGGGTGGGTAGTGGCATTTGGTCCCCACCCTAATCCCCACTTGATTGGTTTTAGTCACTTCGATTACGATACCACCACATCGAAAATTCCGGTGGAGTGACGGCCCGAGTGGGTTTCCATACGTGAAAAAGAGACGTTGATTCGACAAATATATTAATACACTCACGACTAAATATGCACGTTTTCGTTTTAATAATTACGCGGTTCGGTAATACCTTCACACACATTGCAAAGTTGAATATATATTTTAAAACTAATTACAACCAAACTTCTTTTTCTCTGACACAAACGACCTTTATCTCACAACTATATTGTCGTCTTTCGACATTTCCTGTAATTCTTAGACCATTAGCAGAAAATATATCTAAAATACTGTAGGATTTTCGTAGCGGAAGTGTATTTACAGTTCAGAGTATTTCTACAACACGTGACCTCTCCGACAGGTACGGGGCTACACACGAACCGAAAATAGCACTATTACGTTACAGTGTTGTATATGTACTGTAAAAGGCTCAACGTGGTAAATCCTATGATTTTCCATTAAAACCTAAAATTTACAAACTCATAATGGTAAAACACTGAATCGTTCTATGATCATCGTATATTTCTAACTTTTATCTCCATTCGATTGGTAAACCTTAGGATTTGTCCAAAGGCACGATTAGTGCTGAAATAAACTTACCGCAAGAACTTGGTCATGTAGGTTTGATTAGGGCAGTGACTGTTAATATCAGATTTTGTTGTTGAATTATATGGATTAGATAAGTGTGAGTGAATTATTTTGTTCCCAAAATTAACGTTCACCATTTCTAATGGTAAACACCCGAAAAAATTATAAAGTTCATTTTATAAAATCTTACATTTACCGACTCGTGTTGGTAAATCCCAAGATATACTGGTAAAACTTGAGATTAGCCTATAGTCGTGCTTCTATAGTAACATATTCGTATATATATATATACCTATATATTATTATAGATATTTTCAGCGTATTTTTAGGTTACAGAGAAAGTCACAAGTCATAAAGTTTATAAAGTTCGAATGCTGATTCCAGGTGGAAAATTAGAGACAAGTTCAATAAGTCGTGCTACCATATAATTAATGAAAATAAGTTTTGGTTTGCTGCCTTATCATATTATTATTATTTTTTAAAGCAACGCCCGCATTACAAATAAATTCTGTGTCGCCGGCGACTTTATAAACATACAAGAAACGGATACAAAGAACACCCAAGCTCAGAACAATAATTTGTGGATCACACAAAGTGTTGTCCCAAGTAGGATTTGAATCCACAACACTAAGCGGGGTGGAGAGCGGCGTGGCGACTGCTTAAACCACTAGGCCAATCGTGCAATCAGCGATAATAATAAAGAGATGTGTTTTGTTGAACTTCTTTTACGTATTATTACATTTTTAAACATCTAGTAATTTATACAGTGGTTAGAGTTAGTAAATCTCCATAGTATTATATTACAGATCCAGATATAATAAAAAATGTGAAGTGGTAAGTAAATATAAAAATTGATAAATACAGACAATACATATGTAGATATAGAATCGATCTATAGTTTTATCTTAATTCAGAAAAGTGTTATATGCTAATAAAATTGACTGAGCATTTGAGTCATGGTTGGACTCAATATAATGAACTCTAGTCTAGTCTAGTCTAGTCTAGTCTCTAAAGTTAACTAGTACTGTTCAAGAAAATGATAAAATCGTATCAATTTTATCAAATATATATATATATATATAACTGATACACAGCAGAAACATTAACAGATTCAAAAAAAAAACTTTTGTAACAAATATCTGAAATATTTGTATCTATTACACATAATACACATAGTTTCCAATTTGTTCCAATGCTGGAGTTTCTCTACTAAGGAGAAAATTTTCTATAGGTTCGGTCTAAACATCTACTAAAGAGTAGATCTATGTACGAGTAAAGTACGTTTCCATAGTCAATGTAACAGAAGACAAAAATGTATTCAACATTTAAAATACGCAATTATCTCACAGCTTAATACATTCACCCATTAAAAAAGTCTTCAAAATTCATTGATTTAATAAGAAAATTGTATTTATTAAAACAAACATGACTCTCAATAAAAAAATGCAACAATTGTGCAAGTACTCAAAATTAACATTACTATGCAAAAACAAAAATAATTTTCGCAAAATAAATTTCAATATATACTCTAAAGTAATTGCTAAGACCATTTCTACTTTCGTATAAAAATGAGTTGCTTCATAAATAATTTACGAGCATAAGATACGATTACAAAATGAAAAGTAAAACTCTTTATGAATATACATTTTATGGGTCTCCGTACTCCGTACAGGTTGATAATATTTTTTATTATCGTGATCATACAAAGGTTTTAACTCTATTATACCCCCAATTAACTCTTATTAACCCACCAATGAGAAAGTTCATTAAAGCTACGTACCAGTCTATGAAATTAATTTAAAGTATCTCAAAATAATTACACGTCAACATAATTAATTATGCGTGATATTAAGTCAGTGGTAATGATATTCTATTTCCGAAGTAAATTAAATACGTAATACCGTTTATTAGCATGAGTTATATTGTTTTGACTGTATAGACTCGTATATCATCTATCATCGTCATCGACGGCCTATTATAGTCCACTGCTGGACATAGGCCTCTCCTAAGAAAAGAGGCTTTAGCCTACTATACCTAGCAACATTTAATGATAGCTCTTGGTTTCCCACTGCTACCTTTAAAGTTACCATTGCGTAGTTTGCCATATGTTCACATATATAGAAAATTTCTAAAATAATAAGTGTACAACATCCATGTTTCTTTAATTGTTTTACGATCCAGTTCGTATCAACTCAATATACCGTTCACAATTCTAAACTATAGACCTAGAAACAGGTGTGTCTAGTTCATAAAACAAACTCAATACCGTTCAATTTGTAAATCAGATTTAGAACTTCAACACGGTGGTTCAAATTATACAACGCGACACCGAGGGAGTTTTTCAATTTCCCTCAAAGATAAAAGATTATGGAAACTGTTTATATTACAAGGTGGTTTAAGGGTCCATTTCTAGTGGATTACTTATATATAACCTATACTGAATAATATTGTTTTAGTAACTGATAAAGTTCATCCACATTATAAAATTGAAGAAAATAAGATTGAAAAACACAAAAACACTGACCTTTTAAATAATAAGATCTCGTGTACTTTGAGCTCAAGAGATCTATATACTTTGGGAAAAATCATTAAAACTATCTTTATTTTAGAGGTGAAATGAAGATTTTAAGCCGTTTCACTTAAGCTTTTGAGTGATTTAGTGACTAAAACTTCTTATCTATTTTACATTCTTTATTTACTTTGGAAAACCAAGAACTACAGTTATAACAGACTGTTTGGTGTACAACATCAAGAAAAGTACAAGTTTTCTCGATTTATAAACATGATAAACTAACAGAGGTTTTGGAACACTAATCAAAGTGGTACTACACCTAAATCAATACAATATATAGAGTGGGCCAAGAATTCGTTAACACTTGAATCTAATATCCCGTGCAAGTTCTTGGGACCGATGCAACTGGAATTTACTGGCTACAATCATAACACATGGTTTCACATCCAATGAGTCCCTGCCAGTGACCAAAAACAGGTTTCCAGAAAAGTTGATTTCCATACGAGGTGACATTCCATGGTCACCCAGAAGTCCAGATCTATCCCCAGCAGACTTCTTTTTATGGGATCATTTGGAGGATTGTGTCTATATCTAGAAACCAAATAGACTACGTCAACTAAAAGTAAAAATCAGCGAAGAGATGTCGGCGATCTCACGGTCTCTTTGCCGACCAGTATTCGAAAATTTCGGTAATCGCTTAGAAGAGTGCACACGTGCAAACGGTGGTCATTGCGATGATATAATATTTATAAAATAAATTCCAATCAATTAACTTTCTTGTAAATAAACAATTTTTATAATATATCAAATAATTTTAATACGATTTTTGTAAAGGTTACTAATTTGTGGCCCACCCTGTATAATTATAGATCGTAAAAATTGCACAATGTAGTGTTAATTTTAAGTAACAACACCTTTCGAATTTACTGTTATCTTTATTATTGAACTGAATGTTTATTTAGACATAACCGTCCATTGCTGAACAAAGGTCGAACGAACCAACAAGCGGCAACTATCCTTCTCACCTCGTCCCTCATCGTCCTCTCATCTTGGGCAGTCTACACTCATCCGCTGCCAAATTTTTAAAGTAAAACACGTTCTATTAAAACTAAACTTCCTTAAATTATCATTTATTATTCTCCATTTGATTACTCCAGTACAATACTGTACTCTTACTCAGCTAGAACATCATTAAGAAAATGCAACATCACTGCTGGTTTCGTTCCGCTGTCAGTCATACGTACTATCGTATATTGGGACAAAGCCCTCCATTTGCATATTAAAGCGGGATCCAAAGACGTCGAACCTTGTAAATATGGTGTATGTTTAATTTCCTCGACCTACAAATGTGATTGATGATGGTGAATTCTCTTTTGAGTCTGAATAGTAAAGACAGGTTCAAGCTACTGTATTAACTGACTTTGGAAAGGTTCTCAACTTAATTTGTTTTTTTTTGTATCTTTGCTACCACAAAACTTTGTCATTCATGTCAGCTAAATTGCCAACATTTAACATTAACTTGACAAAACTTTAGTTCAGTAAAAAACCCAAACATACTTTTAAATATGCCTAAAACCCTCTAAGATAAAATATGCATAAGCTTTGCTGAAAATGAATAAACATTTTCATTGAAGTTCTCATTTTACCAGGATTTTAAAGAATATAGGGCTATATCAACTGTAAAGTAAATGTAGTTTCTAAGATCTAGTTAGACATAAGTTTAGAGGTAGATAACCACAGCTCAAATATGAACCTAACTAATTATTTCAGACAAGCGGACTAATTTCACAAACTATTAGAACTTAAGTCCGGATTACATACGAGCCTACGTTTTAATAAACGCCTAGTGCAACCCAAAAGTTATAGTACACTATAACACGGCTTTGTATACTGACGTCTAAACCGCTTTACCCACGTCTCTGATAACGCAAACTTTATACAAATTGTAGTTAATGACTAAGGCGATCGGGCGGCTCGAGTGAAAAGCAATTTATCACAATCCAAGAATGCCTACTACTGAGTTGGCAGAATTTCTACAAATGTAGCCTGTTCAGGAAAGGTTTATTCACATTCACACTTACACTCAATAATGATAATTAAAAAGCGTGATGTTAGTACATAACTATTACATTCTTTGTATCTCTTACATCGTTTATTATATTTACTATTTGCTATTTTTAGTTAAATAATATGAAAATCATGACGGGAATGAGTTGTATTTTTAAAATTAAGTATTTTTTTCATATTCATAAAGAGCCGACTCCACTACGAAATATAAAATGTATGAAATCGTTGTCATAAAAAAAAAGTCGTGATGGTGGACGCAAGCAACTTCAACTATAGACACATAAACCTACATACTGTTAGTAGAAATACAGATACTCTAATGAGTTTAGTTACATTTAAGTCATAAGCAAAGCAGAGTAATTTTAATAAAGAAAAAATTCGAGAAGATAAGATCGATAAGGATCGCGGGCCATTGATTTTAGGTTCGAATGGGACGTGCAAAACTATGAATTTCACATTTCTATATTTACTGTAACCGGAGTTATTGACGCACAAATGTTTGATTGAATTACAAATATCGCAAATGTTTGACTGAATTACGTATGCCAAAACAATGTTGGATTGCTGTCGAAAGATAGTCTCGATATAAAATTCGTCTTGATTATATCCCTTTATTATAAAATATAAGCAGCCATAACCAATATTATATACTGAAATACTAAGAACTATTGAGAAAATTCAGGTTTATATTCTGTGAAAATTAATAATATACAAAGTTACTAACAACTATTAATATCGTACACTATAATGTTACACGGTATTTATAAAAAAATATTTTAAATGGTTTACTGTGCTTAAATTCCAAAAAAAAAATTGCCTTTATATTTATATACAGTTTAATTGTTATATAATATTATAATATAACACATTACCATTTAATGGCAGTAGACCAGAGTTGCAGTAGAGTAGAATAATGGATTGATTTCTCTAGAGATTGTACCTATCACATAGTTCACGATACCAAACATTTTCTACATATGCACATAAATTATTATCGAAACACTATTCAAGCCTTGGGATGTTTTGCTCAGTATTGTATTATTATTTATTCTGCGCTTTCTTCAAAATATAGCGCTACACAAAATAATTTTGTACAAGAAAATATGCTGGAATACAATATGAAAATTTCTAATTTTAAGTGTAAAGTTCTAGAGAGATGGATGTTTGTAACGCTTTCACGACTAAAGCATGATACCAATTTTGGAAATTCTTTTACCAATGGCAAGCTACATTGTCAGTGAGTACTATAGGTTATTTTTAACCGCGACAATCGCGATATCTCCACTACCAAATACTAGCTTTACCTGATTTAACTTAAATGAATCTACCAAAGTTGTGGGTAATAACTTCAGTAGTACTCAAGAATTATCTCGATTATAAAATAAGGTTGAAATTCTCCACCGAATACCTGAACTTTTCTAAAGCCGCCGTACCACCTGTAGCATACATACTCTTAATATTTTGTTTCCTCATAATCATACCATATCTGATAGGCAGCTGTTACATTCGGGTATTTTACATAATCGATACCCAAAGTGTTTTTTTTTGCTTTAGATCGTTAAGTCTAAAGGTTATTATAATGTATGAAAGAAATATGTTGAGTACTTTCAAAATAAACTAACAATATATCGAATCTCTAAAGCGATATGGTTTAAATTTGAATTCCTAGCAACAGTGTTAGTTAAAAGTTGATAGTTTAATTCGGAAGTTTCACTATTTAAGCTGTTAATTTTGTCTATTACTCATTTATCTACTTAGTTGCACTTTAAATTTTTCTAACAGTAACGGTGATTCCAGTCTTTTAGGTTCTATTAAAACAATACCTACCATCATAAAAAGATATTTCTAAGCCTAAGTAAGTTTTCAAATCGTTTCAATATTACAAGTGCCTATTGTAAATCATGGTTGTTCATCTACCTGACAGGAAACATTTTGCATTGTTTGAATTTCTAGCAAGATATCAATATTTTTGTTTCATTAATATCTTAGTCGATTTTTTTTATAGTTATTTGATTTAGGAGTATACCAAAGTGATTCTTTTCTGCTTGATGGAAAGTATGAATAGAATCCAAGAGTTGTGGTAACCATACTCATTGCGAATGCAGACAATGGGGTAACCTAATATGAATCCGAGAGCGACTCTGTTTACTGCATGTTATGAAAATTTTAAGTGCTCACCGGAACTAATATAAAATATTTGTAGGAAACGTTTTAGTATTCAGTACATATAAGTTTTCCTTTGTTTTTTTGTTTTATTACTTCTGCCCAGTTTTGTATATTCCTAGCTGTAACTTACCCCACGTCATCCACAAAAGCTGCACTATATTTCTTGAGAACTTTCAGACAGGTAAAGGGTCATCGTTATTTAGACCAGTCTAGAGGCACGAACGTGAACGTGAAACTATTTTCTTTGGGAATTTCTGAGACAAAATAAAGAAAGACGTATTTTATTAGAAAGCTTGGGACACATTTCAACGCCTTATTGCCTCAAGTTGAATAAGCCTTGAAATATTTAGGTACAGAAATTCTGTTTTTCATTTGACATTCTACGCGATTTCAGTTGCTAATTTCGATACAAAAATATTTACTCCATTATGATATTACAAATTATGTAAAAAATATGTTATATACATTGGCTTTTCTTAATGATCAGTAATAATAAATAATGTCGACATAAAATAGGTCATTTGAAGAAGATTACTTGGCAGAAATTTTCAGAAACAATATTAGTAAGTGCTGTTTATATAATATTTTTAAAGTGCTTAAACTAGTTTCTGTCGAATGTGTCGAAAATGTCGAATTCGACAGAGCACTGTCACACATGTTTCAACGGCAATTCTGTGTGCTTCAACTGCAGATTTATTCTGAATAAAACAGTGCGATAAAATGCCCCGCAAAAACACTTTATTTGGCACAAAAGTAGTTATTTTCACAATAGGTAAATAAACACACTGTGACAAACTATATTTACTAGAATTTGAGATTACATGTAGTACTACTTAGCTGATGGGTTAACGTACGAAATGCCTTGCACAGAATGCCGCTACACCACTTTTAAGAAACAGTGAGAACTTATTAAAGATCCTAATATTAAATAAACTTTGTATAAATTTTTACTCACATTTATATTGCAAAGACCCCTGAAGCAGGATGGACTTCTAGCAAGATACTAATCTGCTTATTACCGAACGATGTTCGACAATTTTTTTGACCTTAAACCACTCGGTTCCGGGTAAAAAAATCGTAGGCACTCGCCTTATTATTCTCTGAAATATGTTTCAAATTTGCTCACTTTTAACGGAACTTTATTTGTATTTTAAAAATCAACACAAACCACTAGAGTAAATAATCAAAAAGGTCACGTACGACCTCATGTCTGATTTGATACTTTCAGATGGGGCACTTTTATCCAAAATGGGCTAAAGTTTTGGCCGAAACCAAGTTTTATTCGGCTGAACCCTTGATAACTTTACGTGGTAGTAATTGATCTGTTGTTATTATCAAAACACACTTAATTTATAGTAAACGAGATAATAATTAATAAATAAAAATAATCAGCCTACAATGAAAAAATTTTTTAAGAATATATTGAACATAGAAATTTATTAACAATACAAAGTTCCTTACGATGTTATTCAAAGTAAAGTTCAGTTTGAAAAGTACGCACAAAAACATGAAAAAATCTGTTGGCTTGAGGCCATGGTTATTATTTCCTGGTTAGTTCTTTCACGCACATGCCGAGGGTAGATAATTTACTTTAAGTAAATATGGAACGGTTTGTGTATCCACAATTATAACATACAAAATGTTAAATCCACGTGATTCCCTATCTGAGTAGTTTGTTATCGAAATTCTGCATAGTCGATTCAATTTCTTTACACCTATTCACTATTTATCAACAGACGGTGAACCTTTACGACTTTCTATGTAAAAAAAGTTTCTATTTTTAGATTTTCGAGACTTTTATACATAGTTTTTGTTTTATAACGAGCCTAATTCGAGATTAAAATAGTTTGAGAGTTTAATTTTATCAAACCCTTTATTTTTCCAACGTTTGGAACGGTTTATATCGCTCGTGGTTACGGGTTGACTAAAGTTCACTTTTGTATAATCTGTTTGTAGGATATTCTGGCCTGTCTCGTTATTTTATAGGAGAGCCTCTTTTACCAATGTCATCAGCCAATATGAGGTGACAAAGAAGTCGTGTTAAGCGCTCTCTATTAGAATTTGAAATTATAACTTTGTTATCGACGTCGAATGGATTTCTAAAGTCTTTATAATATTAGAAAATGTAAGCTAAATTAAAGGGCTGGACTATTAAAAGCTGCTGATGATTATAATAAGGCTAAATTCCTGAATGAATCACATATATTATTATAGTTTCAATTATAGTTTCACTGAATAGTAGTCTAGTTTCAGCAATCAAAAGTTGAAACGCTTGCTTGTTCAAATATAATTACCATAACAGTCTGTTGTGAAGAGGTACAGGCGTTTCGCTTAATTGTTGTACTTTGTTTTGATATTAGTAATTAATCTTACATTGTTGTTCTACGAAAGCTTAATAGTGTTGGGACTGTGTACAATTGTAAACACATGTTTCTGAGAATTCGGCAATAAACGATAGACAACTTTGTGTTTATATTTTTGGTAAAACTCAATAGACTTCTGGAGTTAGTTTGGAAAAAACTATAACGTATAGCAATAGCAAAAAAATATTGTAAACTTTGAAAAAATATACATAATGGTTTACTAAGATTTTCGGGCAGTGAATTACGTTTGTAAAGCATATAAATAGAAGTAAAACTGTATTTGACTACTTTTAAATCATTTTTGTTTAAAATATATGGAAGCCTATCGTATGACAGTTTAGGGCTGCAAATTCTATCTTCATAATTTTTAAAACTAGCAACATGGGTTATACTATTGAGTACATTTATATTTTATTTAATTTCATGTATTAGTAACAGAAAACGGGTCATGGTTGTTTCATGTTTTTATTGTTTACTGTTTTTCTTATTGAAATAAATTAAAAAAAGTTGTATATAGTCTGGTTAGCTGAGCTGATGAACTTGTGATAAGAACACAATCACATCGGTTATACGCTGGGTGTATATCGAAAAAAAAACCTAAAAAATTACTTTGCGTAAGGAAGAAATACGGTTCTAATTGACAATTTCATAAAATATAAGTTATGTTATGAAGTATTCAATTTTAAATACCCAAAATACTCAGTAAGATATTGATATTGAGTCTACCTGTGTATGTAAGTACACAAATACAGTAAATATATCCTTGATAACGGATGTCGTTGACAGCAGGTAGCTACTCAAGTTTGCTCATTGAGACCTCGCATAAATGTCATCAAGTCAACACTGTTACAAAGCCCCTCATAATTTAATAGAGATTTGTTAGAGTGAGTCAGTTATGTATAATTTTATCACGTATTATATAAAATACATTCAATTGTGATTATTCAAAATGAATTTTTACATGACTGTACTTATATTTCTTTAAGAGATCTTAAGATTTGAAGCAGGCGTTCGTGTTTAATCATATATGTACATACGTGAGAAACGTATTAGTGTGACAATGTATAAATAATATTAGAGCCATTAAGTGTTTCTGTCACACTTTCAAACCCGTCTTTGTTTTATTTATTAAGACTAGTGGTCGCCTAGTGGTCGAAATTCGACTACAATCATACACAACTTATTACATAATATATATTTGTATAAGCGAACGATATTTCACGTGGTATTTTTATATTAAATGGGGCAACTAAAACTTTTCTGTTTCACATTCAGTAAGACTACAGTAAACATATAAAACAGTAATCTTTGTCTATGTCAGTACTCTATGTCTATAGATAAAGTGATAAACAAAAGAAACAATTTGACCACTGAGTATGTATGCGTGTAACAAATACTTATTTGCGTACACCAAATGCATGGTAGTGTGTGTAATGTTTTATTTATTGATTTAATGTACTTTATAAGTATTATTATTGAAAAGTATTAGCGCTCCACACTTCTCCTACATATTGTAGCGCGGACGAAGGAATATAAAATTTGGCACACTTATTAATAAATAATAAGTGTGCCAAATTTTATATTCCTTCGTCCGCGCTATTTTCGTATGAAGGGTCCGAAGTTTTTGCTTCATATTAATATATAGATTTAAAATGTGTTATGATAAATTTTCTAACTGTTACCGAGCAGAGATTCACCTTTTAATTTTGAAAAGAATGTTGCATTATATACATTCGCGTTTTGACAAATAGTTGAGTTGAGGTGACAAAACGTGGCTCTTTAAAAATGGTTTAAACACTGTTTTATAAAATTTGTAAGGAGTGACTCATAGCTTACAGCGATTATAAGTTAAGGCCTTTAGTCCACACGGCTGTGTATGTTTTATTCATTTAGAAATATTGGAACTGCCTCGGTGGTGCAGTGGTAGCGTATTCGACTGCTGTACTGATGTCTTGGGTGCGGTTACCGGGTTGGATTAAAATGTTTGTATAATCTACAAATATTTATTTCGAAGTTTGTGTGTTTTCTATGTACAAAAAAAAGTGTAGATATATGTGTTTGTATCAACTGTCTAATAGTACTTTAAACTCTGCTTGGTTGGGAACTAAATGGCGTTGTGTGTAAGATGTCTGAAATATTGATATTATTATTTACAATACTCCAAAAGGATAAAGTCACAAAATAGTCAAATGTCATCTCAATAGAAAAAACAATGTGTTAGTCTAGCGGTTAGTGATCATCATTCCTAAGTCAGAGGTCGTGGGTTCGATTTCCACCCAGTGCAAATCTGTGTGTACAGGCTTTGTCTAGTTCGGGACCGGTCAACCGTGTGTGAAATGTGTGAGGATATTATTACTATTATTGTAAAACCATTATTTTGAACTTCTTTGTATATTATTCGGTATGTTTTTATTTTCTCTTTTTTTTTTAAAGATAACTCTTGCACTAGATATAAAACCTATGTCGCGGTGGACTTTACAAATATATATGAAACAGACACAAATCTGAAATTCTATAGTTTAGGAGAACGAAAACATGCGATGAAAGGTTAAATTAACTAGATTTTTTTTTTATGTCATTGTATTACAAATACAATTTACCAAGTAAATAACAGAAGACCCAACAGCTGTCACATTGAATCCCAGTGATGGACATGTAAGTGACAGCAATATTATTCTACAGCAACAATGGAACTATTATATTGCCCCTTCAGGATTTACTGAAGCCCATAAGTGTGTTTCCCGTATGTACAAGTTCTTGTTAGAAATTATTAAGGATCTTAACAATTAATATGTGTACGATAGTACGTCTATCTGTTTGTAAACAAAAATTTCAAAGTAATTAACTAGTTTTTAAGGAATTGCCACTAAAAATCATGATTCTTGAGTTAAGTTTTTGTGTATAACTCGTTAGAAATTTAGTAAATATGACTTTATTAAAATACATAAGAGGCCTTGTATCTTTGTTTAGAAAAGAAACGAAACGGTTTTAAGTGCATTACTAGAGATAAGATGGATATGATTTTAAGAATAAGAAAAATTTAAGAACACACATTCACTTACGTCTTTTATCAAAAATATGTGAAGTTATCCGCAATAAGAAAAGAGTTACGACATTTTTATGAAATTAAAGTATAAATCAAATATTTTACCAAACCTAATTTAAAAATAGTAATGAAAATTTCTCATTTAATTTACCATAAAGGTATGTTTAAAATACTCTATCTATAGATATAAACTCAATTTATAACTACCCTTTTAAATTCCCCTGAAGCAACTAAGTTTAGTTGCTTCACGTTTCAACGGGACGTGAAAAAGCATCGCACTACGCCGCTATGACGACCCACGCTATAGCGTGGGTCGTCATACTGCACTGTCTTCATTCGCAGTGAGTACGGCGACCAACAGTCTTTGATTCTATTCATGCTTTCCATCAGGCAGAATAGAGTCACTTAGGTAGGTTTCTATAAAAAAAAAGTTTACTAATGATTTTACGGTATTATCCCGCTTATTCCAGAGCCTATAATATATTATCTAAACGTGGAAAAATAGCTTTACAATCATTTCTTGGACACTTTATATTGTGTTGTTCTCTGACTACTTGACTACGAATTTAATAGTACAAACTTTATCAAAACATATGTCTTTAATTGTATTATAGTTACTAGATAACTGGATTTGAACAAGGGTAACGGTGTTGTTGTCACGTAACTGTATTTGACAAATATTCGTACATGGTGCTGTTGTTCCGTAAATATAATTCATTTAGGACCTTAAATATACTTTTTAAGTACTTATTAATCATTTGTTGTTAATACTTGCTAATCAACATTTATCAATGACAAAACAGTTGTGTCTCTTGAGTTGCAAACGGGCTGACTGGTTCTCCTTTGCCATAAAAATCTTTACCTGACTTATTTGCTTTTTTATTTGATATTAGCGTAATAAATATTTTGTTTTCTTTAATTCTTACCTCTTGAATGTTAAATATAAAACTTAACTTTCTAAAACTCTTCTACAATTAAACTTCAATTTTGTCAAGCGCTACTCTATAAGCGTAATAATGTGTTTATTGAAATAATTGGAACTACTCTTTGGTTTGTTCCAAAGTAGACTACAACAGAATCTAGTTTTGGTCTTGCATTATTTTGGTCATTACGTAATTGTATTTAAAATAATTTATAACCGTTTTTACTTATAAATTTAATTTCACTCGACTCACAACTTCACATTAAGTTGACTTGACTTATATTGAGGTATATTGTTATTCTTTCATCCCAAAACATATGTATTTAATTAATTTCGACAAATCCGTGTTATATGAACTGAGCTTTATAGCGTGGGCAGGATATATTGACCTATTACGCTGTGACGTCAATTCTGAATAACAAAATTTGTATTTTCAGTTGGAAAATTACGTATTCAATTTCGGTTCGATTGAGAGTGAATATTCCAATTCTGCATTGGATTATATGGGTGTAGATGTGTGCAGATTAGGATTTATTTCATTGTATATTTAGTTGTAATGTCTTTTTAGACCTTTCTTTTAATTATCTGTTAAAGAGGTTTAAGAAGGCCCTTTGGTCTGTAGGCTACTGTTGTATTAAAAAAAATGTGTTTAGGCATTGAAGAACCCGGAAAGGTATTGTGAAAATTTTGATACTATCAATTCAGTTGATTGTGGTGTGTAGTTTGTAAATTGTGTGATTTTAATATTATACATATTATATTTAAGGGTAAAAAAGAAACCATAACAACAAAATTTTAGCTGCTTTATTTATACAATATACCGTGGTAGTTAGTCCGTCCGTTTTTTAAGTTATTCGTGGGTGTAAAACCTAATTCGTAATTAAAAAGCTACAGAATTTATGAACAATACGAGTTTTACTTTATTTTAGCATACGTTTTTTTAAGATTTTGGTAATGTTAAACAAAAGTGTGTACGGTCAGCTTGAAAAGTAGTTGATCGTGTCCAAATTTCCAAAACTCTTATACAACGAAACATCCATAAATTGCTTACGAAGCCTTCTACCAGAATATTAATGATCATCTTAAAAATTCAATATTAACTGAACAGCACATTGCCGAAAGTAGCTAAACGCCGAAATGTCAAAGTAGCTGAATAACATTGAACTCAAGGCAAAAAATTTTAATTTGAAATTAAAAAAAATGACCGCGACAGTAACCATATGATTATATTATTCTGGTCGTTCAATTGTGTAGCAAGATTTGAACCTTTGACTTAGTGCAGTACTTTCACTTGGGTTTAATGTAAGTCTTATTAAATTATGTTGAACAGTTTAAAAGTCGGGGAATGGGACTGCCTACCCTCTTGTCCCTCATACTTAGACAAACCTAAGTTAGTTATTAAGATTAGTTTAGATAGTTATTTAGGTATTTTAATAATTATTGCTAGAACTTCATACTTTATACGACAAACTTCGCTGCGTGAAACCGATCGGTTAGCGACAGGCGCAAAGAATTGGAAAAATTTTAATGTAATATTGTTCAGTTACTTATGAAGTTTTAGAGTTCAGTTACTTTTGACGTTGTATTGTTCAGCTAATTTCAAACTCTTAGGATATTTTTTCAAGTTTGGCGTTAGATTTTGTAAGAAATTTCGTTTACTACAGTTGTACCTATATGAATTTTTAAAATATTTATATGTTCGCCAATTTTTTAGGCTGTAGTCCAATTTAATATATAAACTTCGCGAATTTATTGTATTAAGATGTACATAATTAGACTATGAGTATTCTAGATAAAATGAACAATATTTTAACAAAGTAACATCGCCTAAAATTGAAAATGCTAAATTTATCTCACACTTGATTAATTAAAACAAGTTTGATTCAACTTTCAAATGAACAAGAGACGAATAAATTACATTACATCAAGAATTTTAACATGACACGGACTTATGTCTTTAAATATAACACCGTGTCATACACTAATCTCCTATAACACATTCTTTTAAAAAACAGTAGCAGTCGTGGGACTGCCGATAGAAGTGAAAACGGAACTGTTAAGTTGAGAGTAATTAAAACTATATGCAAAAATTATATGAAATTTATTATGTTTCATATATAGCTATATATAATGTATAGTATCATATATAATATATAATAATAAATTTCATATATAATATATAATATCATATTCTCCATAGCTATAGATATACTATTAACATTAGCATGTCGGTGACGCGAACCGAGGATTTTACCCTCTACCAAAACGCTCAACGCGCCTAAAGAAGTTTTCACTTCAAAAATATATTGAGTGTTACGTCAGGAAATAACTTAAGACATTGTAAAATTATTAAGAATTAGCGACTCCGAAACCGGGGCCTTCACACAGGTGCAATCGGCGTTGGCCGTTCTGCCCATGTATTTTAATCGTCTGAAATCTTCTTAGATATTTGTTTGAATGGATCGTATAGAGTTTAATATTATATTGGTCAAAATTATTTTAAAAGTATAACCCATTATTAATTAAATATTGAAACTTAAAATGATTTCTGTGGCTTATTTGTAGGATTTTGACACATATGTACCATCGTAGATTTTATTTGTATATATTTTTATGATATAAAAATCTTTAGTAAGATATCACTTGTTACGGAATGCTTATTGATGTATCTAGTAAAGTTTTGTTAGCAATAACAAGCATCATTAGCAATATAGTTGAAAATTCTGCTTTTTTTTGTGAACGACACGTGTTATGCACATACTTTTGTTATATACACTTTTCTTGAAACATAAACTAAGTGATAGTGACAAATATAACTCTGTTGAGTATTTGTAAGATCTAACTGACTTCAAAAAAAGGAGAAGTATCTCAATTCCTACGTATCTTTTTTTTTAAACTATGTAGGAATATGTCGTTAATTTCCATAGTTTTAACCATACCTGTAACAATGGCTTACCCTTCATGAATTTTAAGTTTTGAACTTAAACAATTTAAATTTACGTACATACAGTTTTGTCATAATTTAAACTCACAGAACGCTCACCGATGAACAAATTTCTTTAAATTTTTTAACAACAAACAATTGTAAATGCCTTTCTGACAAAACCCCTAAAGCTTTAACTATTCTATTTCGTTATAAGGTAGAAACGAGTAAACAGTTCGTCTGATGGTAAGTGACTATCATCGCTCATGGACACCGCAGCTTGAACGTTATAATTACCTCCTTTTAAATACCCAACCCTCCACCACCAGTGCAGAGTCCCATTGGTAAGCCAAGGAGAGCGCCGGGGCCGCTATGCAATCGTGCCATCATCGATGCATGGCGCTTACGCATTATCATATGGAAGCCGTCTATGTTAGCTTTCGCAAACATACCACTCGCGTTACAGTGTCACCGCAACCTCAACAATACGCTGAACGCGCCCACAGAGCGTTGTATGCACACCGCGTGTAAGCAATCAGGAGAATTGGCCTCTATGGTACTTTAGGTATTAGATGGATGAATTTAAATTTTTTTGCAAGGAAAGGTACGGCAACAGCTGGCAAGGGATACTGTTTATACACATCGATTGGTAAATTTAAGTAATACTTCCACCAGGTCAGAATTTTATACTTATTAAATAATATTATATATTATTAGATAATATGAAAATCGAATCGCCTTTTATAACAATATAACATTTATAATATTAATTAATAGTGTAGTACTGGGTAACGAAATTTATTATTTGATACATTAAATTTTTTTTAAAGTTTATTTGTCTCGTTATTTAAACGTTTTTATAGATTTCTAGTTTTCGATTTTATACATTATGTACATAGAAATAGAATTTACTTCTGGTTATAAACAGCGTTTGAAAAATTATACACAACTATCCTATCTGAAAACAAACATTTTTGATTATACATGTGCTCCAAATTAAATTATTCGTAGAATCGTGATAGTTTGGCGTAATAAATTGGTTTTGATTTATATAAATTAAGTGATTGTAAAACCTTCGGCGAATTTAATTGTATCACGTTAACTATAACTGAAAGTTTAAATGAAAAGTTTGATTGTAAATAAAAGGCAATTTTCGACTGTTGTATAATTTGAGGGGATTTTACAAGCTTAAAGTTTCTATCGTACAATAGGACAATCCAAAAAAGGTCCTTACCTTTTCAGTGGGAAATGTTTCAGCTTTTTACTTTGTCGGCTTTCAGACTGTCATTATCAGTAAAAGGATACGAAAAAGCGTCAAATGGCAACGCTGTATTTCATACTGATAGAAATAATGTATAAATGTAAAATATATAATTGTACTAAGAAATCTTCAAAACTATTAATAGTTTACAATACTTAAAGAAAAGAAAAGGTTCAGTTGAAATGTATGATAATCTTACATGAAGCGTAGAAATTGAACTTGAAAACTGATGGAGAAGGCTAATATTTAGTAAGGGACGGCTAATATGAATCAAACTTAACTATAGATGGTTAAATAAAACCTTTCGGATTATTATGAACTTAACCTCAAAAGGCGATTCAATCTTAATAATAAGATTGCTTTGAAACACCTATGGCAGGGAAAAAATATTTCGAAATGTATTTAAAACAACATTTTTTCACGAAATAACTCAAATCTTATCGAATATACATTATGATTCAAAAATATAAAGAACCTTTTTTGTGCCTAATATTTACGTGCTATATATATTTTATATCACTTAGAAACGCCCATAACATATTTTCAGCAAAATATTCGTATCAGGTAAACACGGTCCATTAACAGCGAAGTTCGGGAATTTGTTAAGCTAACTAGTGAGAATATTAAGTGGGGAGCACTATTTTCTGGCTCGATTTGAATTCGCCACGTCACCAAATACATTATTAATATTAAGTAAATTTAAAAGAATAATACGCGCGATGAATATTTAGAGGGAGGGAATGCTAATGTTAGTATACTTTGTAGTTTGTATTAGATAGATTCGAAAGTAATAGGTACACAGGTATTAGATTATCTATTAATTTAAGAACCAAGCTTTGTCAGTGGAATAATCGCCTCTCTTCTCTGTCCTTCGCGATCTGTTTAACTTTCTGATAGGCCTCGACACCCACTTTCTCCTTCACTTGCTGTATGTATATTAATCTGAACCGTTTTTTCTTGCCCTCTATTTTTCTTTACAATATTAGCATTAGATCATAATGGATATTTTTATATTCCATCAAAAATATCTGCCTAATGTATTATTTCCTAAGCGTTATTAATTTTTCTGTATTTTTTGTTCATAAATGTAGTAAAATTACACATTCTGTATATACAATTGTCAGAGAACAATATTTTAAATTAGGTCTAAAGAGATTTTGATGAGTTATCTTAAGTTTTCTTAGTTTAACTGTTAGCAACTCCTTCAACTCCTTGGAAACTATTGTTCGAAACCCGTAAATTAGCATAAGTAATGGATTTTTAAACCTGTGTTATTTTAAATAACAACAAGACCTAGCGAAACTTTTGTTAAAATTTGTTTTTACGTCATTATTATCATCTCTGCTGAAAGACGTTCATTGTTGGTCATAGGCCTACCAAATGTTCGTCTCAACGACCGATCGTGTGCTAACCGCTTAATTACATGTTTTAAATCTTCTAAAAAGCAATTTTATTTCCATTAATTGCTTCGGTGAATTAACAAAAATGTTCAATGTAGCATACAGAACACTCATACTTGTAATCTCTTTTAATGTACTACACTAAGCAATACCAAATTCACAGGATTATTATGTGTCAAATATTCAAAGAAAATGACGTTCATTGCTGGTCATAGACCTACCTAAGGTTCGTCTCAACGACCGATCGTGTGCTAACCGCTTAATTACATGTTTTAAATCTTCTAAAAAGCAATTTTATTTCCATTAATTGCTTCGGTGAATTAACAAAAATGTTCAATGTAGCATAGCATACAAGACACTCGTATTTTTAATCCCTTTTAATGTACTACACTAAGCAATTCCAAATTCACAGGATTATTGTGTCAAATATTCAAAGAAAATGACGTTCATTGCTGGTCATAGCCCTACCCAAGGTTCGTCACAACAAATGGTCGTGTGGTAACCGCATAATATTACATACGTTTTAGATGTCCTAAAAAGCAATTTTTATTTCCAATTATTGGTTCGGATAATTAACAAAAATGTTCAATGTAGCATACACAACACTCGTATTTGTAATCTCTTTTAATGTACTACACTAAGCAATTCCAAATTCACAGGATTATTATGTGTCAAATATTCAAAGAAAATGACGTTCATTGCTGGTCATAGGCCTACCCAAGGTTCGTCACAATCACCGGTCGTGTGCTAATCGCATAATATTATATTATATACCTGTTTTAAATGTTCCAAAAAGCAATTTTATTTCCATTAATTGCTTCGGTGAATTAACAAAAATGTTGAATGTAGCATACAGGACACTCGTATTTGTAATTTCTTTTAATGTACTTTTTTTTTTTTTTTTTTTTTTTTTTTTTTTTTTTTAACGTGTGGAAACCCCCTCGGGCCGTCACCCCACCGGGGTTTACGGCGGGGTGGTGTGTCGGAATCGGATCGACTAAAACCACACGGTGTGCCACTTTGCGCCTGAGATAGGAGGGATCCGGGAACCGCTGCTATTACGACATCCAGATCCCTCCTAGCGCCTGCCCGCCAAAGCGGGCACCATCTGCGGATAAACTCTCTATATAGGCGACGTACGGCACACGCGCACATCACCTCCTCGCGGCTGGCCACTATAGCGGATGGAGGGGAAAACCCGTCCCGTCCACCCGCAGCCACACTCAAGGCGGCATGAGGCGCTGGTATGCGCGCCTCCGCCGCCCGGCTCGCCGGCGGCGAATTGGGTCCGAATGGATATCGTCCTCCCGGGCCTTCTCCGCCGCCTCCTTCCGCGAAATTACGTCTTCGCAGAAGGTTGCGACCGCGGTAAAACAACTGTCGCTACCAGCCATGGAGCGTATGACGGCCGGTAGCGAGAGATCTCCTCCAATAACTGCAGTGAGGACCCCACGCTGCGCCGCCCAGGCGGAACAAACCGCCAGCGTGTGCTGAGCCGAGTCCTCACTGCAGTCGCAGTGGTGACAGGCGGGACTCAATTCCCTCCTGGCGACCGAGTGCAGATACTTACCGAAGCAACCGTGCCCGGAAAGGACCTGCGTCAGTCGGAAGGAAAGGGTCCCGTGCTGCCGCCCCGCTCACTCGGCGATGACCGGCTGGAGAGCCTCCACGGCGGCAAAGCCAGCACGTGGAGCCTCCAGCCGGGACGACCAACGAGCCATTGTGGCTCGACGAGCGGCCTCTCGCCACTCGCGTATCTCTTCGGGCGGGGGCCGTATGCCGTTACCCGCCCGGAAGTTAACCGTCCGCCTATAAACTTCGGCGAGCACTTCCGCCTCCAAATCCCACGGGGGAGTTCCGGCCAAGGCGCACGCCGCCTCCGTCGATACGGTGCGGTAACCGCGTATGGCTCTAACCGCCAATATCCTCTGAGGGCGCCAGAGGCGAGCCCTATTCTGGGCGGTCAGAGCCGCCACCCACACCGGTGCACCATACAGCGCCATTGACCGGACAACCCCCGTGTATAGCTGTCTTGTCGCGACGCTAGCTCCACCCAGATTGGGCAAAAGTCGCCCAAGGGCAGAAGCAGCGCCGACCAGCTTTGGAGAAAGCTGTCGGAAGTGCTCGTCGAAGAGCCACCTGCCGTCGAGGATCAGGCCCAGATACTTCATCTGGGCCTGAACCGGTACGAGGACCGAATTGACCACGATGGAGGCGCCGGAGGGTGGACCACGACGGGGCCCATGGAACAAAAGGGCCTCCGTCTTGTCCAGGGCCACCCGCAAACCCAGCGCCTCAATTCGCCCGACCACCAGAGAGACACCCGTGGTGGCCAGGCGTGCCGCCTCTTGAAAGTTCGTCCCCCGGGCCGTGACCAATGTGTCATCTGCGTAACAAATTACGCCCAGCCCGGGGGGAAGACGACCTCGAAGGGCCCAGTCGTATCCCATGTTCCACAGGAGTGGTCCGAGGACAGACCCCTGTGGAACACCGCACGACATGAACCGCCGCCTCAGAACACCGTCTCGGTCCTCGTACATGACGGTACGCTCCTCAAGATAGTCTGCCACAAGCCGCCTCAGGTACTTTGGCACCCCATGGTAGTGGAGTGCTTCCCTGATGCAGCTAAATGGCAGACTATTAAATGCATTGGCGATGTCCAACGACACCGCCAACAGCACGCCGCCACAGCTCACCGCCTCTTCGGTAACGGCCCTCAGGCGCAACACGGCATCGACCGTCGAACGCCCCGCCCGAAAACCAAATTGGGCGTCCGACAGATCGGGGCCCACCTCGCAGAGGTGCCGGACGATGCGGGCAGAGAGTATCCTCTCAAACAGTTTACCCGCCTCGTCCAGCAACACGATGGGCCTATAGGCCGCTACCGATTCGGCGGGCCGTCCCGGCTTCCTCAATAGGACCAGCTTCCCGCTTTTCCAGCACTCAGGGAAGCGTCCGGACGCCAAGCTAGCGTCCAGGACCTCCCTGAGGCGGTCCGACATGTGTTCGAGGGCTCGGGCCAGCACTCGGGCAGGTATCCCGTCCGGCCCGGGGGCGGTGTTCTTAGAGCGGATCCGTAGAACAACCGCCCCTACCTCCGATTCCCTGACGGGCGGAACATCTTCCTCGTTCCCCCCGTCGTCCCCGACCATGAAGGCCATCGACGGGGGTGTGTGCTCCACCCGCTGCGGGAAAAGGCCCTCGACCACTTCCCGCAGGAAGCTGGGCTGGAGGGTCTCTGTAAGGGGGGGGCCCGACGTGCGGAGCTTTTGCCGCGCCGCACGATAAGGGCGACCCCAGGGGTCACGATCGAGACCCTCCAGCATCTCCTTTCTCTTAATTTCTTTGGCGCGGCTTATGGCCAGCTTCAGAGTTTTCCGCGCCTCTCGGTACTCTTCATGAAGCTGGTCCTCCCCGCCTTCTTCGCGGTGTCGCCGCCGACTACGGGTGTAGGACCTCCGGGCACGAGTACAGGCCGCGCGGAGGTCCGCCAACTCCTGGGACCACCAGTAGACCTCCTTCCGTGGAGGCCGGCAACCTCGGATGCGGGGCATGGCCGCATCACAGATCTGCGCAATGGCATCGCGGAAGCGACCAGCCCCCATGTCGACCTCCTCGGTCGGGGCCTGCGGAGACAGCCAAGAGTGAACGATGGCTGCCTCCTCTAGTAGGTCCCTATTTAATTTGGCTAAAGCCCACCGCGGAAAGCGTGAAGAACGCCGCGCCACGTGACCCCTACTGGGGTCCTGGGTCCGGGAGAGCTCAAATCGGATGTAGAGGTGATCCGAGAGCGTCTCAACCTCTTCCAGGACGCGCCAGTTCCTTACTCGTGCGGCGAGGGCAGGGGTAGCGAACGAAAGGTCCACTATCGACCCTCCCTGCTGTCGCACACACGTGTTGGTGGAGCCCCTGTTTAGTAAACAGAGGCCCACCGAGGCCGCCCACTCCTCTACGGCCTCGCCCCTAGCGTCCGTCCTGGGGGAACCCCACGCAATGGACTTTGCGTTGAAGTCCCCATTTAATGTACTACACTAGACAATTACAAATTCACAAAACTTTTATGTGTCAAATATTTAAAGAAAATGACGTTCATTGCTGGTCATAGGCCTACCCAAGGTTCGTCACAACAACCGGTCGTGTGCTAACCGCATAATATTACATACGTTTTAAATGTCCTAAAAAACAATTTTATGTCCATTAATTGGTTCCGATAATTAACAAAACTGCTCAATGTAGCATACAGAACACTCGTATTTGTAATCTCTTTTAATGTACTACACTAAGCAATTCCAAATTCAACCGATTATTATGTGTTAAATCTTCAAAGAAAATGCTCCAATGTGTATTCACTGCACATGGACTAATATGAGTACCCGTCTCATAAAAAAATTGAGACAAATAAAAATAGAACAATGTTAAACAACTTTTTTACGAACTTCTTTTTGCGAATACGTCCACAAGTTCTGATTATATTAGTTTTTTTATTTTATTGTGATGTTCAACCTCCAATATTTAATTTAATTTAAATATCTTTAACATATTTTAATTATAACATAAATTATTACAATTGTTTATAAATGTAAGGAATTTACTTCTTTTAAAACCTCCGCCTAAAACCCCATCACATCGTTTAAAATACCGAAGAACTAATCATTTAAATTATAGTCTAATCTAAATTATATGTCAAATAATTTGCACTAAACCTTAACAAAATAAAAATACAAACAATAAGAAGGTAACCAAAATTCACAATGAAAAAAAGGGTGAAGTTACTTTTCAACACCAAATGACGTTAAGCAAAGTGCGAACGGCGTACAATAGTCGTTCCTATTTACCTTTATTCAAGTGGTCCTAAACAAATGTACGTCACGTCACAGTTTCATGTTAAGTTCGGTCGCACGTTGCGATAAGTTTGTTTCCGCGGCGCGGTGCGTGTCGGCCGAAGGCGGGCGGCTGACTAGATGGCAAGAGCCCCGCGCGCACCGCCCTCGCTGTTTTGATTTACAAACACCGATGCCACTGTGTCATGCAGTGTTCGATATCCGCCAACTTTGTAATAGTCATACATTTTATCATTTCAACACACACGGACTTCTGGAAAATGATACACTCAATTTGCTTTTGTAAAGGCTCGTATGTTGGGATTTTTTGGACTGCGAATGACAGTGTATTCGTAGCCTAATAAAGTTTGAATAAGTTTTGATTAATGTTGTATGAATTCCCCTTTTATATATAACTTCGAAGTTAACCAAGAAGGTTCTAATCAAGGTAGGATATAGGCTGATTAATTAAATTCTGAAACACGTTTTTAATACATAATTGTGTTATTATAAAAATATATATTACAAAAATGGTGCTAAAACTTGTAAATCCTTGTCTCTTTTAGATTGTAGTTCAGAAGCAACGTTATGTCTATTATAGTGATAAGATTTGTGAATTCAATTTATTCATGATGATCAAAGTAACTAAGAACAGCAAGATAAATCTGAAAGTTAAGGTTTTTATTTCAGTCCAATTTTGTTCTTAGTGCTGAGAATGTCTTTGCTATTTAAATCTGTTAAATGATGCATTCATGGACATGTATATTTATGGTGTCTACACGGTAGTAGTCTATACGGTTATGACTTTTTCTTATTACGAATTCAGTTGTGACGTTTTCACCAACCATGATAACCATGATAACATTTACTAATACGGAGTTTTAGTAAAAGAAATTATTTTCACACGTGAGTTTAATTATATTTGGGACTATTTTACCCAAAATCCCAAAAACTACACACTACTTTGTCAAAAGTATTTGTGTTCACTTTCTTTTGGGTTTTGATTTATTTTAAAAGGTTTTTATTCAATTTAGAGTCACTCTTAAGGACAAGGAATTCTATTTCGACATGCTTTTGAATATTAAAAATTGAGTATCAGCTTTCCCCCTTGACCTAGCACTGGTTGAGAGTCGTTAATTTTTTTTTTTGCGATAAAGCCGCCTTCCCCAAGGAAAAGGTATTTATGGGGATTTTCATATGATATTTATATTTTACTAAAGTATTGAAATAAATATCATCGAAGTTTTACGAAATGAGGTTATTAGGAATTTACTACTTTTGTTAATTTAGACCTTCGGTCTAAGTGTTCAGGACGTTGTTAAATGTTTACTGGTCTAGTTGGGTACCGCTTTAAATACTTTTACTACATTAAGTATAAATTATCATTCATAATAATTTGCATTTTGCATTATAATTTGATGTAGCAAAAGTTCAGATGTGGAATGTCCAAGACGGTTATAGTTGACGTTCCTTGGGAGAATCGTTCATTTAGCGATAGACCAATGATGGACTAATTAAAGTAAAAAAATAAAAAGTGAATGGACATATTTACTACGAGTTCATGGTTCCCGAAACGAAAAATCCGGTCACCTAGTTAGCAAATAGACAGCGCTGTAGTATTAAACATTTTCCTGGGCAAAGCAGAAAACATAATTGGGTTTTCCTGTTAGGCAAATTCTCAATTAGGGTGCGAGATTAAAAATATGCTCGACATATAGCTACATGACAGTCAAATTTAATGTAAGGAATAGCAATAAAAGTAGATTTTTATTTTTAGTACAAGTACTTGTTACTATAGGAAACCTAATTATTTTTTGAGACAAATATCTCATTGACTTCACTCTTAAACAAAATTTGCAAAAAAAGTATAATAACATCTGGTATGCATGCCTATTACACACAATATTCACCATAAAAGACAACACTTAACATAATTATTATGAGTCAACTAGTAAGTACAAAACAAAAAAAAAACGAATGAATCTAAAACTTAATTCTAGATTACATTTATTACTGCAAAAACAGTAAAAAAATCAAGGACAAACAATAGAAACTAAACAAAATTAACTAAACTTAAGTAAAATAAATTAAAAGCAAAAAAAATGTCAACATTGGTTGCTAGTATTGTTATTTTCTGCTATAGAGCTTCTAAATTTATTAAGAAGCTCTATAGAAAATAACTATGTCTATGTCTATCATTGAGCAGATACGGTTACATTCTCTACACATTCTTGTCAGAGGTGCATTTAGACCTATATTAGATTGCCGGTGAGAAAGTAAAATTTTCTGGTGATGGGATATCTCTGTAATTTCAAAGGGTCAGTTTCAGCATTGTTTCTATACGTGTTGTTAACCACATCTAGCTTATGGCAGTGTGTAAGCCGATTTCAAAACATGCATAAATACTTAAACGTTTTTATAGGTTAGATGTTATATAATAATGTCCATCAAATGGCTGGTCTTTTTATAGTTGACCCACTCTATTATTTGTTTTTGATATGTCATAAGTAACTAATTAATGTTGATTAAAGAAATTAGCGATTTCATTTTAAATGAAAAAATATTTTATTCAGAGAATGTTTAATGTCGTTTAAAACTAAATTTACTAATACTTATTCACAATATGATGACGGATTGAGAGTCACCACCCCTATTCGTCACATACGTTTCGTAAGAGTCGATTAAGAGAATAAACTACACAGGACAAAAGTATTGCAAATAGAAGAAAATATGAAACACACTCTTTGCCAACCCGTCTGGCCAGCCTGGTGTAATAGTAGGCTAAAACCTCCTTTCTAAGCAGAGGCCTATGTCCACCAGTGGACTACTAAAGACTGTTTTGTTGTTGAGGAAATTAAGGAATTGTATGTCTAAACTTTTGTTTTGTGGTTTATAGGGCTACACCGATGTATTGTTGATAAATATTGTTTCTATCTAGGTCTAAACTTTTATTTAATTGAATAAAATGTTGGAATCGATATAACAATCGATAAACCATCTTATCTATCACATCCAACTCCTGCCAAACATCTTGCACAAATTGTTACTCCACCTGGCCTATGGGCGTCTTACACTACGTTTGCCGAGGCGCGTTCTCCAATCTAGAACTCTTTTAACCCTCATGAATACATACATTGTGCAAATAGCGTTCATAGAAAAATATAATATTTCAAACAAGCATAAAAAGTCTCTAAGTTCATGTCTTGATAAAAATATATTAGATTTTTCTAGCATACAAAATGTAAAAAGCATTTTCACAATTAACAATTGAATTTTGTTTTCTCTCGGATTGCGATACTAAAACCTGACGTTGACATCTCGTGGGTGCGGATAATATTAGTGCGATGCTCCTCATTGACTACTGAGCTCTATGTGGATGTGGGGTGAGCACTTTACTACTTCTACATTACACAAGGATCTCGATTGCACAAAAATGATTTTTAATGCACAACCTCATGTTGTTTTTGCTCATTGCAGATCAACGTTCGAGTTAGTTTAACGTTTACCGATTGATGAGAACATCGATCACAAGTCTCGTTTTTATTATTATTTATTTTATATTAAGTAATTGCTAAAATGCCTCTCCTGTGCCTAATGAAAAGCATGAATAGAATTCAAGATTTGTAGTCACCATACTCATTGCAAATGTAGACACTGTAGTACGATGACTCACAGTATGGTGGCCTAGTGAGATGCTTTTTCACGCCTCTTTTGGGGATATAAAAGGCATGACAGTCATCCTGATAGTGTAAGGTTCACACATTTACCACAATAACTGTCGCTTCTGCATTAATGGGCCTCTGGTCTCGCACTCACTAATGAAAGACGACGGTACAGATGCCATCGCCAGGTTGGTCTTCTGTGAGAAGGTAGTACTGCCTCGGTTGAGCCGGTCCGTTCGTGCTGAAACCAACACGACCCTACTACCTTGAATTTCAAAATCTGTTTAGTAGTAATAGTGTTGGCTTAACAAGTTGCCAGTTTGACTAAAAAATCAATCGGTTGAATCGAAAATAAACTTCAATTTAGTTGAAGAAAAATCTTAAACTCATTACTCACATTTAAATATAGAATAATATTTTTTTAAATTACCGAGGACTCAGAGCCGTCAGTGTCTTAGTTTCAAAATTTATCTGCTAACTAAATTTAATTTATATTTTATAATTCACTGATTTAGGAATAGAGAATACTAATTAAGAACAATAACTATTACACAAATACAATAATAATGCAAGAAAATTGAAACACTCAATATCATCATTACATTCTGCAGAACATAACTATCTCTCTCTAAACTCTCTCGTTTATTGTTTGAATGCAAAAAAAGATATATATATTATACTAGCTGTACCCTGCACATGTTGCTACGCCATCAAATAAAATAAATTTGAAGTAAACAGTAAAGTAGACAAAAAAAATAAAAAACTCATACTAACTCAGAAACCTTCGTGGGCTCATGCACAACAACTTTGCTAAAGATAATAACATGATGAAAAGGGTAAAGGACATACAGACAGACCAATAGACGAACATTTATTTATATGTATATAGATTTACAGTGTCATAATTTCTACAATTTATCATAATAGTATAATTAAAGTACACCTATACATCACATTTTAATATTTAATTTTACAAACTTTTTTACAGTAAAAATAAATAGAGAAATGTTTACATAAAGTGTTTCAAACCGAAATGCGGTTTATGCATAGGAAAGATGGTCTTACAGATAAAAAATAAAGTTTACATTATTAATTCATTTTGCTTGAATAAATAAAACTCCTTTGGGAATTTCTTACTTCGTCGATTTAAGAGAAAACACACAGAATTTGAAAGTGACATAAAATAATATACTTTATCTCAAGGACGGCAATGTACAGGTAAATTATTAATAAATTGACTTAAGATACACGTGTCGTGGGTAGCTCCCTACATAACATTCATATAGCAGTAACTTGTCAACTTTGGAAATAAACATTTATTGACATCTGTAGTAATCTGAAATATTTATTTCATTCGAGTTTGTATGTTACAGTGTTGGTTATCTGAGCGATCATCTCTTTCATAGCGCAGCAACACTAAACCTTCAACATTAGGTCATTGAAGTAATGCCACTAACATTATACGTCAATGATTTATGTATTTTTTTTTATCTTCAAAGATAATTATCGATCGCTTAAATCATTACACCATCCGTGCAGTTGCTACTACGTACTCAGTCGTACGTATACTTACGTATACTTAAGCTTAGGTTGTTGTACTGTGACTTGTTTGAATACCATTACATAGTACAGTCCATCTTGGTTGTCTTTCAGAGATTGTAGACAGTGATAGGACCGCCCATTATACTGTCTTTTTACATATTTCAAGATTGTACAATTCTTTTTTGGTGTGCAATAAAGATCTTTCTAGCTACTAACTACTCCATATAATGTAATGTAACTAGGTCCTCCTTGAATACTTTACTTTTTTATAAATTAATTAGATTTTTCTAATAATTCAATGTGATAATGAGATATTTTGTTTGCGTTTTAACGCCTTAATTACTTAACCGATTGTTAAATTTTATATGTTCAAAATAACGTGCTGGTTCCTGGGGAAATAATTAATCATGAGCTAAGCCATGGCACACTAAGCCTGTTATCTTCTAAGTTCATGAAATATATATAGAAAAATATATACATATATAATAAAAAAACTATAAAAGTAAAATAAATTTACTAAGTACATTTTTTTTTCTTTTTATTATATTTTATTAGTTTATAATTGGTCACATTTTTATTATAATTGCTTACTAAATATATTTACAAATAACTCTTCAATCGAATAAAACATTCGACATAAATATTGCTTATATTAATGCCTACTTAAACTTGATCCCTTTAACTTATATAGATTTACATTTTAATCTAACATAATAATATCCCAGTTTGTTAAATAATTTGCCACCAACAGCTTTAGCCATCTGACAAAAAAATGTAAAAATCTTATAATTTAAGCGAAGAACGCCCTCGGTCGAAAAACAAAACAACAAAAGTTTTTTCCGATATACTCCGTTCCGTTCTACGAGAACATTAACAAGATCGGTCACTCTGAAAGAGACTTAAAGCAAAGAGATTGAAATGTAATTTATTTCCAGAAATACTAGTCTTATTTTAGCGCCAGTTCTAGTGTGATACTATTTTAAGACGTACGAAAGTAATGAAATTTCTATTTACATGTGTAGGTGGTTTCAAGTTATATTTCTTAAAAGTTTTTTTTTCTTATGTTGCTAAACACATATCACACATGGCTGCCTGATCTCAAACCAGACAGAGCCTGTGTTATAATAATGATGTGCTTTTAGCTAATCTCACTCAAGGCGGCCAGTCTCAGCGGAGACCAGTCGACTACGCAAGAGATATTACAGTGACAATCACAAAAAACAATATCATTGACACAATTTATTACTTTTATGAACTGTAACCGTATTTTTATCACCAACATATGTTCTCGTTTAAACAAGAACGATGTGAAAAGTGTTACGTACTGTCTCTTCGGCCCTCAGGTGCATCACGACGTCGACGGCCGAACGTTCTGCTCGAAAACCGAATTGGATGCCCAAATCAGATCGGGGCCCATTTCGTAGATATACTAGACGTTGCGGGTCGAAACTTGATATGGACCTTTTTTTTTATTATTATATTTAGATATTAACCCTGTTCCAACTCGTCTAGCTAGCATGGTATAGTAGGGCAAAATCTCCTTCCTAAGAAGTGGTCTGTGTCCAGTAGTTGACTGATGATGGTGATGATGAATTGTAAATCGCTTTAACTAGAACAAGAGTCGTTATTGAAATAAACAGTTAATATAAATGGAAAAGTATAACAATTAAGTCTGTAATGTAATATAATTTTCTTTATATGAATCTAAAAAACCGATACAAATTGAAACATTAAATGTACCTATTTTGAGTTGCCGAAAGCCTCATTAAGTCTCTTTATTTGACCGTTAAAATTTATTGCCAACATTACGACACAAAAATAATAAACTCTTGAATATAACTCATTATCCTTTTTCTTCGGTAATGATATTCTCGTGAAAATATTTAAACGAAGCATACTTTTTTTTTTCTGTGCGGCAATCTCCATGGATACTACCGAAAGGTGGTTATGTCAGAGTCGAACCGATAAAAAACCGCACGCCGTCTCAGGTATCAGTATCCGGGGAACCAGGCGCACCCTAGTAAGAAAATCCCTGGAACTTTAACAAAGCATACTGTGATAATAATAACGCTAAAAAAAACTGAGTCTTTCTAATGGAACTTGTTGCGCGTATTTACATCAATCAAGTGTCAAATGGTTCTCAGCTCGGCTACGGTCATTAAAACTATAACGTTCACCCAATAAAATCACTGTTTAAAAAGCATTAGTCTATTCATTAATTGTTTATTATGTTTATTGTATATTTAAATCCTGGGTATTAATTATCCATTAAGGAAATATTATCACAAATTTAGAGAAACAGGGTTCGCTTCGCGCGTATAAATTTTGTCACAAAACAGTTTTCACATGAGTGGAAGCCGTTAATAAAAAAAAATCATATTATGTATTTAAAAATTGTAAATACATTGACAAAAAATAATAAAAACGACGTCTTTAATGTCATAAAGCTACTGATCCACACAAACCATGAGTAACTTGGAATATAATTTCGTTCGTGACGTATCAAGAAAATTTCATCTAACAAACCAGAAAACGTGTGGTAAACTCAATTTGTTTAAACAAGTAAGGTTTGGGAACGAAATAAGTTTGCAAAATTCGACCTAAAGGTTTTTGTTACGCAGCTTGTGACAATAGATCTTCTCTCACTCTAGAAATGTTTAGGTATCATTTTCCTTTTAAAAGAATAAGAGAACATCAACAAAAGTTAGGAAATTGTGATAGGTATTACAGAGTATTTCGTAATAGCATTTATTTTTTTGTACATTTAGGAAGACGTGATCTTAAATTGAACTCTTAAAATAATTTAGATACAAAGAATAAATAAAAAAGTTTATAATTGAATCCATTTAGGATCATGTTATCAATTGTATTGTAGTTACCTTAATGATGACCTCAACTTAGTTTAAACAAAGGTTTGGAAGAGGATCATACAAGCCGTGTGCAATTTTTAAAACTTTCGAGAATGTATCACGTCATTCATTCGGCCAGTGTGATGGCTGTCAGGTGACAGGTAGTTCATACAAATAGAGAACCCTTAACACACATGTCATGTTCGCTCTATATAATGGGTATGCTAAATTGGAAAGCAAAAACTATCAATACGATCGTGAAAATCGGTTTAAAATTTCTCATTAGCACAAAAAGTATTATAATTTTTATGAGCATCGAATATCATGAATTTCGAACCGATTTGAATGATGAACTTGAAAGTTGCAAGTCGTACAATACTGTGATATATTCATATATCATCCTATCTGATACTGGTTGTCTAGGTAAAGTTTTACATTCCATACCCTTGTTGATTCGGGTATGTAGATCAAAAACAAACAGTACGAGTAAATAAACAATTAAGCGGTCCATACTCGTTAGGTTTAACTGAACGCTAATAGCAATGTATGTATACGAGTATGGCTTACGATAAACAGAACTCGAAACCTTGTGTAGGTTTAAGTCTATGGTATAATTAATTTATGAATAGAAATTTCAGAAGATTTTTATTTCTTTATCATTAAACTGTTTTGTTTCTGATGTATTTAAGACCGTGGCCATCGACAAAGTTTCATTAGAAAAATCTATTAATTACAAATTTTTACTCTATTGAACAAATAAGTTGATATCTTGATACCTTGCAGAATATCTGACATATTTGCCCTGGACTACTTTTGGACAACCAGTACTAATAATGAAAAAAAATACACTGTACTTTCGTTCATATTCAGTACGCAATCAATTAGTAACTTCCAATCTGGTTTACTTGTGTAATTATTAGAGCTCGCTTGGTTTTAAATGTCAAGTTTTATTTTACACCATGGTTACTGACAATATAACCTGAATCCTATATATTTTAAATACAATAGGTATAATTGTACCTGTTTAACAGATGTTATTCAAAACATATTACATTCCAATATTAAGAGCTTATGAGACAAAATTACAAGTTTACAGAAATGATGACCGTAAGATTGGTTTGTTTTAATTTTTATTATGATAACATATTTAATTTTTTAATACAGTATTTTATACCGAGGATAAGACATTATTTTTTCTTTGAAATTTATTTTGTTAATAAATAAACATAATCTCCTCGAAATTGTAGGAACAATACCACAGGAGACGTGTTTCCAGACAATTTGAATGACATTTTATATCCTAACAATGCAGACGGTCTAAGAGGGTTCCGTAGTGATTGTAACGTGAAATTCTTTGCTTAAATTAATTATTTCTCTGTCATTATTGTTTTCGGGTCGAGTTTGTGTCAGGTACCGTCAAGATAAATTGTGTAGAATATTTAAGCACTGATATATTTATTACCAGCTGATCCCGAGGATCTAAAACCAGTCGAGACTTGTTTTTGTTAAATGCAAGTGTAATTGTAAATATTATATACTTCTACTTTTTAATTTTATGCGAAGCGCTGTGTGCTCATAATGTCTAATAACTGTCATTATGTATGATGATATATTATATTATTAAAATAAGAACTGTCATTTTGATCGTTAAGTTATTTGTCAATACGATGTTACATAAACTTGTGTTTTTTTTTAGTTTTTAAGATATTCACGAAAAAAACCGTGTGGTGAAAAGTCCATGTGGTGACGGATTAAGAACACATAGTGTTACCACCCCTATTCATCCCGTGGGTGTCGTAAAAGGCGACTAAGGGAACCAAATATGCAACACAACATCATTACAAAGAGAAGAAAAACTTGAAGCAAACCCTTTTTTTTTTTTTTTTTTAACGTGTGGAAACCCCCTCGAGCCGTCACCCCACCGGGGTTTACGGCGGGGTGGTGTGTCGGAATCGGACCGACTAAAACCACACGGTGTGCCACTCTGCGCTTGAGATAGGAGGGATCCGGGAACCGCTGCTATTACGACATCCAGAACCCTCCTAGCGCCCGCCCGGTACCTCGGGCACCATCTGCTGATAAACTCTCTATTTTAGGCGACGTGCGGCACACGCGGACGTCGCCTCCTCGCGGTTGGCCATTATAGCGGATGGAGGGGAAAACCCATCCCGTCCACCCGCGGCCACACTCAAGGCGGCATGAGGCGCTGGTATGCGCGCCTCCGCCGCCCGGCTCGCCGACGGCGAATTGGGTCCGAGTGGATATCGTCCTCCCGGGCCTTCACCGCCGCCTCCTTCCGCGAAATTACGTCTTCGCAGAAGGCTGCGACCGCGGTAAAACAACTGTCGCTACCGGCCATGGAGCGTATGACGGCCGGTAGCGAGAGATCTCCTCCAATAACTGCAGTGAGGACCCCACGCTGCGCCGCCCAGGCGGAACAAACCGCTAGCGTGTGCTGAGCCGAGTCCTCACTGCAGTCGCAGTGGTGACAGGCGGGACTCAATTCCCTCCTGGCGACCGAGTGCAGGTACTTCCCGAAGCAACCGTGCCCAGAAAGGACCTGCGTTAGTCGGAAGGAAAGGGTCCCGTGCTGCCGCCCCGCCCACTCGGCGATGACCGGCTGGAGAGCCTCCACGGCGGCAAAACCAGCACGTGGAGCCTCCAGCCGGGACGACCAACGAGCCATCGTGGCTCGACGAGCGGCCTCTCGCCACTCGCGTATCTCTTCGGGCGGGGGCTGTATGCCGCTACCCGCCCGGAAGTCAGCCGTCCGCTGATAAACTTCGGCGAGCACTTCCGCCTCCAAATCCCACGGAGGAGTCCCGGCCAAGGCGCACGCCGCCTCCGTCGATACGGTGCGGTAACCGCGTATGGCTCTAACCGCCAATATCCTCTGAGGGCGCCAGAGGCGAGCCCTATTCTGGGCGGTCAGAGCCGCCGCCCACACCGGTGCACCATACAGCGCCATTGACCGGACAACCCCCGTGTATAGCCGTCTTGTCGCGACGCTAGCTCCACCCAGATTGGGCAAAAGTCGCCCAAGGGCAGAAGCAGCGCCGACCAGCTTTGGAGAAAGCTGTCGGAAGTGCTCGTCGAAGAGCCACCTGCCGTCGAGGATCAGGCCCAGATACTTCATCTGGGCCTGAACCGGTACGAGGACCGAATTGACCACGATGGAGGCGCTGGAGGGTGGACCACGACGGGGCCCATGGAACAAAAGGGCCTCCGTCTTGTCCAGGCCCACCCGCAAACCCAGCGCCTCAATTCACTCGACCATCAGAGAGACACCCGTGGTGGCCAGGCGCGCCGCCTCTTGAAAGTTCATCCCCCGGGCCGTGATCAATGTGTCATCTGCGTAACAAAGTACGCCCAGCCCGGGGGGAAGACGACCTCGAAGGGCCCAGTCGTATCCCATGTTCCACAGGAGTGGTCCGAGGACAGACCCCTGTGGAACACCGCACGACATGAGCCGCCGCCTTAGAACACCGTCTCGATCCTCGTACATGACGGTACGCTCCTCAAGATAGTCTGCCACAAGCCGCCTCAGGTACTTTGGCACCCCGTGGTAGTGGAGTGCTTCCCTGATGCAGCTAAATGGCAGACTATTAAATGCGTTGGCGATGTCTAACGACACCGCCAACAGCACGCCGCCACAGCTCACCGCCTCTTCGGTAACGGCCCTCAGGCGCAGCACGGCATCGACCGTCGAACGCCCCGCCCGAAAACCAAATTGGGCGTCCGACAGATCGGGGCCCACCTCGCGGAGGTGCCGGACGATGCGGGCAGAGAGTATCCTCTCAAACAGTTTACCCGCCTCGTCCAGCAACACGATGGGCCTATAGGCCGTTACCGATTCGGTTGGCCGTCCCGGCTTCCTCAATAGGACCAGCTTCCCGCTTTTCCAGCACTCAGGGAAGCGTGCGGACGCCAAACTAGCATCCAGGACCTCCCTGAGGCGGTCCGACATGTGCTCGAGGGCTCGGGCTAGCACTCGGGCAGGTATCCCGTCCGGCCCGGGAGCGGTGTTCTTAGAGCGGATCCGTAGAACAACCGCCCCTACCTCCGATTCCCTGACGGGCGGAACATCGTCCTCGTTCCCCCCGTCGTCTCCGACCACGAAGGTCATCGACGGGGGTGTGTGCTCCACCCGCTGCGGGAAAAGGCCCTCGACCACTTCCTGCAGGAAGCTGGGCTGGAGTGTCTCTGTAAGGGGGGGGCCCGACGTGCGGAGTTTTTGTCGCGCCGCACGATATGGGCGACCCCAGGGGTCACGATCGAGACCCTCCAGCATCTCCTTTCTCTTAATTTCTTTGGCGCGGCTGATGGCCAGCTTCAGAGTTTTCCGCGCCTCTCGGTACTCCTCATGAAGCTGGTCCTCCCCGCCTTCTTCGCGGTGTCGCCGCCGACTACGGGTGTAGGACCTCCGGGCACGAGTACAGGCCGCACGGAGGTCCGCCAACTCCTGGGACCACCAGTAAACCTCCTTCCGTGGAGGCCGGCAACCTCGGATGCGGGGCATGGCCGCATCACATATCTGCGCAATGGCATCGCAGAAGCGACCAGCCCCCATGTCGACCTCCTCGGTCGGGGCCTGCGGAGACAGCCAAGAGTGAATAATGGCCGCCTCCTCTAGTAGGTCCCTATTTAATTTGGCTACAGCCCACCGCGGAAAGCGAGAAGAACGCCGCGCCGCGTGACCCCTACTGGCGTCCTGGGACCGGGAGAGTTCAAATCGGATATAAAGATGGTCCGAGAGCGTCTCAACCTCTTCCAGGACACGCCAGTTCCTTACTCGTGCGGCGAGGGCAGGGGTAGCGAACGAAAGGTCCACTATCGACCCTCCCTGCTGTCGCACACACGTGTTGGTGGAGCCCCTGTTTAGTAAATAGAGGCCCACCGAGGCCGCCCACTCCTCTACGGCCTCGCCCCTAGCGTCCGTCCTGGGGGAACCCCACGCAATGGACTTTGCGTTGAAGTCCCCCAGCACTAAGACGTGCCCAGACGTTAGACGCCGCATCGAGGTTTCCAGGTTGTTAAGGAAAACCTCGAAGTCGTTCAAACTCCGGTTGGGGGAGAAGTATACACCATATACAGTGATCCCCCCCACTCGGCAGCAACATATCCAGTGCCCTTGTCTCTTAGCGACAAGGGCGGAGAATGAGCCGCCGTGGAGCCGACGACTGCCACGGAACCGTCCCGGTCACCCAACCAGTTTGGACGGGGAGGAACATAATAGGGTTCCGCGGCTACGGCAACACCGATCGACCACTGTGCCATGGTTTGCAGGAAAAGGTCCTGCGCCGCGGCACAGTGGTTCAGGTTCGTCTGGACCAGGAGGTTGGAGACTTGGGCCATTACTCGACCGTCTCTACAACCTCCTCCATGGTCAACGATGCCGACATGCGGACGACATCAGAGACAGCCTGGGTCGATTGGCTAGCCCCCGACGCTTGCCGAGAATTGTAGGGAGGTTTACAGCCTCCCTGCCCAATTTGGTGATTGGCGGGCTTGTCACCCGCCGCACACACCGGGCAGTGAGGGGCGGCAGAGCATTCAGCTGCCTTGTGCCCCGGTCGACCGCAGCGGAAACATAACCCGCTGCAGTCGAAACAACTAACGCACTTGGCGCGTGTGTGTCCCGATGCCAGGCACTTGTAACACCTCATCGGTCTCGCCGCCAGGACTGTGATCCTAGCGCTCACGAAACCGATGAGCAACCTGCCAGCGTCGCCCAACATTTTGGCCGACGCTACGGGACAGCTGACCCACACTGCGCCAAGCCCTCCTGGACCGGGGCGGATGGTGCCGACCCTAATGTTGTCCGCGTTGCAACCCGTCTTCTCTCTTACTGCAACGCGGACATCCTCGGTCGTTATGGAGTCGTCCAGGCCCGAAATGCGCAATTCTGCGCACTTGGTGGGCCTGGCGATCTTGACACCATCCGTAGCCGTAAACATACCTCGCAGCTTCTCGGCAATTGTGTCCGCCGTCTTAGCACCTTCAGCCCCAGGGAACTCGAGGACTCGAGCTCCCGTTTGGGCGAGGCGCATTCTGACACCTACTGTCCCGAAATCGTGAGCGAGACTGTCCCGGGCCCTTTTGAAAATTGCCGCGTAGGACAGCCCGCTGCTAGCTGCCTCCGGTGACACGGTGACTACCACGGCCGCGCTTTTAGGCGCCTGTAGTTTGCGCGGCGTCTTTGTGGCAGCCACTGCAGCCGATGGCGCCTGCGGGGTAGAGGCTGCTATTTGTGCAGCCTTCTTACCCCGCTTTCGGGACTTCTTAGCCCCCCCGACTACCTGCCAACCATCCGTGGACGGGGCAGATGTGGAGGGAGCACTTTTTGAGGTGCCAGATACAGCGGTTGGAGTGGGGAGCGGAGGGAACTCCGCCCCAGTCTTTGCCGCTGTTTTGGGCCCTGATCTCGGTGCGGGCGTCCGGGCTGCTGCCTTGGCCGCCTGCCGTGCCCTCGGAGCAGTTGCAGGAGCAGCAGAAACTGCTGCCGCCGCCGCGTAGGACACGCGACCGGTCGCAACGGGAAGCGATGCTGACCCCGATGCAACCCCCGCTTTATGGCCCGCAAGCGGCAGCCGGACAACAGGAGCTGGTGGCAGCCTTGCCTCCAGGCCAGCCAGACGCCCGTCCATCATGCGCCATACTGCATCGGTTATTTGGCGCAGATGGGCATCAGGAATGCCACTGAGGCTGGAAGAGGGGGCAGACTGAGACGGGGACGTGACCGGGTCCTCTGTCTGGCGATGCGCCCGGAATTTGGCGAACTGAGCGCTGAGCCCAGCCACTTGCCCCGTCAGGCGATTGTTGGCCGCCTGGAGCCGAGCCACGTCCCCGATGAGGGTATCCACGACCCCCGCAATAGCGGAAGAGGAGTCCTTAAGGGCTTTCACAAAGGAGCCCTTAAGGTTACTCGACTTGGTGGCCACTTTGTGTATGATGGCCACCGCCGCATTCGCTCTCTCCTGCATGGACGATGGTGTTTGAGGAACTGAATCCCCCACCATCGGCTCCTTTATTTTTAGCAGGAGATCCGCAATCTCCTCCTCCGCCAAGATTTCGCCGTCTGCCCTGAGCCGTCTATAGGCTTCCGCCTTGCAGAAGACGGAGCCTGACGGGGCCGAGATCGGGGTTCGTGACCTCCCTCTGCGGCTGCTTGCTACCTTAGGAGGTAGCATCTCCTGGGATGTATCGCTCTCCTCATCCCTGGAGCGTCCGCGTTTTCGGCTGTCACACAGCTCCGTCTCCATGAAGTCCAGCACGTCCGTCCTCACACTAGAGCTTCCACCCGCGGTAGACTTGGAACGTATTCGCTCCGATGTTCTTCGGCTCCCAGCAGTCATAATAACTTCTGGGAGCCCCACCGAGGTAGGCATCCCAACCAATGCTTCCTCGTCGTTGGAAGAGAAGTCGTCAGACCTTTTTTGCTTCCCACCATCTATCTCCTTCTTTCTTTCCACAGTTTTTAGGTTTTTGTTTTTGTTTGTTTGAAATTCCATTATTGAACCCACGAGATAGGGAGAATAAATGTCGACCCGGGCAGAGATCCCCAATACCCGGGCAAGCGTAAATTTATGCCCAACCGAGGGGTCCGCAGGTGCCTCGGCTGGGAGTGCGCTTACGACTGAACTACCCATCAGCCATGCATCCCCTGGTCACGCACCAGAACACGGGATTCGGGGTAATTTTTTATAGAGGTTTTCTTCCTCGCAGTCCGGGCAGCTAAGCCAAGACCCTCGCTCCCGATTGGAGTCGCGAGACTCCAACTCGGGACTACGATATGTCTAGAGTCGTAGTCGTAGAGTAGTAGTCTATGAGACTACGTCTCCTGATGCCTGCTCGGTGGCAGTGTAAGTGCACACCGAGCCCGTCTTACTTTTCCACCGCTAAACGGAGGAACTTCGACCCTTGAAAGGGTCCCACCATCGTGATTTTTTACCGAGGTTTTCCTCCTCAATGCTCCGAAGAGCGAAGAACCAACAGAGGATCCGACGAACCCGCCCGCTCTGTTGGACCAAGTCTCGGTCGAATTTCCGAAGAAAATGGTTTCCTCTTCGTGCTAGAATATTAGCCGTTGGCAGTGATGAACACCATCGCCAACGTTACCAGGGTGCACCACGTGGAGGTTTTCTAGCCCAGCACCCCACTTGAAACAAACCCTATTCCAACCCATCTGGCCAGCGTGGTATAGTAGGTTAAAACCTCCTTGCTAAGGAGAGGCCTATGTCCAGCAGTGGACTGTAAAAGGCTGTTGATGTTGATGACGAATGAAACTGAAGTTTGACGATAAAAAGAAGTAATTTCATTGACTTATCATTGACAATGTAATGCACTTTAAAACTTCGAAAAAATACGATACGTTGTCCATTTTTAATATAGTCCGACTATATATTTCTTAACAAATATTGTCACACACAAAATCTACAAAGATTACTCGTTGACATGAAACCTAAATATTTTCTTTTTTTCTTATAAATTAAATACAAACCGGTGAGAAAGTTAATAAATTGAGTTGTTTACGAAAACATTGAGTTGTTCACTTCAAAGGACTTCAAAAGATATTGTTGTGAGTTGTCATACGCCTGAACATTATTAGCAAAAATGACGTGCTACAATTTCCTACCCGCCTGCTCCTTTTGAAATTATTTTAACCATTTCCAAGTTAACGAAATGTTAATATCAAACTTATAATTATAAAACTTGTGGACCTGTTAAGGAACAGAAAATCAGATTTTTTACACTTTCAATATTTCGATTAGATGAATTAGAAATTGAAAGTCATTGTTTGTTCAGTATCATGTTCAGTTTATGTGTCATGATGGTCAATGTTAACGGTACTTGTGTTGTTACTTGTAGAAAAATGGAGACTTTCAGATCTTAGATTGCGACTCCACACAAGAACCACACACAAGATGTGTTCGATGTTTCCACTATAAACTACCTTGATAGTCGATTTCAGGCATCCTATTCTGATCCTGAGAGGGCCCAGACCATGTGATTTCAGGATATCTAACACAATTGATGTGTGGAACGTACCAAGCAGCCCCTCTTGGGCCCAACCGAGTAGGCGGCCCGATTACGTCTCAATGCGATCAGACCGATATCTTATCTCCTACCATAGCAAATAATCAGCCACTAGAGGTTTCTTTGTGTGATTGACAGCCCACCAAGGTATTGAAAGTAACATACTCCATTTGTAGACTACTTTAAAATTGATCTTCATTACTTTATAATTTATTGTATTGCTAGGAACTGGCCCGGTCTAACGGTTTACGTATGTGACTGTCGGATGAATGGTCTCAGGTTCGATTCCTGGGTCGGGTAAAAATTATTGTTGAGTTTTACACGTAATTCTTAATAACAGCTCGGAGTATGGAAGTTGACGGTGTGTCACACCCCCGTCTCGAGGAGTATGTTAAGCCGTCCGTCCCGGTTGTAACGAACATTTATGGCATCTGATATTGGAAAATCAGTGCCCTCAAATGTGATATTGAGATAAAAGCGGTTTAACTAATAGCCCACCCCAAATAATTTGGAGATAATAAAGGCTAAGAAGATGATATAACTAGGGACCGTGTACCTTCTTTTAATTGAATGTTAGCCATGTATTTTAAAGATGTAATAAAATATGGTTCTTCAATACAAAACATATACTGTTGTTGTCTATATGCAAATATAATACGTCCAACAAAACGCATCAGAAAACGAATTACGAACTTTCGACTCCAAACAACAAAATACGAAATAAAGTAGTATATGCATTTTTGGTTCAGACCTGATATGTGAAACAATGGCAAAAATGAATAAGAAGTTTCAGTTTAACTACTTAGTACTTAAAATACTCAATAGTTTAAAAACAATACAAACAAAAAACGTGTGTGTGCACTTACGTACGCGCGTATAAAGGTTGTACTTCTTTGGCGTAACACTATAAAAAGCTTTCTAAAAATTTTATCCTGTTTGCAGAGAAGACGACACTAATAATAAAAAAGGTATATAAAACAAAGTTTTATCAAAACGCAGTGTGTTGTTAAATAAATTTTATTTAAAAGTCATAAAAGAATTATTTGTACATTTATAACTAATAAATTAAAATGTTGATTAGCTAATTTGAAAATAGTAATCGTGCGCATCGTAAAAATCTCCTCTCATCATTTTTCCCTGATGAGCCAAAAGAAGTAAAAAACTGCAATAAGTCACAAAAATATTACCTTCTTCAGTATTATTATACTTCAAGGAAAAATAACTTTAATTACTTTTAAACTTACTGAAGTATTTTTGAAATAAAGGTTTATTGACTTACTTTGCGTAAGTCATCCGTAATAATGCGAATTGTAGTTGTAGGCCAGTTGTAGTTGAGATTATAGTCAAGAAAGAGTACATGAGCAATATATATTTTTTTGTAATATTCATTAAATGTTTGTTTTTAATTTTTTGTTTTACTTAAACTTTTTAAAGTATACGACTAACGTTTTCTACAATTTACTTATTACTCTACTGTAAAGTCGTCGAACGTCTGTTAGAGGTCTTAGACTTTGATAAGTCCGTCCCTTATACCATAACTTTATATTATATTTTCACTAACTATTCGCCATCCCAGTAAGCTTACCCAGATATATAAAATTTATCTACTGTATAGTGAATAATTTTGTTTTAGAATGGGTCATTAGATTTAAATAACTAAACAGATGACGTACAAAGCGTAGAGATACACAAATTGTAAATTTTAGTTCACGTTTAATTAGAAGACGTGGAGAAATCTGTTAAAAAAAGATTGCTTTCCTTCAAATAACGTGTCCCATATATAAACAATGCAATGAACAATCCTCCTGGGACATGCTATTTATTTTCTAGATTGGTTGCTCAATAAAACGTAAAAGAATCAGTACACATAACTAAACGATCAATGCGACCTAAAATAAATAAGTTGGTAGTATTTTTGTGTTGAGTATCTGTCTTGTAAATATAGGTTCTTAACGAAAAATATTTGAATCAGTCTTAAAATCTCTTTCAAGTCTAATAATATTGCAAATTTTTCTCTTCCTAACTCTTATTCTGGTGTAAAATATCTAAGTCTTGCTGGTTTCCTTTACACCGGTATATTAGTGGTCACCTGATGGCCTAGATGTTAGTGATTTTGACTGCTAAGCCAGAGGACCTGGGTTCGATTACAACCCAGGACAAATGTTTGTGTGATGAGCACGACCACTTGTGCTATGTCTGGGTATTTGTTTTTTTTATTTATATAGATTTAAGTTCTCTTGAGCATCGGAGTACTTAATGCCACGGGCGTTTTGGGTGGTGGACAAATTTTATGGCAGGTGGTGGAAGGTAGGCGCACGTAGCATTACATATAAAGATTATATACAAATATGTACATTATATGCAAATATTTATATATATACTGTACCTTTATATACTTATATTATAATCGTACACCATGAGTATAAGGAAATAAGTTGGTGTACTTTCATTTCGATGACGCTGCCAAGTTATTAAGAAAGAGGTCATCTACCTTCTTTTTAAATACGAAACAGTAAACATTCTGCCTTCAAGCTGAGGCTAATTTCAGAGTAGAACTGCTTAACGAAGAACTAAGGGTTCGTGCAGTCTGAATAGTGGGAAGGATATAAGAGAAGCAGATTGTTTCCCAAGTGAAGATGTCTGTTGTGATTGAAGGACAGGAAATGCAAGTAGGGAGCAGGGTAAGTAGGTGAGAATGAGAGTTGAGGAATGTCTCTCCTTAACTTATGTAGTTTTCTCCGTCAGTCGGCTTATATGACACGGATAGTAAGTAGCACAGAGTTATATTTAACATAGTATAGTAATTATTTTTATAACATCTACTTTTTTTGCGGTTCTAATTGAAGAAGGTAGTTGTTTGTTTTCATTTAACCTAGCATATACTTAAACCCTTTTGTATTTAACCATGTTACGCCAAAACTTTCTATATTACGAACAATTCCGGTAACATGAGAGACGATGACCATTTCGGATTACACCGCTTTTACTTAAATTTAATTTAGTCAATGTTTATTTAGGACTAAAGTGGCGACCACTACTAAACACAATGTAGTTAAGTGCTTACTTACTTTATGGCTTAGTTTTTTTTAACATATGGGAAAGGGTTAACTTAGCAAAATTTGGGATAGACAACATATTGAAAAATAATTTATCTCCAGTTGAATGTCTCTAGGCCACCTTAGCGTGGGTCGCCATACTGCTCTGTCTTCATTCACAGTGAGTACGGCGACCGCCGCTCTTGGATTCAATTCATGCTTTCCATCAGGCAGAATAGAGTTACTTTGGTAGGTTGCTATAAAAAAATGAATTAAACGAAATCCGTTCATGAATATAACAATAAGAAATTAAATTTACTCCATGACAAAACCAAACGACTCTAGTATATAACAAGTAGACCGTGTGGTAACGGGTTACAATACTGAGTATCACCAACCCGATTCATCCTGCAGATGTCGTAAGAGACGACTAAGAAAGTTACGCAGGACAAAATTAGTGCAATGGGAAGGAAAACTTGAAACAAACCCCAACCCGGCGGGCCAGCGTTGTATAGTAGACTAAAACCCCCTTTCTAAGGATAAGTCAATGTTTAGCAGTGGACTGTTAAAGGCTATTGATGTAATGAACTTGTGATATATTATAAAATAAGTACAATAAGATAAATAGTTGTAATGTTGCACTATATTATAGTATAGCGAGTTCTACTAACTGTGCATATTCTCAGGGTTTCCTCAGTTGCACGACTATCTATCTAAACTAGGCAGAAATTATAATGATAAAAGTCGGTACTTATGAATATCTTAAAACTGAAAAATGACAAATTACATCCAGAGCCACAATTGTGTTTCTAAATTTAGCCTGATTAAACCCGACCCCTCAGAGTCATCTTTTAACCACTAAACCAAAAAGTCAACTGTGAGACAATTATTGTTAATGAAAGTTGTAACTAAAACAACCTCAAAAATAGGTTAAATACAGGCTGTTACTACACAAAATTAATGTTCTATATTCAACAGTTCGTTCAAGTAATTTGACTGAAGGAACTAGGTCTGTGAGGGCAGGTCAACCGGGCAATCAGCTGAAGTAAACCAAGGAGCGCCGTTTGAGTTCCGGTCTTTATGACCCGACCTTTCACTGCAGGCGTGCAGATGTAGATACGGCCAAATCAGGTGCGGTCAATTTATAGTTCTAAATACTGTTTATTTAAAATCAATAACGTTAAGATTTTTCTGTACCTAGATCGTATAAAAATATGAAGGTTGTTGGGCATGTGTATTCCTAGATCATAAATAAAGACGAAGAAGAAATTATCATAATGCAGATAATACCTTTACAATATATTTGAACATATTATTGTCCTCGTAACTAATGTTCTTACTTTCTATGAGCTCTATTTAAAAATGCTATACATAATTACGAGTTTACTAGTAGATATGCTTTTGGTGAATGGTATAAAAACAGTGTGCAACACTGTTTTCATACTATAACATATGTATAGAGTTTCTATATAACTTGTAGGTAGTAGAGCCATGTTGATTTCAACACGAATTGGCCAGCTTGAACGGGGCTGTATTACCCACTCACAGAAGACTCACCTTAAACGACAGCATCCGCACTATCGTTTTTCGTTAATAAGTGCGAGACCGGAGGGACATTGATTCAAAAGAGTGACGGGCCTTACACTGTCACGATTACTGTTATACCTTTTACGTTCTCAAGTGGGGTGTGAAAAAGCATCTCACTCGGCCACCATAGTGTAGGTCACCATACTTGTTTGTCTGCATTCGCAATGAGAATAGTGACTACAGCTCTTGGATTCTATTCATGCAAGCATGCATTCATCAGGTCAGAGTAGACTCACTTTGGCAGGCTTTAAAAGAAACAAGCAACACGTAACAAAATCTTTACTGTGATGAATGAAAGATAATGTATAAAAAAAGTCTGAAAATAGATGTTTATCATAAAAAGGAATATTTTCGCTGTCATAAATCACAACAGCATACATTAACCTAATCTGCGAACCTTACACGCACTGTAAATGTATTCGAGGAAATAAAAGCAGTAATAATTCAGGAAACAGTCACGCAAAACGAATACTTTCGCGCAAACAGGAAGGCAAGTGCTTATCTTGATGAGGGGAACCAAATAATAAAAAAAATTCGTGTTACGTAGTGAGAAAATTGTAACCACGAGTGATAAAGGGTTCTTTACAAGGCATCTTTACGATGAGAGTTGAGAATAATCATCTTATTTTATCATCAAGGTTAGAATATAAACTGAGCGATTTCTGTATTTCTATTATTTTTTTTGTTTAAATCTTTCCGGATCTCCTGCTTCCTGAGGGATACACACACACACACACACAAGCAAAATGTGGTGATGGTACTAAAAACTACATCTACGGCCGGCTTCAGACTCCCTACTCTGGGAGCGCCCGGACTATTTTATTTCAGATCCTCCCCAATTCGAGGCCACGTCATGTCAGTTCCTATCCCGGGGGAAGACCCTTCCCTTCTCAATCTCGGCGTGGCGGCCCGATTGCACCTTGATGCAATCAGATTATCATCTCATCCCCCCTCTCCCTACTATCTGGCGATCCACGATCTAGTTGGTGGCTCATACGGCAGGCGATATCTTCTTTGCTCGGAATCGGTCCTCTCACAATCCCGTTCATCCTCTTGGCAGCTATATTACCTAGTTAGCACTAGAGTATCGTCTGCATACCAGATGACACTCATTCCAGGTGGAAGACTATGCCTCAAGACCACGTCATACACGAGGTTCGACAAAGGAACCCTAAGACCAACCTCTGGGGAACTCTGCATGTGACTTTCCTTCGACGTACTTCGCCGTTCCAATACGTCCGACTAATGACAAAAATATTTCTTTTAGTCTTAACAGCAGTTTCTCACACAGACTTTGAGAAAAAGACTATCTCTTCTAGGTACTAATCTGAACCAAATAACCAATACAACTAATTTGTTATGACAACAGAGTCTGATATCTGTTTAATAACTTTCTCCATTTAAATAAAACATCTTTTAAAGTTTATATCAAGTTATAGAACATTCCAGGCTGTAGAGTTCTTATGGACAATATAACTTCGTATTTTTTTACGTTTTACACTGTATGAAGCTATCAGGTTGTTTCTTCAAGATTTTAATGTGGCGTAGGCGTTTTAAGGCGAAATGTGTGGGTGGAGTTGTATCATGTATTCATCTGTTAAACTCCCACATATTTTTCTAGGATCCGAGAGATTCAATTTTCATTTGTTTTTTATACATTATAAATATATTTAAGAATATACCGAAAGAAATAATTTAATTTGTTTAGTTAACGTGTTTTTATTTAGGAGTTTACACAGATGGCAAATAACTATCAAAGCATGAAGTCCATTCTCTCTCATACTAGACTGGATTGCGAGTGAATGGAGTTTGAAAAAAGGTTGAATGGTTAAAATTTTAAAACAAATTTAGACTTCTAAACAAATAACTGAGATATTTATATTAAATATAAATTATTTATATACATAGCTGTCCTTAATCTTTGATCAAATTTAAATGAAAAGATAAGGGGAAAAAAAGCCGAATCCATTTAAAGTTAATAATAATTATAATAGAGATTTAATATTACCTCACACGTCAATAACAATTCGATATTTACCGTTTCTCAGAATGAGTGCAGAGACCACACTCACAATACACAACAACTCCGTGCAGTTTCTTGAAATCATGTATAGTTCAATTGAGTATAACGTTCCACTACCCTGGATGTCGGCAAACTAAGAAAAACGATATACTAATAAAATTACAACAAGGTATATTTGAAGATGATAGTCCCTTGTGGTTTTGGCTGACTTTGAACCCTCTCAGTACTCTATTAGAGAGTTCAAGGAGACTACAGGTTGCATTAAGATGATTAAGTTATACTCGTATCTCACATTCTTTATATGGGTGATTTGAAAGCACTAGCTCCACTAAATTACAATTGATAGCGTTACTAATGGTACTAAAAACTTTATTAATTTTATAACATCAAGATGAAATTTGTTGTAGACAAGTGTACAATTATGTATGTAAAGAAGGGTGTGATTGTAGAATCAGAAGGAATAGAGTTTTTAGATTCAACTAAACACTGAAACTGAAACTGAAACTTACAAGTATCTAATTTTTCTCAGTCCTTGTGAATACTTAAATAATATACTTAAATAATAAAAAAGTACTTAAAAGTCTCTTATCAGAGGGTAACAAGATGCATGCTTGCAATTGTTCGGTTATGCCCGTTTTGATATATTCCTTTTGGTATACTTAGTCGGACTCAGCCCGAATTAGATGCCTTTGACAGAAGAAATCGTACATTGCTGACTGTATTCCAAATGTATCACCCGCGTATATCCCGCGAAAGTTTTGGGGTCGTAGTTTATTAAATATCAAAGCCCTACACAATCACGAGATATACAATTTCAGAGAATATTTTCTACATACTGATGTGAAAGTGACATCGTGATCTCTTCGGAAAAACTGAAGATTTTGTTTGTGCGGTTATGGACGAAGTTGTTGACATCTGCCGGGCATGTCACAGTCCTGGGGAATCTAGCAGGTATATTATTTTTGGTTGTTCTCGTCTAGCTAACGGTTAATATTTGCATAGGCACAACCAAGTAATCAGGATCGTACTCTAACAACCTACTCTAAAATACCATCTTGGGACTGTAGAGTGCACGACCCAGTTCTCGAGACTTGTCGTGCTACGTTGTATTGGGATGGATATACGAGTATTATCACAGACAGGACTATTGTTGCCAATAAGCCTGATATTGTTGTAATGTGTTCTGTTGTCATGAGAGTGCACCTCAATGATTATCAATATCGCCGCTCCTAATGACGAGAATCTCGTGAAAGTGGAAAAAAGAGATCAATCTCAGGAGATTGTCGATATGCAAAATGTGGATTCAGTAATCGTTGTTCCGTTAGTCGTATCTACTCACGGACTGATAGCTAAGACCCTCGGCCAACACCTTAAGCAGCTCACGTCAGAAGGCAAGGGACTGATGTGGAAGGTAGTCCTCCTGGACATAGTCTGTATAGTGAGGAAGTCTGTCTTTGAGCCCTAAGCACTGGTTGCTTGATCTCTGTATCCGAAATCGGTGGTCTACTATTTTTATATTTTTAATTAATTTTTTAAATAATATGTACATTTGTTGTAATATGTACAGACGTTACAAGTGATACATACAATGATGACTCATTCCTTTTTCTATCTTCTGTATCAAATAGGCCTGTCTTATATAACAATACTTGTTTCTATACTAGAAATCTTCAGACTTTGTGGTTAACTAAATATACCCTACTACATGGATACTAGAGTGAGAAATATATATATGTATATTTTTATATATACTAGTATAACTTGTAATCTCTCCAATTCTAGCATTTATGATTTATACGTTTTCCTAATCCAAAATTTGAATTCTTTCAGTGGAGTTACGGATGTCATGTCCTTTTAACACTTATGGAGGATCCTCCGGCCAAGCGAGGTGATCATGCCTGGCAGGCCGTGACTCAATAATTGATGTTGGGGTGTTGTGTATATACAGGACTGGTAGTTACTCCGTAGTTCGATGTGTCTTCTTCAGTAGATGGCGCTGTAGTATGTCTTTTTGCGTTGCATGTGGAAGTCGCCGCATTTCGCTATTATTTCAATATAACAAACAGACACTTCAATTTTTATTTAAATGTATAGATGATGATTGGTATCAGGTAGGCAGTTGGTGGTAAAAGAAACGATTCGAAATAGTTTGCAATGTTAATCATTATGTCGTCCTTGATAAAAATATAAAAATAACACAAAGATCGCGATGATAAACACTAGACTTACATTCATGCACATAAATATTGAATTGAAAAGATTTCGAACCTGTAATACCTGAAATAAGTTCAATAATTATTTACGTTTGATAAAAAGATACTTGAATAAGCACTAAATGAAACTGAAATGCAAATCAAATCTGTTGAATGTTACGATAACAAAAGACATAACACAGTAATTATAGATTCTCAAGTCATACATTCATCGTTTAAGCTATGGATTCAAAAAGTATTTTAAAAAAGACGAGGCTCCAAATTACAGCAATTCATATTTTAAGTCACTTTTTAAATCAGCTTTTCGGTCCCATAAATACACAACTGTTACCCTTTAATTACATAATGTTCAAGTCTTTCGTTGTAATTAGCAGTTTCCTAAAAACTGTGATCAATTTTCCATCGTTTAGGGCTTATTTTACAATCTGCCGAGACTGATTGATGGACCATACAAAATTAATCGCGATATATTTTACTATATTAATTATATGTCTGAATAAATTACCCAAAGCTATGTAGACTATAATTCAAAAAACTAGAGCGACGTTAAAAAGCAAACGGAGTCGGAGTATCCAGAAACATGAAACAGCAAAAAATAAACTGAATTATTAATTTTTTCAAAAATTCACGACTTTTTCTAACTACTTAAATCTAAAGTTTACTTAGTAACTTTACTATATCCGTATAAATTTAAAGAAAATATTATTGCAATATGTGCTAGTTACCTAAAATCTGTAAGTGTTATTTGTCTTTCCATCATCAGCTCATACGAATAACTTGGAAGGATACAAATTAAGCTCTATATGTACGTATGATATTAAAATAATCATCTTCTAACCCTTAGCTCTTAAGAAGTTTTACCTTTTATCATCACTTCGATCATCACACGAATAAATCGAAAGAATACAGCTAAAGATTTATAAATACGTTTGATATTGAAAGAATTATCTTTCAACTCCTAACTAATGGCTATAGGTGCTCATTTACTTTATAAGAAGCAGGATATTTCTGTAGACAAAAATTCAAATTCACCTTGCGAGCCTATACTAACAAATTAGTTTGGAGTCCTTTCAGTTTACTACGATCCCCCTTTTTTTTTTTTTTTTTTTTGTACTGTGCGGAAATCCCCATGGATACCACCGCAGGGTGGTTATGTCGGACTCGAACCGACCAAAAACCGCACGCCGTCTCAGGTACCAGTAGCCAGGGGACCAGGTGCACCCTAGTAAGGAAATCCCTGGAACCCCGACGTACCTCGGACCAACTACGGCTGCAGTGGCCCCCTCCTGTGTGGAAAACTCATGGTTTCTTGGAAACCTGCTTCTGCTAGGGTGACAGATGGCCTCATTTGTCACCCCCAGGCCTGCACTTATGGAGGACGGAGATCTTCTAGTGATCTCCGGCGCCTGAGCCTTCTGCGGTACCTGGCCCTTTCCCGGGCCTGGCGGACCGGGAGAGTTCTAAACCTCTCTCGGTCCCGCTCCGCCATCTCCTTCGCAATCATAACCTGCTCGCAGAAAGAGACGGCGGAGTTCCACGCACCCTCGCTCCGTATCATGGCCGCAACCATGTTACCGAGCGAGAGAGTCCCCACTTCGATGGCCGCCATGAGGTCACGCCTCTGCTCCACCCATGCCGGGCATTCTGCCAGCGTGTGGAGCGCTGTGTCCACGGTCCGGCCATCGCAGTGATGGCACTCAGGCGTTGGCTCCTTACGGATCAGACACAGGTAATCTCCGAAACATCCTTTTCCAGTGATCACCTGCGTCAGTCGGTATGAGAGGGTCCCATGATGCCTCTCAAGCCAATCCTCCATAAGGGGTCTTATCGCCGTAACAACGGCATGTCCAGCGCTTGGCTGCCCAAGTCGTTCCTTCCACTCCTCTACGAGGGCCTGGCGGAGTTGGGATTTCTGATTTTCGATGTCTCGGGTTTCAGGACTCCGACCCAACTCCTGCGCGTGCTTGCGCCACTGATAGAGAGCTGCAAGGGCTCTCGCCTCCAGGTCCCATGGTGAAGTTCCGGCCAGGAGACTCGCCGCCTCAAAGGAGATCGTGCGGTACCCCCTTATAATCCTAATGGCCAGCATACGCTGTGGTCGTCGCAGTAACGCAATATTGCTGGCCTTCAGGACTTCCGCCCATACTGGGGCCCCATAAAGGGCCATGGACCGCACAACTCCAGCGTAGAGTCTCCTGCATGAGTCATCGGGTCCCCTCATGTTCGGCAGCAAACGTGCCAATGCACGCGCTGCACCAACTAACTTGGGGACCAGACTTCGGAAGTGATGTCCGAAGTCCCATCGGCCATCGAGTACTAACCCCAGATACTTCATAGAGGGCTCGATGCCGATGCGAGTACCTCCTACTGTGAGGCTGAGTCTATCAGGTGGCTTCCTCCGAGGCCCATGAAAAAACAAGGCCTCGGATTTGTGCAAAGCCACCTCGAGACCCAGTCACCGGATTCGCTGCACGACTTGGGCAACACCGGCCGTGGCCCTCAGGGTTGCCTCACGGTGTGTCTTGCCGCACGCCGTCACAAGCGTGTCGTCCGCGTAACATGTGACGGCTACACCATCTAGGTATGCACCGCGAAGCACCCAGTCGTAGCCAATGTTCCACAGGAGAGGCCCTAAGACCGACCCCTGCGGAACACCACACGACATTTCACGTCGACCGAGACCGGTTCTACTTGGGTAGATAACGGCTCTTTCCGACAAATACGCCCCGACAACGCGGCGGAGGTAGAGAGGCACTTTATGATATACTAGCGCCTCTCTGATACAACTCCAGGGCAAAGTGTTGAACGCGTTGGCGATATCTAACGACACCGCCAACACCACTTCACCCCGAGAAACGGCTTCCTCCGCTAGAGTCCCCACGCGCATGATCGCATCCACGGTGGAGCGCCCCTGACGGAAACCGTACTGGTTATCCGCCAAATCCGGCCCTATTCTGAAGAAGTGCTTGACGAGGCGCCATGCAATCACTCTTTCATAGAGTTTGCATACCTCGTCAAGCAACACTATGGGCCGGTAAGCGGATGGTGAGTCCGCTGGGCGCCCCTCCTTTCGGATGAGGACCAGTTTTCCCGTCTTCCATATTTTCGGAAACTGGCCCTGCTCGAGGCATGCGCTGAGAAACTCTCTCAGTCGGGGTTCGAGAGCCGGCGCCTCATCATCCAGAGCCAGGACCCATGCTCGTCCTGGGATGCCATCGGGTCCTGGGGCGGTGTTTTTGGCTTTAAGCCGTCGCACCGCCAGCGCTAGTTCTGCCCAAGTGACCTCAGGCACGTCGTCGTCGTCCACGTTAGGCGCCTCAGGCGCTGCAGGCGGAGCCATCGGTGGTGGTATGTGCTCCATCACATGCGATGGAAACAGGGAGCCGACAACCCTTTCAAGCAGCTCTGGCTGAAGACATCGGGTTAACGGCGGGGCCCATGGCCGCATTTTGCCTCTAACCATACGGTAAGGGCGTCCCCATGGATCCCGCTCCAGTGTCTCCAGCAACTCGCGGCGGGCCTCGCTCTTGGCCCGTTTTATCGCTGCCTGAAGAGTCCTCTTGGCGACCCTGTATTCCACCAAAAGCTCCGCCTCTCGAGCTGCCGCATCCTCGGGGCGGCGACGCCTTCTGCGGAACCTAGACCATTGACGGCGCGCGGTCACGCAGGCTTGTCTCAGCCTTGCGATCTCCGGCGACCACCAATAGACCTGACGTCTCGCAGTGTTGGGCTGAACCCTGGGCATCGCCGCATCGCAGACGCGGGTCATGGCCTCCCGGAACCATAATGCCTCGGCATTCACATCAATAGGCCTGTCCGGTGCAGGGGTCCAGGCCTGTACGATGGCGGCTTCCAGGAGGACCTCTCGATCTAAGCGCTTGAGCGCCCAACGCGGCTCAGGTGGATTTCGTCCAACCGGCACGCCATCTGTGGGAGCGGAGACTTCAAACCGAATGTATCGGTGATCCGAACCCGTCTCCTCCCCCACAATGACCCGCCAGTTCTCAACACGGCGTGCCAGCAAGGGGCACGCGAACGAAATGTCCACGATCGAACTACCCCTCGCTGTCACGAACGTGGGAACGGACCCCTGGTTTAGGGTAACTAGGCCGAATCTTTCGGCCCAGTTCTCCAGTGCCCTGCCCCTCGGGTTCGTGCGTCGGGAACCCCAGGCCTCTGACCAGGCATTGAAGTCACCGAGCACAAGAACCGGGTGGGGGCGACAGGCGTCGACGACGACCGCCAGCTGAGCGAGCCATTGCTCATACTCAGTTATGTCTCGATTCGGCGTGAAATAAGCAGCCACGACCGCTATATCCCCAAACAACGCCGCTATGCAACCGCGTTCCCTTGCAACCACGGTGAGGGGAGGAGTGCCAGCGGCAGTGCCGTGTACCAAAGCCGCTGAGCCATCCAAGTCGGTCTCCCAGGCAGCCCCGAGAAACCGGTGGACGTATGGCTCAGCCACGGCGGCAATGTGGATAGACCACTGTGCCATGCTCTGGAGCAGAAGATCCTGAGCAACGGCACCGTGGCCCACGTTTGCCTGGAGGATGCGGAGATTTGAATCCATTATTGGATTTCCATCTCCGCCCCCCGCCGCAAATCTTGCTGCCCTCCGGCAGTACTCTCCGGGCTCTTCGGACGGGGGCCAGGAGGTCGACCTCCCAGCTTCGGATCCGACAAGACGCAGGCCTTACTGCCAACCCGGTGGTCGGCAGGTTTGCTCCCCGCTGCACACCTAAAGCAGCGCAATGGAGCGTTACAGCCACTCGCCTTGTGACCAGGCTGGCCACAACGGAAACAGAGGTCACCTACGGTGACCTCTGCTGTACATTTTACCCCCACATGTCCCACCGACAGGCATCGAAAGCATCTTGCCGGTCGGGTCTGCAGGAGCCGTGCCTGTGCCCTCAGAAAATCACCAACTAGGAGAGTACGCCTGTCAGCGATCTTTTGGGCCGCCGCAATAGGGCAACTGACAACCGCTGCCCCCTGTCCACTGGGGCCGAAGCGTATTACTCCAGCCTTTATATTATCCAGAGGGCAGCCTCCGGCTTTCATCACAGCGAACCTGAGCTCGTCCGTCGTAACAGAATCGTCCAGGCCTGTGATGCGCATTTCAGCGCATTTCATAGGCTTGGACACTCGGACGTCTGCTGCGTCCAGTGAGTCCCTTAATTTAGCCGCTAGGGCGTCAGCTTTGGGGCCACTGGTGGAACCGGGGATCTCGAGAAGCCGGGCTCCTGTTCGCGTATTTTTGCACCGGACGCCCGGTATCTCGAGGGCCTTGAGGTCGACGTTGGCCTTGACTTTCGCCAAGACCTCAGCATACCCCAAACCCCTCTCTACTGCCTCTGCCGTCAAAGTGACGACGATTGCCGCAGAACGAGGGGTTCGGAGTCTTTTTGTCGCTCTTGTTGCAGCAGCGGCGGCCTTTCTGGCATTTTTATCTGCTTTTTTGGCGGCCTTCCGTCTTTTCTTCCTATCACCGGCTGCCATCCAGATCCCTTCCTTCGGTTGCTGTGCTACATCAGCCGGGGCTGAGACTGGGGTTTGGATTTGGGTTGAGTTCGCCTTCCTCTTCTCCTTCCCTTTTTCCTGGGTGGCCTTTTGCGACGTTGTTGTTGCTTTTGGCTTGACCACTCTTGCTACTGTTTGGGCTGTTGAACCTGCTTTAGCAGCGGCTGCATATGTTACCCTTGGCGGAGTTAGAGGTGGGCGATAAATTACGTTCTCTATTGCAGAGATACGCTGGCAAAGCCGCTCCTCCATCTCCGCCATGAGTCGGACTATGTCCGGTTCCACTAGGCAGGATGATGTCTTTGGCGCTGGCGTGGCACCAGCATTACCATGAGAGGAGTCTAACGTCCTCTCTCTCACTTTAGCAAGGTCTGCTTCAAGGCTGGCTTTCTCCCTCTCGTGGGCCTTGTTTTCGGCCACTAGGAGTCTTCCCGCTCCGCCAAAAGAGCCTCTTGTTCTGGACTTCCTGGTCCTTGGAACGTCTGAAGGAAGCAGTCGGCTACACTGATTGCCTCCTCAATCTGGTCCACAGGATTTTTCGCTCTGCGCTCTTTTAGGCTCAGATCACCGCACATGATATCCGTAGTCTTTTCGGACTCGATCTTTTCACAGAGGGCTTTAAGCAATAGCTCGCCCTCGGCCTTCTTTGTTGCCATAGTTCCGGCAGTCTGCCTTGTTGTGGTGACCCGCCCAGCTTTGGGAGGTCGGCCTCCGCCGCGAGCTCCTCGACGGCTTGTTCGTGGGTGCCGTGGCTTCGTCACTAGAGGCTGATTCCAGCTGGTTTGTTGCCGCCGATTGGGGCTGGCGCCTTTTTCGCTTTTGTGATCCCCTTTGGTGCTGTTCTACAGCTGAGGCTATTGGCGTACTCGCACCGCTCCTGTCAGAGGCAGTGTCAGAATCCAACACTGCCCCGTGTCTTTCCGCGTCCTTCGCGATTGGTTGGTCGTCGGATTTACCGCTCGACGACGGGCGGGTTTGGCAGTGGTTGCTCCCCCCAGAATACGACTGGGAGCTGCCGGAGCCGTTTGGCTCCGGGAGGGACTCCCCAGGCGCGGTGCGTCTGGGACCCTCCTGGGTAGGTGATACCTTTAATTTACCCATGCCATATATTTGAGGTTAATGTCCTCCGACAATAGGACGCCTTCGGCACTGGACTCCCTCCAGCGACTCAGCCCATTGCCAGGCGTCAGAGCGTGGGCTTGGGGTTTTTTTTATAGAGGTTTACGTCCTCTCGGATCCGAAGAACCACCGGTCCTGTCCGTTCAGGATTACGGCTGAGCCGAACGGGGTCTGCACCAGACCGAGTCCGTCCGCCCCAAGGTTTTTTATAGAGGTTTCCTTCCTCGTAGCTCTCAAAGAGCCATCGTTCCTGGCTGCGGCCAGTCAGGTTTACGACTTGGCCGGACGGTGGTCTGCATCAGACCAATGTCCACAACTTCTGACAATGCCAGCAGTTGAGAACCCGTCCGCCCGCTAGTATACGCTCCACTATGCCCTCCGCTAAACGGAGGGACACGTGGAAAGCCTTCAACTATCCTCACAAGAGTTGTTTCCACCTCGGCCGGAATTTGCCATAGAAGGCAGTGTCTCTCGCACTTAGCGCCAGAGACACTGCCGCCTCCGTTGCCCAGGGTGCACCGCGTGGAGGTTCCGGACCCCGCACCCCATTACTACGATCCCCCTGAAATTTATTTTTTTATATGTAGTGATTGCTATCAAACTTCCACAACATTAGTAGTAGTAGTGTAAGATTTTTTAGCGCTCTAATTACCCGTGAGGATTGCCACAGATATTTGTATGGCAACCAAGACCAACGGCTCAACATGCACTTCGAGCCACGGAAAAATTCAAAATATTTGGTTCAAATTTTACACGCTTCCCCAAGAGGAACTTACATTCTTTTTGAATGAATTGATGTGGTGTACTGTGGTGTACTATTAACTAATAATAACTTCAATCAACCTATCGCCATCCACTGCTAAACGAAGGTCTCCCCCAAGGAACGCCAACCATCCCGTCGTCGTCGGTCCATCACACCGCAGGGCGCCCTACTCTACACAATCGTGGGCAAGCCCAATCGTGGTATCCACTCTAGTACACTTCGGCTCCAGCGAACATCGGTTCGTCTAGAGACATGGCCGGCCCACTTCCACTTCAGCATACTGATTCTCCGTGCGATGTCAGTTACTCTATTTATCTGTCGCATAACCTCTATACAAATTTTATCAGCCAGAGAAAATCCCTGCATCGTACGCTTAGCTACTTGAAACTTATGGATCCACGTCTCGTCTACGTATGTCTCTATGTCTGTCATGTAATAACTTATCTATCTGCTATCTATAAAAACATGAAAGGACTCGACGACCTAAATATTTAATGTATCTATAAGACATGACAAAACACAAGCCAGCGTATCTAAATTAAATAAAAAAGTCATGGGCTCATCATATAATCAACAATTATGTACTTTGGATCAACTAAAATATTATGGACAAACTTAAATAATCAATTATGTTATATTTTCCAGTCTTAAGATGCAAAGTCATACTAGTAAGATAAATTTAATTCTAAACCTGAATCTGACGATGAATTGTTACAAAAAATAAACCTACTTCACACTGTAAGACAAAAACAAGAGTATTTAACATATGTCACGTACATTTCAGACCATTTGCTTATTATTAAGTAGAGTACCTTGTTCCAGGACGTGCCTCTCGCTTCGTTTGAAAATTGGGTCGGCCCTTCTCTCCTATAAAGTAGATATAGGTACCATTATGAAAGAGCTTACGAACAAATCGATGAAGCTTTTTCGTCACCAACTACGTACAAAGGTATGCTAATTTTCAATTGGTTTGTATTGAGGTGATTAATCGGTTTTTTAGTACCACGAGTTTATATTTTAAGTATGTGGGTATATTGATGTTATATTTTTAGAATCGTTCTCTTTGCTTTTTTATTATTTCGTGTTAAACTTTAATAACATAATATATGTGGTTTAAGTTTAACATGGTAACAATATTACAGTATTGATCATGAAATAGAGAGAGACGGAAAGATTGAAGGTCAAATGGCCATCCTCTCAATTCTTAACGGCTTCAAAACAGTACACGTAAATGTCTTCACTAGATGGAAATCAATGAGAACCAAGTGGCTATTATGAGTCATTGAGAAATGAGTTAAACTTAATAAAATTAATTAATACATGAAGAAACTTGCAAAGCAACTTCTTATGTATATCGAACAAATCAGAGCGAGCGACTTCTCGAAAATAAATTCGTGATTTATCTTGAGCACAAATTGGACATATTGTCATTTGACTTCTTTCACAGATTCCAATTTCCTGAAATGGTACAGTAAGTTGAAATTCTTGTATGTATGTGATATATCCCTGTGTTGTCATTCTTCGGAATTTAATCTTAACGCCGTTAATAAAAATCAATTATCTTTCAAAAAGTGATTATTTTCGATTTCAATACGGCCTTATCATGAAGACTTTTAGTACACTATTCTTCATCCCTGAATTTTCCATACCTAGGGAACATTTTGAACACGACTTCAAGTGTCAATGGTATCAAATGGTAATAATAAGCTCAAATATTTATTACATTACTTCATAATGTATTTCAAAATCTATTATTAAGTCTAGAAGTTCTGTAGCAATTAATATTATTTAGCAAGGTCATTGAATTTCAGAAGGTGTGTCTTGGGTTGAGTTGTTGTCATATTCAGTCATTATGTGCATCAGATCACACATCAATTTAAATGAATATTATACGTACCATATAGCATAACTGAGATCTTTATTAATTTAAATTGAATTCACTGTGCAAAATATAAGCTCTTTAACAGTATTGTTAACGTATTTATTTTAAACACAAAGCTTCATAAATGCCTGCGTAAGCCGAAACGGAGGGATTGCGAGAGTCGTCAATCTTCTTTCATACAAAATTAATTGTCCACTCAGTTTTGGACATCCTTTCAACCCATATATACTTTGCAGTTTTATGTAGTTTTAAATTAAAAAGGTTTAAATATGTTTCTTTCATAAAATTTTTGGTATTTATAAAAAAAAATGCTCAGGTATATATTAGGATTATTCGTGGGAGAATGATACCGGAATCTCAAAGAAAACCGGTGTTACATAACTTTTCGTCGTTTTTACTGAGTGAGGTTACCAAAGGTTACCCAAACCTTATAGTTCTATAGGGTGGACTCACAGTGACTTATCTGCAAGTAGACGAATCGTTTGCCCTTTTATACCATAAAAATCCGACAATAATATTCAAAATACTCATAAAACGAATATTAATCAAAAGGTTCAAGTAACTCTTATAGAAAGGATAAGCAAATGCAGTGACCAACGTAGTCCCAATAAATTTTAATCCTTTTTAAACAAAACAGAGTCAAGCTATTCCATTATAGCCTCGTCGTTAAAGATATTATATGTAAAATGAAAGAAAAAGTGGTTAGAAACCCCTTTAAAACGTTGTACAAATTTGATAAGAAATGAGGCGATCTGAAATATCCAATGATTCCTTTTCAATTTATAGGTGCTTTCAGAACCTCAGCAGGGCGGACATAAGTGGATATTAATATTGTTTGCAGAACCATAATTTGTCCGTTTACTTATTTTCGTTTTAACAGTTCGATAAGTAGCCATTAAGCAACGATACCATTCGCTTACAAGTTTTATATATTACAAGTTTTAAATACGTTGCCCACGTTTTTATAATCGCAATCTCCACTCTAGCACATTTCGACTACAGCCACCATTACTCCATCTGAAGATATAACATTGTATGTCTTAAAGTTGTTATCAACGCTACTTTAATTGTCACTTACGATTGACGGAAAAACAAGAAACTACGGGATGAATGGCAGTGAAAACAGTAGCAAGACGGAACGGCGGAAGTAAAAAGGAAGGTTATAATTTGATTGTTGGTACTTAAATATATAATCCTTCGACAATTATTTAAACGAGTAGGCTTTGTAACATTAGGTAATACTGATGTGTCAAGCAAAAGTGCGGAGCGGTGTGACTGTGTGAGCACTTAAAAAAGTGACAACTTCGAAGTTTGGAAACTCTAATTAATCGTATATTGACATTCACGCACACAAATCAATGGATATAGTGGCTGATTATCAAGATTAATTAATCAACATGCTACAGTTCATTAAAGTTAGTGGAAACGGAACAGAGTTAATTACTCTTGAGGAATATTGACAGTTGTGATCTATGATTCAGCTAATTGGTATGCGCAATTTTTTTCTCTATATATACATAAATAAGTAAAATTGAAGTATCTATCTGTGCATTGAAATATATGTGTGTTTTGAAATACATTTTTTCTTAAGTTAGTATGGTACAAGTGGTCAAAGCAAAAACGCACATTCAATTTTTTTTTGTCTGTCTGTGTCTCCGAGTTACACTCCGAAATGGCAGGGCTGTTTTTCCTCTCCAGATTGAAAACTTTTCGCAGCATAGTATAGTTAATTTTAAATCAAGAAATGGTTAGGATTTCTGTGCTACTAATCAATTTGTCCATTCGCGAATGCATCTGGTAAAAAACTTGGCCACTTTTAAGCAATTAATTTGCAAAGGTGATGAGTAGATAAAATAGTGTTACAGTCTCTTGTCATCAACCACTTACTATGACATAAAAAATAGTTACATTATTGTAATAATACCCTTAAGTTAGTTACCCTAGAATTTGACGGGTCATATCATAAACTAGAAAAATGAAATATCGAATACCACGTCCTCGAACGTTAACTAATATGAACGAATATATGCTACCACTATAGGCATGCATTATCGAATAACAAAATCTCTAAAATTCATCATTTCCAATCACTTGAAAAAGAATGTTCGATATTACGAAAAACTTGACGACGCAGCTATACGATCTCGGAATAAGTAAATCTGTAAATCACCAATTTCGAATCACTTAATAACGAATCCACGCTATCGCGATAAACTTATCACCAAAACTACAAGACCTCGCTTAACCAAACTAGTCTAGATTTTCGTGATATCGAGCATTCTTTGTCAAGTATTTGGAAACGATGAATTTTAGATATTGGCTTTTCGAAATTGCATGGATACCTCATAATGTTTTTCGTGGTAACATGCATCAGTTGTTAAGTGTTTCGTATTAATAAATGTACGGGAACGAGGCATTCGATCAATCTGACATTAAGAAAATGAAAGAAATAACTCTTAATATTTCATTAGTCATAAATCTTATTTCAAAACAATAAATCTCATTTGACACAAGAATCACTTTCAATAGAACTGTAGAACCACAATTAATTCAAATGCTATAATCAACGTCGCTATAAATTCACACAAATATTTTCATTTAAATTTTGAGAGGCTTTATTACCAGCCAGGTGGAGAAAGTATGCGCGTTTAATGAAAGGAATTCCTTCGAGGACGTGTCACCAGTTTTACTGCCACGTCGTGTTGTCCGAAGTATTGTGAACTAGGTTTGGATATAATACGCTCAGTATGTGCCAAGCCACTAAACTTTATCCGGGACATTATTTTTGAGAGTTCAATTAGTATTCAATTTGTATGCTCACAAAATGTTTTCAACATAAATAAAAGATCAATTATTTGTATTTATGAAGTTTCAAAATGCTTTTTTCAATTCAATTAAATACGTTTTTTGTATTGTCTTATTCTTACAGGTAAACATAGCTTAATCTTTATGAGTAAAATATTAAGTTTCACACATGAATATCATTATAAAGATTGTGAATACTAGGCAATACATATATATATGTATATTATACTTGTATGTGTATTACATATGAATGTGTTTATGTACGTATATTTGCTTATTTATAGTCAAGCTCATTCTAAAAGCATAAAGCATAAAGTTGTAAATAAATAAACAAAATATAAAAAAATAAATGTACAAAGATATCATGTACAATAATTATAATACATAAAATACAATAATTCTGCAATAAAAAAAAACTATATAAGAGAAAAAAAACAAGTACGAGTAGTTGTCAAAAAAACTCTGCTAATGGTTTCTTTCAAAAAGTCAAGATCGACTCTCAGACACTCCCCGTTAAACGTACGACGTGCCCTAACAAGATATGAGTATTGTCTGTATATTGTTCTTTCTAGAGGTACAGTGAAAAGAATTATTTTTCATAGATGTATAGTGGGTATGCGTTTTTTTTTTTTGCCTTTTTTGCCTTAACTTGCTCACTAACTCACGTACATCCAGTAAACCGTTCATAGCGCCTGATAAAAATATATGATTCATTCCCTTCTTGCGTTCATATAGTGGGATGATGTGAAAGTTTCTACAAGGCCTCAGGTAGTCAGGAAGGAAGGCATTGGATTGGTATTGTATGTAATTTAGAAAATTGTTTTGAATACCCTCAAACTAGTTAACGTAGTCATATTTGAAATGACGGCAGATGAAAGCACAGTACCTACAAAATTTTCATTGTCTTCATATTCTTAAATTCAGATGATAGTCTAAATTTAAAATTTAACATTTTAGATGCTTTATCATGGTTGATATACGAATCGAATATTAGCTTCGCTTGAAATATTACCGCAAGATCTCTGATGGTGTCGACTCTCTTTACTAGTGACAGAGCTTGTAAATAGTTTTAATAGGGTTCAGTTTGCGGCTAAAGGTATACGTGTAACACTTGACCACATTCAACTCTAATTTATGTCGAGAGCAAATACGAGAGATCCTGTTAAAATCTTCCTGGCAGGACGATATGCTCAGCGTCTTCCAGTTAAACAAAAGAACTGAAAATTTTCATTGTAAATGACAAGTCTAGTGTGTATTATCAGTATTTTATTTCATCTGTACGTTTTAAAGACTTTAACGTGCATAGGGTTTCCACCAAGAGCTTAAGGTTCCAACTCCAAGTCCAAATAGTCCTCCAAACCGAGTCAACCTTACTTGCAAATAGTGGACCTGCTGATAGACTCTGCAGGTCTCTCTAGAGGAGGCTCTGACAAACAAAACATCCCAATTAGGCAATAGGCTCACCACTTATGATATGGGACCAAACACTGGTGAAAATTGGGCGTTTCATATATCTCTGCCTACTCCTTTGGGGAAACAGGCACGATTTTATATATTTATGTACTAACGTGCATTTTCGTATTTTACAGTTACTTCTAAAACTGTCTTATTGACAAATGAAAACATAACGATTGCATATTGTTGGTTGTTGCCTACAGCGAAAATAAGTGTTATGATAGGCATTAGATAGATAGATAGGTACTCTTTATTGCACACCACAACTAGGAGCCATACAATATTGCATACAAACAAAAAAATAATACTAGTGAAAACTTTAATTATACTATTAAAACTTACACACCAATCTTGACAATCAATTGCCGTATCTGCTTCTGAGTTAAGAGCCCCAAGTCTGAAAAAATAAATTTTATAAGAAAGCAAGTTTTGCCCAAATAATATTATAATATGACTACAATCGGTTGAGCACAAAGGGTATTTTGTCACACAATTGACATTGACAGAGACCCCCGCAGAAAAATATGATCGAACGATTATCTGAATAAGTGACATGAGTAAGTGGGGTTTTTGTTTGACATGTCAGAGATCAAAAGATCCTTCTCTCGCAATAGTGATAGCCCCTGCGGCTGTGATCAATAATCGCAAAAATGTTGCCAATAATAATAGTTATATCATATATTATCTTCGTCCGCGTGATATTTGGCTGGTACTACAGGGAACTAGTTGAATTAAATATTTTTTATAATTTTTGACTATCCAAACTTTCTTTGGACTTTCACGAATATTTCAAAATCAAAATTAGCCAAATCAATATGGCTATAATCAAGTTTTATTAGTAATATCTAATAGCAATTTATTCTTATAATTAAGATTATCGTTTAGAAATGCTAGAAGAGTTAGAAAAGATAAAAACAGCTTTAAATCAAGATGGCAAACTGTTCATAGTACTTATTTTATTTCAAAAAGATCTTTTTAATAAATATTCAAGCCAAATTTGCATAACAATGTGCTCGAACAAGCAGAAATTTCACGCTTACATTAATAAAGGCAAAAGATGCTATAATTCAGACGAGCCGTTTTCACTGTGTGTTACAGACATAACAACAGGTAAACAGGACTTCTTTGCAAGTTTTCAGAATAGCATGGAATGCTTTTAGTGTGATTATGTCGTTGTCGTTGAATCTTTTGCTTTTTGCACGGCGGGAGCATTATTAGAAGTCATTCTTGGAACGGGGGAGAAATGGCACAGTAATGAGAACATAACTACTGAGTAACGTGAAGGCTGTATCTATTCCTACTCGCGTAATGAGACCATTGTTCGACATTCTTATGGATAACAGTTGACGTTTCTATGCTAATTTACTTAAGTTTTATTGAGCTTTGAAGGTAATGAACTAATCTATATTGTTTGTATGTGTGAGATTCCTAGGTAGGTATAGACCTACCTACTCTGGTAATAATTGTTTTTGTAAGTCAGTGATATGAATATTCTCATGAGGATCTACGACAACTAATTAGATCTGGTTTAGTAATGCCAGATAAATCCAATATTAGGTAATACTTCACAAGCTCTAATTAAAAAAAAGAGACTGTGAACGACCCACAATTTATTGTCTTTTTTAACTGTAAAAGAATATGTCAAAGGCAAAAAATAACAAGGAAATATGTAGTATTCCAGTGTAAAACAAATAACAAGTCTGCAGTGAAGAGACAGAATGAAGTTATTCCATTTATTAACAGAACATTTTAAAGGTTCTGAAATTATATGTAAGGGCTTGTTTGTACTTTTTACTAAATTGAGGTTAAGCGAGTGCTGCCATGTTATATCTTTAATGTTTAAACATATTTAAGTACATAAAGAGCAAAGTATACTCTGTCAAACAAATAAGAGAGAGCAAATAACATTTGCTGTTTATTACTTTATATTTATTAACGTATAAGTCTATAAAATTTATAAATGAAACGTGTTATTTAAATACTAAAGGCTTCTCTTTATCTTATCTTTAATTTCTAATGAAAATCATTATGGAACTAAAATAATGTCAGTAAATCCAAAATTTTGAGTGTACCTTTACAAGAAGTTACCTGATGTTGGTAATTCGACTATAATTTGTCTATATTTCACCTTGTCATAGTTGTTTTTACATATTTTATAAATTTATTTTACTCTTTTGCACTCTTTCTATATACAAACTTACGCTACCACAAATGAAATTTTCTCTCATACAGTAAATTACCTCAGAAATACCTACCAATATTTCTTTAGACATGTTAATTTCCAGATGAAAATGAGACTCAGAAACATAAATCAATAAGTTCCTTACAGTAAATTTTACGCAAAGTTATCGAGCTAATTTTGCTATAATATATATGTGAGGCGCTCGTTCGCAATCACAACACATATGTACCTACTTGTAACAATAATACAGGTACAACAGATGTTGAAACATAAACAGTTTCCGTAATACGTTTCCACTATTCTAATTTACATGCGTAGGTACATATTGTATTAAATACGTGAAATATTACACAATGTACTTTATTAAACTGACTTGTAATTGAGATATCGAGATTAAATGAAAGTTTGTTCACTTTAAGATATATAGTATTTGAAAATATGAAGAGAATAAATTCAAGAAGTCACGAGAGTTTGTAGTAAAATTTAATTACTTTTAGTGAACTTGGAGCTTTTAAAGTTTTATGAGTAAGGATATCATGAGAACTTGTAGCTGCGTTGCAAGTCAACATTTTCTATTGGATAGCATTTTTTTTTGCAGATACCTACATACTTTTGAAAATGCTATCTTTGAACTGTACACTACTTGATGGCAATAAAAATGCTATTAAATAGTTTTAAGGTACCTGTCAAATATTTTGTTATGATCACGAGACTTAGCGTTGAGAGACGTCAATCCCATGTACTTCTAAGTTTTCCTATGTACCCTAGGATGCATAGGGTTTCCACCAAGAGTTTAGGGCTCCAATCCAACCTCACCTGCAAGTTGTGATCGACGGACGAGGCTCTGGCAAACAAAACATTCTGATTTGCGGTGACAGGGGTGCCGCATATAACGTGGAACCAAAACACTGGCGAAAGGCAGGCGTTTAATATGCCTCTACTTACCCCTCCGGGGAAACAGGCGTGATTTATGTATGTATGTTGTTCATTTTCTGTTATCGTTTACGTTTGTAGAATGCCAACTTGGCTAGGGTGGTTTGTAAGGACATGTGATGCATAGAGATGAGCCCAACGTAGTGAAGAAAGTTTAATGAGTGAATGTGGCCAGATATAAGGGTATAAGACGACGATATAATATTGAGGAACGAGTGAACTGGCTAGTAATAGAAGCGAACAGAAGAAAAAAGGCATTAAGCCAACTCTCACTAAATTCAGGAAGAGGGATAGGAAGATAATAATGAAAACTCTTCAAAATCGAGGCCATTAATTTTATTTGTCATAATCATATCTTATTTCTCAAGCTGTATACTTACCCATACACTACCCACTACCCATACATACATACACATTAAGTAACGAAGGTAGGTAGGTAGGAAGGTGAGTTTTAAATCTATCTGGGTGTATTCAAGCTGATATTAAGTTATTCCATTAGGCAAACATTTCCTAGACACAACGAAAGTTAAATCCAGCATGATGAACGTTATTTAATCAAATATACAGAATACTATAACTGCCGTCAGCACAATTTAGTCGCAAATATTGCTATAGGGATTAGTTTCTGACCTCATTAAATTAATTTTAATACAGTAGCTACACAATATCATTACTTCAAATTTGGCTATAATTCACACAGCTCTGTGAAATACAATGATTTCAAAACTAATTATGTATGCTAGCAAGTAGTTACAAAGGTTCAAGAAACTGCCGATCGGTTGATTCACGACAGCGCGCCTGTGAATGATTGTTAATTATTAAAGTCCAAATTATTAACTAAGAAAATACATTTTTAAGATGTTAGGTTTTGTTTTTTGCTACAAGGGCGTAAACTCTCTTCGATCTCTCGTTTTATAGTTCTCGTACACTATCATCGACAGCTTTTATCAATCGACCGCGACCGTTGTTTTATTATTCTCCTCACCTGGCTCGTTAATCTAGCAGTTAATGTATACCATTGCCAATCAAGAAGTCTCGGATTTGATCCCCTAGTATTAAAGAGTTGTTAAGTTTTTCTGATTATTGATATGCTTAATGTTCTCTCTCTTAGTCTAAATTTTAGAAGCAGGGGTCTTAACGTCGTGCCTTGGGGAGCACGTAATGCCGTCGATCCTGCGCCCGATCTCTTCCCAATCGTGTAGGAAAACCGTTACATCAGATTATGAGAGAGAGGCAAAAGAGAGTACACCTGTGTTTGAGCTCACATTTGTTCACTATAATATCTCCAACGTAGTTTCTGATCTCCGTCGTGATTGGTCGCCGTGGCTGAAATTGGCTAGGGGTACATCATCAAGTGACTAAATTCTTCTTTTGTAAAGCACCGCACTATCACGGACATATGAACGATATGACGAATAGTCGTCATAACGGACATCGATAAGTCAAGACGATTATCAGGGTCGCAGTAAATCTTCTAGTGCACGAAACGATTACTGTTACGCGCTTTTGTGATTATAAAACAAGCAAATCGTACTCGGGCAAAGTAATACCATCAGGATGGTCACATGAGATCTGTACTCAATCTTTGTTTGCTACTACGCTTGCTCTATATTGGAAGCAGAAGTGAAGCTTAAGTATAATTACTGTAGTTTTATGAATGTACCATTGAAGTCTTAAACAGTAGTACCTAGAGTTGAGTAGCAATATAATTCTATATTCTACACATTTATTAGAGAGTGATATCAATTTACTATTATTATTATTTACTGGGGACTTGATGTATCCGTAGTTTGAAATAAACCATTTTCTCCAAAATATTCATTTAATAAACGGATATTTTTTTCTTTAATGATTATTATAATATTTTTTTTGTCTGTTTTTTTTCTCTTAATAGATTCGTATAAAAAAGTGGAGATAAGACGTACGTAAACAGCTATTAAGGTGTAAGTAAAATAATACTTTATAACAAATCGGCTTATTATCTACTCTATCAATATCTTTAATCACGCAAGAAATTTGAGAATCGACTGCGGGCTTTATGCAATCTGTGCAAATTGTCATTATGGAGCAACGTATGGCGAGGTCTAGAGGTATGGCGCCGGAGATAGGGATCTAACATGGCGGATAGTGACCGCCGACCCATGCTCCGCTTATGTTTATGACGTCATTGGCGTCTAGAGCTGTGGAACGTCTTTATCGATAAAAATAATTGCATCTTCAGCTTGCTTCACTGTTATGGTATTATTTACAAAAAAAGGTTCGTACAGTTTTTCTATATTTAATTAGCATTAAATAGAAAATGTATACTTAATATTCGTTATTCGATTGGAATCATTATTTTTATGTGTTTTTATAATTCTACGAACTTATTCTATCTGTATGCTGGTTGTATCATGGTTTATTTAGATTACATTAGCCCGGTATATTTTTTATGTCTAAATTGAAGCATTCTAGAATTCTGTTGCCATGAAATAATTTAAATACCAAAAGCTTTTTTGACGTTTTTGTAAAGTAAAACGCACACCAATGATACTCCTCATTTACTAGCTGATCTTCGTCCTGCTAAATATTATTGATAGCAGGTTTCATCATCAAAAAGTCCTTTCAGTTTTCAATTTGTTTTTTTTTTTAAATTTACTTTTTTCCTTTATCGCACAATCTCATCATCAACTTTTAGTAGTCCACTTCTGCACATACGTCTTTAAAAGGAGGTTTTGGCTTACTATAACAGTCTGGTAAGACGGATTTGTATAGGGTTTATGTCTTTTTTTTCTCTTTGCAGTATTGCTGTCCTATGCAGTCTCCTTCCTTAATCGGCCATTAGGACAGCCACGGGATGAATAGTGATGGTGACACTTCGTATTCTTAATCCATTACGTCATGGACAAATGGTTAAAACTTTATTCCGATTAATTCGTTTAGTTGTTTTCTAGTGAAGTGCATTTTTTAACAAACAATTTTACATTTTCTCTATCAAGTTATATTTACAGTTCACACCATGACAACAGTAATTCTAAAAGTTTTGAACGCCTAGTCAAATAAGTAAAACATTTACAAACAAATTTGACTCTATTAATTGTCACTCAAGATTAAGCATTTTTTTTAGCAATCGTATACATCATAATAAAATAATAATAACATCCTCATTAAACATACTTATATATTTTCAAATACATATATATATATTTGAACCATTATTATACACCAAACCATATCAGACACCAAACAAATGATCGTGTTAATCACAAAAAAAAATATCCTGTGTGGGTATCGAACCCTCGGCCTCTGGCTTAGCACACCAACAAACTCATCTTATAATTTACAAAACTGTATTATTATATTTATCGATATTCGAAGCAATCCATCTCTCAGCTAACATGAATATTCTGACCAACTTCAGTAGATATTAGTCGTTCGAGTTACAGAATTTCACTTAGAACTAATTAGGCTTTATTAACAATTATTTCTTAACAATTTGAAACATTATAATGTTGCTTATTTTACATTTGTAATCAACAACTTAATTATTTTTCTCCTGGTACACGTTTCAAACACCCATTTACAAATATAAGTACGTGATACTACAATGTTTTTTCAAACAGAAAATTAAAATATAATTTATAATAGGTAACAAAAATGATTCGTTGTTAGCAGCAAATAAGAAATGAATGTACAGTTTCAAATATCAACAAAGGGCACCTTGCCAGAGTAAGAAAATAATATTGTAGATTAAAATATATTAAATAGACTTGAAACAGAAATAGCTCTTACACGAGAAAGTTCTGTTCAGCACTTGCCATTTAGTTTATTTAATGTTAAATTAATCAATTATATAAATTTAGTAATTTCCTCCTTCCAGTATATTTATTTTTAAAGTTTTCAGCAAAATTGCTTATTCATTATTTTTATATATAATTTTGTATTAGTTTCTTCAGTAATATTATAATTTTAAGTATTATTATATGGGTTCATTATTCTATAGTAAAATAAAGCAGTAATCGAAGTAGTGATTGGAAGCCTATGGACCAACGCTGACGATAAAAAGGTCGGTCGGGGAAGACAAATGTCCGTGAGTTTTTGAATACGAAAAGAGTCTACGTCTTCAGACTTAAATCTGTTCCAAAACTTGAAGAAATTAGTTTCTGGCAGTAGTTACGGGTCCAACTAAGGAACTACTAGTGCTGTAAATTGATATTTCCAAAACTTTCTTGACATTAATTGCTGGTATAGTTACGAACAACGTTTATCGCTACCAAGACTGTTTAAGTCAAGGTAGCCTAAATAGAAAAGTGAAAACTTTTTTTATGAAAACGTTTTTCTTCACACAAAAAAAAACTTAGGCAACTGATTTTCAGGCCGAGAACAAAAATTACTTACTTTCTTATAAAACTTTATATCAGATTAAACATTTGATGTCACAATCTTACTTTACGGTTTCAAAGACATTCAGAAATTATTATTTTAGTTACTATATTTGATGTAACTCCCTGTTATTTTGTTACTTCAAATCAACAATTTTATATGTGCTTAAAGGTGTATGTAATACAGATCGCAATTTATTTAACCATGAATAAAAATGTATTGAAGCAAATAATAAAGCAATGAAGTAACAACTCTTGTTAAAAATAGTATCTATAAACAGTTTTGCTTATTGTGAGTTATCTTTCACAAATGGTTAAATATGTGAAATTCTCTGTAAAAACTCTATGCAGACCTTATCTTACAATTTCTACAATAAAACATCCCACTCATATGCTGTGTATTCGAACCCTTAGTCCTTGGGATTGAACTCATATACATTCTATATATATACGATCAGACTCGGGGTCAAACGTATAAAAATATTTCCTTTTTTTTTTCCCTTCAAATGAAAGTAAAATTTGACAGGCAAAACTATGCGAATCAAAGCAGATCTTTTCGTAGTTAAAGTCAACAAAACTGATAAACTTCTTGTCGACATCTATTAGTGTTATTCTATCGAAATTTGCAAAGTAAACCGATCATTTAATGACAAATGAACCAATAAATCACTAAATATCACGAACTACTTGACGTTGTGAGAAACTTGGTGAATTTAAACTCAAGAGACTTTTATGACTTTGGTTTCGGTTGTGTGAATGTATGTAAAATAGAGTAGGTGAAGTCAAACTTGTTTTTTTTATCTACCAACATTTCTTTTAGATTATATTAGAATAGGTTATCGTTATTTTTACCCCTTTTACTTAATTAAAACTTATTAAATAAATTAAATATTTAAAAACCTTACCTGCTTAATATGTCTCTTTTGTACATGATGATAGAATTTTTTACGGAGCAGGTTAATACTCGAAACGTCGAGGTTCCAGGGATTTCCTTGTTAGGGTGCACCTGGTTCCCTGATTACTGGCACCTTAGACGTCGTGCGGTTTTTGGTCGGTTCGAGTCCGATATAATCACCTTTTGCTGGTATCTGCGGGGATTGCCGCACAGAAAAAAAAATGTTAACAATTGAAATCAAATACATAAAATTTTAAAATGGCAAAGTAAGTAAACAAATTTTTGGTTACTCATAATTTATATTTCATTTTAAATGTAATGTGAAACATTAATCTGTTTTGGCACACGACACAAATTCACCATTGACACAATTTTTCCTCTGGCAAAACAAAAAAAAAAACATTTTTTGAAAGCACTTCAATGATTTGTGAAACAAAATTACATGAAACTGCTGGGAATGTTATTTTGAGGTTACCTGGTGTTAGAACAGCAGCATATGTACACCACTCCTAAAACATTCCTGCGCCCTGTATAGGCAATAAAGCTACGTAATTACGAAATAACTCCGGACCTGTACTTGCCGTGGGACTATTTATTTAATCACTTTGACGGGAAAATAATGGAAGGGGCACGAAGTCGCCCATCAAAATTGTTCGACGAGGCCAATCTATCGCGTACCGTACTGCTTGATGAAAACGTTGCATGCTTCAGTGTAGTGGATTAAATAATTTCCGTGTTTACCTATAATGGGTTAAATGTGGCTTGCATAGCGTGGACATCATTTCGGATAAGCATTATAGATAACCTTTGTGCACTGAACTTTATATAGAGATAACGTTGTTTTGTGTGTTTGACCTTTATTGTGAACAGAGGAAAAGATGAGTACACTTTTAACTATAAGAATTCAAAATTATTTCCAGGTCTTATACTTATTGAAGTTCCCCGAGCTTCTGAATAAGAAAAAGTTCTAACAGTAAAACATGAATAAAATATTAAATGCTGCATATTTTTCTTCTTCTTTTCTTCTTCTTAGTATTATCGCCCTGCAACCTGTTTTTTATTATATTTAGATTCCTAATAATAACTACACCGATTTCAAACTACTCTAAACTAAACTTTGTGCTATGTTCACCTGATACTGCTTAACATATTTATATATGTCAAGGTACATCTATATTGTAGATATAAAGACGATCCTGCGCCTGATCTCTCACCGGTCGTGTCGAATAACGGTCCTATCGGATAATAAGGGTACAGAGAGTACACTTGTGTTTACGCATACGTTTGTGCACTGTAATATCTCCTGCATAGTTCTCTAGTCCCTGTCGCGACTAGCCGCCGTGGTCAAAATCAGCCAGGCGTCACGCTGGTCACATAATTATATGTCTTGCGTGGTAATCAAAACCCATGACTTCTGGCTTAGCCGTCACGGTCACTATCTACGAGACTAACAGATCAGTCAAACATTACATTTCGATTTTTTTATATTTAATTAATCTGTGACATCTTTGTTTTATTGCTCTTTGTGGAACACACATCACAAAGTTTTATCCCAAAAGAAATAAACCATGCACACATATAAAAGTCAAAGAGATATGTCACTGTAATTACATAACGAGTTAAAAGTTAAATTATCCCTCATCTACTCTTTGGCTTTAACCTTTCTGTTACAAAGTTTGGTAAACATCGCCACAGAAGAGTAAAGCGACACCACAAGCCGTTGTATGGTAATATTTGCATATAATTCCTGATATACAGCCTCGATACCTTTTTTATGAGCCATTGTGACCATTTCCCAAGCGATAAGACGGCAACATTGCAACATATTTGATATATTAACGGTTCTTCAACAAAATGCAATAACGGCACTTTTATTGATATCTAAATTAAAACGATTAATGTCGTAAGTTTTAGATTGTAGACAAATTAAATCTTATTTGTTTTTCATATTATGAATTTATTAATCAAAAATTCAAAATCAATTATTATACGAAAATGTGTGCAATTTTAATGGCACATATGGACAGCTTCACAGAAATTTGTTATTCAGCAAATTTTTACGGCTCCTGAAAATATTACATTTGTTTAAAATACCCTTTCTAAATAACTGGCTAGTATATTTAAATGAACTCTTATTGAGTTGACTAATTCCTTCCAAACAGAGCCTCTTATTGTGACAACACAGAGAACATAATTTTATGTTAATATGCGCATTTACAACATGCCATGATATTACAATGTATGCATTCACGCGCTTTCAGACAAACACGCAAAGTATGGTGTATATTTTTTAAAGTTTATGTGACCTTATGACAATTTACTTTTAAAAGAAATCAACGGTCTTGGTGGTCTAATGGTTATTGATCTTCAGGGGTCGTGGGTTCGATTACTACCCAGGACATATGATTATAGAATTAGCACGATCATTTATTACTTACGAGTATGTATTATAAAATATGTGTCTGGACACCATAGCTTAGGCTTTGCCTAGCTTGGAATCAGTCGAATATTTGTGAGATATGTGATGTTAGAATATATTTTATATTATTATACCAGTGATTTTTTAATTTTACTCAGCCGTTTAGAAAGTCATCAAATATGCAACTAAACATCGAATATTTTTAACTATATAGTAGAAAAACATAATATTACGCATGTTACTGGTTGTGCAAGAGGTAAGAAAGAAGTTCCCGGAGTGTTAGTAAGTTCTTGAGAGAACGTAATGCCCGAGAATTAAGAGTAGGTTAACCTTAGGTTTAATCATTATAACTGATTAGTATCTATCCGTAAACATTTGCTGACGTGTCTTGTTTTTCAAACCCTATGTGTATTTTTTTTTTTAAAAGGCAACTCCTGTACTACGAATATTCTTGAGTCGCGGGGGACTTATAAACATACATGACAGGGACACAGACAACTCCCAGACCAAGAACAATAATCTGAGGATCACTCAGTGTTTTGCTAAAAACTGCATGCATGCATCCGTGTAGTCAAATAATAAAACTATAAGAATGCCATTAAAAACTATTATAAAAATAACTATTAAACTATTTTTTTGGTAGTTATTTATTAACTTTTGTCACTGTGATTACTTCATCACCAATCACCACGCAGCTATTTGATTTATATCCGCGTGAAGACTTTTTATTGCACACGATTAGAAATCAATTTCCTGATTGGCTGATACTTGCAGCTCATACGTGTCACACGTTTTCAGCGAACTAATAGCAATCACCGGCTGTATGTATTATACCTATATATAGGTGTATACAGCCGTTCAATGTACACTTGACTGCAATCACAACAGTATAAATTTTAATTTGTTTTGTAAATTATGAAGTTATTATAGTATCATCGTAAAAGTCAGCTGCTAAATACTTTTATCCGTGTCTATCGTTAAACTGGCTACTCAATATTAGACCCAAGAATTTCCCTAAGCTCATTAGATTTATTGTGCGTTTTACATATAACTACCTGGAATTAATCTTATTGCTTCTGTAGACATGAAGATAAACTTCCAAAGCACTTGTTATAGAATGTAGACGTTATAGATTGCGTTTAATATTTCAAATTGCCTTGGTTCCTTATTATTTACACTTAATAATACGAGTAAAAAGTAACGTAATATGTTATAAAATGTGAAATTTGCAGATTAATCTATTATGAAAGGTAGACTATTTTTCCTTGGAATGAATTTATAAAAATCAAAATGGATTATGAAAAAATAAATGACTTCATAATCTTTTTTTGGTGACGGATTAAGAATACATAGTGTCACCACTCCTACTCTTCCCATGAGTGTTGCAATAGACGACTAAGAGAACAAAATATGCAAGGCAACATCAGTGCATAGAGAAGGAAAACTTGAAATAAATCCTACACCGACCCGTCTGGCCAACGTGGTATAGTAGGTCAAAACATCCTTGCCATGAAGATGTCTATGTCCAGTAGTTGATTAATTTAAATTGCTTGATAAAGATCTCTCTGGAATAAGTATAAAGAAGAAATAAAAAGCAAAGAGCGAATAAAATGGAAGAAGATATAAAAAATACAACAGATACCAGTTGTTAGTTGTAACGGTTCAGTTTACTACATTTAGTAAAACTGTAAAAAATTTAGAAATCTATATGGATAAATATCTGTCCTGTGGACCTCCGTTTGGGACAGTTAGCCGCAAACTATTTGCAGCAGCAAGGACTATGAAGGTTAGCGAATGTCCTTCTCATCAATACAAAAATTGCAATCACACAATCTCTTCTTCTTCCCATTCTTGACTACAACGATGTCAGCTATCTGGATATCACCGAAAACCAACTGAATAAACTTGAGTGACTTCAAATTCTTTGCATTAAGTTATCATATCTCAGAGTATCGTTCTAAACTCAAGTAGCTATCGAAATGCTTACGCGGGTGTCTTCATTTATTTTTTTTCTATAGTGTTTTATAACATTCCTACACACCCTGTTATCTCAAAAATCATTTTCAGTTCTTGCTCAATACACATTGCAAAGATCTGAGGCTATTGGAGAATTTGAAACTAAAAATGTAAAAACCAGTTGCTAAAAAGGCTCCACTTAGTTTGCAGGTAAATTTTTTGCTGTGCAGCAGCAAGACTTTGAAACGACTTGCCTTGGACTATCCGAAAAGCTAAAACCTTGTCTTTTCTTAAAAAGCTAGTAAAGGAATGTTATTAGTTATAATGAATACTTTTGTTTTCATTATATATAGTACATATTATATACCCATACATATATAGTCTGTTTATATACGTATATATGTGTGTATCACATCATCAGGTGTATTTATGTAATTTTTTATTACAATTTTTCTTTTTTTTAACAAATTTAGAAATTCACGTAATAATGTGTTACTAGTGCATAAAATTCATAATTTCCATTTTAAGGTTATCCGGCATAAATCGCCGTGAGTGAGAACACCGCCAAATGTTACGTCTACTACTTTGTAACTTATCTCTTCTTATGTTTTATATGTATATAACATATATATACATTTTATTAAAAAAGATATAAAAACATTTTTAGTTACAACATAGAAAAATACACATATAGAAAGGCTTAATCAAAGATTAAATTGGGTATAGTAATTAACCAATACTATTTGAATTAATTATTTAAAACTTCTAGACAGGTGACACCTGTTAAACGAATTAAAAAAAAGAACACATTTACGTAACACGTTATAGGAACATAACTAAATTGTCAAAGTTTGTTATATATACGTAAATAATTAGTAAACGTTATTTCAATAAAACACACGTGTTTAATTAAATACTAAGCCAATTAATATTCTTCTGCTAGTAAAACCAATTAAAAATAATTGAGTCAAATTATATTTTCGAAATAAAAGAAATATCACATGTAAGATTTAATGTAAAATTATTAAATTTAATAAACGAATAACAGGATTTGAGAGATCAAAGCCAGCTACCGGCCTTGACGAAATCAAATACACTGTACTAAAGCCAACCTAATAGTCTGATAAAGGCGTTAGTTGGTGGGTTTGATTTCATACTAGTATGGGTACTTTTATAAAGGAAGAACCCTGTGTAACTAACCGACGCAGGGTTATCAACAGCTAATTAAGAAAGTTCTGTGATCATAATGAAAATCGGGCCTCAAGTTTACAAATATTTATACGTATGAGAATTGACGCAGCCATTTTAAAGTACTTTAAGCTGTGCTGTTGGCCTGTGTGCTTAGTAAGGTACAGACCGACTCTATTCCGTACAAATGTTATGAAATTTGTGAAGTCAGTTTATCGGGTTTACGTTATTATAATACAAGCTCAAACTCAATTTCTCACATGTATAATTTGTTTTAGTTGATATCTGCAATAGGCGGAGCGATTTCCAGGTAAACATCAGCTGCCTGCCAGCAAAAGTTTTTGTAGATGACTAATCTTATGAAGAGTAATATAGGTTATTACTATTTGAAAAATTAATTAAGATCCGACCTAGAAAAATAAAACTAAGCGAGTACCCGTGAGCAAAACTGTGACGGCTAGCCACAAATAAAACAAGACAATTAAACCAATTTTATCTACATTCACATCTACTAAAATAATGTTATTTTCCACCACCTTCAATCTACAATCGTATGTATTATTCAATACTCATTGTTTCTCAACGATCAACTATTTATTTGCCGTCTCAACTGACATATGGCGTTTGCAAGTGGTTTCTGCTTTATACATCGCAGTTTTTAATAATTCAATGTGCATCAGCTCGCTATGTTTTGAACATTATTGATAGTTTTTTAAACATGCTGTTTAAAGTGGATGAGTGAGTTGTTCAAATTTGAAAATAAATATATTGTGGATAAGTTTCATAGAACTAGTAGCTTAATATTCATTTCAGAACGAATAAACATTAAATTTATTCCCGAAGAATTAATACTTATTTTAATTAAGCAGTTTTCTTTAATAGGTTATTTTGTATTATGTTTTTAAGTATTTGAAAATAATTAGAATAAAATTTTACCATCTCAATATACTAAAGTGTTCTTTGCCACTTTTGTGACTGCATACAGTATCTTAATTATTGCAACGTATTTTTTATTCGTACTATACCTACGAAGGAGGCAAAATTACTCATCTTCAATTCTATCAACAGTATCTATTAGCTTGCTAATGCTAATAATCTTGCTAATGGAATTCGACTGATACTTCAATTAAATACACAAGTGTCGTACGCTAGAAACAAGTCGTGATTTAGGTATCTGATATTTTAGAATTAGTTTTTCCCGTGTAAAAACTAAACGATAAAAATGAATTGGTAATATAGTATAGATATACAAAAACACATATTTCTTAATTTAAAACATTTGTAACCTATATTCTAGGTTATAATAACTCTTAATGATTCCTTTAGTCCGTAACCAATCAATTTCGTTCTCTTCCAATTTATTTCTGACACGATGTTATACTTACTGATAATTTAGTCTGGAATATACCCTTCGAAGTCCTTGGCATAAATCCAGCGGCTGACCTAAACCACTAACCTGTCAGCTCAATTACCATGTTTTTTACTTTTTACTCTACCTGTTAAAAGGCACGCTTTGAAAAGATTTAAATCTAAAAATAAGAGTGACTAGTTGACGATACAATATTAACTAATTATATATTATGGATGTAGGCAGTTAATTGATATTTCTAACTTAATTAAATATCAAATCAAAATCTTTATTGCTAACTAAGTGTACATGTGATCTTGAAATAGATTGTCTCAACCTAGTAACCTTTTCCAGAAATGAGAGAATTTATTATTTATATACATACATTTTTTAGACAATCGTTCCATAATAAATTAAAAGATTTATGAATTTTATAAAAGATAGGTTTTAATTTCTAAAACTAATAGGTACTAATAGAGGTACTTTATCATTAATAAATATTATTTTGATTACCTAAATGTAATATAACAAATTGTATAAAATACATGCACATTTGGATATATATTTTAATTCGTAACATATTTACTAGAAAAGTTGTATATCTTGTGTTAAAACAAGACTTCTGCCGCAGCCATTATGAAAGTTATATTTAACTTCTTTATTCTTTATGGCATAGATATTATATTCATACTGTTTATTTTTTGTGTTTATATTTGTACTTTATATGATCATTCAATCAGCTCAAAAAACAATGAATTCATGTCCATTCCACAGAAGTTTGTCTGTAGAGAAAGAACTCGGGGACTACTAAATGATATTAATAATTATTTTCTCATGAAAAAGTGCTATTACGGTACCAATTAAGGTTAAAGTCAACGCGTGGGAAGCTGGGCTTACAGATCCTGGCAACGTACGCAATTAGAGGACTTAGTGTAAGTTTAACATCACCTTGCTCTTGATGGCGAACGCGCACGATGTTGCAATTGGTGAAGTCAGTGCGAACCAATCGCAACGCCAAACGCTGTCACTGAATCGATCTAGTTTATGTGATATAATCTCACACTAGGCTCTCAGTATCTCAAATTTAGAGATTGCTGATTTTGCTTAACACGACACGGGAAACTTCTCATGTATCAGGTTTTAACAACGTAAATATGGAGCAAGTAACATACAGAGTGGGTCACGAATTAGTTAACATTTGAAAAAATCATATGAAAAAAATCCTTTAATGTATTATAAAAATTGTTTGTTTACAAGAAAGCTAATTAGTTGATATTTATTTTTTAAAGAACACATCATCTAAATGACCACCGTTTCGAGTTTTGCACTCTTCTAAGCGAGCACATTTTTTCTTTTAGTTGACTTAGTATATTTGGTTTGTTGATGTAGACACGATTCTTTAAATAACTCCATAAGTAAACTGCTGGGGATAGATCTGGACTTCTAGGTGGCCATGATATGTTGCCTCGTCTGGAAATTGGTTTTTCCAGGACATGTCTTTGACCACCGGCAGGGACTCATTGGATGTGTGACAAGTGGCTTCATCTTATTGAATCTATGCGTTACGATTGTAGCCAGCAAATTTCATTAGCAAGAAGTCATAACATGTTTGGATGTTAGATTTTAATAATAATTAATATTGTTATCAAATTCTTGGCCCACCATATAAATTTAACAACTATTATCTATTTTTTGTAGTACTTGATGAATCTTGTTTCATTTTTGATAGAGATTGTGGTGGTTGGTAATTTTGCCGTTACTTGGGAGATTAATGGTGCTATTTGGTAGAATAATATTTTGATTCTACTTCTCAAACTTTGTTCGGGTAAATTCCAAGGACTAAAGTCCCTATTGATTTCTTTAAAACTAAAAAGTTTCTGTTGAACTATTAATTTGATAGAAATTAATTAGTAAATTTAGTTTAGCTTTCGGTATTACATGCGCAAGAAATATGCCTATTGTGATGATAAATAATGAGAAAATTAATAAAACAATTACATTGCAAAGAATTAATTCAAATTGACTGCCATTGCTTATTCACGTTTGGTTATATCTGCGAGTATGTGTTACTTAAACAAATTCTTGATCAAACAAATCATGATGAAGGGTTGGTATTTACCGAATTTGAACTAATTAGAAGTTTTCTTTGGAGTCACGTAATATATTAAGTATTTCATCAACCTCAACCATCGATAATGACGTCCTGTGTTATAATAAGGTATAATTTGGCCCAGGCTTTCAAAGTAATGCAACTATTAGATAATTTTGATAATTTTTATTGCTTCGATGGCGCTGTGGTAGCATACGACTACTATGCATGAGGTCTCGGGTTCGATTCTCGGGTCGGACCAAGTGTTTGCATGATCTACAAATATTTGATTCGAAGTTTGAGTGTTTTCTATATATAATAAGAGATGATGATCATCAACAACCTTTTACAATCCACTGCTGGACATAGGCCACTCTTTAGCAAGGAGGTTTTGGCCTACTATACCACGCTGGCCAGACGGGTTGGAATAGGGTTTGTTCCAAGTTTCCCTTCCCTTTGTAATGATGTTGTCTTGCATACTTTGTTCCCTTAGTTGCCTTTTACGACACCCACGGACACACGTGTACTTATTTAGAAAAAAAAAGTATAAAAGTATTCCATCTGTCAATCTGGGTGATATAGGACAAGCTTTGATTAATTTAAGGCTAGATGACTCTGTGTCTGTTTATTATTGCTTATTACAATCTAGTATAAACATTACACAACATTACGAGAATGAAATAACAAAACAAATATTCTCAGGTCTATTTTGTATTGCAAGAGTCTCGAGATGAGTCTATTTATAGGGGCACCGCAGACTTTGTTTACGCTCACATAATATTCCTTTAACCACGGTCTCTCTCGATTAGTACCGTACTTTAAGGGTGCCATGATAGCCCTAATCCGGGTATTATCTTTACGTTCAAACATTTAAGTAAACGACAAACTCTTTTGATTACGACGTGGATGCTTTTCAGTACAACTTGTTTTGTTTATTTGTATATTTTGTTCTCAGTCGCTATTGCTTATCCTATTAATATTATAAATGCGAATGTAAGGTTATTTGTTACGGTTTCACGCGAAAACTACTCAACTGAGCATCATAAAATTTTATAAAGGTGTTCTTGGGGGTATAAAAACTTCTAACATGGGATTTTTATTCAAAAAAAATATTTATTTAAAGTAATCTGTTACGAAATTTAATGTGGGAGACGAAATTCCACGCGAGCGAAGCCACGGGCACAAGCTGGTACAAAATAAATATAACAGACTTTTTAATTGAATTTTTTTTTTAAAAAAAAGACTAAATTAAATACAATTAGACAGAGATCAAGTGATTGTGCTCATTACACATTATAATTTGTTTTGGGTGGTAAACGAACCCACGACCTCTGGCCTAGCAGTCAGAACTACAAAAACCTTTAGTATATTAGTTCTATATGGTTGTAAATTTTAAATACGTTTACAAATAAAGATAAAAGTTTCGTACCTAAGCAAAAACTTTACAAGGTTTCATTTGTGGTATTTATAGTTTTTTTATTCGTTTCATTTATTTAGGTAATTTTTCATAAGTTAAGTTAGTCGACAAGGTCAAAGTTTCTTGATGGTAACTAATTGCGCGTTCTATCCCAAAATAGAACAGAAATCTTCTCTGTTCTATCTTCGATTAGATAATCCACTAACTTTTCTAATGAAAATCGATTTAAACTCTAAATAAATATTCTATCGATGTATTTTAAAATCTTCATTCGATATATTCAATTGTTTTCCTAATTTAAGCTGTACCTTTCAACCGGTAGACAGCTTGAAACAGTTTTATGAATACGCTATAATTCACGTAATCACGGTCACGTAGCTATGTGTTTAAGGCCTTAAAGTGTTTCGTGTTTAGATAATGGAATTATGATTAGCACGACTTCGTAATTGAATTGAAGTGAACAGTCCAACAACAGAACAAATGGATCACGTAACTTGGCGGTATAATGAAATTCAACGGAATTCTAAATAATTGAAGTAGGCGTAGGCGTAAAACTTTGTGCGTATTGTACCTTTTGTATAGACTTGTATCTTTGAACGAATTATGTAATTAATTTTTGTGTATACCTGCCTGTAACTGAATCTGAACTTCTTCGTGATGATTTCCGTGATTCGACGCTGTTAGGGGGTTATTTTTAAATGATATAAAATAAGGGAGTGTTAAAAGATCAGTCCTGGGGACTTACCACCAAGTGTTATTGCAACAGGCTGGTCAGAGTTATTCTAACCATAGTCATCCATAACAAATGGACACGAAGCGCAATCTTCACTGTTTATGTTTAACACAAAAGGCCGATTTAAAAGACAACGCCCGCATTAGAAATATATCTTGTATGAGCGGGGGACTTCATAAATATACAAGAAACGGATACAAAGAATACCCCAGACTCAGAACAACAATTTTTAGATCACACAAAGTGTGCTGATTTCAACCCACAACAGTCAGTGCAGCAGAGAGTGGCGTGGCGATCGCTTAAACCGCTAGGCTAATTATGCAGTCGATTGATTTTACTATAATAAAAGTCTGTAATCTATTTTTCAAAATTGGCATTTGTACGACTGTTAAGGAATAATTCTAAATTATAAGCACCAACTATATAAAATATTAAACTTACTGGAAACCAGAAGTCTGACTCTTCCAACTACGTTTTTCAATCCGATAATAAACCTTAGGTAGCTATACAAGAAACGCGTGTATTTCTTTATGGTTGCATTCTGATTAATATTTAATTCTGAAGTACACGCACACTTACATCAAAACGTGTCTTTTCTACACAATACTCTTTAATGTCACCCAAGAATTTATTATCACGCTAAAAAGGTATAAAAATCATTCGTATAAACCTCACTTCTTACAATATCTTGGGAGGGAATTTCATACTCTGAGACACTTGTAAACTTTTCACTCCGCACGAATAGTTGAACAAGTTCAGTATTTCAAAGTGAAAAGTTGAAAGGCGAATTGTTAGCCATGGAAAGGGCTCGTACATGTTTTAAGATGGTTTGTGAAATGGACGTATTTTAAGAGAACAAGAATATTATTTAACTTTCATGCTTAAAAAGTTTGTTATAGAATTAGAAGAGACGAGACAAAGGTGGTGATGAATTTTTTATAACAAGGCGTGAGATTAAAGTAGGTAATATTGATAATTTAGCAATTTTTATTGTACTTTCATAATTGTGTTATAGAAACAATGTAATGACACATAAATGTTTAGTACTTTCTGTTAATATTACAACATGTCTGTATTACGTGTAGATCAAGACTAAATCGTAGTTTTTATAACAGATAATTAAAGAATCTTTGATTATTCATCTACCAGAATGACAAGATAATATTAATAATAATTATTTATAATGAAGCGTGAAAGTCTAAAAGTTAATGCCTAAATCAAGTGCGGGATCGTCTACAATCACTTTTCCTTGCTGACTTTAAAATTAAGTTTCGAAATATTTAAACCTAAATAGTTTATTCATTATAATACTCAAATTGAATATTAATGAGTCCAAATAGATCGTGTAACAAGAAAAGGTAAGGTTTCAATCCTTTTTTTATTTAAAATTATGTTTCAAATAAGATGAGTTTCTCGCATAGTCACTGTCATTTTCAAATTTAGAACTTTTATTTTGTCAGATAAATTCAAAGAGAGCTATTTTTAAAATAGTTATTGTCGAGAATTTCTAAAATATGTACAATCTTATACTTTACTTTCATTAAGTCTAAGCAACCTTAGAAGAATTATTAATGACTATTAGAATGAAATGCAATCCAGTCTAGATTAATCACAAGACCACCTGTTCATTCATCTCTCGTGACACATCCACTTTCGCTGGCACAATTAGCTACCTCTCAGATTAGAGCGACGACTATTAAAAATTATACGTAAAAGTACAGGGAAAAATGAGAAAAATGGTCGAAACTCGATTCATTTGTTTGTCCATTGTCCATTTATATCTATGGATTATAATTTTGATCTTTATTAATGATGAAAAAAGGATAAAAAACTTAAGGCGATCGAATGACATGAGTCTCTTTTCTTTAAACCTTCATGCTAAAATTAATTTATAACCTTACAATAACGAGCCAGCAATTGCTTATTGTCAAATATAAACAAGTATATAATATGTAGAAGCTGTTGATGATGACGACTGAAAGAAAATATAAATAACTGTGTAAAAAGAAACGTTAACTATACTTTGTTTTTAAAGTGTTCGTTATAATTTTTTACTTCAAAGACTGCACCTAAATTAACTATTTCTTAAGAGTAAATTGAAAAAAAAATGTTAACACCCACATTAAATTAACTGGTAACAATTGACAGTCATTATCACCAAACCCTGAATCAGTAACACCAAAAAGTTTAGTAAGGTTTTAAAAAAATATATAAATCATTACTTCTTCCACTTCACGTCTCAATAGAATAGATAATATAATTAAGTGTGCAAACGCACAACATACGAGTAAATACATCTCCCTAAAGACCCAGGAAGTGGCTAACTTTGGTAAAAGCTGCGTAAATAAACAGTGAATATGTGCCGTGGACACATCGTCCGTTAAATATTAATGCTTAGCTCCCTTACGGTGAATGCTCAGCCCCCGCGGTGCTCCGCTCCCTAAAAGGATATCTTTAGATTGGAACCTTGTTCTAATCTTCAACATGATATCTAAGAGTAAACCCTGTTATCCGTTTAAAATACGGCTGATTCCAGACTACAACTTTAGTGCGTTCTTTGGTCGTGCTTTATTAGATGTTCTGTGGGAACAGTAATATAAAGAAGAAAAGGCTTACTATAATAAATAAATAACACACACATCTCACATACGGCTGTCTGATTCCAAAATAGGCAGGGTCTGTACAATAGTGGTCAGATTGCTGATAAATATACTTCAATATTTTTAAACACGTACATATTACAAAAAATTAGATTTGTGTTTGGGACACAGAGCAAGTAATCGATATTTGTCTTGGGTGGTAATCTAACCCATGACCTCCGGCTTAGCAGTCAGGCCCATTAACCACTAGGCCGACAGGTCCGTCAAAATGAAGAGAATATAATGTTTTCATTTAACTATCTAACGTAAAGTACTAAACTTTAGTTTAGTTAGTTTAGAAGAACATTTAAATAGCATAAAGTCTTAGATTGAAATTTTCTATAATTTAGTTAGCAAATTCATCATATTGGGCATTTAGCAAAAGATAATTGTTTATAAGATTAACATGTAAATCGGAATGCAAAGTTTGTCAACATGTGTATTATTTGTAAATAAAATACAAATATAAAAAACGAAATAATTCTGTTGTTTTTTTCCTATTTAATGAAATATGTACATTATTTAATTTTTTTATTTGTATATTACACATTACGGAAGTAATTCTGTACGCATGAAATGATCGTCTGTAAACAAATTTTTTTCAAACGCTTACAGTCCTAAGGAACGCCAACGATCCCAGCGTTCCTTGGGGGAGACCTTCGTTCATCAGTGGACGGCGATAGGTTGATTGACTTGACTTGTAGGCCTAAAAGAAAGTTTTATTATTAAAGAATACTAAAGGTAATTTTTAAAAGAGTTTAATTAAATAAATTGTTAATTTTAGCGCTAATTTAGCACCGCAATTTACCACAGCACTCGAATAATTAAATTAAACTAATTAAGGGTAAAACTTAGGCAATTTGCGTTCATTGTTGTGACTGAATAATGCAGTGCTTATTCAAAAACTTTATAAACATCATTTATATAGGGTCAAATATACGTAAAAGCTCGTTAAGAATTTTTGCAACAATGTTTCATAAACAAAGTCGGGCTCTTGTGGCACAGTAGTAACCAAGTAAGTTAAGATATTACTTTAGTGGCTATACAAATATCTAAAATGTGTTTCTATATATGTAGCTTCCATATCGTCTAGTACTTGAGTTGTGTAGGTCTGATGAAAGTCGCTCCGCGTAAAATGCTAAGCCCAGCCAAAGCTTTTTGGAAAACAGGATTGGAGAAAAATATAATAAAGACCATAAAAAAATAAATAAATGTAATATAATATTGTCATTTTAGTCTCACGTGCGCTAATATTGGAGGTTTAACCTTTTCAGAATTTATGAGCGTTTGGTACAACATATATTTATTTCCGTGATATTTTCTTTTAAGATGTAAGTAAAGTTTTTTCTACTTATCTTGTCAACTCACTGTAATAAGTACTTTTCACCTTAATATGATGTGATCAGAGCTACATCGTAAAGAAATAGAGCTGTCAACACATCTTTACTCTGTAGAAAACACAAACGAGGTAGGTGTTTTATTTAACTTTTCAATAAAAGAAACAAGGAGAAATAAGGAGTTAATATTTTTCGGAAAATATTACATTCTTAGGGAAAATTACTTTTATGTATTAATCTTTTAGAATTATGAATGTTAAGTACTACATCAGTTATCAATTTTATAAACCACATTTTTAGCGAAAATAGTTAGGAGTATGATGAAATCATTATTTTAAATACATTTACGAATAATTAAATCTTATACTAGGTAGTAGAGCCAGACTGATTTCAGCGCGAACGGGCCGGCTCGACCGGGACAGTACCACCCTCCCACAGAAGATCAACCTAAAGCGACAGCATTCGTGCTGTCATGTTTCATTGGTGAGTGCTAGACTGGAGGCCCTTTGATGCAGGGTGACAGTTGTCGTGATAAGTGTGGGAGCCTTACAATGCCACGATGACTGTCATAGTTTTTACGTCCCCAAGCGGGGTATGAAGAAGCATCTTACTAGGGCGCCATAGTATGTGTCACCATATTGCATTATCTGCATTCACAATGAGTATGGCGACCATAACTCTTAGTTTCTATTAATGCTTTCCATCAGGCAGAGTAGAGTCACTTTGGCCGGATTCCAAAATAAAACGAAAATTAAAAAAATTGAAGGTGCTTCCTTTAACAAATTATTATTAAGTGCTATAATAAAACACGTGTATAAAACTCTAATGCTTTGACAACACCAGACAGACACTTTTTATTGAAACATAAAGACAGATCGTGCCTTTGACAGTTACTACTTTATATAAACATTACGACATCGCATTATCTCCTGACCTGGAAATGTTCGTCGGAGAATTGGCATAATAATTACGTCTGAACAATATGTAAGTATGTCACATCTGTGAGGCAGGATATATTGCGGGCCACGGTTTTAATCATATTCATAGTGCACGTACTCTTTTAGATATCATGTTGCAGTGATATCCTATTATAACGTTAGCTTAGTTATTATTATCTATGTAAATGATCAATTAATTGGTCTAAACAAAACATAAATACGCTCAAATTCTAATTATACGTAAGAATAGTTAAGTACATTTTAAAACTGTCTTGTCACTATTTCATTAATATTCATAATGTGTCACATTATCCTTTCCAAAGCCTTTTAGACTCCATTATTGGACATAGACATCTCATTAGACGTTTATGTATACTGATAGACTTTTGCTGTCTTGCATTCCTTTTCATTTTTTAGAAGACAACTCCTGCACTTGGAATAAAGTCTGTGTCGCGGGGATTTAACAAACACACACAAAACGGACACAAAGAACACCCAGACTCAGAACAAAAACTTGTGCATCACACAAAGTGTTCTCATGTGGGATTTGAACCCACACACAGCACAGTAAGTAGCAGTGTGGTGTCCCCTTAATCCACTAGTTCATTCGTTCACTCGATTTTCATTAGGTTAAGTTTAATTTTTTACCGATGACAGGATTCAGACCTGTATTATATGTTATGAAGTGTGTTTACAACTTTTTGACTGGTCAATTTTTCAGTTTTTTTTTTGTAAAGACTTGTATTATGATAAAAATGTTATATCTTTGGTGACCCTTTTTTGTTACTAAATAATATACTGAACATGAGTTAGTCATGTCATTAATAATTCTACGTACCTGAACCTCCATCCTTCTTAAAAAAATGTTTACATATCTCATACAGCACAGTCTGACTTTTAGCTATGAAGAGTTTATGCTATGGTAACTAGACTGCTGACTTATATATTTCTGAGTATTTACACAGACAACAGACATAAATTATAATGTTACACACATATTTGTCCTAGGTGGGAATCGAATACAAGACTTCCGACATAACAGCCTGCTTGCTCACTCTAACCCGCAACAAATGTACTTTGATTGATGTACCAAATCTGTTGCTCCGTTTCGATGTTTCAAAGAATCAAAAACGATTATTTAGACAAATTTCACAGTTCAATTAATACAATTTCCAAAGTATTTCTGATATACACTTATTAACTATTTTTTCAATTTCACATTATATCGAATGGTGTAAGTAATATATTACACCAACAGCTGTTATGTTCGGTGGAATAGTTTGAGGTTGAATAATTTTGGTTATTTAGTAACATAGGACATGTGTCATGTGTTTACATACGTAATGAACATTAAAATCATGTTCCTAATTCGTTACCGTCTAAGATTGTTTACTGGCCGTATTTATTAGTTCGTCCCACAATCCACCATCTGGATTTGTGTGTTTCAAGTGCGAAACAAGTTTGTGAGTAAAGATGGGATAGTATAAAAGCTCGTCAACCATATTACTATTGTTTTATAATTTTTCTGTTTAACTCTGTGTTAAGCGAAAAAATTTAGACAACAAGAAAAGAGTTTAGTCTTGAATAGGCGTGAGAAAATTTATTTTATGGTGCAAGGGGGTAAACGACAGACGCAACACCTGATGGCAGATGACTACCGCCACTCATGTATACTTGTAACTTAAGAGACTCATAACTTAAGTCATGGGAAGACGCTTGATTTTCGGTAACCTCACTCACTCGAGAAAAATAAGGAAATAGTTGCTTAACACCAGTTTTATTTGTATTTAACATTTAAACGTTTGTTAATGTTATTATTGCGTCTTGAGTAACTTTCTTTTTTCTAAAAGTTTTTAATTGGTCATAAGTTATCTTAAAGATTGATTATACTCACGAAAAAAAGAGATTTAATACTATATGAGTGTTAGTTTTGCAATTAAACGGCATTTCACGTAATTTCTGAAGTATTTTTATTGCAATTATTTTCTACCCAATTTGCCTAATAAGTCTTGATATAAAAAGCAAATATACGTTGAAATTTATTGCATTCAACGGACGTCAATCACTGACTCTTAAGGTATAATAAAATGACTAAGGTCTTTAGTACAAATTTGCACATAACTATTAGATGAAAAATAATTATTACGAACGTTTTCACGACAAAAATTCTATGTAAGTTTAAATTTAAAAAACAAGAAGTTTAAAAATAGAGTGAATAAGCAATATGTTTTCTTAACGTAACTCTTATTTAAAAGAACATTTAACTTTTTAACTTTTATATTTTTAATTCGACAAGTATAATGAAGATTTAAATGTACTCTAAAATTTAACAACATCAAAGTTGCAAGTGTACCAATCTCTATAGCGTAAGGTTTTAATGTAGAATTACGGTCTAGAGTGAGTTAACTACATATTCTTATTACATTCATATCAGAACCATAACATAGATAAAGTGTATAGAACAATACTTCATGTACTAAGTCAGTGAAATGAATTGACGTGCTCACTATATAAGCGCGATCATCTTTAAACATTACATACCTTTAGTTTGCTTATCCTTTTGTTTGTCACTTAGAAATATAACATGACAGTGATGCTATTCATTGAACCTTAGAGGGAAAGTAGTTTATATATACAGAGAGTACTAATCATAAATCATAGCTACAACTTACGAAACTATGCAATACCAAAATAGCCACTGGTTTGATAAATGTATTAGCGGAAGGGTGCGTTGAAGCTTCAAAATTGTGGTGCCTGTCAGACCTATATTACCGGCGGTAGTAAGCACACTACTGCTATTTATCCTTCTTTAGCCGACCGATATGATTAATTGATAGTTCAGCAGATCCGTGAAATATTGGATTTTGATTTATTTCGTTACAGTTTTTTATGCTGTTGGCATCATCTTCTTCCTGACCTTTTTAGAAATTTATTTGAGATGAACATAATGTGTAAGATTGCAAAGAGTTCAGGCTGGTTTTTATGGTAGCCAAAAATGTAGATCTGAGAAGGTAATCCTTTTTAGATGGAATTAAATGAAAAAGCAAGTAAAGAATAAGGCAAATGAGTTAGCTCGGATTAAGAATGTCATATGTTTCAGATGGACAACAGCACCTAGATTACATTAGACTGAATCCGACAGAATTGGGTACTTTGTTCGTCACGTATCTATGACGTGGTAAAATCTAAGATAAGGAATATACGACTACGCTTACTGATAAATATTCTTTGCACTGTAACATACATCGTACATAATTAAGTATTGCATGAACTAAGTGTAAGCAGTAAAAACCAGGTGTGCTAAATATTTTGACTGCCTACTTATGGTTCTAAACGTACAGTAATCAAAAATACTCGATTCGATACTCGATATTAACATTCTTTATCTATTTTTAGTTCTATAAAATTAACTTGTGGGAATCAGTATTTAATTAAGAACAAATAGCTACCTATAACTTTAGTAATCACTCTAAAATTGATTACTAAACTTTACTATATTAATTATAAAGTTCAGTTGATAAAGTAGTAATATTCTCTAAGTTTAATGTCCTTTGCTAGGTGAATTTTAATGGAGCAACACCCATATTGATAACAGCCTAGTAAAAGAACACTAAAATTTATCACTCACATAAAAGTATCTCAAATACAACTGCGAAGCCGTGACATTAACAAATCATAGTTTATCTGACGCCATTAAAGGCTTAGAAAACAAGGTTTCTATAACATTATCGGATGTGTAATGTACCAATTTGTTCTACTCCAATTGGTTTAGGTAGCTTCAAGTACATCGTTAAAATAATGAATGCAACGACACTTCTCACGGAACAACCAGTGTACCAATTCTAAGTAATCTTGAAAATACATCACTCCTGACGAGCTCTAATAAACGTCATACAGTGCCTTATTAACTGGAACATTCTTTTTAACGATAGCTGAGGAATTCTGTGTCGAGAACTAAATTGGTGTAAGGTAACTGTACATTTGGAGTTATGTCCCCTGAATGATGATACGTTACGAATGTTTAATTATACGTGTAAGAATGATCTCCAGAAAGTAACTGCAGCTAATTTTAAGTACGTAATGATGTACTCTAACGGCTTTTTTAAACAAACGTTAAATAAACTTATGAGGAAGAGCAATACTTTAGAAAGAGCAGGCCAAGTTCTCTGAAGTGACACCAATACTTCACGGAAAAGCACTTACTAAATTACTGCAGCGCTAACTCCTCATCTCCTAATCCAGGTGAACAAGAACTAAGATAAGATAACACATGAGACCCTTAGAATTGCATGTGTTTACAGACAGTGGTAATCCCACACTAATACGTAACTCGTGTGCTTATTTGCCCTCCTATACCATAAATAACAAAAATACGAATCACTTTATTAAGGTGTTCGTTCAAAATTGCTAACCTGTAACACTCACACTAATGGGAGATACAAGAAACAAAATAGTAATATTTTGTTCTGGATACATCGAAGACGTTCTTTTTGAAGTATTTTCATGGCATGTAAAGATACTCGTAACTCCTAAAGGGAAAATATAGTAAATAAAGTGGCTCAATCGAATACCCGGCAATTTGTGCTGACAATCTAACAGTCGCATCGCATGTTTATTGTGAAAGATATGATTGCTCTGTTATAGCGAAGACGCGTGCCATAAATAAAAATTGAATTTCACGTTCAATTGTGGTTCATAAGAAGTAACTTCATTTTGAATAAATGATAGAAATATGTCATGCTTAAGATTAACTCAATTACTAGGTTTATAAAACGATCTATTTGGAAATTATTTTCTGAGTAAATAAATAGTAGTTGTAAGATTCAATTGAGTTAATCGTTATATTTAGTAGAAAACGAATGTTACGTATGTGTAAGCTAACAAAATACTGCATTTCTATAGAGTTTATGACTTTAATTAGAAAGAGAAATTAGAAAGACTAAACCGCCTTAAGTCTTTAATTGCCAATAGAACTGTAACGAATAAACACATTTAAAATGACAAATACGTCAGATTTGGTAAAGATACTGATTGTAAACCGTAAATTAATTTAAGTTTCATGATAAAATTAATAGAAATCGATCAAAACAATATATATTACTATTCTAAAATAATTGAGCCGTACAACTTGGTCTGCGTATTTAAGAAGAAATAATTTTGAAAGTTGATACTCGATCCCGTGTGGTCGTAGCGTGATGTTACATAGCCTTGCGGGGTAAATGGACTTCACGTGCTATTGTAGGCCAAAATCTCTTTTCGAAGAAGAGGCTTATGTCTGGCAGCATTGTTAAAAGGTGATGATAACAAACTTTAAAGTATCAGTTCATACTACACCTTGTGCATTTGATTGCTATGGGTAAAGTAACAGTTCCTATGACGATAGTACAAGGGTAATTGGGATTAAAAAAAAACTCGAAAGCTTTTCTTGATATTTTAACAAACACACACACGACAATTAGTGTACAGCTGCTAATGCAGAAGAAAAGCAGACTTTTGTTGAGAAGAAGTACCTCAACTAATAAACTTTAAGCTCAAAATACAGAACGATATTTTAATGACATAATTCTCACTCTTATCCTTAGTGTAAATCGAACAAAATTTACGACACCTGCAAAGGTGAAGTAGCCACTTAAAACAGAGCACCTCAATAAAAACCTTAATCTAGCTTTTATTTGATAACATAATTTGCTATCAACATTATCTGTCTCATTATTAGGAGAATAAGGTTAACGTTGTACTTAAACATAACTTGTTTTGTCAAAAGCACTGACTAAATATTCCAGTAACATTACATAATAAAATAGAGTACTCATATATTGTAACGAAATAAAATATGAAGATAATAATAATGACGTGACACATCTCATGTACGCCCGTCTCATCTTAATTTAGGCAAAGCCGTTTTTTATTCACATGTGTAAATTTTCCCGGGCCGTCACCTCACCGGGGTTTGCGGCGAGGTAGTCTGTCGGCATCGGATCAACTAAAACCATACACGATATATATCAGAATATTATAAAATAGGAATAGGATAAAAAAATGAGGATAAATTCGGACGCCATGTTACGTCACTGGATTTATTCGATCAAGACGAAGGCGTGTCGTGCGTGTGCGCAGAGAGTGAAAGTATCCTCACGACTCCTATACATATTGTTTAATTGTTATACATCAATAAACGCCATTGAATCGTAAAATAAAACAGTTCAGTGATGCGAATAAAGCGATTTGTGCCGCTCTTGCAAGTGAAATTTTATTGCATACTTGATAAATCGCCACGTTTGGGCAATTATTGTCTATTCTAATTATGTTTTAGGGGAAAGTAAAGGTTTTGATCTTAGTAATGTAGGTAGTGCTGATAACTATAATTAATATTGTTATGGTTTCTTGTTCTTTAAAAAATTTAAACGGAACACTTAGATAATCTCCCTTCGATGAACGAATATAAGTCATACTTATCACTCTTATTAATTCTTTTTCTTTCTTCTGCTACATTTTTTTTACGGGACATTATTTCATACGAGAGAGGACACTGATCTTTGTAACACAGGTCATTCAACCTAGCACGGAGACCAGGGAGCTCATTATAATTTTAAAATGATATTTTATGTCAAAAATTATTGTAATTATTAATTTTAAAAACACATGTTAGTGACTAACATGTTTTTATATTACAAATGTAACTACTAAGTAGCAAAAGTTAATGTTGCTATACTTTATCTTAACGTAACTAACCAAATGTTGCTTATTTTCATGAATAATTCAAATGACTAATCACCTATTTTTGCTCTCCATCAGTTGGGCAGTATTTAGAGGGATTTGAAAAAAAAAAACAAAAAACAAATGTCATTAAAACCGAATCTGACAGTATCTTTGTTTGAGACAACACTATATCTCTTAAACGATACTCTCATTTACTAAATTTTTATTTTCCATCTATCATTAATCATCAAAATCGTTTTCGGGCGATACAGTTCTAACACTATACAATTATCTATTCCATGGTCGTTATAAATCACATCATAACACATCATCTATAAATCACTGAAGGGTATCCCTTGAGGCAAAAGCCTTCATTGTTGCAATATACAGATGGTTTGTTTTAGATTGAGGTAACATTCAAGGTTTACATTGTATCGTCGGAAAACCATATCATCTTTTTAGGAATCTATGTATATTACGCCGTAAATCGTTAAGTTTTGAGTACTAGTTAATACCAGTACCAATAATAAATTATTGCTATTAATTGTTTTGCTGAAACTTTAAATTACACTGATTTTGTTTCAACTAAATTTTAAGTAAATTTGCCGAGACAAAATAGTCATAAACATTTTTTAAATAACTGAATAAATGTCTAGAAATGTTAACAATACAAAATAAGTACATTCAAAAGTGCGCAATGGAGTAGAACTTATTAACCTTTGAGATCGATCAAATGAGGAGAAAGATTCTCTAATGAGGTGGGACCACTGTTTTTCATGGACACCTGTAACTTAAGATAACTCACACTTGTGACAAGTCTATTGTGGGCCTTTGAGTTGCGTGGGGCATGTCAAAACGTCCGTGTGATGAGGTATTAAGAAAGTACGGTGTCAGCACCCATATCCACCTATGCGTGTCGTAAAAGATGAATAAAGAAACAAAATATGCAAAGCAACATCACTATACCAACCCGTCTGGCAAGCGTGGGATAATAGGCCACAATTCTCTTACTAAGGAGAGGCCTATGTCCAGCAATGGCCCATCAAAGGCTTTCTATCCAAAGCACGACTCTTTCATGGTTCTTGTGCGAAACTTTTTACTTTTATCTCTAAGTATAGGAAAGGTTTGATTAACGCTGTTCAGAAATAAGGTCAGAGTACATTTCGATGACACATTAGTGTGCACGCCCACTGTTACGACACAATGCCTCGCAACATGTTGGAACAGTAATGTTTGTGTCTTGTATCTGTACAACACTCTACAATAAGGTTTCTTAAATATAAAACATATACAACCGGTTTTTGATACGATACGACAATACCTTTCACGTGTGATAATAAACTCTGAAAAATAAATACTTCGACTCCTGTAACACTTTGTTATGAAGTGTTTAACTAGCTGATAAAAGTATCAAACATCCTAAAAAACTGTGTACCTAGTCAAAAAGTATCCTTAGTTTGATTTTTAAATTATATTTAGAAACGCTCAAATTATTGCCAATTTTAAAAGATATAACTTTGACAGGTAAATTTGTTACGTTCTAAATACGTGTGTATTAATTTCGGTCAGTTTTTGTACATGTCTTTTTTCACTTGTGTTATCTAGATCTGAGCGTGGCTGAGGTGGAGCAAACCAATGTTCTCAACAAAGGGAGTTACGTGGAATTATTCTTATACTGCGATTGACTATTCTTAATCATTTTAGTTAAAAGAAATAGCGTTTCTTTGCTATAAGCAAAGTCTACTGTGCTATACGCAAAATTATTGCATGTTATTTTTTGTTAATACACGTTATACTTTTGCAATTTATAATTTTTTCGTGTATCATTAAAGTATTTATACCGGCTACTAAAGCTTATCTAGCGATTGTAATGAATAAATAATAATAAAATAATAATAATAATAAATTAGTAAATAATAAGTATGTTATTTCACAAAATAAAGCTAATTTAAAACTAATAAAGTTTATAAATTGAACCAAAAAATATAAGTACCATCTTGGCGGACATTGTGAAAAAACAATTTTATTTTTAAACTCCTCAAAAGTACTCGTACTATTATGGGTACTTTAATAAAATCAATTTAGAATGATTCATCCAGCTGTACTAAAAAGATGCGTTTGCCAACAAACAGCATTTCATTAAATTATCATTAATGAAATCCAAAACTAATTATAAGTATAAAAACTTTTGCTTAAAGTCGAACTTGGCAGTGAGATTGCGGAAATTGAAAATGTCAAAATATGGGGGCTTGAATATACCACGGGGGAGTCGATTGCACACTTGATTAGTGTTGTCACCCAAACACGACGGACTCTCACAGTTTTTGTCAAGTTTTTTGACATTGGCGCTCGATTGATTCCGATTCGAGTTGCATTCAATCACAATGTATTCCGGTCATGGTCGTCAGAGGCGAGTGGTGTAGACAATCCCGTAACGGTGGCATGCCACAACGCCCTTCCATGTAAATTAACAATTCTTCCTGTGACGAAAAAATCTCATTGGATTTGTAAAACCCATTTCATTCAAGCTGCCAGACTTGTCTTGTTCATGACAGGTTGTAATTATGAACAGGATATTATATGAAACTGTGTTTAATAGCGGCGTTTTACAATATTTATTTGCTAACGTAATCAACTCTGCACAGTTTAAAGTCTCTGGTTTCGTTAAATATTGGTATTATGTAAAATTAATTACCTGTTTGCTAAAGAATATAAAACAACATTTAGATGCAGAAACACTTAACAAAACAGGCCGCAGTTTGGACGTTGGGATCTCAACCCCTGTGACTTAGAGAGCACGTAAAGCCGTCGGTCCGGCGACTGATCTCTCCCCGGTGGAGTCGGATAACCGTCTCATCTGATTGTGAAAGTAAGAGAATAGAGAGTGCACTTGTGTTCGTGTACACATTTGTGCATTATAATGTCTCCTGCGCTGTTTGCTGGTCTCGGTCTGATCCGAAATCAGCTAGGAGTACATCAATTCACGTTTTCATGAGCCTTGTCAACGATGTGAACATTGGAAAACCCATAGATCTCTGCTATTCAGTACTATTATTATAGAATTTAAATTCCATATAAATATAAAATTTTATATGGTTTTATACGCAAGTTTATGTGAGTGACCTCCGCTATCTAGCCATTTTTTTTTTTTTTTTAACGTGTGGAAACCCCCTCGGGCCGTCACCCCACCGGGGTTTACGGCGGGGTGGTGTGTCGGAATCGGACCGACTAAAACCACACGGTGTGCCACTCTGCGCCTGACATAGGAGGGACCGGGAACAGCTGTTATTACGACATCCAAATCCCTCCTAGCGCCTGCCCGCTCACACGGGCACCATCTGCGGATAAAACTCTCCTTTTAGGCGACGTACGGCACACGCGGACGTCACCTCCTCGCGGCTGGCCACTATAGCGGATGGAGGGGAAAACCCGACTCGTCCATCCGCGGCCACACTCAAGGCGGCATGAGACGCTGGTACGCGCGTCTCCGCCGCCCGGTACGCCGGCGGCGAATTGAGTCCGAGTGGAGGTCGTCCTCCCGGGCCTTCTCCGCCGCCTCCTTCCGCGAAATTACGTCTTCGCAGAAGGTTGTGACCGCGGTAAAACAACTGTCGCTACCGGCCATGGAGCGTATGACGGCCGGTAGCGAGAGATCTCCTCCAATAACTGCAGTAAGGACCCCACGCTGCGCCGCCCAAGCGGAACAAACCGCCAGCGTGTGCTGAGCCGAGTCCTCACTGCAGTCGCAGTGGTGACAGGCGGGACTCAATTCCCTCCTGGCGACCGAGTGCAGATACTTCCCGAAGCAACCGTGCCCGGAAAGGACCTGCGTCAGTCGGAAGGAAAGGGTCCCGTGCTGTCGCCCTGCCCACTCGGCGATGACCGGCTGGAGAGCCTCCACGGCGGCAAAGCCAGCACGTGGAGTCTCCAGCCGGGACGACCAACGAGCCATCGTGGCTAGACGAGCGGCCTCTCGCCACTCGCGTATCTCTTCGGGCGGGGGCCGTATGCCGCTACCCGCCCGGAAGTCAGCCGTTCGCCGATAAACTTCGGCGAGCACTTCCGCCTCCAAATCCCACGGGGGTGTTCCTGCCAAGGCGCACGCCGCCTCCGTCGATACGGTGCGGTAACCGCGTATGGCTCTAACCGCCAATATCCTCTGAGGGCGCCAGAGGCGAGCCCTATTCTGGGCGGTCAGAGCCGCTGCCCATACCGGCGCACCATACAGCGCCATTGACCGGACAACCCCCGTGTATAGCCGTCTCGTCGCGACGCTGGCTCCACCCAAATTAGGCAAAAGTCGCCCAAGGGCAGAAGCAGCGCCGACCAGCTTTGGAGAAAGCTGCCGGAAGTGCTCGTCGAAAAGCCACCTGCCGTCAAGGATCAGGCCCAGATACTTCATTTGGGCCTGAACCGGTACGAGGACCGAATTGACTACGATGGAGGCGCCGGCAGGTGGACCACGACGGGGCCCATGGAACAAAAGGGCCTCCGTCTTATCCAGGGCCACCCGCAAACCCAGCGCCTCAATACGCCCGACCACCAGAGAAACTCCCGTGGTGGCCAGGCGTGCCGCCTCTTGAAAGTTCACTCCCCGGGCCGTGACCAATGTGTCATCGGCGTAACAAATTACGCCCAGCCCGGGGGGGAGGCGACCTCGAAGGGCCCAGTCGCACCCCACATTCCACAGGAGTGGTCCTAGGACAGACCCCTGTGGAACACCGCACGACATGAGCCGTCGCCTCAGAACACCGCTTCGGTCCTCGTACATGACAGTACGCTCCTGTAGATAGTCTGCCACAAGCCGCCTCAGGTACTCTGGCACCCCGTGGTAGTGGAGGGCCTCCCTGATGCAGCTAAATGGCAGACTATTAAATGCGTTGGCTATGTCCAATGACACCGCCAACAGCACGCCGCCACAGCCCACCGCCTCTTCGGTAACGGTCCTCAGGCGCAACACAGCATCGACCGTCGAACGCCCCGCTCGAAAACCGAATTGGGCGTCCGACAGATCGGGGCCCACCTCGCGGAGGTGCCGGACGATGCGGGCAGAGAGTATCCTCTCAAACAGTTTACCCGCCTCGTCCAGCAACACGATGGGCCTATAGGCCGCTACCGATTCGGCTGGCCGCCCCGGCTTCCTTAATAGGACCAGCTTCCCGCTTTTCCAGCACTCAGGGAAGCGTCCGGACGCCAAGCTGGCGTTCAGGACCTCCCTGAGGCGATCCGACATGTGGTCGAGGGTTCGTGCCAATACTCGGGCAGGTATCCCATCTGGCCCAGGGGCGGTGTTCTTAGAGCGAATCCGTAGAACAACCGCCCCTATCTCCGATTCCCCAACGGGCGGAACATTGTCCTCGTGTCCCCCGCCGTCTGCGACTATGAAGGCCATCGACGGGGGTGTGTGCTCCACCCGCTGCGGGAAAAGGCCCTCGACCACTTCCTGCAGGAAGCTGGGCTGGAGTGTCTCTGTAAGGGGGGGGCCCGACGTGCGGAGCTTTTGTCGCGCCGCACGATAAGGGCGACCCCAGGGGTCACGATCGAGACTCTCCAGCATCTCCTTTCTCTTAACTTCTTTGGCGCGGCTGATGGCCAGCTTCAGAGTTTTACGTGCCTCTCGGTACTCTTCATGAAGCTGGTCCTCCCCGCCTTCTTCGCGGTGTCGCCGCCGACTACGAGTGTAGGACCTCCGGGCACGAGTACAGGCCGCGCGGAGGTCCGCCAACTCCTGGGACCACCAGTAAACCTCCTTCCGTGGAGGCCGACAACCTCGGATGCGGGGCATGGCCGCATCGCAGATTTGCGTAATTACATCGCGAAAGCGACCAGCCCCCATATCGACCTCCTCGGTCGGAGCCTGCGGAGACAGCCAAGAGTGAATGATGGCTGCCTCCTCTAGTAGGTCCCTGTTCAATTTAGCTACAGCCCACCGCGGAAAGCGAGAAGGACGCCGCGCCATGTGACCCCTTCTGGGGTCCTGGGACCGGGAGAGCTCAAATCGGATATAGAGATGGTCCGAGAGCGTCTCAACCTCTTCCAGGACACGCCAGTTCCTTACTCGTGCGGCGAGGGCAGGGGTAGCGAACGAAAGGTCCACTATCGACCCTCCCTGCTGTCGCACGCACGTGTTGGTGGAGCCCCTGTTTAGTAAACAGAGGCCCACCGAGGCCGCCCACTCCTCTACGGCTTCGCCCCTAGCGTCCGTCCTGGGGGAACCCCACGCAATGGACTTTGCGTTGAAGTCCCCCAGCACTAAGACGTGCCCAGACGTTAGACGCCGCATCGAGGTTTCCAAGTTGTTAAGGAAAACCTCGAAGTCGCTCAAACTCCGGTTGGGGGAGAAGTAAACACCATATACGGTGATTCCCCCCCACTCGGCAGCAACATATCCAGTGCCCTTGTCTCTTAGTGACAAGGGCGGGGAATGAGCCGCCGTGGAGCCGACGACTGCCACGGAACCGTCCCGGTCACCCAACCAGTTTGGACGGGGAGGAACGTAATAGGGTTCCGCGGCTACGGCAACACCGATCGACCACTGTGCCATGGTTTGCAGGAAGAGGTCCTGCGCTGCGGCACAGTGGTTCAGGTTCGTCTGGACCAAGAGGTTGGAGACTTGGGCCATTACTCGACCGTCTCTACAACCTCCTCCATGGGCGACGATGCCGGCGTGCGGACGACATCGGGGGCAGCCTGGGCCGACTGGCTAGCCCCCGACGCTTGTCGAGAATTGCGGGGATGTTTGCAACCCCCCTGCCCAATCTGGTGATTGGCGGGTTTGTTACCCGCCGCACACGCGGGGCAGTGAGGGGCGGCAGAACAATCTGCCGCCTTGTGCCCCGGTCGACCGCAACGGAAACATAGTCCGCTGCAATCAATGCAACTTACACACTTGGCGCGTGTGTGCCCCGATGCCAGACATTTGTAACATCTCATCGGTCTCGCCGCCAGGATTGTGATCCTAGCGCTCACGAAACCGACGAGAAGTCTGCCAGCGTCGCCCAAAATTTTGGCCGACGCTACGGGACAGCTCACCCACACTGCGCCAAGTCCTCCTAGACCGGGGCGGATGGTGCCGACTCTAATGTTGTCCGCGTTGCATCCCGTCTTCTCTCTTATTGCAACGCGGACATCTTCGGCCGTTATCGAATCGTCCAGGCCCGAAACGCGCAGCTCCGCGCACTTGGTAGGCCTGGCGATCTTTACACCATCCGTGGCCTCAAATATACCCCGCAGTTTATCGGCAAACGTATCCGCACTCTTTGCGCCTTCGGCACCAGGGAACTCGAGGACTCGAGCTCCTGTCTGGGCGAGGCGCATTCTGACTCCTACTGTCCCAAAATTATTCATGGCGAGACTGTCCCGGGCCCTCTTGAAAACAGCAGCATAGGACAGCCCCCCATTAGCCGCCTCCGGCGATACTGTAATTACTACAGCCGCAGTTTTAGGCGGCTGTAGTTTCCGTGGCTTCTTCTTCTTAACCACTACCACCGGTGGCGACTGCGGAGTCGATGCTGCGTCCTTGGCAGCCCTCCTATCGCGCTTTCGGGACTTTTTAGTCCCCCCGACTACCTTCCATCCATCGGTGGACGGGGCGGACGTGGAGGGGTCAGATGCAGGTGTCAGAGTGGGAAGCGGCGGGAACTCTGCCCTCGTTTTTGCGGCGATCTTAGGGCGGGTTTCAGTTGCAGCTATTTTTGCTACAGCCTTCTTTGTTGCCACTTTTGTTGCTCGACCTGACTTCGAGGTGGACGCAAGTGTTGCCGCCGCATATGACACTCGACCATCTGCAACGGGAAGTGGAGCCGGCTGCGACTTAGTCTTCGCCCTATCCGCTGCTAGTGATGGGCGAACTACGGGGGCCGGGGGCAGCCTCGCCTCCAATCCCGCGAGACGTCCGTCCAACATATGTCCCACTGCGTCAAGTATTTGGCGCAGGTGGGCATCAGAGACGTCATCAGGACCGTGATTAGGCGCCAACCGTTCTGAAGCTGGGCCCCGCCGCTCAGGGTGTTCCGTTTGTGCTCTAAAATGTGCAAACTGACTGTTGAGCTCAGACACCTGTCCCGTCAGGCGGTCGTTAGCCGCCTGAAGGCGAGCCACATCACCAATGAGGGTTGTGACAACCTCTGCGATTCCGCTATCTAGCCATGTCGCAACGTAGCTAACTTTAACTGCTCATAAACTGTGGAAGGTTCCACACAAATTCCCTGCTTATAAGTATATGTAGTTGCTTTTAAGATTCACCAGTAAGTATATACGAGGAGTGATCAACAAGTAATAATAATCAGGTACTTCTAGGGCGCACAAAAAACGAAAAAAAAATTTTTTATGTTTGCTTGTACTCCGGTTAGTTTAGCATTCGCCAGATCTGGCTTTTAGTGACTTCTATCTCTTTCCTCGGCTCAATGAACAAAATCAGGACAAGAAATTTGAGGACAATGGTGAAGTGATGGCCGCTGTAAAGACGTTTTTAGAGAGCCAAGACAAAGATTTTTTTCTGAGGGCATCATGAGTTTAGAAAAAATATATACTAAATGTGCTCGTGTTAATTTGTTAGGAGACTATGTTGAAAATAAGATATATTTTTTACTCTAATCATTGTTTTATATATTGACTATCATTACTTATTGTTCACTTCTCGTAAACGACTATCCTTTTGTTTAAATAAAAATATTTAAATAGTCTTATTATGTTGTTTGTTTGACATGTAAATATTTTTTTCAGTGTTTGGGTGTTTTCTATGTACAACATGTACGTGTTTAGAAAAAAAAAGGTATGTACATACTCCATCAGTCAGTCAAGTTATTATAGTACAAGCACTGCTTAGATTGAAACTAGATGGCGTAGTATTAAATGTCAGAAATGTATAAATTTATTTATATTCTTGAAAAAGACTAACATTTATCAGCTCTTAAAACTGCCTTAATCATCTTACAAGCAGGTTTATAATATGATTATGAATAATGTTCATTATAATGATCGAAACTAAAACACAGATCAATTAAGTAATAATACATTCGTCGACTAATTATGCGAATTGTATCAATTAATCAAAAGGATAAATGACTCAAAAGTCCAAAACAAATAAATAAACAAGCTTTGTGCGAATATAGCAAGCGCGTACCTTTTGCCGTAAAATAAAAGTTTGATTACATTTGTTTATCCCATAGTCACCATGCTGTACGTATGTGATTATGGAATTATTTTGTTATTTAACTTGTAATAACATGACACATACTCAATGGAATATGAGATACTGTAAATATTAGTCGTTTGTAGTTTCTACCAGCACGGATGTCGTAGTGGTCTAAAAGATCCTTTGATCGATTGTTTTCTGAGTCTGGGTATTATTTTTGCCTGTAAGTTACTGCGTGTTTGTAAGTTACTATATATTTTAAATATAAATATTTTATCTGGATTTAGATACTAGGCAAATAGTCTGATATAAGACAGTGTGTTTCTTACAATCGATAATTGCACAACATGGTGATTTAAGTGTAAAGCTCAAATACCAGATCACTACAAAGGCCAAAGGTAGGCTTGTAGGCAAATTAACTCATTGGCTGGTTGTAACAGTAACGCTCTCAGCATGCTGAACCTAGTCAGACAATCCTGAAAAAATGGGGTAAAAAGTAAATGAAAATTTCTGTAAAATCTTATATTATTGCCAGCTCTCTAAAATGAAGTACGGGATGCAAAAAATATGATAAGTGTTGTACGTGTAATACATATTGTATATGGTTGTCTACGTCTAGTCAAGCGTCAAGTCAAGCTCTGCTTAGTTTAGGAATAAATGGTATTGTATGGATGTGTCGCAATTTTAGTATTATTGTTATTATACACCTATACAAATACAAATAGTAAAATATGATCACTACACATGAATATTGCAAAAGTGCATCAATAGAATTTAAAATATTTTAGTTTGAAAGTGTAAGTACCTCGGGTAACGTACTACATGCTCTTGTCAGCTTAAAATGCTGTTGAAAATATGAAATTAATTACAAAGAGTTATTTCTAAATCCATGCTGCAATGTTTTACTTTACCACAAAGAGATCTGTAAAGAATTGTTTCACTACCAGTCAATGTTCCGCATCATGAGCTACTACAATTAAACACGTAGTGGTTTACTAATTCATTGCTCAAATTTACCTGCGGTACCAATCATTTACTCGATACGCTAATGTTTGGTCAATAATTGAACTTTTAATAAACATTCGACGGAGCGTATGAATTAAAACCTTATTTGAGAAAATTATCTGAGGGCCTGGTGTGAGTTTATTTTATATCTACGCGATCATCACGGATACCGCGTTTAGCATTTGTTTAAATTTCTTAGGCTTTTAAGTTTCTAGAGTGAATAAAATTACTTAACGGAGTAATAGTCTATGGTTGTGCAGTGAGACTAACATAACAGCTTGCCGCCAATAAAATAGGTTAAAGCAGGGCTGACAATAATTAAAAATTTATATATTTTTTAATATTTTGTTTTAATTTAATTAACTTTTAGTTATGCTTAGTATGGCTCATAAAATTAAATCTACCTACGTGTATTTCGTTTGTTAACTAAACATAGGATAAAGGAACGAAACCAAGAAATATTACTGTTTAACATATTAACAGTCATTCGGTCACTCGTGAATGATATGTATTACACAAGTTTTTACTGGCTATCGCAGTAAATGGTAGTTTATGTTCTTCAAGATTCAAAGGATCTCCATTGCAAATTTCATTACAACCGGCGCAGCCGTTTAGCAGTAAAAGCGTAACGGACAGATAGATACAAATATTAAACATTGCATGGACTACCGCTCCACGACCGTACCACGTAATACCGCTTCATTTAATTTAATCGTATCGTGACAATTTTAAAACTATTCGTTCAAATTCCTGAGTGTAAAAGACATCTATTTTAAATACTTTTCAGCAATTATGACAAGCGACAAATATTTGAGAAATATTCTAAAATGTGCATTGAAAAATAAGTATTCATTTTGTGTTTATGGCTTACTATTTACAATATTCTGGCTTCTACATAAAAGGCTGATGTATGCTGTCTCAGACTTTTATTTAGAATTATTTAAGATAATCTATCAGCCTATATATGTTTGTTCTATAACTCCAAAGGTTTGGACAGCGCACATCAAGATAGTTCACAGACGGTAGAATTTTTTTCCAGCTTACTTGACCATGTTTTATTATGGTATAAACTATTATACAGAAAAGTTTCATCCAAATCTGTTCAGCAGTTTCTACGTGAAAGGGCATAAAACATATTTATATTTTCACAAGCTTTTGCATTTACAATAATATATTAGTAGAATTATAGAAATAATAATAATAAAACTTTATTTGATAAAAACAAACATAAATGAGGATGGATATATGGATATTTGTAGCTCAATCAATTCAAAATGACTAAACAGATTGGTCAGATAATAAGGTCCTAATAGCACATAGGTTAGTTTTAATTAAGGTTAAATAAATTGACAAGTCAACACTAGAATAGAACTAAACAATTTTTCTTTAGAAAAACATCTTTTCTTTGCATTGTAAAATTTCTCTTATTTTATTTTATTACACATCTGGCAACCCTAAACACACGTCAATCGATTTTGTCGACATTCATTTATTGTTGGACCGTCGCCACGGAAAGTCGTGTTGAAAGTAAGAGCGGTCAAGCCTGCTTGTAATTAATAGGGTAATTAGCTGGTCAAGGACGTTTTGTACTCCTATATAGCTCTCAGAATCTCTGTCTTTTATAATAGTTCTACTTGATTATTTTATAAAAAAAGTGAAATTCAAAATGTTAAAAGTATTCATCATACAAAAGATATTTTTTCTGTATGAATGAATGTAGGTCTAATGCCACCCAGTGAACACAAAAGTTTACGTTGCGTTACGTTACAAAAATTTAGTTTAGACGGAGCTACACAAAGTTTATAACTTTTTTAAAAAAATTCCAATCTTAAATATTTGAAATTTAAGATTGGAAACTTTCACCTATTCGAAAATTTTTACCTGTGAATGAACTATTTTTTATAAACATCATATTCGTGTTCACAAAATTGTACTATGTACTAGATGGGAGTAGCTGATGATTTCTGAATTAAAATTACAATGTATCTTGACCTAGTTTTTTGTTACTTATTTCTACATAAAATAAATAAATAATAGTAAATAATATTTCAGGTATCTGACACACACCATCATCTACTCTCAAACTAAGCAGAGCTTGTATTATACTACGGGTACGAAACAACTTACAACATATTATACGTAGAAAACACTCAAACACCGAAACGAAGTTTTGTAGATCGTTCAAAGATTTGCTCTGACTCTAGAATCGAACCCGAAACCTCAAGCAGTTATATACGCAGCCACTGCGCCACCGGGGCAGTTTTCAAAACTTGAACGATTTCAATTCTTGAACTTATTAAGGGCGCGAAATATGATCAGAAATGCGTACTAAGAGTCTCTTATAATATTAACATATAAAAGGACTATTCGGATTAATTTTAAATAAAACAAACTTTAAAATTTAATTGCTACCAATCGTAATTTATAAGTAACTTTTACATCAAATGACCAAATAAATTCCTTATATTCAAAACCGGTTTGTTAGGGTCACGGCTGAAGCCCTTCTAAATCGTATGTTCCGTATTTGTCCCATTTAGAGTTTTTACGACTTTTCGTTGTGAACTTTTTGGTCCCTAATTTGTTTCCCTCCCACCGAGTCCTTGATACCGAAAAGCCAGTTTAAATAGCATTTAAAATAACGAAATAACTTTATTGTGGCTTTGGTTTAATTTGGAAAATATTTGAATTTGGAATTTGATTTTATTTATTTTAGAGCAGAATGTGTGGCTTGAAGACTTGTTTCGACAAGAAGTTTATAATTAAAATCCAATCATACTGTTTATATGTAAATAACTACTGTTTATGTAAACAGCTTTGATGTATTTAGGTGAATCACAGATTATATTCCAAATATAAAACTTAATGATCGACCTCTACGAAGAGAAACCAACAAATTATTAAAATTACGTTCAATTGAATGCAAAATTTTCCATGATTATTTCTTTTTTTAAGAACAAATTTCACTTAATGTTAATTCGTATTCACATGTATTTTGTTCTAATAAAATTAAATTTCAACACACAAATTACTGACGTAATTGGCACAAACATTAAAAAGGCTGTATGTGCATTTGCAGCATCGAGTTGCTAGCTATTGAAGCTAAACCAACACCTTATAGAAATAGATTAGTTCAACTATGCAATTTACTAATGATATGGTCTTTAAAACTTGGTTCCTAAATTAGTCCTATATTAAGAACGTTACATTAAAACAGATTAATTTATCATATAATTTAAAAAGAAACTCAACGTATTTTAAAAATTATGATTTTATCTTCAAATATTAGTATGTAATAAGAATTTTATGAGCCGCTCTTTAAGAAGATCGTAAGATTTTATAATTAGTATGAAAATATTTTGTGTGGTGATAGATTAAGAAATCAAAAACCCGCAGTATATTTTCCCGTTGGTATCGTAAAATCTGACCAAGGGAAGTACTGCAAAGAGACGGAAACAAACTCTACTCACCCACCTTTCCAGCTTGATAAAAGGCCATAAACTCCTTTTTAATGAAAGTCCTATGTCCAGCAAGTGAACAAGTAACGGCTGTTAAGTGTTTTACGCTATGTACATTATAAATTTATGTATTACCTATAATAACGCCCACTGCTCACTAACCAGTCAGTATCCGGCAGGCTATACAACGACAGATCAAATTATACTGGACAAAACATGACCCAAAAAAATAAAACTTAATAAGTTCTGTTCGAAATTTAATCACTAAGCAATTTGTAATAATAATTAATCTTTGTCGTTTGATTGACCTTAATTTATGTCATTATAAACATGAATTTATATGAGTTCTATTACTATCTTGATGTATTATGTAACTGAACTAAAATCGTAAGCTTGTCCGCATTCTGCGTCTGTGGCGCAGTGGTATCGTATGCGACTGCTGTGCTTAACGTTTCAGGTCCGATTCCCAGATCGAACGAAAAGTTTGCATGATCTGCAGACATTTATTTCGGAGTTTGAGTATTTTTTATGTATATTGTATATACTTTTACAAAAAAAAAAGTATTTATGTATTGTCTAGTACAGATAGTACAAGCTCTGCTTAGTTTGGGACTAGATGATCTTGTGTCAGACGTTCAAAATATTTATTTATTATTTATTCACAATGAGTATGGTGACCATCACTCTTGGATTCTACTCAGGCAGAGTAGAGTCACTTTGGTAGGCCTTATATTAAAACAAAAACTTTGTAACCCTTGACAAGTTCTTGAATTGTTTTTGATCGGCACGAACCCAATCGTACACATTGCAATTTTTAAGTGCTATTTTTTTTAATCATTGCATTAAGTTTATAAAGTAACACGTAGATTCAAATAAACATTAAATTAGGTATATAGTAATATGAATGTATATATTTGTTAAATTTATTTTTTATTGTGGAATTTTGACCATTGACTAGTAGAATCAGTAATAAGTGTAGGTAGAACGACTAGCTGTCTCTACTAATGTAAATTGTACTCATAATTACTGCACTAATAATAATAACCCCAGTGTATTCTTAAATATATTATTTGAATTATTTAATTCGACAGCTAACTAGAAAGGTTAGTGTGTTCAACCAATAAAAAAAGTTAGTGTAGGTGTGTATAAATAAGTGTGAGTTCAGTTCACGTACAGCGAACACAATTATTCCAAATACAGAATATATAGAATTGCGTGAACGCAACAAAAGGGTTGTTTGAAGCTCTGGGAAACGATCCCGAGGTAATAAGGAAATCGTTGGAGCTTCGCACGAAAATAGCAGCGGCGTGAGGGCAACACCCTCATCGGTAGCTTTAATCATTATAGTCTGTTGTTATTAGTTCAGATCCCATACAGTTGGGGTTTTTCAATACAAGCATTCGCCTTGAGGCATCTGTGTTGGTGGTATATCTAAAATATATTTAGCTAAGTGAATTTTTCACGTTACGTTAAGTGACATAAAAATTTGTTTGCAATAGCTTCTAAAAAGAGTTTTAAATATTTTTTTAAATACTTAGATATTTGGACATTTTGACACAGAACGGCATCTCAGCATTCAAGGATCATTTAAACTAACCAGAGATAACTATACTGACTGATAAAATACTTATATACTTTTGTTTTTGTAAATATATAAACGTACGAATAGTACAAAATACTTAGAACAGTTTTATTTTAAATCTATAATTTAATTAAGAAACTTTTTTTAAACACTTATCTAACTGAAATTTAAAGATATTTTTCCTCTTTTAGATGTCTTAGTGTTCATTGTGCTGATTGCTTCTTTCACCTAACGGTTAGCATATGTGACTACCAATCAAGATTTTGCCGTTTCGATTCTCGATTCAGGCCAAAAGTATTATTGGATTTTTCTTACAAAAAATTCTTAACAACAGCCGGGAGTATGGAAGTTTGGTGGTGTTACACGCCTATGTCTCGGAAAGCACGTTAAGCCATCAGTCCCGGTTGCCATGAAAATATGCTGACAACAGGTTAAATAACCTTCCTGTGCAAATCAGTTAAAGCCTGGAATTCATTTCCAGCGCACGTGTTTCCCTCCCCCTACGATCCCGGGTCCTTTAAGCGAGGCGTGAAAAAACATCTCACTAGGCAGCCATGGCGTGGATTGCCGTACTGCACTGTCTTCATTCGCAATGAGTACGGCGACCACCGCTCTTGGATTCTATTCATGCTTTCCATCAGGCAGAATAGAGTCACTTTGGTAGGATGCTACAAAAAAAAATCTAGTAGGTGATACCAAAATAATCTTGAGAATAATAAGGGCTGGGTAGAAAGAAGAAATTGTCTTATGTCGTAGAGGAAAAGACAATTGAGTCTGCTTACCTACTTTTTTTTAAATTTCAATTAAAAATTACGCTTGAATTAATAATTATAACCGATCTTTGGATGTATTACAATTCTGACATGTTTAATATTTATTCTGAGCTAGCTAATTATGGATTTTGTTCAAATAGTAATACTTATACTTCGTAAAGTTCACGATTTTTTCATCTTTTCATCCAAAAGAATGTAATTACTTATTCACATATCACATCTTTTCATTTACCTTTATCATATTATATGCATACTTAGTGTTCTGTTTAAATTATCTCGGCTAAATTCAGGTTAACAACCTAAATAATATACCCATACAATTATAACTCAAGTGAACCTAAACCCTCAGCGAAATGTAAAGGGTATCACCCTTCCTCGTGTGATGTAAGGTGCGCCCACAACAAACACATCTAAATATAACCTCCATTTGTAGATTAGACCTTTTCTCTATCTCGTTGTTGTTTTAAGAATATATCCAAAGCTTTAGTAATTCATCTAGTAGGTGACGGTGTATTAAAAATACACAACAATAATGATAAATAAAGTCATTAAAATGAATACATTATAAATTTATGAACTTTCAATCACTTTAAAATACCCATATAGAATATCCAGGCCTGGATGTCGTAATAACAGCTGTTCCCGGATTCCTCCGATCTCAGGCACAGAGTGGCACACCATGTAATTTTAGTCGGTCCGATTCCGATACACCACGCTGCTGTAAAGCCCGGTGGGGTGTCGGTCCTAGCGGGTTTCCACACGTTAAAAAAAAAAACAAAAAATATAGAGAATACCCATACACGTCCTATGTACATGCAGTGTAGTGCAGAGAGTTATAAATTACTAAATAAATTTAAAATAGAAACTCAAATGTAATTCAATTACAGAAATTTTAAATACTTGTAAAACTAATGTAACAAAAACAATTATAAATATATGTATTGTATCAGTAACAAATTTCGTACAAAAGTTATCATAAGTGAACTAGAAAGCCAAGGTACCTCCGGTAATTAAACATTCTCTCAATTTATGTGCTCTCAGTGACAACTTCAATCACCAATAAATGGTCTTAAAGGTATGAATAAATTTGATACATCGATACACAATCTATAAATGCAAGTGAAACTGCAATACGACAATTACCGTTTAACTCCGTATCTGCTTTTGTCGATGTGATGGAATCGTCTAGCGGTACATAGCCAACAATGGTGTCGGTGCAATTTTTATTTAACGATTAACCGACAGCATTAGAGATTACTTCAGAACATTATTACGTGATTTATTTCCTACACAAGTATCTTACTATAATTGGAACACTTTGCTATTACAAATCCATTATGGTCGACTTACAATCTACGTGTACAAGAATACTCGATGTTGGAACTTATCACATTAGTGTTAACTTAGTACTAGCATTCGTCATATCTGTTGAAGAGTAGGTCTCGTAATCTACCAAGAAAACATGTACACTTTACATTTCCCAATTACGACTACGAGTTTTTTCCACAATTACATTTATTGCTAGCACTACTAGCTAGAGGGGCTGGTAGGTCAGTAGTAACTGCATAGGTACACATTGCAAACTTAAGGCATCTTACCCAGGTCAGTCTTATAGATGGGTGACCATTCTTAAGACATTTAGAGCCTTCGTGCCTCAGAGAGCACGTGAAGCCGTCGATCGCGGTTGCCATACGAACATTTTTGGCAATGGTTACGGCTAGATGGAGTTAATACTCCAACTATGATAAAGTGCGATAACAGTCTTTTACAGAAATTCGAAGTCGCATAGTACTTGTATTGTTGAGGTCTGATGGGTGTCAATCCTAGTATAAAATCGAAATATAAACGTATTGTTGTAGATTTAAAGTCGATTTTAATTAAAAATAAAAAAAAAGGAGATGGTAAGACTCGAAGAAAAAAACATTGCTAATATATTACTGAATAATAATACGACCAAAAGCTTTTTTTAAATAAATTCAAAACTTTATGCACAATATACAATAGTTTACTTAATGCCAATATCAACATAGAATATAAGTTTTCAAACTTCCAGGCAACAGCCAGTTCGAATTACGGTACAGTATACGACCCTGAACTTCTCAAACTTCTGAATTCATCCATATTAGCAATGTTTTCTAACTACTTTTCCTTACATATTGAACTTCCAATTTTCTATTTACTTTCTAAATAACCCGGATGACAGCAATAGTCTTGACCCTTATAACATTACTGAAACTAAAAGTATAGTTAGCGAAGTATGGGCTTCAATTAACCTCTGTTTACCGCTTTGAGATTAAAAACTTAAGTAAATATATGTAAACTTTGATTCGTTTGATTGAACGTGGACAACCTGTCAGTGGTTATTTTGATGTCTTATTTAAAAAAGCGATATTGTCATAACCACATGACAATTTAGTTTTTTTTTGCAATGACATTGTTGTTCTATAATACGTTTCAAATAAGGTACTTTATTTTTTATTTCGCAGTTACCAAGACAGGGTAGGTTGTGAAGTACAATGATGTAACATTCTCGGACGTCAATAAAATTAATGACAAATCATAGTATATGATAATTTTAGACAACTTATTGTAGAATCAATAAGTGATATGTTTATTTGAACGCATTTCGCTTAAAATCGTGGCAAAAGTCATTGACATAATGTGACAATTTCTTCTTTATATTTAACATTGATTGCACGGTTGGCCTAGTGGTTTCGCCACGCCGCTCTCTACAGCGCTGAGTGTTGTGCGTTCAAATCCCACATGGGATAACACTTTGTGTGATCCATAAATTGTTGTTCTGAGTCTGGTTGTTCTTTGTGTCCGTTTCTTGTATGTTTGTAAAGTCCTCCGCAACACAGGATTTATTCTTAGTGCGGGCGTTGTCTTTTTAAAGAAAAATAATCCATTCCTACCACGTTGTACTATTATCAGTTCGAAATGTATTGCTCAAACTATTTAATAATTATATAGTAGTATAATAGTTAAGAGCTAAGCTCAATTGGTAGAAAATATTCATTAATACATAGAAATCTAAATCGAGAAGTGGTAAAGATAGTTCACATACAATACTCGCTGTTCTGAGTAGCCATTAGACTATTATGTACTGTGAAACGTAAAAAAATGGAAACATAACTATGAAATAAACAATAATTGAACTGTTGATCTTATGATTAGTGACAAAAACTACCAAGTCTGGACAAATACTCTGAGTGATGAGCACGTTTATTTGTTCTGTGTCTATGTGTACTTTATTAGTACAGGATTACTTGTACTTTATTTAGATATAAATATGTTAATCTGTGGTCTGTTTACTAAGGTATGTGTTAAATATGCGAAGTTATTTTTATCGTGAAACGCACGTAAAACGCGCTTATAACACAGAAATTAAATATCAACTTAAATGTCTATAAACACTATTATTGTAACAAATGAAAGCTTAAAATCAGCTTACCAGTAACGCCACAAGATTGTCAAAATTCAATATATTATAATATACAATGCGAAACTAACAAATAGTCGAACTTGCTTGAAGTTTCTGTTTAATACAAAGTTGGTAAGGTTTTAACAATAGTTCGCTGATTAATAGTGCAGCGCTTTGAAAGTTTGCCAAGTTCTGAAATTCGCGTAAGTACTTCAACACCAAATCAGTTCCTTTGAACTTCACAGTAAAGGGAGGTTTGTGTGACCCATTTAATACCTCCTTATTACATTAGATTTGCTCTTAAATATTAGATTCGTTTATAGATTAATAAAAACTAAATGCTACTGAAGAAAATGTTTTACAATTTTGTTGATTAATTTTATTTTTTATCCATAAACAATTAGTTTTGTTTAATTTTATAACTATAACATTTATTACTAGAACTTATCAATCAAAAGATATTTGTGTTAGTATGCAGCTAATAAAACTGAACAAGTGAAACTTATATTTTTTGTTTATTTTATTTATAACTTTATGCAAAATGTTTACAGAGGTTGACTCAATGTTAAAAGCATTTTCTACCAATCTACCGTAGGGTGATAGAGAAATGAGTGAGAGTAAGAGTCTCGGGGCTATGTCCTTTAAATAAGATGATGATGATGATTATGTGAACACATAATGTAGAAATATGTACATAAATGAATATGACATGTACGTATTAATAATTAGTTTTCTTGTAGTGAAGGATTTATGATACGGAGGGTGGATACTCCTACTATTCATCCCATGGGCATCTAAAATTCGACTTGTAGTAGTGAAAAGAAAAGGACAACTTGAAAAAAACCCTCTTTTTTTACGTGTGGAAACCCCTACGGGCTATTAACCCGGACTTTGCAGCGAGGTGGTGTGTCGGCATCCGACCATCTAAAACCACACGCTGTGCCATCTTATGCGAAATGTCGTTTTCGCAGAAAGTTGCAACCGCGGTAAAACAGTGTGTGATGGCCAGTAGCGAGAGATCTCCTCCAGTAACTGCAGTGAGCAATAACCACGCTGCATTACCCAGGCAGAACAAACCACCAGCGTGTGCTGGATCTATGCACCCGCAATAGTATGATAACGTAATAAGCATAGAAACGTCCTCGTAAACATCCGTGCTTAAAATAATTTTAGAATGTAATCATAGACCGAAAAAATTTACTGTCAATACTTATACACAATATAAATATATAGTCACTATAATCTCAGTAATATAAATCGAAAAACATTTCAAAGAAACAAAAACCTAACGAATGAAAGAGAGTAAACACTAATTGTTTTCCTGAAGGTAAAGTAAAATTTGACGGCAGTTCTTCACATGACGATGGAATTGTAACATTCATTAACAGAATTCTAAGCTGTTTTTTGTTCCATTTAAAAGTGTATGCAAATCTTATGAACTATTTTACAAACGAATAGAGAAGTGATAGAGTGATCCTAGTGAGTATTTTTGAAAAAATCCGGCGTTACTTTTGAAAGAACGTGATATTTCTTCGCATTAAAATCTTAAACCGTAAACAACATTTTTTACATTAATAAGCCAGATATCTATTCTTTTCTCAACTAATACTATTAGGACTAAAACTGAAAAAAACGTAATAAAACCTTGTTGTTTAAATTTGGGGGTTTTCTATTGATGTATGTGGTGACGATCTCTATGTCATATTTTGTACGCCATGTTTCACAAAATAGGTGGACACTCAGTGTTTACTGCGATGGGTATAACCCAGCCCAGTCCCGATTTTTAGTGTCCACCGTGGCAGTCGACTTGACACCGACAGCCGCAGTTACCTATGATAAGTAACTAATATTTGATATAAACCTTACGTTATAAACAATATTTATATCAAAATGAGTTTCGTGATAGTATACCTAATCTCCCATTCTTAAAAATCTATCATCAATTTTTTAATAATACAAAAAAAGAAGAAGATAAAGCAAAACAAATAGTATGACTAGAAAAACAAATAAATACAGAAGTACCATTTTTAAAACAATAAGTTAAAAATTGTCATCATACCGGGACACACTAGACTGGCTACCCGGAATATAGGAGCATCAAACGCCGCACCACTTATTTTCATGGGTTATAATCCTAAAGGTAAGTAACTATGATCATAACTTGTTGATGTTGATGTTCTAGAATGTATTTTCTTAATTTGAATTTAAAGGAGAATATTGTTTTAAGGTCCTTAATTGTCAGTGTCATAAGACTCCGTACGGTGACGGATAAAAAATACAGAGCATCACTACCCTCATTCATCCGATGGCTGTCGTAAGAAGCAACCAAGGGAACAAATAAGGACATGAATACAAGAAAAAAGAGAAGAAGAAATAAATCCGATATCAGCCCGTCTTGTCACCGTGGTATAGTGGACCTAAGCGTCATTTCGAAGTAGTGGTTTCTGTCCAGTAGTGGACTATTAAAAGCTGTGTGATAACACAACACTCTGGTCTTTCATCTCAGGCATCTATAATATATAATAACTGAAAGACTGATGCACTGTTAATGTCTAAATTACTAGAGTAACATAACATAAATATACGCAGCAACCTCGAAAAACTAAGATTCCTCATCGCCCATAAATACGAGATAAAGGTATGTTGATCGTCCGCCGTTGTCACATCAGTGATTTAAAGGGCAACACTGATATGTGTCGCAAATATTGTGACGACCTAATATTTATGTACATGAGTACCAAGATCTACCTTCTGTTCTAAAGCACAAAGTTCGAAATGGCTTAAGTAGTTTGTCGCAACGGACATTTATGCAGGAAACTAAATGCACTGACTGAAGCGACAATGACAGGAGAGCTATTACGTACAAAACTAGTTCTAACTAAGCTTTTAACTCGTTTGCTCTGACTTTGCCGTGGGAAAATATAATTTATTAGGATGAAGCCATAAGTATCAATTTTTTAACTTAAGCATTTACACACATAACAGTGGCATATGTGTCATACTCATTTGATTAAGAAGTCTTTTCTAGTACTTTTATAAACAATATTAAAACTTATTCTACATAAGGTTAAACTAACGGAAAATAGATTTTTGTTGAAATTGAAGTGGTAGTAAGTATCTACCCATATGCCACAATTATTATCTACTGGTAACCTAGGACAGACCAGTAGATATTGAAATTAACACACCTATTTATCATGTTGATCAAGATAAAATCTCCAACTCCATTCTACCTCTACTCTACAACATCAGTACTCGATCCTGAAACTCGATTCCTCAAAACCAATATGGTAGTGTGACAACGACTTTTACCACAGTGCTTTTTTTTAGATTTTTGCATGCAAGAATATGAATGCAGAGTAACCTATAGTTTAAATGAACCTAATTATTACCATTGATAAGTTACTTTAAACTTTCTTCAAATTTGTTGAAAGGGCACGGATTAATCTTATTATTTTTTCACTGACAACTTTCTCTTTCTTTCAGGGAAACTTCCTCTGTTGCATGGGACTTTATAAACATTCACGAAACGGATATAAGTGGATCAATTTGTGGCACAGGCAAAGCCTAGTCCCATGTTTGAATCGAACCCACAACACTCATCACAGTAGGAAGTGACGACGAGAATGCTTAAACCACTACGCCATATTTGTATTCAAAACAGTGAGCAAAGGAAAGACCCATGACAACAAGTCATCCATAAACAAGTATGTAGATAAGTCACGTTACTTAGGTCGTCACCCCAACCATATAAGGAAATAGGTTAGGTCTTTTCACATTTGGGATAAACAGTTCTCGCTAAAGTCCCATAAAAAACTGTCACCCGAACTCTGACTGATAAAAGATCAAGTAAGATTTGAGTCTACAGTGCAGTCGCCATTAGCCTTTGAACAGAACCAACATGATTTCAACTAAAATAGTCAAGTCTAAATAGGGGATCGGTTTGTCGTTTCAATGGCATTGGTTTGTTGCTGTTGAGTGAGGCGCTTGTTTAGACATAGACTACCCTGCGGGCAGCGTCTATTGCTGTAGTAATCGATATATTTGAAGCTCAACATTTTGTTGATTGTTTTTGATCTAGATGTCATCTTAATATTTTTATTGTTTTTGTTTAACATTCATCAGATTTACTACTTGTACTAATTTGATGCATTGAAAAATGGGTACCTCCGTGTAATAGTTACAGTGTAATAGTTACTCCGTGTAATAGTCTACAGACAAGGCACATGATAAATTCATAAATAAATTAGCTTCTAATGAAGTAAGTAAGTCTAGACAGGTTAGGTAACATGTAAACTATCAGCAGGTATCCGTTAACAACATTACGATGCATAATGAAACGTATTAGAATCTAATGCAGAAATACCAGATAAAACGAAAATGATCAACAAATGTACTATTATCAAATTTTTTTTTTTAAATACCGTCACTTTTATATTTATTAAAGAGTATAATTCTTGTTAAATATAATAACACTTTCTGTCAGAATTCTATTCACGTAGAAGGAGCGAGGATTTGTAATCATAAAAAAACCATATCTTATGTCGTTAACGTTCCTTCTTCACATTGTTCTCATCAATTTTTTCTACAATTTTATTAAACTCTTCTAAGACAGACCTCTATCATATTTTCCATTCGCCACAGAACCTCTTTAACCCTGCCAAGATAAATAAATTAACAATGCTGTGCATTTAATTTTGTATAATATTAATTAGAGCGTTCATCAAGAAGGAATGATGAAAAAGAATGATTCATTGACATCTATCTCTGTTTGTAGTTAGCCAGTAAATGGTGACAAATATTTAAATTAGAGTGAACTATGCATACATTTATAATTACTCTATACTGTTCAAATAGTTTATTTTTAAAGTGAAGTAAGTAATTGTTTTATAACAAAGTACATTCTAACAAACTGCTTCGATGGTGTAGTGATAGCATAGGTGACTGATGTGTAAGATGTGCAAATATTTTAGTTTGAGTGTTTTTTATACATATTATGTGTATGTTTACAAAAAAAAAAACAAAGTGTTTATTGTATTTAAATCAGTTATCTAGTACCCATAGTACAAGTTTTGCATAGTTTGCGATAAGATGGGTGTTGTGTGAATGTGAAAAAAAACAACGACCTCATAATATTTATTTAAACCATATAGTTTTAGACATTTAGAGAATAGACCCCCTATTTCAATATCAGTATGTTTACCCGTCGAGTTTGTTCGTAGCTTTTGACTGGTCATCGTCGTGTCACCTAAAGGCATGTAGTCAACTACCGCGTCATGCAAATAGTTCTTTCGATCTAGTTTTTGTTATTTTACTTGAGAAGTTTTTGCTATACAGCTAAACTAATATTCTGTTAAGGTTTTTTATTTATGTTTACTGAGAAATCGGATTTGTTTTTGTTTCAGTACAAGAAATCAAATGCCAGAGGTGTAGATTACTATTTTAAATTTACGGTTCTAATTAAAGACTTTATCTAATATTAACTACGTCCATAACATTGGTTTCCTGAGCATTAATTTAGGAATGCTTTTTATGGTCACAACTTTACTCTAAATAGCGTCATCTTAAAAGATCGTAAAACTCCGATTTAGGATATCACTTACAAAAAGTATTTTTAAATTGAATTGTGATGTACCAAAATTATTGGAACCATCGTTTACAGTACTTGTAGTCAATGGAACTGTATGTTAATAATACGAAGCGGAAGTTTTATAGATAGTAGAGCCACGCTGATTCTAGCACGAACGGGCCAGCTCGGCCAGGGCATTACTACCCTCTCGCAGAAGATCAACCTAAAAAGACAGCACCCGTGCTGTCATGTTTCGTTGGTGAGCCAAATACTGCCACGATGACTGTCATGCCTTTTAGCGGTGCGTGAAAAAGCACCTCACTAGGTCGCTATAGTGTTGGTCATCATACTGCATTATTCACATTTGCAATGAGTATGAAGACCATAACTCTTGTTTCTATTCATTTTTTCTATCAGGCGCAGTAGAGTCACTTTGGTAAGTTTCTAATATATATAAAAAAAAAGGAAAATTGCAGTTGTGGTAACGGTAGGGCAGAATAGAATTCCCTCAGACATATAATGTTTGTATAAAACCAAGATATGTATATTCATAAAATTCTTACTTCCTCTATTAAACAATACGTGATGCAAGAAACTACTGTTTTGTAATCTTTATTATCCTTAAGTAAAGCATAGAAAGTCAAAAACCGCGTCAATAACTCAATTTACCGTTATTTGACTACATTTGTATAAAGGTTGTATAACAAAACTCTGTTTAAGCTTATCTGATGCAGGTCAAACGTCTAATGGAAGTATGAGATCATTTTAACGCACCATTGTTTCTATAACTCAGAACGAAAATTATTACATTATACATGATACTTTCGAGGCTTAAGTGTTACACATTTAGACTTAATCCATTACGTTTTTTCTTGTGCAACAGGTAGAAGTATTGGCATTGAATAAAAGAAATTTCCTGATTTAATGGATATTTTTGAAGTCAAATCAACAACTAATGTAACAGCAAACTTAGGGATACGTTCACAAATCACAGGCTCCACGTTTTCACCGTAATGGCCTGGGGGTCTCAGTTTAAAGCTCTGTATTTTGTTTTCCTTATTTACTTCACTTTTGCTATGACTAAATAACATATCAGTGTGGTAAGAACGCGATGATACGTCCATGTAGTACTCATTTTTATTATTTATTTAAGAGACGATTGTGTTAAAACATTACAAGTCGTTTAGAAACTATGTATATATTTAACACTACAATTTACTGAGCGAATGCCCCTTTTGTGTAGAAAGTGGAGTTTATAGTTTTTAAATCTACTCGTATAACTGAGTAATCCCTACCCAATTTTTCAGTTTTCTTTGAGTATCTATATACTATCAACAGCCTTTAACAGTCCACTGCTAACATAGGCCTCTTCTTAACAAGGAATCTTTGACCTACCAAACCGCGTTGTCCAGCGATATATAGAATTACGTTATATTATCGTAACAATCGACATTTTGATATGAGTACAAGTTTGCAAGCACAATTGTCAAATTACATAATAAAAAATATTAGGTATCCATGATACAATACAAAAACATCATGAGTTTAATAGTACCTATTATTTTAAAATTGTGAGAAACTGTGTGTATAGAGTATTGGAGTAGGTCAAAAGAGAAAACATGGCATATGAACACTACATATGAATCATTTTATATTACAACTTCCCGTACAAGTTGATTAAAAATAGATGAAAAATAATGGTTTAGTAAATACGAAATTTTCAGTAATAATGAAGGTGAGGAACGCGTTGGCTCAAATGAGCTGGTTCGTTCGCTTCTCGGAAACATGGTGATAAGCAATCCATTTGTTTCTTATCAAAGTCTAAGTCTCCTCTCCTTTGATTCTAGAGAGAGGATTCGAAGGGCAGCAATGCACTTAGTACTTTTGCAGATGTCTTAGGTTACACATGAGATAAAAAACTACGTGATACCACCAAAGTCTGCATATTCTATGATTTATTATGGAGTCGTAATACGTTGATTTGATACAATCAAAATTGATACAAGCCATTAACGCGTCACTAGCTTTGTAATTAATCAAAACCCACAACACAGCTTGCGCATGTAAAAATTCAAAATAATTTAGCGTCAATACCGAGATAAAGTCAGGTATCATTACAATAACTATAAAGTTGTCAATATGTTTTTTTTTGTACTCTAACATTATATGCTTAGTACTTAAATATATTCGAATAATACTAAACATGGTTTATACTTGTCACAAGTAATAAACTTAAATAAGAGTAGCGCCTAAGCTGTCATCAACTGAACCATTAGCAGCCTATAATAGTACACTACAGGGCATAGTGACCACGTTGACCAGACGGGTTGGTATTGGGTTTGAGTGAAGTTTAATTGTCAGTTTTGCAGTACTATTGTCAGTCACTAGCGAGCGCATCAGCGACCTCAACAACGTTGTTCCTAGGCCTGACTAGAGTTACAAAGTCGTCGCTGAAACTGGGTACGGCTGTTAGGCTACAAAGGATGTACTCCTAGTCGATATCAGCCACGACAGCCAATCGCAACGAAGACCAGTCAACGGCACCGGAAATATTATATTACAAAAGGGTGTGCGCAAAAACAGATGCACTCTCTGTTCCCTCACTCTCACAACCCGATAGGACGGCTTCACGTGCTCTCCGAGGTGCGAAGCTAAATATTTCTGTCACCAAAAAACCCGATAATATCCAACCCAAACCCGAGATCTCTTGATTGGCAGTGGCATATGCTGATCGCTAAACCAACGAGGCTATATATACTCGTATGTACAGAGTTACTGGTAAAGTCGACCTAGATGTTTTAAGGGCTTGTACTAGCCTTTATTTCTAATAGATTTCATCTTGAAATACCATATCCTAAGCCTAACCATTTTTGAGATATCGGCTTTTTAAGTTTCTTTTATTAAAATTGGAAAAATTTTGTCTAGTGTCTTGGAAACTAACGTCTACACTTTCTTTTATTTTCATCCCCTTATAGGCAGATAAACTCTAAAAGATCTATTATTTATATTATTAAAAATGACAGTTTTCAATTCAGTATATTGAGTCTGAATAGCATTATTGACACCAACATTGTCTCGCATTTTGACACCCGTATCAAAATAATACGTAATATGACAGGTACGAGTAAGATGAGAAAGGGTAAATGTGAGACAATACTCGTTAGACAGCCTCGTGATAGTCGCCCTGGAAATCACGTACAAAATTGGATTGTAGGGATGTAATTATTTCTGATAATGGAATATCAGTTTTCAAAATAGGGAATTGGTAGGTACTAATTACATATACTAAATCACATTAAGGTTCTATGTAAACATAGACAGTAGCTATTACTGTTACAGATACACATAAGAGTCACTTTATCAGGAACTAAATAAAAAAGATATGCTTTTATGACAATCAAAATATGTATTTGTATGATTAATATTGTTTTAAAAAAATTTTCATCCAAACAAAACTGCCGTAAGTACAACTAGTTAGCTTTTATAACCTGTATAGAATCTCAAAGCAATCCAAGTCTACAAGTAGCTAAACAATTCCCATACGAAAACGATGATATATGAATAGGAATACGGAGGGCAACTTCGCTACATCAACATCATCTAAGACGCTACAGCACTCGTACAATTCATATTGCATGTCCAGTACTGCGCCGCCCACGGCGAGTCCGTATACCACGCATTCGAGTACTATACCCTCATTAACAAAGGATCTAAAGACAGTAAACCGTGCACGATAAATAACGGCTTATTTCTTCGACCAACGGTCCATAATTGATTGAATATAGGGGTATACTTATGGTGAAAATTATGATTAAGAACAGAATCCACTGGCATAATACAAAAATATAAAACAATTGCAAAAACATCAACAAACGGATAGACATACCACGACTCTCCTTACCGAGTCAAGCTGTGACCTCTGCTAACAAACAATGGATAGTATTACAATACACGGCAAATGAAAACATATTTTTACACGTTAGTAAATTTATTATATTATATGCTTGCTGAAATAATAATATCTTTTTTAAGAGATTAGATGTAAGGAAACATCTTTTAAGTCTTTTGCAAAGAATTTCAACTTGTACCTGAAGTAGTACCATAATATTATATTTTTTTTTTTTATTATTTCAATTTTATTATGTTTACTGATTTTTTTATATATATTTAAAAATGTGATCAATAAGTGTATATAATGAAATAAAGAGAATAACAATATATAATAATACTAGTTTATTTGTTTATCTCATTTACAAAAGTAAGTACAATTTATAGAATAGTTACAATACAAGTTGACTCACTCTCAATGATAATTACTCGTACGCTCTGATTCGAATAAAATATTGTAAACGGCTAAAATTCGATCACCAGATGCTCTGTAGTAAATTTTTAATTTATAAATGTAAAAAATGGATTCAGAGTATGACCGAAAACATTTAACCTTATTTCTTATATACGTTGGTTTTAGGCATTTTGAACATCAACGTCAACATTCTGTACAGCTTCTCCTCATACAAGATAAAATAAACTGATGGCACAATATATTTATTCCCAAACAGGATTCTTTTTATGCGTTGTAAGTTTCTAGTGTTCCTGACTATTAAACCAGAGGTAGTAATTTCAGTTCCAACTAATGACAAATATGTTTGTCTTTCCTTCCTTCTCTGTCTTTCTTGGGTCTGGGGTATTTTATCAATAATTTGTATGCGTTTAGTTATACAGGATGGGCCACGATTTAGATAACATTTGAAAAATCGTAAAAAAAAACATTTGATAAAAATTGTTTATTTACAACAAAATCAATTATTTGTAATTTATTTTTTAAAAATTATATAGTTTAAATGATCACCGTTTCGAAGTTTGCACTCTTTACACTCTTTCACTAAGCGAACACCGAAATTTTCGAATACTCCTCGGCAAAAAGACCACGAGATCGCCGACATCTCTTCTCTCTGTCTGTTTGAACTTCTTCATTAAAGGAGCACTCGGTCACTGATTTAAGTCGTGTAAACCGTATTCAACGTGAAATAGGCGTCTCACAATAATAAGCGAAATGTTGTTTAAATAAAATCGTTTTATACAGTGAACGCACTGCGGTTACGTAAAGCGATCCATTGTGATGAAATCACCGAGAAATGAGCTAGTGTTCAGGACCCTCTCCGCACCCCATGCGGCATTTATTTGCGTGAGATGTTAGATTCAAATGTTAACGAATTCTTGGCCCAGCCTGTATAAACTCTAGTAATCATTTCATATCTAGATCTATCGAGTAAAGTTATTAGGCTATTTAACAACAGCAAATAATAAGGCTTATGCAACTGCAGCTCAGTTAGTCAGTACATATAATGACCCAAATCATAAATTTGCTTCATTAAACTGCACATAAAGGGGCCGAGTAAACACGTGTACTAAACGTAAACGTGCTCGTAAAGAGTGACATACAATAAGCGTGTGCTTGTTTTATTTGACATGTTTAAATTTGGTTACATATTGCAGCAGACGATAATTAGTATGTTACAATGCTCGTTTTGTTTTTAATATGTTACTGGTGACCATGATAGCGAAAGCAGGAGTTTTAAGCTCTTGTTTAGAAGTGCATAAAGAAGTGTTGACAACTGAACACCGTATTTAACTCTAAAATATGATATTCAGTTGATCAGTTTTGTGCGTAAATTTATGTTTTTTTTTCAAGTGAACTGAACGTTAGTTTTTTATCTGAGTTAATAGTTTTTTTGGGTCTATTCAAAAGAACTGTTGCCAATTCAAAGTGTGATACAATAATCATTATTAATGTTATCGTTTATTTTAATCTAACACAGTATCCATTGAGAAAAATCACAGACGCTTTGACAGTTAGTAGCAGAGGCGTGACTATAAAACGCAGATGAACCTGCAGAGAATATCTGATCTATAACATAATTTAACGTAAATTTTAACTTTCTCTTTATATTACTATTGATTTTAACTAATAAAGTGTTTGCATAAGTATCCACATTGCCAGATAATTACTATTTGCCGGATAACGACCCATGGGTATAAACCCAAACCAACTATGTCACTTAAGCGTCGCTGCCTCTGTTACCCTCTATAATAAGGAGATGTAAAAATAATGAACTAAGTAGTTTAGTGGAGGTGCTGATATGTATCCGACTTTTCCCTAAAGTCGGAGGAACCAACTCTTACTAAAATGTGGCGCATTGTTTAGCCTTTTTAATAGTACGCATGCAAAATTGTTTGAGAAGCTAAAAACTTTTTCCAAACTAAAATCTTTTAGTTTAAGGTAATAGAAAAGAAACTAAAGACCTCTAAATATCAAATATTTAAGGTTTTTCTTTATAATAACTTAGAGAACCTATCATAACATCAAACATGCCTAAATTTTGTTTTCAAACTCAAATATCTGTTTCTTAAAAGAACATGTTTAAAGTCGTCTGTTAGGTAGATTTTAAAGTCAGAAGTCAACACACACAGCACATATAATAGCAAAAATAATTTAGTTAAAATACTTTTAAAAATAACCGTGTTTAATCGCTATAACCATAAATAAAATTACTTTGATTACATACCATACATAACGGTACCCGTTATGTTATCGAAACGACATCATTCAATATTCCAAGTTTAACACAGGACTTGTAGGTTCATGTCAACCCCTAATAAATCGTGCCCTAAGCCTCAATGAAACGTAGCCAATATATAACAGATTAATCTATTAACCCGTTACTCTCCATAGATCCTGATCAACGGTTGGTAATAAATTACCATTTAACAAGCGGTGCTGGTATCAACAGGCTACTGTTGTTGGTCTCTGGACGGGTTGTCCACAAGCCAAGGTTGCGTGACTTCATGCATTTGTTTACTGCAACTAGCTCCAAGATAAAATAGAACTGTGGTTGTGATACCGGACTCGGATTACTTCGACGTTCATAGTGTTAATTTAGATGCATTTATAAAGAATAATTTGTACACAATTTTAAATTAAGAATTATTTATGTAACGAGCTTTTTAAAATATATGTGGATGATGTGGTAAGTTTTTGGTTGGTCACGGTAGATTTATTGTAGATTGGAATGAAGATTGAATGTATTTAATTACGTATTTTATAAGATAATGAGATTGGATAATGATTGTTTTATTATTATTTAAAAAATAGCTTCACCTGATGTCACAACACACACACAACATTATGGTGGAATCACTGTAAAGTAACTGTATTCACGAGTATAAAAAATGCAGCAATATTATCAATTATATAAATTCCATAATTTAAGTATCTACACATGTAAATACAAAATAAGTCAGGATAATAAAGTCAACAGTAAACAATACAAAATGATTTAATTTCTTCGTTGATCTGATTGAAACTGTCTTGTTGGACTAACAGGTAACATGTACGACTGCCAATCAAGAAGTTTCGAGGTCCATTCCAGTGTCAGGCCAAAAGTGTAGTTGGGTTTTTCTTAATAAAAAATCTTAATAACAGCTTGGAGTGCGAAACTTTAGCGTTGTCTCATGGCCGTGCGTCGGAGAGCGCGACAAACTGTAGTGCCGATCGTCATGAGTATCTATGACATTCATTATTAGGAAATTAGTTCCCTCAAATAAATTGACAACTAGTTGAACCTTCGAATTCGAATTCGAATAGTTATTAAAGGTTAAGGCTATTGGTGATCACTGGATGTCTGTAAGTAGGTACTATTATAACCATACTAACATACATATAACAGAACGTATAAAATAAATAAAATTATGGGTTAATAATAAGAGTTTCAACATATTTAAAGTCTAGTATCAAATTGTGTTAGACGTCGATTATGGTCGTTAAACATTAAATATGTATTTCCAAATTGTATAAAATTATGCTTCCTCAATAAGGTAATATTAAATACTATATTAAACTTTTACAGCTACTCATGGTTAAGCTTTAAATTCATAAGTACCTAATAAGAATGATCATGAGAAAGTTAATCACAATTCTATTTTATTCATTGAATAGTCATACTTCAGAAACACCAATTTAACAAATAATTAATTGCATTTTATTGACCGAAAAATTTCATCATGTCAAAATTCCAATCACATGACAGATTTCACACGAAATACCAGCTGTAAGTTCAAAGACCTTAGCAAACCTTGATCAAAACATAACAGAACTTATAACAGAATAGGAAATACTATTGATTTGTAAGATTCATAGGTGTATTGTAAATCAGTGCGGTTCGCCGCGTCATCTTCGACCGCAAATTGAGATATTGGCATAACCGGTGAACCTCACACGCAACATAAACACGACTTAAAATATTTAAGTAAACCTTGCCACAAACATTCTGTGCACTGTAACATTATTACTTTCCAATTTAAGATATTACAATCTGATGCCATAACATCAATAACCGACGGTAAGTTACCACTTTCGTTTTACTTAATGACACTGTAATAATTCTCATAAATTTTAAGGAAGGTAATACACACCTCAATAAATATAAAACTAAAGTGGTGATTTACCCGCATCGGCTTGTCAACTGTTAGATGAGAGGGCGGTTATGGTTTGTTTTACGTTAACTCTAAATTGTCACTAAGTTGTCTTAAAGATGTCGAAACTGTACACGTTAACGTAATGGCTGAGGACAAAGTTTTTTATGTCATTAAGATTCTACTTCGTGATAACATTCAGTATAGAACATAGAAATTGATATCAGAAAACAATAAGCTCATAGCGTGTTCGCTTACGATAGCAGTAATTTAATAGATCGTTTTACCAGTTGACAATCGCCTTGAAATGAAAAACGGATGAATTTGTAAAGGAACACTATATCCATATTCCACAGCCACACAGATTCCAGCATGAAGAGAAGGTAATCCATACTTCATTATCTGCATACTCAATAAATGTGGTGACTACAACTCTTTGATTATATTCATGCTTTCCGTCAGGCAGAGTCACTTTGACAGGCTCTTAAAATAACAAAAAAAAAAAACAAAAATAAATATAGAGTAGTTCCTGTGTGATATTTAAGTTTGTACACTGACTTAGGTAAATAAATCCTTTATAGACAGCCGCTGATGTCTTATCAGATAAAACTGTTTCGTAAAAAGCCTCGCAAAACCCGTAATAAAAGAGCCGTCAAACATAGTCTGAATTTCCCATCTAAGTTATTCAAAATGTGTATATATTGTGGAATAGCTTTAATCAGACCGCCTAAGTGCTAAACTTACAAAGAATACTTTAGTAGATGGGTTCCAGAAATGCGTAGGAAGACCAGTTCGATATGACAAGGTCAATGCATTATAACCCTTGGAGTGGTGATGCTCGTGGGCTGTCAAATATAACGGATTATTGTCAGATGGGACCGTAGGGCTTACTCGTATATTTTTAACTCAAACTATTTGTTGATTGACATTGAGAAGGGCTTCTGGGTAAATAGAATAAAAGTTTCTGATTCTAAAGAAGGATGGTTTCAATTGTATAGAAAAATAGATAATCTTTTTTCTATTTTAAGTGACACTTTTGAATAATGATAATACCTGTATATATTTGTTACCTCTATACATATATTTTAGTTAAACTTAATATCTTACATTATGTGAACTGTATTATATGTTAAGTTTGAATCTAAAGTGCTCATAAAAAAATGTATAAAATGTATGTAAATTTATTTACATACCATGACATTGTCAAATATTACGATAGTGTGGTTTTTAACCAATTTTAAATGAATATTTTATGAGTCACCTACATTTATGCCTACTGTTATTGTATACATTGCGGTGAAACTTCAGCATAAATAAGTTTATGACAAAATGAGTTTTAATCTACGAATAGTCTTTTTTAAATTTAGTAACCTCTTCAAAATTTACGATCTTCATTTTTTTATCAGATTCATTTTCATTTAGTGATAATTTGTAACAATGAATAAAAATAAAGCTAAGTATAATAAAATAATATATTTTTATATTTGCACCGTCTTTTTCATTTCCTTCTAACTTTTCTTGAATATGATCTTGAAGAGAAATCAAAAGTATTTATTTTCATTATTAATACTAGTAAGACAACGTAATGAATAAAAGTAAAAAGTAAATTCAATAAAAGCCGGAATTAAATTACTACAGTGTCGAAACATTGACTCATTGAACAAATTGTACGATTTAGTCTATCTCATTTACTAGGAAAAGGACTGTAATCTTAAAAAACACAATAAAATCAAAAGTTCCTGGCGTGATCCCACTTCTTCAATTCTTTCTTTCTTTCAATTCTTTGAATTGAAAGAAAAAAGTCATTGTCTGCCGGAATCGTTCGCTTTCCGATTCCGACCGAACCATTTTAGTGAGAAGTAGGAGCTAAAAGTGTAGCATTCTTAAAGCATATCGTTTGACCTATCTTAATGGATCCCACTTCGCTTAGGAACCAAAAAACTAAACTTGAATAAGGTGCAAAATGAACGTCCAGCAAAAAAGCGCTTCACTTTAAAGGCTCGAAGTTTTTTTTGAATTCAATTTGTTTGAAATAAAATTTTTACGCTGTTAAAACTTTCTACGTGACCTCTAATTGGGAGATTACTATTTTTTGTTATAGTATTATTACTTTACGGTTTATAGGCCTAAATTCGTTATGGTGTTCTCCGCTATAAATTTCATTATAGTATACTTTAACTTTGTTCTACTAATCTGAGTTCTAGATCTTGTCTTATTTATATTTCCTTCTTGTACTTAACGATAATACGAATAAACCGTTTCATTTATAACGACAATAATGTCATTTATATAATAAAATAAATCCTAAGCTACCAACGCTTCAAAGCGCGATTTATGCTTGAGGACGTTAAAATTTTAAGGATCTTTACAAGGATGCTCAGTATTAAGAGTAATAAAACTCCAAATTTGAAACATCACACAATACAAGAAAAAACACATTGTAAATTTATGTGTTGTGTTTGCCTAGCAGGGACGAGTGTCATTTTATAGTTGGACCTTAGTGGGTTCTTGCGATAAATCGAAGGTATCGTGAGCACGGTCGATAACCAATCACACTAGTAATAAAGTTTGAACTAACCTTATTCATTTAAGGAGTCCGTGGGAACCTTTATGGTAACAACCTATGCAAGGTTACTGGAAAATATCAAATGAACAATCCTTGCATTGATTAAATAGTTATGTAACTACTGACCATATTTATTTAATGCCTTTTAACCTACATCGTAAATTACTGATCTTGAGGCATCTAGACGGATAATAATTAATATGTATTAGAATAAAATGGTGTGTACTTATGTATGGGCATAAAAAGTTATACTTCTTTGGCGTAACAAGATAAAAATCTTTATAAACTTTTTATCCTTTGCATTATCGAAAACGACATTAATAATTAAAAAAAAGAATTTAACATATTGAGAGAAAGTTTTCCTATAACGCATTAACTAGTTAAAAAAATAATGTTTAACTATCACAAAAGAATTATTTGTACATAATTAAAAATAAAAAACTAAAATGTTGACTAGTTAATTTCATGGTGTCGGTTTTTCGTGACGGTATTCGCGGGCAACGAAAAAATTTACTCTCATCATTTTTCTCTAACGCACCGAAAGACGTGTAACTTCAACAATATAAGAAAGATATTTCTTCGAATTTTCGTATGTAGTTGTAACTAAGTAGAACAGCTCCTTTGACTTGGTTTGCATTCATTTCTTTACTAATATGATGCGACGGAAAAGTTGACATACCCTCATTTGAATGAAAAATCGTGTTCGTCATTTTTTTAAATTTTTTTTTTAAAACTTACATTAGAAAGACATTTTACAATAAATATAACAAGTTTTAAATACATCTTCAGTAGTAGTAAAGAGTTTCTGGTAAACTATATCATCACATCTTACAAATAATTTCAATGGTATAGGTTTCGAAACTTCGTCTTATTTTAGAGATTAAAATATTTAAAATTTACACATAACAAGTGTAAACAAGTAAAAAAAATAGCTACTACCATGTGTGCATCTTATAAATCTCTGTTTCATTTTTTATTATTTTCCTATAAATCTCTTAAAATGCTCTCTGATACGCATTAATATGACTACTAAAGTCATAGGAAATCAGATGAAAAGTGTGAACATATAATAAACGTCCTGACATTTCACATAACGTTTCAAATCGATTTTTAAACCAGTTTAAAACATCTGTATTTCCGGGAACTGATAATATTAAACGTATTTAAAAGTGACAGTTGGGTGAACGGGTTGCGTCAACTATAAAGACGACATAGACAAAACTTTAAGAAGTGGACATTTGGTTTTCAGTGTTACATCTAAAAGACAAAATTTTTAAGTAAACCATATATAGATTTATAAATAAAGACATATACGTGCATATCTGCCGTTTAAAAAAAAGTTTATTTTTATGAATAATCATTTCTTGTAGTTCTAAGCCATTCGGCTGTTAAGGCTATAGATTGTGGCAAAGAAAGACACATACATTCGAAAAGCAATTCTCTTTCTGGTACAGACAGGTATTCAGAACAGAACCAGGCAACAAAAACTTGTCACAACATTTTTTATTTATAGACGACAACTCTTGTGAGTCGACTTGCATCAACATCATCCTATGGCACTCCACTGCTGGACCTCACCTACTGCACGCCACTTATTCGATCCTCCAACTCTGGCGTACGTATGAAACTTTTATTGGAATAACAGGTTTTTTGCGATCAGCGCATACCAAAAACGTTCTGAAGCTAACTAGATTGATAGACATTTCCTCTACGTGTGCATAATTAACATCATATCACATTTCAATTTATTTGTTTAATTTCGCACATGATATATTTCGATAAATAGAATTATATTCCAATTACTTACTGGCTTAAAAAATAGCCTCTATGGTCCTCAGACAGCCAAATAATTAAGATTTCCAACAAACTATTTTAATTTAAGATGATCTTAAATAATAGAAACCAAGCACACCAATACAAGCTTTTAGAAAGAATATTGAGTTAAAATGTAACACCAACATTGCAGATTCAATAAGGAATACGTCGTCAGCAATTTAATATCTGACAGCACATGTAATGCGTATTCGCAACGCGCAATAACATTTGACACTGCACTTACACGCTTTCATTTGCCTTAACGAAGTATGAACCGTGCAGCCACTGATTTTGTGCTATCTAACGGCTTTCTGTCTACGTTCTAGATCATTTTTTATCAACAAAAATAGATTTAAAAATCTGTTATGTTGCGCCATAATTTCTACGTTAAATTTCAATAAAAAATCTACTGATCTAGAACTGTAAATCATTTGTCAATGTTCGTCTAACTCTGTCCTGAATTTACTGTGCTCCAAAATTAAAGCACAAAAAAGAAAATAATTTGTCTATTTTGTACGTTAACGTGCACTTTTATTTGTGGCCAGTGTCAAAAATTTTAGAAATAACATTAACAGTTTCGTAAATAAACTGAATATCGAATTTTATTATTTCGTTTTATCCAAAAAGAATCAATTATAATAGTATGAAATTGAAGAGTGATGTTGCATAATTTGCGGATATGGCGAAATAGTGTAATAACACTGGCAAAAAAACAAACGTAGCAGTGTGTGCAAAGTGCTTGCAGTGTTCTATCTCAATTAAAAAGTGATTGTCGGAAACGGTTTCTGTTGCCATTTCATCTCCATTTAATGTGTACATTGTAAAGAAAAAACTTATTCTATTCGTTAACCAACCGTTGAAGTCCTTTCACAATTTTCTCGGTTATGTTTCTTACGTTCATTAAAGTCAAAACAGTGACGGATTAATGACATAATGAGTTAAACATTATATGATCCATACTGTGTAAATGTGGAATTTTGTTTTAATTTCATTAAAATAAACAAATTTTGGACAACTTAAAACATTTATTATATGAGTCTAATACTTTCAGTACATTAAATTAATAAATTTGATGAGTTTTTTAAATAAACTGACTCTTACAAAAGCATCTTTTTTTTAGTTTGTCATCATCATCAACAACAGCCTTCTAATAGTCCACTACTGAAAATAGACCTCTCTTTCCTTTGCTGTTTAATTCAACAAATTCACTCCAAGATTAATCAATGAATAATTGTCTTACGAGATGTATTTTAAACGTTGCCCAAATCTATAATTTAATGATAACGAAAGCTTTAATCAGACTTAAAATGACAAAATATGTTGATAAGTTTAAGTATCTTTATAGGTACATGAAAACATAATAAAAATTAAATATTAAGAAATCAATGACCCACTCTCATACTGATATATATTGATCACTCAAAAATGGAGGTGTTCCGGAGTCAACTAAAAAACAGTAAAACGGCAGACTTCGCAGAATTACAAGTTTTTAGCCTCTTTAAAAGACCTCACTTCTCAGCATGTCACTTAGAATCAAATTTATCTTAAGAGTAATGCGGACACTAAAGTTCTCAAACACCGTTAAAAAGCAGTAAAAATTATTCATTAGTATCTAAATAAGGAAAAATAAAATATTAACTAACTTTTAAAATATCGCGTTCCAAAATATTTATGTTTCGTTTATGAGAATTAGTCCACACATTGATAGTTATAATATTTGGCACAAACCTCTGAATAGTCGTACGTTTGAAACATGTTGCGTGGCTTAAACTATTTTGAGCTCATACATTACATACTAAGTAATGGTATCCAAAAACAAAAAAAGGTTATGAAATCTTTTCTCTCGAAATATAAACGTATGATGTTGTGTCTAAAAATACTTTTAATGACAATTTAAAACCACAACAGTATCTTAAATCATAAGTTAGAGATTACACAACTTTGGATTGTCGTTATTCATCGCGTGTGTAAGATACGACCGTCACAAGACTACAGTTTGTAATTATATCTCTGTCGTTTAATATCGTGATAAAGAGTACGTTTTACGATTCCATCAGAGCAGTGCGCGGGCGTCGCAACATTTAGGCGATGATGGACATTTTAGACGTAACTTGATAAGTTCAGTGTGCGTGTCAGGCACGCGGGCGGATACAGTTTTAAGTGGAAAATAAATATCTAGTCTCTTTGAACCTTCTAATCTTACCTTAAGTAATGTTAAAGTCCATAATAATTATTTTTTTTCTTGGTATAATATTATGATATTCGGACTCCTCAAATGATTTCGGAAAACATATTGGACTGCATAAATATTATTATCAGAAACAGTTATTAAAAGACTGCCATAACGCAAAATTCTAATAATAATTACAAATTTAAATTAAGATTACAGCAAAACTTTTTAATTTAAATAAATCATTATTGAAAAAGGAACATGGTTCAATAATTTTTTTTTTAATTCGATCCATCGACTCGTCCTTTATTAGATGTATTACTCACAATGTATACATATGTAAATTATATAAAATGTCATGTTACAAAACTGAAATAATCTGTTAATTATTATTTTTAAATCACCTGACATCACATGAAACATTATACATATTTCACTAGAAATTAATAATTCTACACCTTTTAACATGAGACGTTATCATCAAAAGGCCGGAAAGTTAGATTGCACATGTATTTTAACCGTTATCTAAGATAATTTGCCTAATATTCACACAATGGCTCGCGCCCGCTTGTATCTTAAATCTTCTTAAGTAAAAAGTGTGAGCCGCCACCTCACGAGGCCCTCCATCTCTTCACACCTAAGAATTCAATTAATCTCGACGCGCACCCGCACCGCTGGCCACGGGATTCGTGACTGGTAATTACTTTTTCTTCCAAAAAGAAAACAAATTCGTTTTATACTCCCCCGCTTGTTTACGAAAATAAAAAGAACATCTAACCGACTAACGGATCTCAGAACAATGAGCGATGATATGGTATTCTCTAGTCACAACCCCAGGATATCTTGTTAAACGAATATTGTATATCAAAACTATTATAATAATACACAAAACAAAAGCGATAACTAGCGAAGAGTAAATTACCGACGTGATTTACGATAGTCATTCATCATTCAAGAATTAATCCTTATACTCCTCAACATTGCCCAGAGTTATTTCAATATAGTTCAAAAGAACCCCATTTATTTTGGTGTACCTGCCGACTTCGCCTCATATTTCTCCGGGAATAACAAAGGCTTTTTTGGATCAAGGCATGACCTGTAGGCGCAGTGTACCTCAACAAGTAGTAAAAAACTACGCGCACGAGAACGCAAATGAAATCGAAATAATATACGTAACGTCCAGCTACGGCAAGGTCTCGCAGAATGAGATACGGCCTTTTGATTAGCCATTGTCGGGAGGCCGACCCGTGGAGTCGCCCTGTGCCGCACTACTTTCCGTGCTTCTCTTTTTGTGTTTAGTTTATTGTATTGTTTCGTAGATAAACGTAAGATATTCTTATAATCACACCGCCTAATGAACGATTTTACCGGTTGTGTTCTTTTCCATAACATTATATATGTATATTTAAATATTTTATAGAATCAATTCACATTCCGTTGACTTATTAGCTACGGAATATTAATGAATATTTTATTTTGTGTCTCAATTATTATGCAAATATATGCAATGTTAATAACTAATTTTGAGAAGAGACAATTTGGAAGGTTTTATTTATAGCTTCGAGGCTCCATTTTATGTTGATCAATAAGCGCTGTTGTTCGTTTTCAGAGAACTTGCGCTGTTACGTGCCCTTTATTACCTTATAATGACATTTTTAAGGTTGAGGGTTGGCTATAAGTCACGCTTTGGCCCCGAAAAGAAGCAAACCTCCTTCTGTTAGTAATTACATGCAAGACGACGGCGGACGCGTAGGGTTCACCCCTATACCTACATCACGCGATGTGAAGCTTTCGCAGAACTAAAAGATATTTTAAAACCAGTAGCGTCGAATTATGTTGTGTATAGAGTTACACAAAATTAAATACTCAAATACTCATCCGAGTTCTCGATGAGAAACATTACTCAGTTTCATATTTAACTTCAAGATGAAACTTTGAGGACGCTCGATTTGTTTACTTTAAGGTTTATACGGACCTATAGAATTACACTCCAGTTTACATTTTACTAGTAAATAAATGTTGTTCAATCAAGACATAAAATTTATATCACGCGATAAAAAAACTCTTTGTGTGGTGAATTTTATATCCTAAAATAGATATTAGCCTACTCTGAGGATTTTAAAGGCGCATAATCCAGTCGTTACAAAAAGTCGACACAGCTATGCGATGAAACGTGCAGTAAGAATGGTGGCTATAACTACAGGGTGGTTATGTTGTGGAGGTTGTTGGTGGGATTGCAGGCCGGCTAGGGCGAGGGCCGGTGGCCGGCGGGCGGGCTGGCTTGTCCTCAACTCGGTAGCCGTGGCCGGTTTTCGGGCTCGCCACAGTCGCCACTCTAGTACGGCACGGGCGCAGCGACGCAACGGACGCGCGCCGCCACGAATCCGGCGCGCGCACACTACACACGAACAAAACATTTGATGATAAAAACTTTTCCGACTCGGGTGTGTTTATTGACTGTGTTTATTCGTGAATTACTAAGGATTGAGTGCACTAAAGTTGTTCGGTGTTTGTCAGTCGGAGGGGTGAAGGGGAGGTTTTGGCGGGAGTCTGGAGCGAACGTGGCGTTCGGAGGCGCGAGCGCGCCCTCTTTTATATAATCGTTGATAACTGGAGCTTTCGTAATTGTTGCGTGATAACAGTAAGTACTATCTTTTACTATATACGAAGAAAGTTTGCCGATAGTAATATTTAGTCAGGATTGCTATATCTCGCAAAATTTGGATGTTTTTAAATGGTGCTATTCGTAAACAACATATTACCTTAAATCTAAAGTTGTTGCATTAAAGTTTACTCGTTTAATATGATTTCTTTAAAAGAAATATTGAAATTTTATATTATATATTATTAGTTGATGAGATATGAGGTACTTATACCGGTATAATACTTTTTAAATACACATTTTATGTGTAAGATATTGTGTTTGCTTTGCGCATGACATGTTTATCTGTTGATGTAAACTTATCTTGAATATATGATGGACATAATCCTCTTATCTATGATTTAAGTACAGCCTTAACTTAAAAAAGTACGTCTTGACTGTCTTAAGTCAATATAAAGAGGGATATTGTACAAATAATACCAAATTATTTGAAGATTTTAGTACTTAATTTGAGTTTTTTGTAGTTTTGTTTGTTTTTATTTATAGTTCTTCAATATGGAATGTTAAGTTAGTGTTTTTTTATGGTATAAAGTTGGTAAACAAGCATTCGATTTCCACGATCGTAAAGCGGTTACCCGTGCCCATAAATACTGTAATGATAGGATCGTGAGGATTCTGTAACCTTGAAACTTTAATAAATCTCTGTTGAATCCGATGACTAACCTCTAGAATGTATACAGTAGATGAGTCGGGCGGTTCTAATTTTAACGGAAATCTGTCAAGATTTACCTCCTATGTCGTGCAGTTTTACAAGTAGGTACGGTTTTTAACTTAAACGTTAAAACCAGGTCATTAAGGTTTAGTTTAGTGTACTTATTTCTTTAGTCGAATTTGTTATTCTATCAGTTTCTTATTCCATAAATCAGTAATTTTATGATTTGTTACGGTTGTAAAAAGCTTCAGGAGAATAACGAGATTGGTTTCGCTTAGTTTTGTTTGGTTTATGTAAATATGTAAAACAGTATTTTGTGTTTGATTCTGGTATGAATTCTAGATAGTCACAAGAGAAATAACTTTAGTTTAAATTGTTGCTTTATTTACATGTGCAATAAGGTAGGTATTCGTTTAATAGCCTGTTGGGAGATCCCTTTCGGGTTCAAGTTTAGATTTGGATATATTATTAAAAAAAATGTGTGAAAGTAGTTACAGTATTATAGTCACACCAACGAGTTAAACTTACCGATAATGTCAATAGTAACAAAGTATTGTGACTTTTTACTGTTTTAACAAAAATCAAAACACATAGAAATAATAGGTATTCGTTTACCACCTTTATAGTAAAACATTTCTCTCCTTGAAAAAGTATCCTTGTCAAATTTAAAAATGTACCTGAAATTTAGTTACACAACACATGGCGTTGCATTTAGTTTCAAATTAAGCAGAGCTTGTACTATGACAGCTAAACTGACTAATAGGATACTTACATAGTTTTTCATTATAAATACATACATATTATATATAGAAAACACCAAACCTCCGAAACAAATATTTGCAAATCATATAAACATTTGATCCGAGCGGGCAATCGAACCCGCGACCTCAAACACAGCAGTCACATTCGCTACTAGTATGCCACCGAGGTAGTTAAGTAATTCGTAAGTAGATAACCCGAATAATTAAAAAAAAATGTTTTCGCTCTAAAATGGAATTTAACTTATTTCTCTTGAAGACTTTAACATCAAATCATTTAAAAGTCTAAATAAGTATGTTGATATTAAACTGTTGCAACTACCAACTTTTTTGTACCTAATCACAGTTTACTTGCTTTTTATAACGTTGCGTCCTAATCTAAGTACCTTCCCACCTAGGCAGTTGTTGACGAAACATTAGCTAAAAAAATCACAAACACGCTCATATAAAATAGTGGTGTAACTATAGATTACAGTGTTATTATGAATCTATTGTCACACTGACGGTTACTTTTGTTTCAAGGTACACACTTTTCACAGCTTTCACATAAATCAATACACGGCAATTGAACAATACATGCAAGGCTTCTTAAATAAGCAGTACCTATACATATATACATACATAAATATATACACACGTCAGTAGACAGTTCCGTAGATCATAACAATGTTTAGTTCGAATTTTTGTCTTAACTTATGTGTAATAAAGTATATTTTATAGATGGCGTATCGATGTTATTACCTGTGACCTTTTTAGACACATAACACCTATTGAGTTAGTTATATTTTTTGTGTCTCAATTGGTCACAGGTATATTCTACACTAGCTGTGTATTTTATGTTTGTGATCTTGAAACATCTATGTAGTAGTATCTATGTAATATTCGATGTATCTTTAGCATAACGTTATAAAATAAATTTGACCTGACCCAGGTCTGACCGCGATACGCTCTGTGTGTATACTTTAGTGTTTAAACACGTATGTAAGCATATGTGTATCTAATGGGCAAACATAATCTCGTTATAGCATGAAAAATTTAGGCACTTACTAAATTATTCATAGATAATAAACCGTGGTAGACAGCATTGTTTGCATGTTGGAAATTAGGATATCAAAAAGCGTCAGTGAAGTGTTGACGATATTTTTTGAGTATTGTCCATTTACATACTATACGTCTACAAAGCATGCTGCGTTGTAAACGTACAGTGTAATCTAACTGTATCTCGAGTATTAGATATTCATAGTCATTTTTTTATTGTGCAGTTCAAGTCTTAGCTCACTGCACAATAAAAATTAAATATAATAGTAAATATTTCGGACATTTGACACACAACGTCATCTAGTTTCAATTTAAGCAGAGCTTGTGCTATGATAACTAGACTGACCGATAGAATACTTATATACCTTTTTTTTGTAAATACATACATATTATAAACAGAAAACATCCAAACTTCGAAACAAATATTACACACATTAAACACACATACACACACACGCATACTTACTTACACTTATTAATGCATCTTCAAATCTGGTCACATTTTAAAAAAAACTACTTTAGTGGAAAAAAAAGAGAGTTGAATAGAATAAAATTTTAATTAAACTGCATGTACATAGCATAGAAATATGTCTACCACGCCAACAATACTTTAACGGGATGCGCAGGCCCATGCAAAAGCAATCACATTTGATAGCCAGATCGTGGTCGACTCCTGCGCAATTCAATCGTGCTATTATCGACCACTTATCACAGCTGTCGGACTGTATTATCGAGTGTGAATACTTGGCTCGGTATAAAATGTGTTGAAATCTGTTTATGTTAATACAAACTAGAATGTTTAGTAATTATAACTATGGCCTGTCAAACCATTTATTTTCTTTTTTGACAGTTCGGTAAGCAGTCAATTAGTGACGACTAAAAATGTTGTGGATTCAACTAAAATAACACTTGTTTTTTTTAAGAACGGTATAGAACTTAATTAATTAAAAGATAGGAGACATGTTCTTTATTTGTTGTTACAGTAATTTAAACACTTAATGTTAAATATTTGATGTTAGTTTGTGATTCTTCTTTCTTCAAAATTTTTACTTCAATTCTTAATTCAAAAAGAAAAACCAAATAGCGTACAAAAATTCTACATCGTGTAATGCACATTGACATCCGCAAGGGACACCAATTCTAGGAACGCAGCGGACACTACTGCCAATAAGATATTAAAGTGTACGCACCCTGTATTTATAGTGCTGGATGTACCTGCAGTAAACTAATCTATGAATGACATCATTCCAAAAATATAGTCTTTTTTTCGAGAATTTACGTTTTTTATCAACTATTTTAGCTTATTACCTTATCATCTGAATCATGGAATGCTAATTTAGTACATAGTGTTAGTTTAATTGAGACTTAATTTGTAGAAATAGTTATTCAAGAAAGTGGCTGACCTTTAATTACCAAGAAAAGTGAAACATAAAATCAACATCGACTGTCTTTAATAGTTCACTGCTGGACATAGGCCACTCCTTAGGAAGGAGGTTTTGGCCTACTATATCACACTGGCCGGGTGGATTGGTATAAAGTATGTATCAAATTTGCCTTCTCTTTGCACGATGTATCAAATTTGCCTTCTCTTTGCCTACGTAGTTTGCTCCCTTAGTCGCATTTCAGAACATCCATGGGATGAATAGGGATGATGATACTTTGTATTTTTAATCCATCATCACACGTGAATGTGAAAAACACTAATATCTACGTATCTATGCCTAAGTTAAATATTTTCATCTCATTTTGTCATATCAAAGTTATCTATGACTTTTTAAAAAATGTTCAACTTTTATCTCAGCTGCTTATAGTGAATTCATTTAAATTAATTACAGCTCTGTTGTGGACGATACCGAAAACTGTAAAATCAATTTATTAGTACCTTCCGGTAAATAAAATTTATATATAGTGTAGTGAGTTTATCTCTTTATTAAAATTTCGTACCTTGACTATCAGCTGAAACAAGAAGATACGTAGAATATATTTTAATTTAAATTTTATAAAATGTATTTCTAGTTAGAGGTGGTTAAAAATAAATTAGACCTACTTTGAATGATGTTTATGTGTGTGTGCTTACAGAGATTTATCAGGGTGCCACATTTAAACGAATATATCAGACCGATTCAAACTCAAATAACTATATTATAACTTTACCACTATTTATTAGTGTATTAAATAATACATTTAAAAATATTTAACCCATTATCAAAGAAATTAATTTGATAAGAATTCACGAAGCGATCCCATGAGTGCAATCATGCTGATTCGTATCGTAGTTGAGACTGTGTTATCTTTTCTCTTTATCTTTATTTACTTTATACTAGAGATGAGACTTTAAAGTGAATTATTATAATAAAAGTTTGAACACCTTATTTTTTATTTACATATATATATCACTTTTTAATTTTAGTTGAATTGAAAAAGATAAATGGGTACGGTGGTACGATGTGCCTGTAAATATAAACATACGAGTATAGTACACTTTAATGAGAGACGGAGTCTGTAGTAGGGTCGATATCTGTATGACAAACCTCTAGGCTCTTACCTTAGTGATAAAGAAGTTTACATTTATATTATAATAAAATATCAAGAAAAGCTAAAGATTTGTGTATGTGTCTGTGAGCAGATACTCACATTGTGTAAATACAAATGTGTGTAGCGTAAAATATGTATGACTGTTTGTGACGTGTGCGTGTGTAGAAGTTTGAGGTTAATTATATATGTGTGTAACATTTGTGTTTCTATAACATTAATGTATCAGTTGAAATTTCTTGTAAAATTGTTAAGAATTTTTTTATGTCTTTGTCTAGAAGCCATTTTGTCAATCTGTTTTTAATTCAAACTTACTTAAGAATTGCAAGTCTTCGGTTTTATTGATTATATTGTAAATTTTGGATACAGAGATTGACAGCTATCGTGAACAAAATTGTCGTGTTGTATAGAATGTATGTATTGTGTAGAATGGTATAGAATTAGTAAGAAAATTGTCAACAACGAGACTTACTAGTCATAAAACAGCACAGCAAACTTTAAAGAAACCCTTGATATACATAAGCAGCCAAAAGCCTTCTTTTATGTTGGAAAAAAATTATTATCAAACCATTTTCTAAAAAATTGAGGCAAATTTTAAACTAAAAATCTAGACTTGTTACTATTTTTTATTCTTTTTAAAACTAAAATTTCTTTTTCTTCTATTGAAATTAATCCTATAGGTCTCATCAATTTACCGAATAAGATAAATTTAAAATAAAGATCTACTTAATTAAATAACATAAACCAAATAGTCGACAAACAAGAACAACTGAATCGACAGAGTAGTAACATCTCTAGTTCACACAATGGCCAGTTCTAGTTAAGGGCGACACAGACTGCGGCTTTAATGGCACGTCGTGTTGCCAATGGTGCCTTAAGGCTCTTTCACGACTGACACCAGGCAGGCGTTAGCACACATTAGATTCAATGTATTTTCTTTTATGGCGTTACTAAACTTTAGGGTCAGTCTCTGTAGTAATAGTTACACATTTTTTTACACTGTATTGGAAGGGTTTAAGCTTTAAAATTGAATAACACAATACATATTCAATAAACTTTATTTAAATGCTACACACTAAAGGATTATAAAAATAGTTTCTCGTGAGCATTTCACTTCTTTAAAGAGTGATGATGATTTGCGGCTGCCTACTAAAAGATACTGTTATCATCCTTTTCTGGTTGAAAAATATCTATATATCTGGTTTCTCATTTCCTGTGTTCCTGACTACATCTGATCTAATTTAGAATAATCGGCTATTCAGCATAATAATCGTTTAGATATTAGAATCTAACAGACACATACATATATTCGTGTATTATAAGTCAGATAAATCAGGTATTATATTTTAAGTTTTATAAGTCAAATTAATAATTTTATTCATCAGTTCATCAATAGTTACTATTAGTATAAGTTTATTTCCAGAATGATTTATGTCCTCGGCTAAAAGTATTCTCAATGCCGCTACTGCACATCGCGTTGATGTCTTTTGTAAAGAGAGTGTAACGGCGCACGCGCATCTGTAACTGTCGTAATCAATTTACACAATGACGAGACACTTAAACTTATATTTCAATAAAACGGTCATGTTTAGACAATGGTCTCATTAATTTTTTATTCTTTTATCTTATTTTTTTTGTAAAAAGATTGTACTGTATGATATAAAGATTTTAACTTGCTTGTGGCCAAATTAATACTAATATCAATATATTACTAACCTTTGGAATGGATAAAATATTTACCACAAAACTACCTTAATATACAATACACGCTCAAAAACTAACCTAAAATAAACACTAACCTTCAGGAACTGAGAAATAATCATAAATGATTTATAATAATAGTTATTTTTAAATGTATAATCGTTACCTAAAATAAATTGAAACAAGTGCCTTTTTTATATGAGCATAAAAGTAAACTATGTAATATTTCATTCGTAGGTACATAAAATATGTTAATGAATAAACAAACAACATAACGTGTAGGCTTATGGCTATGGTATTTCTTGGATAATATACATTTATATTTTTTTTATTGAAACAAAATATAAGTTTACCGGTTTTCTGAAACCATCCGAATGAAGGTCCCCAAATTTAGAGCTTATTGTCTCTAAATTTATTATAAGAAGATTGTGAGTGAAGCGGTCTAAGAAGTGGCCTACGCAGTGAAATATAAACAAAGCCTTTGTCGTCCCCATTACCGACGAGTTATGGACCATTTAAATGGTCAATAATCGAAATCTACTTTGTCTGGGATTTATTTGAGCCATAAATCTAAACATCTAAAAGTCCATAATCATAAATTAATTGAGTACATAAGTTACGAATATGTTTTGAGAATTTAATAGTTTTTACATTCCACAACCGAATATATATTTTATAGATGCATAATAATTGCTTTTGTGCTGTTGTAAATCACGCAATTAATCAATGAATTTTAATTACTAGTCGATACTTTAAATTCACATTTTATTTTTTATGCTTGCAATATATGCAAGCTTAATCTGTCAACGTAAAAATTTGCATTACACGTTGTCAAGTGTACAGAAAAAGTATCATACAAATAAATAGAATTGTTCTCAAATATTATTACAACTACTGTATAAATTCCAACTAAACGAGTTTAAATGGATTGGACTTAATAGCTATTGGGATCAAGGATGCTCTAATGATACTTTTCTATACACGATTTAAAGAACGGTTACACAATTGAGTAAGTACGAGCGACATGAAACATAATATAAAGTTGCCTTATTACTACATTTAAATGAAAAGTGTTTTAATTTTATGTACCTCCAATTAGGTATATTAGTCTTCCAACGATGGAATAATTACTCAATGGAGCTTTTTTCTAAGTAATCAAACATCCAGTTACTTGGGTAATATAACATTTTTACACAATATTTTTCACATGATGTTCAACTTTTATAAACACTAGTGAAACCATGTGTCAATAACTTGCTTGTATGCGACCATTTTCACTAGCATTTATCATAAATCATATCAACAACTTTAATAGTCCATCAATGGAGATTGACCTCTCCTTAGAAAAGATGTTTTGGCTTACTATACTATACCCGTTGATGCAGGGGTGACAGTTACCGTGGTAACTGTGTGAGCCTTAGACTGCCACGATGACTGTCATACTTTATACGTCCCCAAGCGTGGCGTAAAAAACTTCTTAATAGGCCACCATAGTGTAGGTCACCATACTGCATTGTCTGCATTTGCAATGAGTATGGTGACCACAACTCTTGGATTCTATTCATATTTTCCATCAGTTAGAGTAGAGTTACTTTGGCAGGCTCTCAATATAGAAATTTTTTTTTTCGAGTTTATTCAAAATTTGCCCTTCTCTCTACAAACACATACACTCTTGTTCTACATAGTCAACACATAAACTATACTACAAATGTACACTTAATCTTGTCCTTGAGGATTCTGTACTTCATTTGATGAATGTTCTCAAATCATAAAGGTTATAGCCTAAGGCTGTACAATGACTGTTGAATATAGCAATAATTAATTACATAGATTTACTACCTCGTAATTGACACTGTAAGTAAACATATCGATAGCTATTATAGATTTTTAATTGATAGAGTACGAATTATACATGTATTTAAATGTTGTAAGTAACGTCAAGGTCTAAATTCGATCACAAAAAGGTGAAGGGAAATTACCGTTATGTCTTAAGTGCCTCTAGGTTTTTTGAACTACGTGATTTCATTCTGTAAGTGAAAATTTATCACCAATAGGTAATCATAGTCAGTGCAGCCTGATTGAAACGTAAAGCAATTTAAAACAGTTCGTTAACATTATTAACTTTGCTATAAATATTGTAATCTTCCACATACAAGGCTAGTCAGTGAGAAAAACTTTTTTATTTTAACCTTAAGGAACTCTAAATATCTAATTTTAACATGTCTATCCACTATCCACATACCCTGAAAAAATATGTAAGAAACTAGATTTCTTCCTGATTTTAATGTGCAATAATATGACTATTTGATTATACCTATAAATATGTATACACCAACTTCAAGTCTGAAATATAAGCCTTACATCACAAATAGACAAAAGGCTACGTACCTACATATGTAGGTGTATAATAATCCCATAATCAAAATTACAACTTCACGCGGCAATTTCTTTGTCTGCCCTACATTGCCTCCTAAAAATATCAAGACCCATAATAAGGCAATACAAAATAACATAGGTAATATCCCACACGCTGCTACCATCGTTCTAAATTTGTTTCTCTCAGGAAGTACGTGATTTGACGTAATAAAATAAGTTGATTATGGTCAGTTTTTACCGTGTTTTTGGCGACCGACTGGTCTGTAGATCGTAAAGCTAGATGTAGGTCAATATGACTTGTTCTCTATTATTCATTATGACTTGTTGTAGTGGAAAATCGTTAGTAGTTGTGACTCATTAAAGAAATTCGAATGGCTTGACGCAGACTAGATCTTAGTCGATAAGCTTGTTGCAAGTTCTTAAATCGATTAAAGCATTTTGATTTGTATAATATACTTTGTCTGTAGTGTATAGTGCGGTGTCCGTTTGGTGAGCGGCGGTGCCTTTGTATTAAAAGCGTATGTGTTGTTAATTTTGAATTGATTATAACAATCTTATAATATTCTTCTAGTTTTTCCTAAGTTTCGTCATAGTTTTTGTTAGTTGTGTTTGTATTTATTTTATTTTTATATTACATCAATTTCAATAAATATATATTTCTCAACAGACGTATTTATCTAAGTATAGTAACAGTAAATACTCCGAAACGTAAGTACTATTAGGTACCTTAATTGATACTTAATGTCGATCCTTAATAATATACGTTTATAAAAATGCACTGCAAAAACTCAAAAGACTCGGAAGTGGAAGCATGCATAAAATTGAATATAAAACTTAATGCTACAACATACGTGACAAGGCGTAGAGTATAAAGGTGTTGTGTTTGTGCGTGCCTACACACGACTGTCGTAGATTCAATGATATCACTACTATAAAAATGAAAGTCTTGTGTGATCATACACTATAAAATGTTTAAGGAAGCTGACGAGACTTGCGGTGGGCAAATTTTATCGGTTCTCTAAACTTTGTACCTTTTTTTCGTTAACTTATTTAATTTTGATTACGATTAAGAGCTTTTCCCTTTTAAGTGCTTTTGTAAATGAGTTATTTTATAGGGTTCGTTTACAAGTAAGTTACATGATTTCATATGACAAGGCCTAATTATAGAGGCGTATGGGTTCCTGCACACTTTTATAAAAGTCTTGAGTTTTGTTACACTCAAATTTGGCAGAAAAAAAATTTGATAGGTAGAATCACAGGGCACGACATCATCATTTCATTGTAAAAACGAAACAAGTGAATTTATTAGTAACGTTTAGTCGGCGTAGCAGAATAGTGTTGGAAAGAATTATAAAAAAGAGTTTTTGATTCATAAATAACCACTTACAATCAGACTGTCTTTATGCCTATACTAATTTAACTCTGTAGAACCGAAACGGTCGTACACATCAAAATCAACATATCGATTAGTCTACTATAAAAGGTTATTTTAGTAATCCATTTTCAAATTCTATAAATGTAGATATTAACACTGACGTAAAGTTTTACAAATACAAAAAAGGTAGAAAGTAGGTTTGTGTCCCAAATTCAATTCGTAAGCGACACGTGTCAATAGGATATAAAACAGAACAAAAGTCCGTCCTTGAACAATATAACTATAAGTAAGTACTAAATTGAAAATGTATGTGTAAGTTATACAAACGTGTAAATTCATTGACCTCGTTACTGGTCGGTACAAATAAGTCCATCGTTTGAAATGACCGCTAATGCAAGGAATATTTGATTGAAAAGTCTTTTCTTTAAAAATCAAATGTTTATGTGTATTCCTCTAGTTTTTGTTCTGACTTTGCTAGCGGTATTTTTTATGGGTAAGTGATATCCTGCGTTTTCTTTCTCGATTTACTACTACTGTACTCCTACTCGATTTCCTATTCCTAGTCGAAGATCAGCCAACTACGCAGGAGATATTACAGTCCGTAAGTGTGCGCGGAAACACAGGTGCACTCTCTGTTCCCTCACTCTCACAATCCGATAGGACGTTTATCCGACATGATTAAGGAGAAATCAGAGGCTTACTCCAACTTCCAAACTTTGGGCTGGTATTAAATATTTCTGTAACCAGATAAACTCAATGACTAGACGCGAGAATAGAACCCGACACCTCTTGATCGGCAGTTACATACGTTAATCGCTAGACCACCGAGTTTATATGTATGCAATACGGATAATATACATGTAAAATTTTATGACAAGCGAATGAGTAGTTAAAGCATGCCAACATAACTGACAACCAGAGTCCTTTTTTTAAGATGTTCTCATTACGACTGAATTTGAGAGCTTCTCACTTTTTTGTGTATGTTACCCGATATCATTAATATTCTTGAGCTGATAACGGTATTTTTTTTAAATGATTTTAGTCTGCGAGATGAAATTATTACAATATAAAAAGAAAATATCATTTTACAATCACTTCGTCGTCGGTCTCTTTATTTAATTAAAGTTCTAAAAATCTATTAAAATCTATTAAAGAACAACACACTAAAAATATAGTAATTTGAGCCTTTTTTTTTTTTTTTTAACGTGTGGAAACCCCCTCGGGCCGTCACCCCACCGGGGTTTACGGCGAGGCGGTGTGTCGGAATCGGACCGACTAAAACCACACGGTGTGCCACTCTGCGCCTAACATAGGAGGGATCCGGGAACCGCTGCTATTACGACATCCAGATCCGTACTAGCGCCTGCCCGCTAAAGCGGGCACCATCTGCGGATAAACTCTCTATTTAGGCGACGTACGGCACACGCGCACGTCTCCTCCTCGCCTTCTGGCCACTACAGCGGATGGAGGGGAAAACCCGTCCCGTCCACCCGCGGCCACACTCAAGGCGGCATGAGGCGCTGGTATGCGCGCCTCCGCCGCCCGGCTCGCCGGTGGCGAATTGGGTCCGAGTGGAGATCGTCCTCCCGGGCCTTCTCCGCCGCCTCCTTCCGCGAAATTACGTCTTCGCAGAAGGTTGCGACCGCGGTAAAACAACTGTCGCTACCGGCCATGGAGCGTATGACGACCGATAGCGAGAGATCTCCTCCAATAACTGCAGTGAGGACCCCACGCTGCGCCGCCCAGGCGGAACAAACCGCTAGCGTGTGCTGAGCCGAGTCCTCACTGCAGTCGCAGTGATGACAGGCGGGACTCAATTCCCTCCTGGCGACCGAGTGCAGATACTTCCCGAAACAACCGTGCCCGGAAAGGACCTGCGTCAGTCGGAAGGAAAGGGTCCCGTGCTGCCGCCCCGCCCACTCGGCGATGACCGGTTGGAGAGCCTCCACGAGTGCAAAGTCAGCACGTGGAGTCTCCAACCGGGACGACCAACGAGCCATTGTGGCTCGACGAGCGGCCTCACGCCACTCGCGTACCTCTTCGGGCGGGGGCTGTATGCCGCTACCCGCCCGGAAGTCAGCCGTCCGCCGATAAACTTCGGCGAGCACTTCCGCCTCCAAATCCCACGGGGCAGTTCCGGCCAAGGCGCATGCCGCCTCCGTCGATACGGTGCGGTAACCGCGTATGGCTCTAACCGCCAATATCCTCTGAGGGCGCCAGAGGCGAGCCCTATTCTGGGCGGTCAGAGCCGCCGCCCACACCGGTGCACCATACAGCGCCATTGACCGGACAACCCCCGTGTATAGCCGTCTCGTCGCGACGCTGGCTCCACCCAAATTCGGCAAAAGTCGCCCAAGGGCAGAAGCAGCGCCGACCAGCTTTGGAGAAAGCTGTCGGAAGTGCTCGTCGAAGAGCCACCTGCCGTCGAGGATCAGGCCCAGATATTTCATCTGGGCCTGAACCGGTACGAGGACCAAATTGACTACGATAGAGGCGCCGGGTGGTGGACCACGACGGGGCCCATGGAACAAAAGGGCCTCCGTCTTATCTAGGGCCACTCGTAAACCCAGCGCCTCAATGCGCCCGACCACCAAAGAGACTCCCACGGTGGCCAGGCGCGCCGCCTCTTGAAAGTTCGACCCCCGGGCCGTGACCAATAGTAATTTGAGCCTAGATCAATCGCTGACTTATAGACTGAAAACACTTCGATTTTTCGCTTTCCGCATCCAATCTTCACAGCTACCTTTTGCAGATCGTCGGTATACCTGATTGGGACCGCTTACCTTTTCTTTACTCATTATTACGCGAATATGTGAAGGAAAGTAAACAATTTTTTTTCGTATTTTTGTAAAGTAGAAATGAAATTCATATTTAAGAATAATTAAACCTATAAAATTACGTATTCATAACCATTAAAATTTACCTATTTAAAGTGCTTAAGTTATTTACTATTTCAGTACCCTTACATGTTTATCATAAACACGTAATATTTAATTACTCTCAAGGACATAATGTATTACCAAAATATTTTAATTACCTTTGCGTAATACTTTACATAACATAGATACGATCACATCATTAACTCAACGAAATAAAGTTATACCAACGTATCCCATAAAGGGCTAAAGCCAAGGTGACAGATTAACCGCTCTGGAAACCATGAACATTTTAATATTAGTCGCGACTATTCAAGGTTGGGTTACAAGTGTTATGATAACAATTTATGCTATTTGATAAAATCAGAATCAGATTTTATAACCTTCATGGCGTCGAGTAGCTATTATCACGCTACCTCTGACAATTACTTTGGAACTCAAGAGTGTCCTTAAAACAAGTGAGTTAATTATTATATTTAAATCAACTAAAAGTTTGTACGTGTGAGTTAAACGTGTTTTGTCGCATCTCCGTCTGCATAAATACTGTCACTATTAAAATAATATTAATAACTTGTTAATGTATTGGTGTGTAGAAGTTTTGTTTAAAAATGTTTGTTTAAAGGCTACTCATTTTATTTTCCGTCTTAAAATGTGGTAAAGTGTTACATATCTAAGTGATTGATTTATAAAAATCTTTGTATTAACCAGAAAATGTTCTGAGTGAAGACAATTAATAATATCGTTCACCGTGTGGTCATAAAATCTCTATTTCACATTGATGCTTGGTTCTCTTAAGATTTGAAAGGTTAGTTCTTTTTATATATTTTTTTTAACAATTGTTTATTACATCAAATGAGCATATAAGTTGATTAACGAAAATACATACATTATTTCTTTAACAAGCAAATCCTCATTTATAATTATTTACAACCGCAATTAAAACTAAACGTTCACATTTTTCAATTAATAAAAATTAAACATGTGCAATTAAACAGTAATTAACAAATCTACCAACATTATCATACACGCAATATATTTCAAGTAACGTTAAGATTATTCATTTTAGCTAATAGATAGGCATGTAATGTATTAATTGGCAATAAAGCAAACAATTACACAGTGTATCACGGATCTTAAACTACAAAACATAAATAAACTTAAAGTTATTATACATAATATACATATACACAGACAATAAAGATATGGCTGAGATTTGCAAGCTTTTAAATCTAATTTATCTAGTACAAAATTTCTGCTACACTTAAGTCTAAATGGAATTTGAAAGGCTCAAAAGTTTCGAGCAATAGACTTTTCTTGAAAAAGGTGCCACAATGACTATCATACCTTTTATGTCCTCAAGCGAGGCTTAGAAAGCATCTCACTAGCCTGCCATAGTGTGAGTCACCATACTGTATTGTGTACATTCACAACGAGTATGGTGACTACAACTCTTGGACTCTATTCATGCTTTTCATCAAGCAGAGTAGAGTAACTTTGGCAGGTTCTACACAAAAGATAAAAAAAAAACAAACTCCTCAGCTTCATGGCATAAGTTGCAATCATTGAAAATGTTGCAATCATTGAAAATATTGCAACCATTGCTATGAAATAGTCATGATTGAAGTTGACTATAGTATTATTGTCCATTGTTTATATAATTATACCAATAATACCAACGTATTGACAGCAACTGATTGTCAGTCGCGATTATACTGTCATCTAATAATATTATCTTTTAACTAAAAATGACAGAACTTGTCAAAAGTTGTATATCTATTATCTAGGAATAATAAAGTCGTCGACCGATGTGATTCCTTTACGTAATGCTGAAATTGTGTTACTTCAGACTTTATCAACTAACCTAATTTCATTCACATCTTCCATATTACAAAAGGAAAAGTATTTTCTCTTTCTCATTTTATTTTTCATTTATGTCATGTAGTGTCTCTTGATAACGGGCATTCCTTGAGGGAAGAGTTTTAAACGTTGTCAAAATCTGATAGACAAGTTACTGGGGATATCAGTTTATATCTCCTGATGAAGTGTACATCAGCATCATCATAGATAGGGACAGCCGAATGTTAGTAGTAGTTAATAAACTTAGTCAAATGAATTACAATCCTCTTTAGTATAGAAGTGCTTAAAGAAAAGAGGAAAATAAGATTCAAACAATGTATATACATATGTATGCCTACGATAAAAATGATTAAAAACACAGTCATGAAATCTTTTATGAAGTTAAAATATATAAATTACTTTTCGTTACAAAACAAATACATAACACAGGTAAAATCAATGTCACCATTTTCAGGGCATTTCACACAATGCCAGTTCACGTTGTTTCAGTACAAATAACTTACAGTGTATGGCCATTAATAAGTATGAATCATGCCGCCAATTCCATTATTCATGAGTAGGATTTACGTCATATTATAATGGAATAACCTTTATGTTGGTTTGAGGTTATATCACTGACGAATTTCCACTGAAGTGAATGACGAGTAAAAGCATTTTCATTTTATAGTCACATTTAATTATATTTGTTGTTCTCAATTCTCATCCACTACCGGTATAATAAAACAGATTTTGTTTTAGAGATATTGGAATTCAAATTGATAATATTTACGAAAAACATTAGCAAATATGAACTAAAACACTATCACTCGCATACTTGCAGAGTACTCTACACCACGTTACGCCACACCACATCACATTACACCACATCATACTACATAACATCACACTATACCTTATCACACCATCACACCACACCACATCCATTACACCACACTACATCAATCACACAACACCAAACCATCACAACACACCACATCATCACGTCTCACTTCACTCAAACACACGACTCCAAAACTCATCACTATAATATAGTCAATTAATGTAACCGAACGTAAGAGACTAGACCTTAATTTATGTATTTATTTTTGAGACTATAAAATTTTTATTATTATTCAGATGTGGATATTTAATACAAAAATATTTCTATTAATATATCATTATACTTATCGATTATTCTATTCTTATGTTAATAACACAATAATTTTAGAAAGATTAAAAAGTAATTTGGAAGTTGATTATGTGTACGTTGATTAAACTTTTAGATTACACTTAGGGACATAAAAATACATGTAATTTTAAAGATACCATAGAACTAAATTGTTTAGAAATTTATCAAAATTATTGTAAGCTACATAATTGATTCTCTGACAGGAAAATTCCAGGAATAGTTAGATGGTTTCCTACTATCTTTAATTTCACCTTTTGATTCTCCAACTAGTCTTAGTACTCAGGAGTCTTACGATCGATATAGGGTTGTTACAGATCTAGTTGAATTCCTAGAAACCAAGTAAATTACTGTCAATTTAGTGAATTTAAACGCAATACGTACAATACGTACAATAATAATATAACTCACAATGAGATGAAAAAAGACATTACTCCATCGACGTTTAGCTTGGCTTTTAAAATTCTACGCGTGTTTGATGACCAAGACATATTTGTTGGATGCCGCCATGTGAAATACGCGAATTTCCATGTTTGAGGCCGACAACCTCACATTGTGTGACTGTGAAACGTTTAAAATTGTCCAATCTTATCTCGAAATCTCATGTTACAAAAAGGGAGAATACTTTTGTTGCAGCCGCAAACTCGTCTTCAGACCCTTCCTGGGAAATAAATTGTGGCCTAATAATGACCGCTGACGTCAGACCTCGCTAATACAAAGTGGTTTATGTTTTTCATCGGGTTTGAAATTTAAAACTGATACTAAACTTGAAAAGCAAGTCATATACATATATAAATTTATAACGATTAATGTGTAAAGTTATGAGTAGATATCAAATCAACAATTTTAAATAGTACGTACATATTTTTACATTGTTTATGTCTATATATAGAAAGTCAATCACAGTTCAACTCATACTGTAAAAGTATAGCTCATTCGTGTTTCAAGTTACATCAGTAAAAATATTCAAAATTTAATTTACCATGGAATTTATTAGAAATATTACCACTAGGGGCCAAATTTCTAGGGGTCAGTAACGGTACTAAACTTTTGAGAAAATATATATTATTACAGAAAATAAATTAGACGAGAACTATTAGAGTAAAATTTTCTAATATTTTTAATTAGAATTCGTTTCCAGTCTATATATGTACCTGAGAGTGTTTTGTCTATTAGATGTTATCAAAGGACTTTTTTATAAAACTAACACACATTATTGTACCGAATGAAAACTGGTAAATATCACAAGGGTATTAAAATAAATAGTCCTGAAGAGAAACAATTTTCATTTAGCTTCTAATTTAATTTTCTTAACACAAACCATTTAAAAGAACGACAAAATAAATGTTTTTGTTTTGGAATACAAAACATTTATATTCTTTCATCAACTTTTTCATGAAATATTTTTCAATTTGTTTAATCCCTTCGTCTCTTTACTTTTGTATTGTTTTAGTGAATTATTCTTATTTTGCATTAATTTATTCCTTAAGACGTCTAGTTTGAAATCAGATGACCGTGTGAGTTATACTTTAAAATTTTTAAGTTGTTAACTATGCGGGAATCGCGCATACATTCAAATAATAATCGACAATAACGTTACTAGTATTAACGCTTCTGCTGCAGATAAAATCGATTGTGCCGGTAATTCTCCAGCGTGTATCGTGTGAATATTATTTAATTGCTTTGTACTACCCTACCGTGACCATCACCATACGTTTTCTCAAGGTCAATGTCATCTACGATCGAATATTACGACGTTGACACGACAGTTCGACATTTTACGATTCGTACACACTGACACGTTAAAAGTTTTCCATGTTTCTGTATTTAAGTAGCGATAAACACTACACAGACTCGCAAGAAAACTGTATTCAATAATGTAATTCAAGATGATGTTATCTTAGAAACGGTGCAAGGCGCCACTCGGTATAAATTAATAAACGTCAAGTATTAGACTGACAAGGCGTGCAGCTCAATTAGTTGCTGGAAGTTGTATGTGGTGAATTTACCGCTAGCTGCTAACTGATTAGTTTATATAGAGTGCGCCTGATTACCATTGGCTTAATCTTTAGTGGAGTTAGTGTTAGTGTTCTGTACCACGCTCCATAATAGTTATCGTCTACGGCTGTATATTATATTTATGTTGTTATGTAATAAAATATATGTAAGCCAGTAACCATAACACTAGATGTAAGAATGTAAATTCTGTTGGCTAGTAATTGGTTGTGATTTCTGAATTAATAACTGTAATATAATTATGGTTTACAATGTAATATAAGTTTATAATGTATTGTATTTAAAGTTTTATTTCAAAATATTATATATTTATAGTTCATTAAGAAATCAATAAAATTTACAATTTACGTAAGATTGAAATCTTTTAAAAATTAATAAAACTGCGATACATCGGACATCAAATAACTTAGAATTATATACAATATTTTTAATTTTAGGAAGTAATTAAGGTAATTATTTATCAGTGTTTATTGTGATGCCTTGTAAAAGCTTAATGATAATGTGAAGAGCAAGCTAATCAAAAACAAAAACAAAAGCTCATAGAAGACTTAAGATTGTTAACAGTTACATTATTCTTAACTGTGTTGTTATTATGAGACACCAACTCTTTTTTTAAGGTTTTAACTTTTATAAATCCCGTACTAATATTGCACTCATATTTAATGTGTTCAATTGACACGACACAAACTTACACATAATTATATCACAACTGTTTCATAAAACAACTTTACACCTGTTTAAAATTCCCGTTACATATTATTCGTTACATAAGTCGCAATAAATTCTTTTCACTAAGACATTATCTCTAAATACGGATAAGGTTATTATAAATTGCAATTAATATGGGGTCCGACTTCTATTACGATACCGCGCCCCGAGATAACTTGTAGTGCCCATAAAGGGTGCGCGGATTGCAATCGCGTAGACACAGAAAATGCGGATGGAGTAAGCTTCATATTTTTGTTTTGTGAAAAAAGTCACACTGAGGGCCTGTAATATGTCTGGCGCCATGAAAGGTCTTAAGGAAGTCGCTTGTGTTTGAATGAAAGATGAGTGTTGAGTAAGAAAACAACACACGTCTACGAGATACGTGGTTTTATGTCTTACACTTTTATTGAGCATATATAAAATGATTTAGTATTAGTAAAAAACGAACAGAGTATCACAATACTTCATAATTATTAAATAAAATTAAAAAAATGTTTTTAGCGTATATTTCATACAGAGACCGTGTTTCGAAATCATATCTGGTTATTATTATTAACACAAACATACCTACAGAGGAATTATTACGAATTTGTAAGTAAATTAAATGAAAGTACAAAACGTGAAATACAACAACAATAAGAGTAAGCTCACATTCAAACTATATGGTAACAAGCAATTCGATAAAATTATTGTGCAATAAAAAAATTTTTTTTTGTGGTGTCTAATCAAGAATTCGAAGTGTCACTACCCCTATTCGCCCCATGAGTGTCGTAAAAGGTGACTAATAGAGCAAATTATGGAGAACAACAGCACTATGAAGAAATGGAAAGTTTGATACAAACCCTATTCCGACCCATCTAGCCTCGTGGTATAGTTGGCTAAAACCACCATTCTAAAGAGACACCACCACAACACCAAATCTGTTGATGTGTGATGTGCTGTCTAAGCATTTTTTTTAATATTTTAAATAAAACAGGAAAAAAAATCAAATTTGTACTAGTGTCATACACTAGGTATCGAATTATAATGATATACTTCTACTATTAAATATATGTTTAGATAAAACACTGCCGTTATTATTTTTCAAATATGAACATTATTTGAAAATGTTTACCATTATTGATATCATAAATCAATTCCAACTATTATTATTCTAAGTTAATATTATAACAGCACTATCATATGCGACAATCGATAAACACATGACACGTACAGGCATGTTCAAATCGATATGCACGTTTCAAAGGTAGCATACCGTTTACAGTTCCTGCAGCTTCTACTTAATACATAACATTACTGGCATACTTCAAATGTGAAATAACCTCTGCAATATTGCGATCCCTTAATACAAATGTCACATGGATAAACAGAGCTTCCGCTCTCGAATGAGCGGAGATGTAGTCATTACGAACTGTACAGAGGTGAGCTGAGGTTTTTAGTGATGACTTGTAAATAAACACTTTATCTTACATATTTTTTCGTTATTTTGGGCGCTAAATATATGAGGATAAAGATGAAATTTGAGTTTTTAAGTTCTGATATTATTTGTACAGCTTTTATGTAATCCATCGTTATTATAGGATACAATCTTAAAAGTATTTGTTTTAAAATTATGTAAGTGTAAGTTACACATCGGCTTCGATCGACCGATGGCACTATGACCACACAAAGTTAGTTTTTTTGTCGTCACTTTCACAGAGTGTGTGAGGTTACCGAACCACCCACTACACTGATCAATAAGGAGAAGGGCCAAGGAGTTTATAGAATATCGTGTCAATGGTCAATGATCATTTGATCAAATCCAGACAAAAATCAGATATAGCCGATTAAAAGCAAAAAGAATATGGCAAGAAATTCAGATATGTTATAGACATAGATATAGATATGACATACTATTTAACATAGATCTTATGGTAATATTACATTTATATTCATTCAAAACGATGTTTTATTCATGACAATATCGATTGTTACACGTCTATTACGCAATGTGTTGCGTGAGAATCGTCCTAATGAGTCAGGTTAACTACCTCCACGTCTTCACTAGACGACAAACTCGGGAATAGGTGTTCTTAAAATACCCAGTTTTTTGCGCGTCTAGGCTTGTTGATCTAGTGCTAAACTGGTCGTGAATTCGACTATCACCACAAATAATTGAGTGATGAGTACTATCATTTGTTCAGTAGCTGGGTATATTTATCTATTATCTGTATGTATTTAGAAACGAATATATATGTTTATTAGTCTGTTTTGAATTCAAATAAAAATATAAGATATGAGAGGCTTATTAATAAAGTTATAAATTGCAACTTTTTTTTACACAAGATACCAGAAATGAGCTTTCATAGGATTTAGTGCAGAAATCACACGTATTCTATCTCAATAAAAGAAATTTCTTTTTCTGTCACAAGCAGAACACGTTTCACTATGTATGTGAAGAGCTCGGTCTACTAAAAATCAACTAATGCCAAGCAAAAATACGGGTTAAAAATTACATTTGGCTTTACGCCCGCTTCGTGTAATACTATCAGAGGAATTCCATTTATCACTGTAGTTCATTTAAATAAAACGAGAATGTCAACCAAAAACTGGCGCAAATTTGATAAAACAATGAATATTCATATGAGATCGACAGGCTTGTAATTTGAATTTAAAATTGTTCTTTATAGTATGGCCAGGCATTCGATATAAATTATTTTTTTATAATTTACTTTGTGAGACTGATTTACTGTACTGCCTTGACAACAATATTTAAGCAAATTTGGTTTATTAAGACTCATCTAGAAGTCACTACTACTACTACTATTGCTAATTACTACTACTACTACTAATTATTAGGAAACTATTTTATCTGAAGGTAGAACAGAAATAGCGAAGTAAATTCTCAAGTACATAGTCAGTAGGTAAGAAACGATTTCATCAAAAATAACTTAGAATGATGACACTAACTCGTTACAACTTATCGTATTTGTAATAGAAAGCTGTCACTAACTTACACTAATTGAAATAAAATACCTGAATTACTTTCTAATTTTTTAAGTGTCAAAAAAATTTGAAAGTATATGTAATGTCTTTTCAGTGACCTTAGTAGATCCTGACACGAATGCTGCAAAACCATATCCTTTAAAAATAATTTCACCTTTAAAAGGTATGTAGGCTTTTAAAATTAGTATAACAAAAAAAATATATTGAAATATGTTCAAAGCCATTTTTATACATATTTTAAGTGAATTTTGGCAAGCCTTTCATGTTTCTTTCTTGTGTGAAAATATTTTATAAGTACCAAATTACCTTTTAACAACATTCGTAAAAGTACCTTTACGAATATCGTTATAGGCTATTTTGGCTGTGAATTTTATTACTTGTAATATTTCAGTAACATATACAGTTAAGACTATAAATCACTTAACACATTTTAAATCCATTTAACTATTAATATTGTAGTACATTATATTTTGTACGTTTTCGTACCACACATCTTGAAATCATGCATACATTATTAGGGTTACAGAAAAGAACATGGACGTTTTAATTGATAACCACGATAAGTTTAATGGCCAAGGATCATAAACTTTCCTAGAAGTAACTGACTGAAAATCCCTCGCGAGCAATTATGGCTGTGTATTTAAATTTTAGATATGTATATGTATTTTGTATACGTATTTATATGGTATACATACGAAGCTGTATTGTATATGTTTATATTTTTGTGTATATAAGTATAATATTCTGAAATTTTTGAACATTATGATACAACTACTGTGTCCATCATTGAATCTTCTAAATACCAACTGATATTATAAGTCCATGTGTTTATGTCCAGTAGATCCGCTTCATACAATAAGGAAGATACATGCATGGTGTTAACTATTCTGAAAGGTTAAAAAATAAGTACACAAGAACAAAGTCGCGGGCAAAGATAATTTTTTAGAATACCCTTAGAGACTTCTCAGTATTTGTATGCCAAGAGCGATACTTCCTACCTGGAATCAGATAGGTACTCTACATGTCACAATAATGGGTTGAATGGATTTATCGTATTCTCACTATCGCCTTCGATGTCGTCGTGGGCGCAGGCCTTAAAATAATACTCCACGCTGTCATACGACCAGAGATCATTATTAGAATGTACTGAAGAGTATTTCAAATTTATAAACGTAACCGATTTGCGACTTTATCGACTTGCTCATAAAATATGTAGTGAAAACAAAAATTTACAGAAACAATTTAAAACTTTAAATTAACATTAGTTCGTTTCTTTTGATCAATAAATATAAATATAAATATATATAAAATAAAAATTGACTAGTTTCTTTAAGTTTAAAAGCCTGGGACCAAATATAAAATTCTTAGGTTTGCCTGCTACTCGTGTTCTTGACAAATAGGTTTATTTTTTATCACGCAATCAAAAACTAATAACAGTAGAAAATATGTCATAATATTGTCGCGTTACGATTACTGAAGTAAGGCAATTTACGCTACAGAGACTAAAATGTTCCTTGAGCCGTATTTTGCAAGTAAATTATAACTATACAAGTAACGATTACTATCAATACCAATCAATTCAATAACTGTCCCACAAGTAGATCGACCCTATAACACCCAGCACAGTAGTTAGTAAACCAAGTTCGTAAACTGAATCCCCATCATTACAGTAATGGTAAATTTTAAGATATCAAGCTACTCGATTTTCCCACGATTTAATCAAATCCATCTGTCTTATATCTACGTCTACGTGTTGTACAAACGTCTATAATTCATTTTACTCTTTGAACTGAATGACATGTGACAAGTACTATTTGAAAATTTATTAAGTTTAAAAATAAAATACTCAATATAAAAATAAATAAAGTATTTGTTTTTAAACATCCTTTGGGTTTCAACCATAAACGCGTCGTTAAACAATGATACAAACTATTATATGGCAAATTATAAGTTCATTTCAAAAATAGTACATTAACAATAAGAATTAAATGGATGTGTTATTGTATAAGATAGTTGTCAAATTATATGGAACTGAAGACACCTATTTATTAACAAAATATCAGGTTTCATTGGAATGCTGTAAAACCAGAATAACAAACACTATTGCAATATTTACAATTCGCCAATTTAATTAATTTCTATAGAAAACAAAACATTTAAAATATTCATGTCGTATTTAAAGGAGGGTTCGATTTGCATATTTCACTACAAGGGTCCAAGTTTATTGGCAGTCGTGTGTGGTCCTCGGTCGCTATGGTAACGAAGCAATCGCAGTCACAGTGGATCGCCTTACCGCCTTAACTGATGGACATGGCTAATTGTTTGGAGTTGGAATCGGACGACGCCGCCGACTGGCGCCCGACGACACCACACGCTTTTAAATGTCACTACTTGACCGGTTGTTTCATTTCTTATCAGATTCTAAACCAATTAAAAGCCCACTAAGTAGTATTTGGAATTTCTTAAGAGATAATTTTAAAATTAATTAAATGTTAATAACTATAACTGATACAGTTTTACTACTTGAGCCATTTTTACGATAACTTTTGATAAATTACCGTAATACCATTAAGATTTGATCGATTTATATATAAATATGATATTATTATTCGCTTTATAGCTTTATAAATGCTAAGTTACCCTATAATCGTTTGATAAGTACAATCATTTGCGAATTTACTTTCCAGTTGAGTGACGTTAAGTCATATAAATACATAATTAAAAATACAATTAAAACATGACTCTTGTTGAAACGTTTAATGTATTAAAATATTCAAATGACAACGTTCAATTGAAACTTTCGTCTAAGCAAAAAATAACATTGAGAGTACTTTTTAAATGATACTGTGACAAGAGGAAAAAGCCGCTTGAGAAATTGAAAAATAAATTAAAACGAACGGATCTTTAGAACGTAGCTCTATGTAAATTCGTTGGAAGAACTATAAAAGAGATTCGTTAGTGAAATATTGGGTTTTATTTCACATTTTTATGTCTTGCTATTGAAGAATTATTTAAAAACAATTATATAAGCAAATGTACGTATGGCTTTGTAGTTTAAGCGGTCGCCACACTGCTTTCCTGGTAAGTGTTGTTATGTAGTTCAAATGCCACATGAGACAACACTTTACGTTATCCACAAATTATTGCTCTGATTTGCTGACTTTGTAAAATCCCCGACGGCACAGGATTCATTTCAAAAGCGAGAAATATCTTTTAAAGAAAAAAAGGCCAGTCAATCCACTTATTTTATAACCGCTTGTTGGATAAGTATAACATATTTAGAACATTACTATACAATTTTAGTAGACAACTGACATAATAGTCTGAACTTTACCACAACGCCTGAAGGGTTTCTACTCACATTTAGTCTATAATTAACAGCGTTAATAAAGAACTTTACAAATAATTTTAATGCCAACAATTACCGCTGTCACAAGTTGCCTGAGGACGTTGCTAAATATTTATCAGCCCAATGCTTGCATCATGCTATTAGTTAAAGGCGTGCAGGTGAGTGTTGAACCAAATTTCAATAGGAAGAAGTGTAATGACATAAAATAGGTTAATTGGCCTATTTGTACGGACAGCGTAGTAGTATAAGCGGTTACTTTATCGTTTCCTACTGCTCTGAGTGTTGTGGGTTCAACCCCTACTTGGGCAACACTTTGTGTGATCCATGAATATTGATTCTAAGTCTGATTTTCTTTAAATTCGTTACATGAATGTCTGTTACGCCCCCGTGACACAGAAAATATTTCAAGCGCGGAGCAATCGTTTTTAGTAATAATTCTGATCTCAGATACCCATAAGGTTAGGCTAATGAAAAAGTTAATGAATGTAAGAAGAAAAAGTTAAAAGATTAAAAGACCTTTTTCTAAAGTTTCAAAATCAGAGTGACCTTATTAGCTATAATAAATTACAGTAACAACTTCAGTCACTTAAGCTGTTTAAAGTAAAATGTACCTAAAAATAAAAAAAAACTCGTATTATTATGAATCTTTTATATACGAAATATATCTTAAAGAAATAGGGTACATGTTAATAGAGGTAACTACTTTAAAACTTATTTTAATACGAACACTAACTAAATCACGCTACCCACTAAAGAGGTTAGTTGGCTCCAACAATTGAGGTCATAGTTACTCATTAAAACTTTTGTTACACACGCAAAAAGATTTTGTTAAGAAAATATGGGCCATGTCGCGCAATACATTAACTTTTTTATTTTATATCAATTCATTTGCAGTTGTATTATTGTGTATTACTTTTTTACAAAATTCACTGAAGTAAATTGCATGTTCTTAGGAGTTAAGTTAGAATAGGTAATAATATAGCTGTAAGTAATTGTTTCACTACTTGTACTTATGCACGATATGGTGTACCTGATAGATTTGACTGCACAGTTGCACCCGTAAGGCAAGCTTGAACTGAGTACAGGACATACTTAACCTGTACAAACCCTGAGTATAAGCCATTGCCTCTCCTCTTGCGATCATTGTCAACCGAAGCCTGTGTAAAGACGAGCACCACACACGCTCAGTTTTACCTATACAGTTAAACTGCACAGATATATCATCGGGCAAAAATATCGAAATTATAATTTTTTTTTGGTTGTCTGAACAGAAGTGCAACATACATAGTTCAGAATTGAAATTCAACTGTACAGGCAAACTCGTTAGGTACACCGTACCATTAATGGCAACCTTAAAAGGCAGCAACCCACTTGTATCTGCTGAGATGTAGAAATTCATGAGTAAAGGTGGTCATTTAACTGTGAATTATTTAAGCAATTCTGGCACTAGGAATATGCCTGTCTCCTGGAAAACTTTACAAACACACAAACAACGGACACAAGGAATACCTCGGCTCAGAAAAACATTTTTTTTATCACATAAAGTGTTATCCCATGTGGACTTTGAATCCACTACACACGGCGCAGTATAAAGCTATGAGGTGACCACCACTTCAAAAACTACACAAAACACACAGCCATATTCATTTTAAATTAGACCATTTGACATATTCACCAAAAAACAACACATCTCGTAGACACCTCCGATTGTTCATGATTCTGTATCACACAATGAAAGGCAGCACGATGATTTATACTTGTGAAACTTCGTAAATTTTATCAAAGTCCCGCGATAGGCTAGACAGGATCACTGAGCCTGCTTAAATGGTGATTCGCGTACCTTTACGATATATTCTATTTTTATAAACAAAAGTATGTTTTTGTGAACTAGAACATAAAAGTCATTGACTAAAATAATCGCTAACCAAAGTTAGTGTTACATATAATGAATTTATACAAAACGAATCTAAATTCCATTTATATCATAATACGGTCAAAGTGATTAGTAAGTATCTTCACAGTTGTAGTGAACATAATTTGCGATCTATTGAGTAATATCTATTCTATATTATCTATACCTGTAAGCTATGCTGTTATTAGATCGTTGATAAATTTCATAACGTGTGGGGCGTTAATTTGTTCCGGTTGCGTGTCGGCTGCCCTCTTAAGAGACAGCATAATATTCTTAACAATCATTTACTATATATAAATATTTAGTTAGTTTGAATACGTTACAAAAACTCTTAAAGTTCTGATCTGATTGAACTGAAATTTTCAAACGATACACAATCATCATCATCATCATCAGCATCTCAACCGAAAGACGTCCACAGCTGGACATAAGCCTCGTAAATCATATACTTCAACAATAGTTTTTATCTGTTTATTGCAGCTGTAATGTGTCACAGCAAGTCTTACAGGGTACAACTAGTAAAATATTAAATGTATTTGAAATTATAAATAATTGTCATTAATAAAAAACAAATTATAAAGTGCCATAACTTACCTTGAAACTAGCCACAATGTGGTTTTTTATCATTTTTAGAAACTTTTCAGGTATTATCTTGTTTTTTAATAGCATATATCTATCTAAGATAGATATTTTGACCACTGAAATTGAAATATAATATATTAGAGAATAGGCACAACAGAGCATCATCTGCCGATATATCTGAACTGTATACCAGTGGTTTAAGTCAATAAGCGATGTGACTCAGAAGCAATGATTCATTTTTATTATGTTGGGTAATTGTCAGAATCAAAATGTACTTAAATATTAAACATTATATCTATACAGTTATCGAAATAAGAAAAAGCAGAGAGTAGTGATGTGAACATTTAAAAATACAATAGTTATACACATAAAAAAAACAGATTTCATTTTTGAATTAGAAATATAGTTGAAGTAGTTACTTTAATATTTTTACTTTTTATGTTTGAATCAAATGAGTATTTCGTAGAATATTTCGAGAGTTTTTATTTGTGACCTTTAAAGTGAAGTAACTGGCTTCACATCTTATGTATATTTATATTGATTTTGTTCAAGAAATCTTATATCTTTTAACATCATCTTCAAGAACCTTTAATAGTCTACTGCTGGATATAAGCCTCTACTTAGAAAAGAGATTTTGGTCTGTTATACCACGCTGGCCAGACGGGTGAGTATAGAATTTGTTTCATGTTTTCTTTCTCTTTGCAGTGCTGTTGTCCTGCGCAATTTGCTCCCTTAATTGCCTTTTACAACACTGGTGGCATAAATAGGGGTGGTAAAACTTCGTATTCTTGATCCGTCATCACAAAACACATAACCTATATTTTACAGCTTTATTAAGAGACTAATCTATATCAGTAGCGTATAATTTCCTTGCACTATGCTCTTTTATGGCTTGGTACTCAGATTTAAACTATCTGTCCTGTCTTATTTATTGCAAATGAATAAACTTATTTAAGTACCTATCTCTTGTTCTCTTCTCGTAACTCCGGTATAAGTCGTAATTCTATTTAATTTATTTATTTTATTATTTTAATATCCTTAGTGGTAAATATGAACCACCAGTTTTCACTCGTGGCTCTATCTGCGTATACGTCGGTTATCGCGGTAAAAAGTAACCTATAAATCCTTAAGGATCAGAAAAAAATCATGGCAAATTTTATTAAAATGAATTCAGTTATTTAATCGTACGTAATAAGGTTAGTTACAGATATAGTTATTTTTGAATTATAATATTGAGGGTTGCTTCGTTCATCAACAAATTATTATACATTGTCACCCGCTAATCTATCCGGGATGACTATCGTTGCTCGGAGATCAACAAATCAATTATATAATAGAATTACAAACATTTACATTGTCGTATTTTAAGTATAAAAATATTTTAACTTTTAATGTCGACAAATCACAAGAATCCGAAAGAACAAAATTTAGAATCAATCTTTCAAATAAATACAGTGTTCTGCCAATAGATGACACTAACTGACTGAAGTCACTTTATGAATCGCATAATGAAAATTTTCCAAAGACCAATCGTGTTTGTTTTATTTCAAAACGAAAACAGTGTTTAATTTTATCGGCCACGGGTTTTATAGCGTTTTAACAACCATGAATATTATCAATGTATAGACCCGCAGCTTGACAGCAACGAAGATGAACTTTATTTACCTGTAATTATACGAGTAAATACATCCAAAGCAACAAGCAACTGATATAAAATATTTGTTTCCAATGTTAGAGATAACGGGCAGATAAAATTATGCTGGATAACTGAGCCATTAATTATTTCGCTACTACCTACGTCTTCTGTTTAAAATAGAACCTTAATTGGCAATTTGATAAGAATCAGTTTATGTAAAACCTAGAAGTTGAAATAGATTTACTGAATTTTTGTGTATTCACTCGAATTCAGTTTAATTTATATAGTAATAAATAGTGTTGGTACCTACAAAGTCAATAGTTTTACAAAAAAAAAAAAATCTGCTAAGACAGCACGCAAAAGGAGCCTTAAAATCTATAATTACACATGAATATTAATGAGTTCAAAGTTTTATAGCAATCATTGTCGAAGTAGAACGTTTTCTGTAGTAACCATGTACTTAAACGATTTATAAATTCTAAAGTGTTAATTTTTTGATGCCATTTGGTATCTTGTTATATATTGTGACACACATAACATTCATTACGCTGCAAAGTATAACTTTTAGCTTTCTAATTTATAATCTAGATGAATAATGCGTTATAATTTAATGATCCTGGCATTTTGTCTCCAACGTCAGAGGTCGCCGGTTTGGTGTTGCTCAACGTAAAATTTGAATAATATGAATCCATGATATGGATTTTACAACTTAATTTTCGGTCATAAATAACGATTGTAATCTGTCTTGGCACGTGGGAAATACTTAATTTAATCTGAGAGAGTTGTTATTCAATTAATCAAAAAACATGTTCGTTATGTGTCATAAAAAAACTCTCTAAAGAGCATGTGACTTACTATTGACAGCCTCGGTGATGCAGTGATAGTGTATGTGGCTGCTATACTTAAGGTCCCGGGTTTGATGCTGAATCGAATCAAATATTTGTGGGACCTACAAATATTTTTTTGGTATTTGAGTATTTTCTATATATAATATATTATTTATAGTTAACATATATGTATATTTTCACTACCAACTTTATATCTATCGGTTATATTTCTAAACTTCGTATAAAAATTAGAATTGTCTATTGGAAATCGAATCTACAATACAATTTACGAAAGAAAACCACTGTCTCTACAAAACAGTTACCAAAATATTTCAATAACCAATAGTATAGTTTCACCCTAGTTTGGAATCAGACGAACGTGCGTGAGGTGTTACAAGTTAAAAAAATATACAATAAAACCTTATCATGACAAAATAATTCTCCAACCACGTTTACTGTTGATAAAATCTAAAGGTCTTTTATAATTATTACTAGCTTTTGCCCGCGGCTTCACACGCGTGGGATTTGGTCTGCCACATTAAATTTAGTAGCAGATCACTTTAAAAAAAAATAAAATAACTTACATACAAATAATCCTACGGTACATCATCTTTGTGTAACTTCAATAGTTTAGGCAGCATACGCCAAGATAACTCTCAGAAGCCAGATTTTTTGCCGACTTAATTGACATGTATTGTTATATTACCTATACATTATTCCGATGTAACCTGTATTACTGTAAAGTTTTATTCAAATCCGTCCAGTAGTTTATTCGTAAAAGAGTAACAAACATCCATACTCACAAACTTTCGCATTTATAATGTTAGTAGGATAAAACTACGTATATCAAGGCCGATGTATATAACTAAAAACTAAACAATATTTACCCAATTTACATATTAAATAACTAGATATATGACTCATACAAATATTCTAAAGGTCATGTGACTATTAAAAGTTGTCGTTACACACGAGCAGATTAACATACATAACTGGCATAGACATAATATTAACAGCAAATTAACCATGAATATAATTAAATACATGTCAACTTACAGTGTGAATAGGTTTTTCAAAACAAGATAAACAAAAAATATAAGGTAGTAGAGCCACGCTGATTTCAGCACGTACGGGCCGGCTCGACCGGGACAGTACTACCCTCCCACAGAAGATCAACCTAAAGCGACAGCACATGTACCGTCGTGTTTCATTGGTGAGTGCGAGACCGAAGGCCCATTGGTGCAGGGGTGACAGTTATCGTAGTAAGTGTGTGTAAGACAATGCCACAATGACTGTTATGACTTTTACGTCCCCAAGCGAGGTCTGTAAAAACATTTTACTAGACCGTCATAGTGTGGGTAACCATACGGTATTGTTTGTATTCACAATGAGTATGGTGACCACAACTCTTGGATTCTATTCATGCATTCCATCAGGCAGAGTAGAGTCACTACGGCAGGCTTTAAAATTTTGAAAAAAGAAACAAATGTTTTACACTTTAAAGTAAGTCAAAATCTCCTTTCTAAGAAGAGGCCCATGTCTAATAGACTATCAAGGGCTGTTGATGATAATGATGATGATGTGGTATTTCCACTTGCTATTAGGACGGTGAATTCATCAATAAAAAATATTCAGTACAACAAGGTTCTATATGAAGTACTTTTTTCATATTAATCCTTTCTTTAATTTTTATTTCTGCGGAATCTTCTATCTGTTTGCGTTTGTTGCTAAACTATTAAATGATGATGTTTGTACGATACGTGGAATACCATCTATATTCTTATATTATTTTAGTTTAGCTTTGTTAATTTGTCATCATCAAGAACCCTTACTAGACGACAATTGGACATAGGTCTTTTCTAAGAAAAGAAGTTTTGATCTAATGTACTACCCTGACCAAACGGTTTGGTATAGAGTTTCTATCAAATCTTACTTCTCTTTGCGTGCTCTTTCTTCTGCGTGAATCGCTCTCTTAGTCACCTCTTACGACATCTACGTGATCAATACGGCGGTAACACATGCCGCACAAATATATATATCAGCCCACTAACAACCCTCTTTACAGTTCGCATGTAAATTCACATGTTGTTGACAACACATAATGTAACATGGCCGCTCATTAGTTAGTAATGGATAATGGATTATGGTTATCTCGCCCCTACCATGGTACGTTTATGAGTCAGATCATTGCGTGGGTGACATTAATTTCTCATTGCAGCAATCACAGATTGTACCGTGAGTTGCTAATAAGTAATTGTTCATTTACAGGAATGGTAAATATGAGTGTCGTGATTTGTTTCGGTGTAATTTATACGAGGAAGTGAGTTACAAATAAATGAGTGTATGTAGGGTAGTAGTAGTAACAAATAGGCCAAAGATTACCATGTCACTGAGTCTTCTTACCGTCTACAGTTTTTTTTCTAAGTAAAGGAAAAAAAGTTGATTATTACGATACATTAAGCGTTCCGCTCGAGCGCCTAAGCTACATATCAAAACGTTTACCTCGATTTCTAGTAAAAATAAGTTTCTCTACATAACCGCAACGCAACACTTTAATATTTTTTTGGTGTTTTCTTATGTCTGCTCAGGTATCAATTATAAAAGACGGTCCTCCAAGCTAGGTGATCATGCTTAGCAGCTACGACCAACGGTAGACTTTAGACAGTTGTATGCTAATTAGTGCGAGTATTTTGCATTTCACGGTAAAGGATAAGTTACCTGGTAGTTCCGTTACTGCGTAGTCAAGACCTGCTTCATTTGAATTGAATTGAAGTATTACAGTGTGTTAACATTGTATGTAGAAATCTTGACAATAATATTGACTACTGACGTTGTTAATGCTTTTTGTTTAACTTTTGTGACTTTTTTGTATTAATTTGATTAAAAGATATTACATGCATCTGTGTTACTGTAACTTTTTAGCAGGTTATACGATAAGCAATTCAAATATGTGTATGCAATTCCTTTTCACGTTGTCACGTTAATTCCCGTTCGTCAGTGTAAGTAAACATCGAATTTGTACTAAGAACATAATTTTAGTTACATCTCAAATTCCATGAGAATGTTAAATGCTAATGAAGTATTTACTTTATTATAATTTAATATAACCTTTCAACGTACAGTAACAGTCTTGTACGGTGTGGTAAACACAAACATAAATTACTCACATGAGTACTATTTTTCTGAATTCTTGTTTGAAAGAAATTATCTTCTATAAATACCTAAAACTACAACTATGACATTCGATCAGGAATTTAATTTCCTTTAAAATGACTACAACTTCTTCTTCAATTGTTTTTACACGTCAAACACACCCAGACTTCGAACAACAATTTGTAAATCCAACACTCGACAAGTTTAGCGTTATTTTTAATCTCTTTTAATATTTTAATTCTTTCTAATTGGTCACATTTAAAATTATTTGTTTAACAATGATATTTAATTATAAATGTTAGACGATGATCCATTAACACCCATATCGAATCTACAAATTATGTGCAAGTTGACAAGTAGCGGGAATTAGACCGGTGCAAATTAGTAGCACCCACATTTCTTACAACCGCTACCGGGCGACCCTTGAGTGCTTCTGTCTCTTTGTTTACGTATTACCATTATGCGTAAGTCTACGACCTTAGTCACGCTCCAGTTGCATCAAGTACAAAAAAGCGAAGAGAATCATTGAGGTTTGGGGCCCTACACTAGGGCAAGTCTCAGTACTTTCAAAATTGTTCATAACTCCACAATATTATGAGGTCATTATTTGTTTTCTTTTTCTAAAATTAAAATATTTAAATGATTTTTGTTTCTTCAAAACACTTTTCTATTAATATGCTTGAATGGAAAAATATAATTCGACGATAAACAATATCATTGGTAATCTCAATTTTTAACATTTTTCTTTTTTTTACATTTTAAATTATCATATCTTCGTCATACACAGAGTAATGGTCATGATTAACTGCCTCCTTGGCCTAGTGGTTTGCGTGTGCGACTGCCGACCAAGAAGTCTCGGGGTCGATGCCCGGGTCAGGTGAAAAAGTATTAATGAGTTTTTCTGGAGGTTCGAAGTTTGGAAAGTGGGGTCTTATTTCCTGTGCCTCGGAGAGGACGTAAAGCCGTCGGCCCTACGCCTTATCTCATCGCAGTCGTGTCGGTCCATCAGGTTGTACTCGGAAGAGTGAGGGAACAGAGAGTGCACTTGTGTATACGCACACACTTGTGCACTATAATATCTCCTGCGTAGTTAGCTGGCATCTGTTGAGACTGATCGACGTGGCTGAAATGATATTACCGGCTAAGAGTATCATATTACCGTATTATATTACATAATTGGCAAGGAGTAATCGTATTCTATTTCACCTACTTATGTAAATGACAAATTCAAAAAATATTAAAATCGCTGGTATCTTTTAACTTACAAACAAATTAATCACGCTTGTAGCCAGTAGTTACCAATAGCAAACTTTTACTAGAACTGTATATCTATTTCGTGTTGCTTTTAACATTATACATTCATTTCTTCTTTGCAACTGTTACAGAACGTGTTTGATTTATTTTTGATATCATTAATCATCATTATTTGGTTTAGTAAGACGGTTTATTAATCCGGTTTGCTATAGTACCAGACTAGAGATCTGACTTCATTGATTCTAAGTAATAGAATATAATAATATACAGGTTTTTGTTTACATACCAAGTATTTTTTCACAGAAGCACATTATTATGATTGGCCAGTATCTTCTTCCGCAAAAAGTAAACTATTAGCAACTTTTTGTTTCTTTTGTAACATTTTTAATTCAACCTTGAGAAGGTGCACGTTCCAAATTTGAATTATATTTGCATGTATATATTACAATAAATAATTCTACTTTTTATGGAATTATTAATTTTACCTAAGAAATATATTATAATTGATAATTATTGAAACGCATTAGACTGATACGCTTTTTGGTGACAAAATTATTTAACACAATATTATTATAGTAAAAAGCACGCGATCTAATAGAATAGCAGTTAAATATGCTATTACCAGTTGCCTAGTTTAATAAGTTTGTCATTCTACATCTTTAGCTAGAATACAACCGTACTACTATTTAGGCACATTTACACACACATATATACATTATTAAAATAGTTAAGTATTTATTTTTATTGTTTTCTAACGAATAATACTTTTTACTTTTAAACATAGACAAATAGAAATTTACTGTTTAACGCAGAATCGTATAAATAAACTGTCTGCTATATAAACAATCATAAACTAATCTTGGATAAGTTCGTATAATAATATGAGCCGTTATCAGTGAAAGTTTGGGTTTTGTTAAGAAAACAACAAATTGCAACAAGCTCATTTCAGCTTTACGTCTCGCAGTTATTACGTTTTTCCTTGTTGTGCCATTCGTATTCATATGGCACATTCTGTATTCAAATATGCCAGATCGTCATAAAAGACTTCCATGCAAAAATGGAGATAAAAAATTAGAAGTGTTAGATATTTACGTATTCTTTACAGCATGTAGGTTTTGCCATGCGACTGACTCGAAAACTGTCAGCTTTAGATATAGTTGTGCCATATTACATGCATGTAAAATGTAGATACTACCAAAACTTTTACGCACAAAAAATTATCACCCTACCCGAAGTAGAAACTAATAACGTCATCCGCATGTAAACTATACATCCATACAATGTTTTGAAGAAATCATTAAACAATATAATAGTGATAATAACTTGACACGTCTCAGATATCGTCTAGTCATAAACTATACAAAGTCTATACTACGATGTGCAGACTACTAATAACATGCTTTTATGTTTTTGAACATACATATGTCTGGCTGGCGGTTAGTTTTGCCGTCTGGATCACGAACCATTAATTAATACAACAATTCTGGCAACTTGTCTTCGTCTTCTATGCCTTAACGTATAAAAAGTTCAAATACTGCGGTAAACTATCTAATTTTACGTATTTTTTTTTATTGAGAGTGCTCTCTTGATGTCTATTAAGCCTAGGCTATTTAAAAAAGGAACACAGTATTTAAAATAACACCTCCTTCATCAATATCTTGGATGCCATCTGTTGTCGTACAGCATTTGTTTAATTAACATTGAGTACTATCAGGCATTTGGACTATACGTAAACCTGTAAGTTTAATCTAAGAGGTTCGCGAAGTTCCACAGTGTAATTTGCATACTTAAACAATTACTTGGCACATTCTTTCGTAAGCATCTTGATATCGCTGCAACAAAGAAGGAACTCTTCGTTGGTTCGTGACTTTGGAACTGTTAATCTAGGAAATATCCATAAAATTGGCAATCTATTCCTTTATAGTGTGGAAAGTTATTTTGTAATCCACTTATTTGTTATTAGTCTTAAAGTCTTGTTCGTGTTAGTTGTTTAGCTGGACATTTTTAATACAGACTAGAATGAAGAGCCCATTCGTTTCACAGTTCTTAAAATTTCAATAATTTTATGACTTCCTGGTACACTCATACACATGTATATACCTTAATCCGTTTACTTTAACAGTCCAGTTATAAGTAAAGTTTTAATAAGAAAGTAGGAAGACAGAGAAATAATGTATTTTAGTATATAGCATATATGAGAGAAATTATAAAATCCCTATTAGTCTGTTATCCTTAATTAGAAATATTTTATTTGCTTAAATTAATAAACACATCCTCATACGATCCCGGGTGTATCAAGCAGTGGGTGAAAAAGTTTCCTACTAGACCACCATAGTGTGAATCACCATGCCGCATTGTTTGCATTCGCGCGGATTATGGTGCTCATGCTTTCCATCAGGCAGAGTAGAACCACATTGGCGAGCTCTTTTTTAAAAAAAAAAAACATAATAAATATACATACATATATAAAGTTACGCCTGTTCACCTAAAGGGCAGATAGGACAAGTAGGCAGAGGCATATCAAACGGTCACTTGTGTTTTGGTCCTAAGTAAAAGGTGGCAAGTCATTCATTGGGATGTTTTGTTTGCACCACTTGCAGGTGAGGTTGACTTGGGGCCCTAAGTTCTTGGTGTTAACTCTATGCACCATGATAAATATATTAAGAAATAAGACACATCTAGATACCTTTATTTCTTCTTCTGCTGAAAAGGCATACATTCATTTAGAAATATTATTATTTCTACACAAAAGTTTCGATCGATCAGCCTAGTTGTAGTGGTGTACCAACAACATTAACATTGTAACAACAGAGACGTGAGCTGTTGTTCCTTGTTTATTGAATTCATAATAATTTTGTCCTACATATACCTACCTGATAAAATCTATGTACATTTTGTAGTAAAAGTATTATACACTTACTTACTGCTTTGTTTGAAATCAAAACTAAGATTTTATCTCACATTGTAAATGAAATAAATGTGAGTTTACAAAAACCGTGATTATTCCATTATTCCGCAAAACGTGACAACTTCAAAATTGTGATATTTATACAAATATTTATTACGTAAATACTTTATTACTAGCATTACATACATTCTCTTAAGCATAAGAAACTTTCAAATTACGTACAATGACGGTGATTCACGAAATCGTGTGATTGAATAGTCACTTTACCTTTAAACAAATTATAAAATATCAAATAATGTGCAATATATCAAATATTCTTTTTCGATTTGTCCCTGCATCAGGCATGCTAGCTGGCCTTTAAATTAAAATACTCACATATAATTAAAACAAGAGTCTTAACCCACTCGTTTAACTCTCAAGCACCAAATATAACGAGCCCAGATTTAGTACAATCGAAGTTCGAACCCCCGACCTCACGACATAGCTCCTTTCCTGGTATATTGACACTTTAATAAGTTCCTCTTAACTTGCTGGCAACTTAAAGATAATAACAGTAAAATCACGTATAGACCGCTGTGCCATTTTGCCATTGGAAAAAAATCTCGTCTCTTAAAGTAATGAGCGCCTGGTTTAGTGTCTTCATAATTAACAACTTAGACTTAAGCATTTGTTATTGTTGCCTGCTTAATTGGATATCTAAACGTATAATAAATATAACGTTTTAATGTGGTAGCAAACAAAGGGCGTGGTGTGACTTAGTGGATACAAGTAGAACGGTTTTAACAATCATTATAATTTTGATTTTACTGTCTCCGTTCAGCATTAATGTCGTACTAAACTTATTACGTTTTGTAGGTAAATTAATACACGATTAATACTTCGCTTAGACAATATTTAAATTGTTATTATAATACTATATTACCTGACTAAATACCGTATTACTTTCCGTATAAACTTTTTAAACCTTGAATTTTGTTTATTAGAAACGAAATATTGTAAGTAAGAGTTATTAGCTAGAGTTATTTGATTATAAACATAAAAATTGTACTCAAATAAAAATAAATAACTATCTGATAAAATCTACGTACATTTTATAATACTTTTATCATACTGGTTGTTTTGTTTAAAATTAAAACTAAGATTTAATCGCATATTACAATTGAAAGAAATTTAAGTCAACAAAACTGTGATTGTAGCACAACGTACTTTTAAACTGCCGAATTGTCACACTCCGGGCTATTGTTAAAAATTTCTTGTGAGAAAAATCCAACAACAATTTTCAGCTTGAACCTGGAATCAGATCCAAGACATCTTGATATTCAATCACATATATTAACTGGCTCTAAATTTAAAAAGAAACTCGAGATCGATGTACGTATTTTGTTATTTTAGATGTCGTTATATCTTTGATGTGGACGAACAAACTGAAGTTTATTGCGCATATGATTCTATGGTATATAAATCTGATAACTTGACATGTAGTATATTAGTGGACATATTAATTTTATGTCACCATTAAACGTAACTAGACTGTCTTCAAAGTTATTTCCTACTGTCATGTTCTAATGAACGGCATCTTGTTAGACGCCTGACACTTCACACTTTCAAGATGTGAGATGCCTTGCGTAGGTTGATACTTGTTTCGAGAGCTGAATATATGATGTTTTACTCAGAGATATTGTGCCATTTGTTGTTCCATGTAACTAAAGAGGTACATATATTAACATATTACACTACATATATTATCATTGCGCACATTACTCGTATAGATATTTCTTAAATGTATACAAGATCCGTCTCGGCTTCACACGACCAGCACAGCATACATACGAGTAAGTGGAAAAAAAACACTATTGTGTTATTGTGTGTTAATCTTAGGAGATTGATATACAGCATTGCTTATCTATTGGAGTTATTTAAGAGGAATTTATCTGTAGTACATTTTTTGCATAAATCATTGGTTTAAATAATATGCGTCAATATAAAACTGAGCAGGTTTTTTGTGATTTTTTCGAAATATTAGGACTGAACTTTTGACATATCAATATATTTCATTATATTTACATAAAATGGTATTAGTTATATACTCGAACGAAAGTAATTACTAGTAAAAATTATATAAAATCTAATCGGTAATTTTAGAGTTTGTCGGGTTAAGATGACACACAGAAAGAAAAAAGTGGCGATGGGATATTTAATCCAAATTGTGTAGCGTTCAACTACCCTTTACGTTATAAATCTAATGAGAATTCCTAAGTAAAATTTTACCCCTCAATCATTAGAACATAACTAATGCCAAATGGACATACCTTTATCCGATTCAATGGTCAAAAAACATTAAGCTACTAATTAAGAAAATAGCAATTTCTGTGTGTCTGTCCCATAAATCCCAAATAAACTCTTAATTCTGTATACTAAATGTTAAAAAAAAATCAAAACATTCAGTTTGTTTTATTGCTGCCTCTCACGGTAGCTAGACAAGCTATCAACATTGGTGTAACATGAATAACATCTACACAGAGAGCAGAGAAGACCACCCGCTGTTATGTAGTATTAAAGTATGTATCTCAATACCGATTTTATTTTAAACCAACACAACATTCTTACGACATGCTGCCAAAGCATTTTATTACATTCCAAACATTGTTGGGTGGGAATATTGCATCATGAGGTTCTTTTACCAAAATTTTATACGCACGGATATATCGACAATGTGACCGCAAACATTGTTATTGCGAATCGAATTAGAAAATGTGCGTGAACAGGTCTTTATAATGTACTTGAATATACCATTATGTGTAACGGTTCGGTGTGAAAGCTGTAATAATTCCATTGTAGATTGGATTTCATATTTGTTTATTCCTGCCGATAAAAACTCGTTTTGTTTCAAGGCTGCAACTGCTCGGTGTTGGAAAAGTTTAAGTTTAGTAATAGTATTGTTTCACAATTTTGTAATGATACTAATGCAATAGGAGCTTCTAAAATCTTATAATCTTAAATACCGTAAAGGTTTTTTTGTGTATTTCTTTGTGTTCTATATGTATTGTATTTCAATTATTTTCACATATTTCCTGTAATTATGTGTTTTATTTTACAGTTTTTCATGAAATTAGTAAGCGTGCAACATGGTTTTTAATGTGTTCGTAGTACTTACAAGGAATCTGACTGCCTCGATGGTCTAGCGGTAGCGAAAGTGACTGTTGTGCTTGAAGTCTCGGGCTCGATTCCTGGGTCGGACCAAATGTTTATATGATCTGTAAATATTACAAATATTAAGTATTATATTTATTATGGCATAATATACTATATTTATTATATTATATTTTATATTATATTTGTTTCGGAATTTGAGTGTTTTGATACAAAAAAGTATACAAGTATCATCATTATGTAATAACTAAACTGACTGATAGAATATGTATTCTATCAGTCAGTTTAGTTATCATAGTACAAGTTCTGCTTATTTCGAAACTAGATGGCGTTGTGTGTTAAATGTCCGAAATATTTATTTGTATTTATTAAATCTATTTGGTTTTGTCATGTCTATTTGTCTACCCATTCCTATGTCTGTGGCTTAGCTTAATGCCTGTCTAATCTATTAGTAAGCGCTATATTTACTTGTATATTTGTATTTCTTTCTTCAATTTAAAGTGAGGATTAATTTATTTGTTTTTATTCTATACGAGGTTTCAAAAAGATTAACATTTTTTTATCCAGTGATCTTTTTGCAAAGCACAAATAATGATTGTAAATCGATTCAAATCCACTGTCATTAGGAATTAGGCACAGCAAAGAAAAAACAAATGCTATAACTTATATCCAAAAATTTCCAATTTAAATTTAGGTCTTCCTTCGGGAATAACAATTTTATACTGTATGAAACCTCATGCCGATTTTTGTATCTCTGGCATCATTTTTTACTTAATCACGTTATTATTGAAAAAAGATACGGTGACGCTTAAAATACGGACAAATATGGACAGATTTTTAGATAATATATTAAATTATCCTTGTTTCACAGAATAAGGTAAAACGTGAATTATTTTTAGAATGACTAACACTTAAGTAACTGATACGTTTAAAAAAACACAAAGCACATTGACGAGATTGAAAGTAAAGGATATAATATATTACAGAAAGGAGAAACGCGACAAAATATTTTAATGTATATTTGGCAACTAATATTCAAGTGTTCCAAGTAATTTCCATAGCTTTCATGAAACAGTCCATTTTAATAACGTATCACTGAAATGTAACGAGAAAAGTTGACATTACACCTAAAGCGTCCCTTACCCTCCCTTTATAACGAGAGGTCGTTCCTATCGAGTTTCACGTACGCCTTAATTTTCATAGAAACATCTAAAATATCGACCTTGTGATTACTTTCACACTGCTAAGGATTGAGGGAGTGCTGGTTGCGTATTACGTACGTAAATCTACAGGCGTGGGCGGTCTATACACTTAGTATCAACAGTATAGTTAAAGTACTACAGTAGGTTTGTTTCCTTCCCAGGTTATAACTCAGGCCAATACGTGACCGATGCTCACGGCTATTCTTAAATAGAAATTATCCACGACCAAAACGTTATCACGGTGAAATGGTAGCTTATATCACGTATCTCGCTGCCGGGGTCGGTCACCTAATATTGGCTAAAAGGTCGGCTATAAAGGTTAGTTCCTGTCGCCTACGGCCAGCTTTCTACTGATTCTAAACTAGTGCATTCGCTGGCTAGAAAGGTCGTGCTGTCAAAAATTTATGGTGCATTTGTTGTTGCATAACCTAGACCGCTGGCCACTTCATAAAAGTCTGAACGGCCACAATGTTAGGTAATATCTATACAATATTCCTAACTAAAGCTTTCTTACGTTGAATACAGTGTTCTCTTAGGCTTAATATAGTATTCTAACCTATTATGTTAAGAATTCTTTACAGTTAATCTTTTTAAGCGAGGTATTCTTAATATTATGTTCCTTCGAACATGTTGAAAAAAAAAGCGTGTACATATGTGTGTAAATAGTTTCAATTATTTTTTATGCCATTTATTAGTAGATTTTTTAATCTATTCAAGGCGGCACTTAAATTTATGAACGCAATGAACATTGAAATTTGCATTTATTGAAATTTTAAATCATATTCTTTGTACTTCGACACTTATGTGCACTTTATTTTATTCGAAGTGTGCATATCATCACATCGTATGATAAGAGAAAAGGCGTAGGTTTCATAGTAGATAACCGATGGTCTTTTAACCTCGTACATTGTGTAATTGTGTCAACTTGGTCGTTACAAAGGACTTGTAGTATTTAATGTCTCATACGAAGTAAGAACGGAAAGTCGTAAATTCTTAAATTAGCTAAATAAATTTGTACGTATAATAAATAAAATACCTATCTACAGAATGAATTTGATATTATGTGAATCTTACAAATTGCAAAAAATATTGCAAATTGCAAAAAATAAATCAATCGAACAGAATATTAAAAAAAAAATACCATTTAATCATCGAGTTTACAGAAATATCATGGAATAAATATTGGGAAAAAATATCAATTTGTTTTGTAGGTATAAATGTTTTTTTTTGTCATAGCTCATCAGATATTATTCCCGAACAATGCAAAATTTTGTTTCTTTGATACACCGCCATTAATGAATGCGGAACAGCGTTCAGGGTACAGATCCCCATTTAATTAAAAGTGACTGTATCTACTGCAGCGCACTGTACCATCGTCGTCGATGTTATAAATATACTTAATAGTATGTTTATGTGTGTGTTACACATACAGTTTATTACACACTTTTATACCATCATAAATGTTTCTCTCGGCAGACTTGATTGATCCAAATTATTTAAATATTATGAAACACATACGTTTATTTATATTTCATTAAATAGCTATTAAATAAATTTATTGTTGCCTATTATACATTTAAAGTAACATTAAATATGTCTAGAATAATTTACAAGAACATGAAGTCACAAAATGCGCCGACGCACTTTTTTACGAGGATAACCGAAGATGGCCGAGCGTAAAACAAGTAATGTTTTTCAGTTATAATCAACGATCAATAAAGCATACTATACCCAGAACTCGTAACGTTAACTAAATAAAAATTCATTGAAATGATGAGAATGGATTGCGTGCAATCCGTGTTATATGAACACAATGATAAGTATGAGTAGTCGATGAGAAAAGTTGGATAGTCCGTACTCACATTTCATAAGCCGCTTAGCAACTTTAAAGGACTGCATACTGCGATAGCCGGTATTGCGTACCATCTCCATATATGGGAGATGGTTTTATTTTTGTTGCATTGTGTACGGATGTGGATTTCATGTAAACTTTCTACGTATACAGTTTAGTCGTGTCATTACGTCATGTAAAGACTTAAAGGAATTTTAATTTCTGACGCGGACAAACTACATTTATGGAAAACAATTAACTATTTTTTCATGGTTTACGAGATAAACGAGAAGACGGGTTATCAAAATCAGGGAAGGAGGAGTAGGCTCAAATGACCTTGTTCATTCAATGAGAAGCAACGTAAAAATAATTTAACACCGGTTTTCTGTGAGGTCGTGGTTATATTCTGGTCCAGCTTGGCCCATGTATATACTGCCTGCCAAAGTAACTCTACTCTACTTAATGAGAAGCACGAATAGGATCCAAGAGTTGTGGTCCCCATACCATTGTGTATGCAGACAATGCAGCTTGGTGACTCACACTATGACTGCCTTGTCTCTCTAAAACCATCTCTTTTTCATGCCCCGTTTGGGGACATAAAACCATGACAGTCATCACGGTAGTACAAGACTCACACACTTACTACGATAACTGTAACTCCTTTAATGAATTAATGAGCCTCCTGTCTGGTATTCACCAACGAAACACGACAGCACAGATGCTGTCACTTTACATTGATTTTCTGTCTGAAGCGTGCAGATGTGCTGAAGTAGGGTTTTCTCACGTTTAAATTTTTAATGATGAGCCTAATTTTTTTTATACTATATTTAGTACTTTTAGATATACTTTTATGACACCCAACGACGTAAATACTACGCTCACATTTGAAAATATCCATTTTCGTGGGGGAATTTTAGGGAGAGTCGGATGCAAAGAGCACCCAGTCTCTGAACAACAATTTGTAGATTCCACAAAGTGTTATGCCATGTGGAGTTTGAACTCACTCAGCACAGCAGAGAGCCTGCGTGGCGACCGCTTTAAGCATTTCGTGCAGTCACTTAATATTAAAGCTTCCCAGTTTAGTTCCCCTTTGAAATTATGTATTAAGGTTGTATTGGGTTCCCACAAGAACTTAGGGCCTCAAGTGAACCTCACTTGTGGTGAGGTGCACCTGCTGATTGACAGATGAGGTTCTGGCAAACAAAATGTCCCGATTATGGACAACAGGCTCGCCACCTACCAAAAACGTGGGACCAAAATACTGACGAAAAGTGGATGTTTTATATGCCTCCGCCTACCCCTCCGGGGAAACAGGCGTGATTTTATGTATATAAATATAATAATAATTTTAATATCAATACAATCACTTATTAAATTGAAGTATTTACGTTATTGCCTTTAAATCCTCCTACGCCTTGAAGGATCTTGATATCGACGGCTATGAGAACTCCGCCTATACAAGTAAATTACGTTGTACAATATTTAGCCGAACGATTAAACACTCCTTCTGTTAAATGAACTTCCTTATTACTACCCACTTTCATTTTCTACGAGTACCTACTGCAGGAATAGGCGTTAAACGTCTGGTTTAGGGTTTAAATTTTCTCGTGTAAGTCATGGTTCCAGTTTCTCTATTATTATATATTTGTATCGCACCGTTTTAGATCATTTAAATAATAATTTATTGTCTTCGAGCTTGTTCTATCATTGTGATAATAAAATCCTATATAATAAGTCGCGAGAATTAAAAATTACCTCGATTTCATTTGTTTCATGTTTATCATATTGACGGCAATGCCCAAAATAAAATAAACAAATAAATAAACATGCAGGACATTTGACACACAACGTTATCTAGTTTCGGTGAGAGGTGAGAAGATCGAACCTCCCATAACCTCACTCAAACAATGACATTCCAAGATATAATTACTTAACACCGGCTTTCTGAGAAACATTTACACAGACATTTAAATATTTCCATAAATATGTTGTTACATAACAATAAGGTGCTTAAAACGGAAATGTCGGACACAAGCTATAGTAGGACCGGTAGCTCGTTCGATCCCGCCCACAACAAATATTCGTGCATCGGAAGGTAAAGAATATCTTATTCGTCGTACCGGTCCGGGTCAGTACGAAAGTCACTTGCCTTCACTGGTCACTTATAATTCCCAGCATTGTACGAACACGCCGCACACAAAACATTTTGCCAGCAGTTTTTTCTGTAAGCTCAGCCAAGGTCGTGATGTGTCGAGTTCATTGATTGAATGACATTCTTGCATTTGTATTAGGTACTTATATTTATTTTTATTTTGAATTCCTTTTGGAACACTCTAACTTTATACGGATATCGAGTTAATGTTGCTTTGAGACAACCTGAAGCCTTTATAAATTAACTTTATAGCATTCCTAATTGAACGGAGTAATATTTTATGGTATATTTTCTTTTAGAAAGTGTTGCTAAGTCATTATAAATATATTGTTAAGTGTCGAACTTAACGTTTCGCTATCAGACGACGTTTATTGTCTAATAGTATGTCTTAGATAGCTTCAATATTATTTATTGTCATCTATAAAATACGTGTGCTGTTTTCATCAAAACTATACAATGTTCTACAGTAATGGATACCTACTGTAACAGTTTAGCGGTTTAATTAAAACTGCCGTCTAAAATGGATTGTAATTCTTGTGCGTAGTAAACTTCTATAGCACAACATGAAACAGGCTCCAAAACATTTGGTAGGTACTGAGTCGTTACAACGAAATAATTAATTGAGCAATTGTAACTTGCCTACTTAATCACAGGCGTCAGATTAGAAGGGTTGTGATACCTGTGAGAGTCTGATAACGATTTAATTACGCGACACATTGCAAAAGAGCCAAGGAGACTGGTAGTCTCATATCTTCATCGCAACTACAAAAACTGGTTGGTTATTGCAAAATTGCTGGCACGTAAATTTGCCGCTGCCCAATAACAATGGCGAGCTGTTACTATAAACAAAACAAGTAAAGCATTAGCATTCAGTTACGACGAAAGCCTAGTGTTGCAATCGCGTAAGGCGAGAATGTAATTAATCGATATTTTATCCGATCATTCTGTCACATCGAATAATTATACAGTTAAAATACTTGAAGGACAGTTAAAATAACGATTACAGTTACAACTGAGATAGGTAACTTCATGTTTCTGTACTTTACATAAGGTCAATTTGATGAGTGAATTCCTGAAAATAGATTCTTGCCATAACAAAAAAAGAAATAATTGTTTACGTTGATATATTTTTTTAATAAAGTTTGCTATAAGTGTGTACACCTACGGTCAATCATATTAAAATAAGTTAAAAACTATAAAATTTTAAGATCAAAACTTAGTTTAAATAATGTTACGATGAATCCGGTAAATTGAAATCAATGTCATTAATATTGATTAATAAACTCTTCAACTGAATGAACTATCATAGATTGATTCGTGCTCACTATTCATAAAATTAAAACCAAAATAAAATCTGACGTTCTAACTCATTCATTTCTTGCCTTAGTGAGTTTTAATAGTAGCGATTTACCTTCAACCGGTTGACCGATCTAATTAAACCGACGCAGCGACGACCGTCGCAAGAACTTTTATTACCTACCTATTTGTCAATGAATCAAAATCCAAGGAATAAAATAATCGTATATCAGTGTTATATAATCTAAAATGTAGAATATAATTATATGAACGATAGATCATTTAGACTTATTCAATTGATTTTATATTTATGACGTTGAGTAAGTAAAATTATTTTAATACGTGGTCGGGCAGAGGTCGAAAATTTGATTATAATTCACTAAATCGTTGAAAACTAATTACTATTCCAATTTTAAAAATTGTTATCGTAACCTTCTATATTTGCTGCTCATGAGTACTGTCTTTTTGTGGTGATGGATTTAGAAGGAAAGGAAAGCGTCACCCGTGTAAATATAACATTTATCCCGGTAAGAGCCAATTAAATGAACAAATTACGCAGAAAGAAAGAGGAAAATTTGAAACAAATCCTTTATTAACCTATCTAGCCAGCGTGGTACAGTAGACCAATACCTGTTTTCTAAGATCCTACGTCCACCTGTGGAGTACAAAATACCTACTAACGATGATATTGTAATTTTGTGTCTGCAGTCTTTTTGTTTATACTTAGTGATTGAAATAGAATGCAAGTTACCTGGCAATTACCCCAAACTCATCAAATGCATCCACACACAAATCTTATGTCCAACTACAAAGGCACCTCATAAAGCACCGAAATAGCAAAGTTTACTAACAAATGTACAGTGGACATTACAATGTTACATCGGTGGTCATTCACCCACACGTTCTGTGTATCTATTCTAATGTAAACAAATAGTTAGTACAAGACCGTGCATATCGTTTACACGGCCTTAGCTCGTAAAATATATGGTTTATTATACTCAACTATACATAAATTAAGACTAGGTCTTTGTCCTCATCTATTGTGTTCACGATAACCATAAGTACATTTTATTTTTTTAATGAACTCCACTGTAAATATACCACTAACTTTTTTTTTTTGTAACATGTGGAAACCCCTTCGGTCCGTCACCCCACCGGGGTTTACGGCGGGGTGGTGTGTCGGAATCGGACCGACTAAAACCACACAGTGACAGGGACAGGACACAGGGATCCGGGAACAACTGTTATTACGACATCCAGATCAGGAACTTGGGTTAACGATATACATACATTTTAAACTTTACCTAAAAACGTGTTGTCTTTTTAAAATACGGTTAGTGAGTCTGGTTTGTTATAGATGTTAATTTTTTATTTATATTTGAAACTATACAATAATAATTGGTGAACTTCGTAAGCAATGAGTATCGAAAGTCAAATTAAAACGTCTTAAACTGTTAATATAAACTTATCTTTATGTGTTTGTAATATTATAAAGTTCTATAAACCTTTCGAAGTGCCACGCTGTCCATACTTTTAAAGATGTATAGAAACATAAGAAGAACAACTGAATGTTCAATAATAGTCATTGCATGATTAAGACGTTTTACAGTCTTAAATTTGTTAACCAACTCCCAGCATTTCTCATTAATAGCCATGTCGTGAGCAATTAAACAAACACAGTTTGTTACTGCAGCCTTACATCATTATATTAAATTCATAATAGCCGTACAGATAATGAACATTGACACGGCTCAACTTAAAAAACTAAAGTCAAATCTTAAGCACGTTTTGCTAAATAAGTATTTAGTTACAGTACCAGATAAGAAACGCTTTGTGGAAGTTACTATCCCGTTATGTTTAACATTTAGTAACTTAAATAGAACATCCGTAGTTCTCGGAACAATGTGTATGCGTTGGCGTGTGTTGCAACGATATAAATAGGTTTGATTTAATGGACTATTGAATAATGACAGTGAAATATTTGTGATGTACAGTTAATAGAAAGTTTTAATACATTGATTACTGAGGTAAAAGCGGCACATAGTGGGATTGACACAATTTAAATTGTAATTAACAAAATAAACTCAAATAATTTGTGACGACAAAATAAATAAAAACTAAAACCTTTACTGATGATTTATCAAAAATTACATTTTGGTTTCCATTTTGAAGTAGTTTTGTATTACCTAAACTGCAGCCAGGATTTAAATGACTCAAATATGTACCATCAGACTTTTTACGTACTAGTATATAAAGCACGCCAACGCACACCTATTGTAGGCTATAAAAAGAGACTTAAAGTCCTTACTTCAGTTACAAACAACACTTAAGTTTATTTTAATGCAAATTTCAGAATAAATTTGAACATACATCACGTTAGAAACTAAGCAATAGGCTTGTTTGGTGACTAACAATGCAACGATTGGTCCCAAACTAATTATTTATTCCACCTTGGTGGTATTGAGGATTGAGGCACACTCAACTTTTGCTAATAAGTTTCCTTATCTGTTGGTACAATAATAGAAACAGGCACCAGTTTGTCTGATAGTTCCGCGTTTACTTCTCTTGCAAACTTGGTACTCATTGACCATAGTTATCCACGAAACCAAGACAGCGCTCATTATGCATGTCCAAAATTGTATTTATTGAACTAGATTTGGTTAGGTATGCAAGCTGTGAACGGAGTAAGCACGTGCGGTAAGTATTAGCTACTTACATTCAACGTTTTGTAGTAAATACAAAATTGGTAGATACTAGAAAGTTGTTTGTTTGTAGTTCTACTTAAAACTTTGCTGTTAACTGCTGAACTATAATAGTTTATCGTCTCATATTTTTGTGCATAAAAATCTCATTTAACATACGACTAATAAAACCTCTTGTATCTAAACTAAAACACCTAACAAAAACATTAGTTGTAATAAAGAAATTATAAAATATTTTGTGACAATAAAGAGAAAATCCGTTCCTACATTTCTATTAATAAAAATAAGGAAATTTTGCAAAGTACATACTTCGTACACTATATAGAAAGTCAATTTACTGAAACGTCTTATACATCTTTTAATATTAAAAAAAATATGAAGGAAAACAATTTTATGACCAAGTAACAGATGGTTGCTACAAAGTTTATTCGTTATCGTCTGAAATATTATGACAACAATTTTATTTCGAAACGCTACCTATTTAATTTTCTGCCGAAATAAATAAGGAGCAACGTACACCTGGAACATAAGAACTATGAAGTGACATCTGAAGTTTTGCCATATAACTTGTACTGAGAGCGTTCGTTGCATTATCTAGGCATCTGGGCGCGAAGACAATAGCTCGCGCATGCGTAATGCGTTATCTCACATCTACCTCTTGCCACACACTGCTCTCCTAATGAGGAACACTGTTCCACTTCTCGTACCACGTGCTAATTGAAGACGGGCTGAAATCTCGCGAAGAAATTTCTACTAATTGTACTTAATAGACATTTCATTTACACATTTTGAATTCGAAATAAGTGAAGCTTTCATTGTTGCAGGTGGAGTAGAATAACGGTTACTGTGCCTCGCAAAGGATGAGGAATAAGCAACGATGCTGGAAACGCTGTTTTGGCCCAGACATACTAAAATCAACAGGTAAGTTAACTCTCTTCCAACGCATAGTTGTGACAAGCATTGGACTATTATTGACATTGTGACCGAGCAAAAGAGCTTAGGGGACATTGTTTTAAGAAGTATAAAATTAGAAGGAGTATTAAGAATAATTTGATTCAAATCAGATGTATCCTAGTCTTATTTTACGGTAACTACACTTTAATATTGAGTACCAGTTGGGTTTACAAACTTAATTCAATAATGAAAAATAGTCGTACAGAAATTAGTGTTCCGTTAAATTACCTATTTTTATTTGATATGTTAAGTCGTAATGTTCTAATTACGATTTAGCTTAACCCAAGTATAAATCAAAACTTAATTAATTTACTAGAACTTATGCTAACTTATTGGACAAATACATCGATCGTTTTTATCGTTAATATTTATAACGGTACATAAACAACTTATCATTGTATTAACAACGACAGTACAAACAAATTACAGTTACTCTCCGAATGGACTTCGTTTTTGATAAAAATGCCCAATAAAAGTACAGCTATATGTAATGATGAACTTTAAAATTGCCTTCAGTAGACTATCGGATCGATTTGAGTCTCCTAAATCACGTAGCACCAAATAAAAGTGTTATTTTCTTTGAAAGCCAAAGGTGAATCAATTACGGCTTTTTCTCCAGCTAGTGATTCTAAAATCTAGACATCAGTAAACGAATATAAATTTATGCATCAACTTTTCGTCCGTTTGCAGAAACCATTGAAACATATGAAATCGTGTCTTGATTATTCTCATAAAAGAATGTTTTATAACCTAATGCTAGTAGGTATAATAATTATTTTAGACATTTAACACACAATGCCATCTAGTTTCAAACTAAGCAGAGCTTATACTGTGATAACTGAGACTGACTGATAGAATACTTATATACTTTTTTTTGTAAATACATTACATCCATATTATACATAGAAACCACCCAAACACCGAAACAAATATTTGCAGATCATATAAACATTTGGTCCGACCCCGGATCGACCCCGAGACCTCGAACACAGCAGCCGCTTTCGAGCCGGTACACCATCGAGGCAGTCGATGTGATTCAACATATACACAAGACTCTTGCTTACTTGCTGATAAAACACCGAACTAATAAGTTCTGAGAACTTCGAGTCACTGGTAAAACCACAACACATCCCCCAACCCCAAGTACTAATAGACAGCATTTTTTTTTAAATAAAGCTGTCCCTAAGTTACTAGTGCCTTTGTTATTGTGATTACTTTTTTTTCTTAACTTTGTACGGTTTTTATCTAAATTTCTTAATTAGATATATACTAAATACAGGCATATATAAAAACAATAGTGAACAGCACTTTATGTAATGCTATTACAGATAAAGTACTGAAAGTGGGATCGATCTAGTCTAAATTCTGAACGTATCATAAATCTATCAATATGAAATTAAACCTCTATGTCATCCTCATAAAGTATACGTAAATGATACTACGAAACAAAGCATTGAATTTAATGTGCTAACCTAAAATGATGTTGGCAATAAAATAAATTGTTCGTAAGCTGAGAAAGGCCATTCTGTATAATATAAGGTATGGAACACACACTGCGAGTCACAGCAATGCATTTGTGAGCATTCAGCATTGTCATATATCGCCCACGACACTCTGGGTATAATTTCACGATTTAAACGTGCCTCCTTACGAAATATATCTAGGGGAGAATGGCGATAAATAACACACAAATTAGTCAGTTTGTGCGATACGTATCCACGTGCGAGGTGACATTTGCATGTCTGTGAATTGTTCACGGTTTATTAAACATAGGTAGATACATGTAGTTTAATGCAGTCCGTAGGCAGTCAATGAACGTTTTGCTTCGGGCGTTTAATCAAGCGATCGTTGTGTTTGTCAACTATTGGTTAAATGTCAAAGCTCGCGTCATTATTTACAATCAGCCCAGTGAGATTGTCATTGGATTCTTTAATTGAAAAACGTATATCATAACTGTCAAGCAACTATAAATTGATAGGTTAATGCATACAAACATATCATTATTTTTTAATTTACAGTACAATTTGATTGTAAGAATGTATTTATCGATAGTTGGTTCATTGAATCATACAAATGGCGTAGTCGAGAGCACGCTAATCGATGAACTATCTCGGGCACAGAGTAATAAAGAGTGCAATCTCAGTTACATTCGCCGCCCCCTAATGCACGGGTGCAATAGAGTAAGCACCTCACCTTCCCCATTATCGCCCTTAGCTACCATTTGCATGCAAAAACTAGCATTATCAAGCCAATTGCTAACGATTTAAATCCGGCTAACTTACAATGTAAAATATTCTTTGTGTCATGACGTAAAAATTACTGCGATTTAGCTTCTCTTTCTGAAAAAACTCAACCACTAACACTATGCTAAATTCAATCGATTAATTAAGTGCTTATGTTTTGTTGAAGTGAAACTTCTTTATCGGGGTTGGAAAAAAATTTAGTGTAAAATTTTTTCGTTACGCGTCACATTTTTTCGTTACGCGCCATCTTTTTCTTATCCCTACCACGCGTGATTCGAAGTATACTTTCTCCAGCGGAGTAGGGATTGGTAAATGTCTCCAATGTATTTTGCGGCCCGTTTTGAGTAGTTACATTTTTGAAATCCAGGTGGTGATTGCATCGACTTCGGACGGGTTTAAATTATTTTTTTGAAAAATAACGTCATAAGAAAGTTTTACTTCTTACGAGTGTACGCTAGTACCTAGTAACTTTCTTTAAAAATCTATCTGTGGGTCTAGTGTTAGCTTTTGATATTTATTGTATCCCTTGAGAACATAACAAGATTTTGTATTTTAGTATTACAAAGTTTCTTTTTCATATATTCCACCTAATTTTTTATTTTTGTTTTGCTTTAGTATAATAAAACGATTTATTTAGTATATTTAGTAGCACAAATCACTCTTCTAAAATTTGTATGATAAATGTGGACAAACGAAGATAAAACTGAAAGAACTTTTGCGTAATAAACAAAAGAAAAGTTAATTATTCAAATATTTAATCAAATATAATATTATTTACATTACTTTTAAAGTAACGTAAATGAGTGTCACTTCTAACGTACAGCGAAAGTGTTTGATATACCTACTTTCGATATAAAATAATTCACTTAGAATTAGATCACCATTTTTATGTGAGTTAGAAATCAAAGTACAATTTTGTATAAAGTTTGAATCTACACAAATTTTAATCCATTCTAATGAAGTCATTTAAATTATTAAACTATTTCAGAATTTTGATATGTGTCTGATTTTCTTTATTAAATATGCAAATAAATATTTTATTTGTAATTCAGATACCACTAGTGTACATGGTACATAACAAAATTCGAAAGACATTCTTTGTTGCCATCAACGCTTGAAACTAGAAAACCTTAAACCTTTCTATATTTAATATTACTTTACTCTTTCATTTCTATAAAGTGTTTATAACTAATTTTGAAATCGCTGTTACGTACTAAAACAATCTTAACGTTTATCAAATTTTGCGCTCGCCAAAAGTTTGCCAAACAAATTAACAATTACGATGGATTCTAATCATCCCAGTTGTTCAAGACGAAGACTGTTTAACTCGAAGATTGAATTATACGAATAATTCTAAATGCTGCTGACTCGCCGACGACTGAGTTGAGAATCAGATAGAAATGTGCGCCATTCCGTTGGAGCCTGTGGGGAAGGCGATCGTTTCGGAACTGAGTTTGTCGTAAAAGCACCGATGGAAATCTTATTAGGCTATAAAGTTATTTAATCTCTATGTCTGATGTGATTTAAGTTAGATTTTTGAACGTTAAGATATAACATATTTATAAATATATCATTCGCAAAGAGGTTACAGAAATCATGTGAGTACCGTTTTGGAAACATTAAGGCAGTAAGGTACGTGTTGTAGAAGGCAACACAGGATAGTTGAATTTGTTTTAAACACACATTGATATTGAGACTAATATGTATATTTGAGCTACAATTAACATAATAAGTTCTTACTTTTACCAGTTAAAATGAAACTGCCGCATTTAAGCGTTAAATTTTGACATATTATAGTTTTCAGACCGATTCTCAAGTATTTTTATTATGGAAAAATTATGTATGTCAAAAATTAAGTGTGTCTAAATCGAGTCTTACACTTGCGAGTAAGGTAAGTGGTATCGCCTTGAGTTTCGTGATATTTCATAGAATTAAATTTATCCACATCTAAATCTGACAAATACACTAATGCCTGCTACAATATATTGTGAACTTATTACCATTTAGTAGGATGAAATCAGTGGAACTAGAAGCTACTTGTGTTGTGAGGAAATCGCTGATCGTCAATAAATATTGATGAAATTTATTGAGCCTATCTGACTTATCCTTATTGGTTTATTGGAGATAATCTTATTCTATACTAAATTATAAATCTTACCTGGCTCGTATCATATTGCCATCATAATACTAATATAGGATCATATACCTATTTAAAACACTCCTATATGAAGGTACCCCTTTCTAATGTAAAAAGAAGTCTTCTCAAACATTCAAGAGTATTGTTACTGTTTAGATATTTCTATATATATTTATACCGTATGTAGAAGTTGCTATAAAATGAAATATGCGTATCACTTGATGGTAGATAGTTGCCATTAGCAAGGAGCTATATTGGTAATTCAATTAATCACTACAAGTGATTAAGTTTGTCACACCCGACCCTGAGACCAATTTTAAAGTTATATTTCACATTATGGTATAATGCTATGTACATTCGTAATCCTAGTAAGAAGCATTGTCAGGACGTTTTGAAGGCTCATTGAAGCGTAGTGGTTTATAAGTGGTACAGGCGCATAAGAATTAAATTAAATCAGTAATCATCTCTTTTAAAAAATTATAAAAAACATACTTATAATATGCTGCTGTTATATGATTTAACTATGTAAGAAAACGAGTTTTCGATCGGTTGAACAAGCTCTGTCCGATGCAACCGTCATGCGAAATGAGTAACTACGATCTAGTCTGTAAACCTAACAATTATTAAAACTTTTTCTTCTAGTATTCCTATGTATGAGTTTAGTAATCTTAGAGGTCAGACAATTTAAGTTCTGCGTAATACTAGTTATCAGATGCATCAGAATAAACTAGACATCAAATATAATAGTCATGAATAGAGAATTTACTTCAAAATTAATTTTAAATTCTACACAAATGTTATCAATCGCGAAAAAAACACAAAACATATCAGCCAGGATTTTGTTCAATAACACCATATTATGGTATAATAATTCAAGGGTCAAACAAAAACCGTATCTAAGTGTTATTAATGGTTTTGACAACATTTTTGTTTTTATTTGTTGACACACTTGACTTAGTAACAATAATTAAAACGTACTCTGTAGTAACAATTTCAACTTAACAAAAAACCTTTATAAATCAATAAATCCCAAGCTGTAATAAATCGCCATTTTCGAAAGAGTCTGCAATTAAGAGAGCTAGCTAAAAAGAAGAGTTAAAAGCCAATGAGCAATTAACGACATCAAGATTGACCAATAAATCGAAACGAGTGCGGGTACCTTACCAACCTCCACCGCACCTCCATAATAGAGCCCGATAATCGATGGCATCCTTCCTGGGATCTTTGAGTTGGTTTAGAAGAATTTTGTGTATCTTGAGCATAAGAATTTTAACAAAATGTATTTCAGTATACCGCGAATATAATCACACTAGTCTTGTAGTGATTTGGCTACGATTACCTTATTACACGATTACACTTTATTTATATATCACATGTATATTTTTAAGTTATTTGTATGTAATTTCTTTGTTTGTTTCGATTTTTCTTTTAATGAACCATTTTTTATTTGTCATTAGTTCAATATTATTACTATCGTAGTCATCAAACCATAACGCAACAACGGAAATGATTCTTAATTCTATGACACCAAAAACTATTTCCCATTAACTAAAAATACTTAAACATTCAATTAATTCTCAAAATAAACAGGAAGATAAATCATTCTATTTATTCCATATTTATTGGTAATTCACCCATCATTATATTTTTTGCACAACACATACGGAATTTTCCATGTGTAGCCGTGATCGTGACAAGCCTAATTGACTAACGTATCCAGGGATCAGGCGGAACGCATGCAAAGCCGCACTTGTCACATTGATTTGCCGCATAAAGCTCGCCGTGCAATGCCTAAAACGTCCTTCCGGATAAACTGGTTGCAAAACCGGAGACCCAGGGTTGCCTTTTCTATTATTTTGTACCTTAGGACTGTGGAATCGTGCTATTCTTGGTATAATAACGTTGGTGTCAGATAACTATGCATTGTTACTGCCAGGTAAATCTCTATGATAAATGAGTGTAGAAATAATTCCCCGTATTTTGTTGGTGTACCGAATATCTTTCAGGGCAGTGTTTCGTTTTTAATTGGGACTGTGGATAAAGTGTCGTTTGATTGACAGATTGATACGAGAGTGTCAATTATAGTAGGTAAACAAAATAGACTGGTAAGTGCAACAAAATAGACTGTTCTACATAACTAATGGATCTACTTAATACCTTTGTGTCTATTTCCTTCAAATTACCTTATCCACAATTGAAACCCAACATTTTATAACTTAATTTGAAAAATATTCTGTACTTATTCAATATCATTTCAGTATTCAGAAAGCGTCTACCATCTGTACCGTTTGAAAATGAGGCAATACTGTCCGCTTTTATTATTTTCTTCGTATTTCTTTTGGCTTAAAGCGTACGAAAAAAATCTGTCAAATAAATCACATTCGAGAATTTTTATGTAACTAAAAAGTTTTCTTAACCAACCTTTTCAGAGTCTAATATAAAAGAATTTAATTCGTTTGTGTTTCTAGTCTATTGCGCGCAGTTATACACGAATATAATTTATTTTTTGCGTGGTATACATCAAATTATTTTTATTAAATAATAAGGTTCGTGTAAAACGTTAGCCTGTAACTACAATCAGCATAACCTGACCGAAAAGTTAAAAAATATTATACTGTTAAGTGATTTTTTTAATTACCATGTAGGCACATAAATACACACATATTATATAGGGTGGGCCACGAATTAGTTAACATTTAAAAAAAATCATATAAAAACCCATTTCATTAAAAAAAAATATTGTTTATTTACAAGCTAACTACACTATAATACTACTACAAAGCTAACTAATTCTAAGCGAGTACCGAAATTTTTCGGCAAAGAGATCGTGAGATCGCCGACGTTTCTTCGCTGATTTTTTCTTTTAGTTGACGTAGTGCACTAGGTTTATTGATGTAGACACGATTCTTCAAATAACCCCATAAAAAGAACTCTGCTGGGAATAGATCTGGACTTCTGAAATCAGCTTTTCATTATCAAACATATCTTTCACCACCGGCAGGGACTCATTGGATGTTTGACAAGCGGCTCCATGTTGTTGAAACCATGTGTTACGATTGTAACCGGCAAATTTCAGTAGCATCGATCTCAACTCCCGTAACATGTTTGCGCGGGATGTTAGATTCAAATGTTAACGAATTCTTGCCCCACCCTACGTCTACAGGTATCCATTAGGGGCTAATACATAGATAGTGTCAAGAAACAGTTACCGTAAACTAATTTACATCGCTAGTGTTTGACAAAAGGACCGTATAAACTTAGTTTCATACGATACTGTTTTGTTTTAAATTTGTTTGACATGTTCAAGACTTATAGAGTAAACCTCTAAGTTTCCAAGAAAGGGTTTTCACAGGAACAAACTTCATTCGTGTTAATTAAACACGTTAGTTTCCAACATTTTGATAAATAAACTAAATCTGACAGCCCTTAATGATAAGCTCACCGCACACGGTGCGACCGGTTCATTCCACATCGCCTATAATTATTGTACTAACACCAGTTACGCAACGTTAAGTATACAACAAGCTGTCCACAAAAAGTTATATCTACTCTATACCCTCTAATCATCACACTATAGGTTACACCAGAGTTTGCATTTTACGTAGGCACATGAAGGCTTGTTTTTTAATGTATTTTATGCCATATGGGCATAAAAGTAACATAGTTCGCATGTTATTTCAGTTAAGCTTAAAAAAGAAGGTACAAATTCTTTAATAGAAAAACTTAATCAGATATTGCGTGCTTTACGAAAATCAGTTCTTTTTCAAAGGCATATTTTGAGGTACCTGCAGGTATAGTATAAAAGTTTATGAGTAAACTTCTATCACTGCACTAATGAAAGAGTCAATTTTATCAGATTATCAAAATTACCCCATCAAAGTAAAACACTTTAGTAATAACTACAATCATCAAATATTTGATTAAATAAAGTAACAATAAATGTATGCTTTCAAAATGATAAAATTATAATTCCATGTGGAATTTCAAGAAAAATTAAATGACTTTTTCGGGCTAAAAGCCGAGAAATATTACAATTTAAAAAGTGTTAGAATTATCTATGGTTGAAAATATCAAATAAGCATCCTGCTTCTAATAGTGTGCCTTTTACGGTCTGTGGTCATTATTGTGTCTAGGACTTCTTTGAAATGAATTCTATTCGCTGTCAGTTTTCACAAAAATATGTTATTTTATTGAAAATCCCAACCACTGGGCCTACCTTTTTTTTTGGATCTGGGGCCGTCACCCCACCGGGGTTTACGACAGGGTGGTGTGTCGGAATTTGGCCGACTAAAATCACATGGTCTGCCACTTTGCGCCTGAAATAGGAGGGATCCGGGGACAGCTGCTATTACGACATTCAGATCCCTTCTAACGACTGCCCGCTGTCGCGGGCACCATATGCGGGTAAACTCTCTATTTTAGGCGACGTACGGGTCACGCGACCGTCGCGTTCTCGCCACTGACCATTATAGCGGATGGAGGGGAAAATCCATCCCGTCCACCCGCTGTCACACTCAAGGCGGTATGAGGCGCTGGTAAACTTGCCTCTGCCGCCCGTTTCGCCGGTTGTGAATTGGTTCCGAGTGGAGATCATCCTCTCGGGCCTTTTCCATCGCCTCCTTCCGCGAAATTACGTCTTCGCCAAAGATTGCGACTGCGTTAAAACAACTGTCGCTACCAACCATGGAGCGTATGACGGCCGGTAGCGAGAGACCTCCTCTAATAACTGCAATGAGGACCCCACGCTGCGCCGCCCAAGCGGAACAAAGAAGTAAACTACTGCTGAACATAGGTCTCTCCCAAGAAAAGAGTAAGAATAATTAACACAAATTAAAAATTGCGCAATGGTCCTGATTTAAATTCCTGTGAACTATGGCATTTTCAGTGTCTTGGGAACAAAAGATTTTTAAATATTAAGTTCTTTACGGCACTGTGCAAAAACTTTAATTATAAATGAACAGGCAGTAACGGAATAGCAAAGTCATCACATTTTAAGTGGTTGCGTGTCTGGATTTCACCCAGTTACTTATAACAACAATATGTGTACGAAAGTGATATTTAATTTTGGCAAAAAATATGAAAAAAATCTCGCTATATACACCTCATTTAGATATAACTATCCATGAATTCATCTTTCTACAGTTGATTTATCCATCTTAAGGTTACCTAAAATAAATTGTTTTTTAACGATAACGCCGCTTTTTGTTTTTGTTTTTATATAGAGGCCTACCAAAGTAACTCTATTCTGCCTGATGGAATGCATGAATATAATCCAAGAGCGGTGGTAACCATACTCACTGCGAATGACAGTGCAGTATGGCGACCGACGTTATGGCGGCCTAGATACATTTCTACATAGTCATTAAATTGATATGCTCTTACATTTAAACAGTATTATCTCGTGTGCAATAAAGTTTATTCTATTATATTCTATAACAATATACGAATACTAGCATCGCAATTAGTTTCTACTTAAGTATGGTCAATAAGTAACTTAAGTAACTAATAAAACCTTCAATAAACTGTAAGTGTTGAAACGATATATCTTATTGACACCATGAATAGCATACCTATTGAAATACTATATACATTTCACATATAAAATCACTCATTATTCACGCTCATGAATATTTAATAGTTTGTTATAAAATTAATTGATAGTATGTTTAATTTGAAAACCTGTACCTGTTTAAAAGATTATCATCTGATTATTATGAATAGGCGATCTTCAACTTTGTAATGAGTTTCGTTAATATTGAGGTGACATAATTATGTTAAACGTGATTTTATCAGTACGACCATAGTCACAATGATCATTCTATGGTCTGTGTGGCTTTTTAACGGAGTGGATAAATAACCGACAGAAATCATTATATTGAGTTCTAATTTTAAAAGTTGGAAAATAACTCATTTATATAACTCTGTTTTATTCTTGGATAAATGACTCTTCATTTATCTTCTCTTCTTCATGTAGAGGTAGAAACTAAAGTTTAAAAGTTCGAAAGTAACTCATTTATATAACTCTGTTTTATTCTTGGATAAATGAAGAGTGTAGAGGTAGAAACTAAAATTTAAAAGTTCGAAAGTAACTCATTTATATAACTCTGTTTTATTCTTGGATAAATGAAGAGTGTAGAGGTAGAAACTAAATGACTGCCCTTGTGTCTGCTTAAATTAATAATTTAAAAATTACAAAGCTTCGTGACTAAAGTCCACAAACGATTCCTTGACAATACTTTCCTATCCTTTGAACATGCATATACTATGTAACTGCATATACAAATACGAGTACATAGATCGATGACACATATTCAGTCATTTTGTGTGTAAGTCGACAGTCACTCACGTAAGTACTAACTAGCCAGCATTTGTATAAGATACGTTTGAACGCATTGACTTGCATCATAGTGCGGTTGTCAACGACAAACGTCCAACAACGGACCACGTCCTGTGCATTATATGTATTCGTTGACTAATCAAGAATAACAAGAATAATCGATAAGGAAATTGATTTGAAAATAATAACGACAATGTAGTTCGACATTTAAACATAACGACAGATATTAACTAGGAGACATAATATTCAGTTGTACACAATGCGAATACTAACTTGTACGTAATTAAATTACGATACAAGCATATCTTTAACAATGTACATTACTGCTTATTTACAGTATCAACTAATAAGCTTTTTAAAAATGTCTGCAACACACAAATAAATCACAAACCAATAAAGACTCGTTACATTTCTAAATCCTATTTTTTCGTTTATTTTGTAAAAATAATTTCACTGCTGTTTATCCTCAAACTAATAAATAGAGTATAATTATCCTTTATGGTCTATTTTAAGACTAAAATTCTACTTACAATAACGAATCAACAAAAAAGCCAACTCTATGAACGATAAAAAAGGTCATTGTCCATTTAACTTACCAGTTAAAAGTAACTTAGTAACGTCTATCTGCCTTTCCATATCGGCAGAGGTATTGCACCTACTTTTAATGGCCGGGAATAGTAATATAAGTATGATAGGCAGCCATTTAGAGCATAGATAAATAAACAATTTTTATGTTTATGGTCGCTTTTATTTTTATTTTAAGGGAACATATCAAGGAAATGATGTACGTAAATACTTATTTTTGCACATAAAGACAGATTAGTGAAAATCTCGTGTATCTGAATACATAAAATTAATTTAGCTAGAAAGTAAAATCTAAAAATTATCACTCTTGTTTGGAAATCATTACGTCATGTATCATCGGCAGTTGGAAGTAAGTTATGGTTATATGAATAGATTGTATCCATAAATTGATTCATTAACGGTAAATCTTCAATTTCTCTACGTAATTCATTGATAAACCAGTAAATAATTTGTCTCATAAACAAGGATTTGCGCCCTTCAGAAAATTCATACTTCCATAATAGATATACGGAAAGGCTACAAACAATAATTTATATCCTAGACTATTGTTGTACCAATACCCAAAGTAAATAGGCTTGGAAATCTTGTTTAAAACTTTCAAATAACCTTCAAGGGGCTAAAAACTCCTAAGCGCTAAATTATTACTTCTGTGGTATACTATTAACTTAGTCTTGGATATTTGAGTTTATCAGTACCTTGTTGGAGAAACTATTTGAGTCTAAGATTTTAAAAAGACAATGTTGAAATATCAGCTTATAACCCACCACTACTGGACATAGGCCTCTTTAATTTAAAATATATTGAGTTTGAAATAGGCAAGTGTCTCCAGCTATTGCTGTACTTTTAGCAATGAGAATAAATAATGTTAGAAGGCCCGTTGATAACGTTCTTTCCAGCAATAAATTGGATGGAATCAGTGAGACAATAAAAACAAGAGAATCAATGAGGATTTTACGGACCTCCGAACACCATTGCACTTTTATCAAGGACTTTTAGGTTGCCCTATATGGAGTATCTCCAGCCCTATTCATCTCATCGGTGTCGTATCGGGATTCGTCTCAGCCTTTTTACCTCTTATTCCACACATTACCTACGAGGGCTAGTATCGCTTCAATTGGACTTAAAATTCAACTAACTTTTGCCTGAAAGAGCAATTTATAATGCTTGCTGATAACGTAGTTGTCTAAGGTCAAAATAATTTTTAAAATCGGCTCAGTAGTATAGGTGTGAAAACATAACAAAAGACATACAAACATTCTCGCATTCACGTTTATTTTTGAAATGTAGGTTATTATTCTATAATTTAAATTTTGTTGCGTGCCATATTGTCAGTAGGCGCTGTCCTTAAATGTTTACACTAACTCTTAATATTCGTATCTTATCAAAACAGTAAGCGCCGACACAATAGACACAAGCCAGATATTTATTCATATTCAAAATTCTTAGTAATCTTATCCAACACCAAGTTATTCTTATCGCCTCCTTATGTTAGTCCATTTCCTGACAGGCATTCACTGACAAACAATAGGACCTTTGACAAGGGCTGGGCTTAGTCATGACGTAATTATACGTGCAGGGGCGAGATAATTAGTCCTCATTGAGTTGTGTCGATGCAAGTCATTGTACATAATAGCAGGTTGAGCATGCCCTTGCTGTACCGTTTACCTGGACGCTGATCAAACCTATCGATAGTAAACGCTACGGGTTTTATCTATTGGCCACTTTCAGATTATTCTTTTGTCTTTTAAAAAACTCGTCTAAATATGATTTTTTAAGAATTTAGGTCCTTTATGATTCAAGTTTTAAGTTGTATAATGTTCAAAATATATGGATATCTGTATAGTACTTTAAATTGACTAAAACTATAATAATATTATTCCTAATTTCTTTACATTTCGTTCAGGGTGCATAGAGTGGTGCTAGTAAACTTAGTTAATCAAAAGCAAATATTTAAAGAATTTAAAAATAAATTGAACGGAACAGAAAAAAACTTCCTTTCTTTAATAACAAAACATAAATTGCGACTATGTAATTATAATGTTCCGCCACTTTTCAAGGTACTCGAGCTTCCTCTCACGCAAGGGTAACTAAACATACATAACTTAATAATCATACCACAATTTCACGGCGTGAAAAAATAAACACACATTTCATTTATATGCCAGCTATATAACCTCAAAAACTTCAAATTTTAATTGAAAATAATTCACTGAATATTGGAAGATACTTCTTTTCAAACTACATACTTACATAATTCATTTATTTAAAACGTAAATTGTGTATTCGAATTTGGAATCAATGATTTACAGCTGCATGCTTAATTGCTTATCTATTAATGAGTTTACGAATTATTTGGCTTAGGTACCGGACCACACAGGGTGTGAAATATCTCACAACGTGGTCACGATTTATCAGATTACTCCGCTGATAGAACACCGATATTGTTTTATCGAAGTCACTTTACGGATGTACGATGGATAGAGCCTGATAAGAGTAATGCTCGACTTGTTACGAAACGTCCGGTGAACGGCAAGAAGTATGCACATAGCTGTAGGCAGACAGTATCGAATTTGATGAAATAATGTACTAACTGTAATATTACTACCAATAAATAATAATAGAAAGCAATGATTTACGTGTATTGCGTCTTTTATCGCTGTCGGAGATTGAAAATACGAACAGTGGATTGATTTAATGTTTGAAATCTATGTAGGAGCTTACATACTACATAAGGCTGTACATGTGTATATCTCTTTAGACTGATTCAAGGTCGTTATGTTTAGATAATGGAATATGTAAATAACTTGAGCTTGAAATTGTTTTACAATATTAAAATTGCATTAGACTTATTTTTGACTGTAGTATAGAAAGGAGTTAATATTAACCGTTATTGTAAAACTATTTACTGTTTATTTATGTGTACATGCGTCTTATTTGGCTAATGTAGTATCAGTATTGTAAAAAAAACAAAGAAAAAAGGTTCTTTAATGCTAATATTTTGTCGGCATCTTACTGATATGAATCGGCAAGGTCTGGTGGCCCCTAGTGCGATCTCCGCCTTCAACGTTCTGGCCGACATGGACGCATTGGTCTACGACCAAATCCGTTCTACCGATCGGCATAATGAAGAGGCTGTATCAGGTCATGAACCCGGAATCCTATGGTAGAACTCGCATAAGCAAGCTCTGGTGAGTTGGCGGGCACGGCACGAAATTCAGGGCTGTGTTAGCCAACGCGCTGTCGGAGCCGATCCGAACTTCGAAGCGTGGATAGAGAGAATCGACTGTGTCACCTCACCTATCGATTGACTCAGATACTCACCGGGCACGGTTGCTTCGGCGAGTATCTGAATCGAATCGGATGGGAGGCTACGGCACAATGCCACCGAACGGGACTCCGTCCAGCACACGCTGGAGGACTGCCCTACTTTCGAGTCGAGCGTCCAGCGTCGAGTCGTGGTCGGACGGATCAGACGAAACCTTTCACCGTCAGCATTGTTCACGGCAATGCTGGCGAGTGGTGAGGGATGGAAAGCCATGGTCTCCTTCAGTGAGCATGTTATGCTCCGGAACGAGACCGCAAAGCGAGATCGGGAAAACGCCGATCCTGCTCGAAGGAGGCGGCGTAGTCGGCCTCCGGAGGGTTAAGTGCGAAATGCATTCCCCGGGTAAAAAAAAGGTCTGGTGGCCCATGAAATAAACAATACAGCAGCAGCATATAGATATTAAAAGTACATAGTATCTAATAATTATATACAGTAAAATTTACATTATTCGATAAATATTTGTATCTTAATATTTCAATTGTATATTTTGAATTGTTAACTTTTGACTTCTACTACCACTTTGATAGAAATGTCTCAAGTCACTTATCTGTTCTAGTTATAACTAGCAGCCGTTAGTAAGTACTATATATTTTACTTAGATAGAAAACCTTATCTCGCCAGCAATTTACACTTGATTAAATCGTTGTATAAACCGAACACTGAACACGTATTGCCACCTCACTGGCACAACATTGCCTACATATTATACAATGGAGATGCTTCAGATACTGAATAGGAGTATTCTATAGAATGTATGACACAAGTAAGAAATGTAGTATGCTCTGAAGCCAGGAGAATTATGAGGTCACCACAGTCAGAAGGTAGGAAAAGACCACCCTACAGTACTGCTTCAACTCAAAAGGTGTTTTGCAATAAAACTAAGATTTTTTTTAGAAAAAGTAACATAATGTCATAAAAGTAAATATGTAGGTTATCAAATTAAGCTGATAGCTTTGTAAGGTAATCATAATCATCGATGGTAAAGAGATAAATGATTACCTGTCTTTAAATATTGAAATGATTTTACTCATCATATAATTATTCGACTTGTATGAGAATGGCACCCACCACCTCCATAGGATAAATTCTTGGTGCTCTTATAAAAGAGTTTCCATAAGAAAAGCAAACTATTTTATGTCCAAAAGCTGGTAAAGGCATAGCACTTCATCGACTCTATTTTTGGCTATCTCAAATGACTCAGAACAAGCTGAACTTCTTTCAGGTAGCTGTAAAACATAAGTCATGTAAGAGTAAAAAGTTAGGAACAATAACATTTATTAAAAGATGCGAAGCAAAAATATAATAAGCTGCATAATATAGCTAACCTGAGGATAGTGATATGAATCTTACATTTTACGTTCTTCAATATCTTTTAGTAATACATTTCCTTATGTTGTCTCTACATTTGTTCACAAAAGCATTTATAGTTCCTTAGTGTAGGCACTAGAAACTACTACAAACGATTCTCAAATCGAACCTTAAACCTGAAGTATAATAGTTTTAGCAGTCTATGTATGCTTGTTTAAACGTATAACCTGCAGCGCCTAAACTTCAAAACTGATTTTAATGAATAAAGCATCAATAGATTTATAATAATGGCCTAAGTGATATTGGCTATATCACTCAGGCCAAAATTTAATTGAAATTTAAAATGACGTTATGAAAACCTCACATTCTAACATCGAAAAAAATTAAACTGAGATAATCATCATGTCTTTAGTATCAACAGAAAGGACATGTGCATTATAACACATATATATATGTGTGTGTGTGTGTGTGTATAAACAAACTGTTTAAGTCAAAATAAAATATTGTAGTAAGGTTCGCGCAATCCAGTCGTTTCAGTCAACGTCAACATGGTAGGTATACAATGGGTGCGACCACGGCTCTACATTGACTATTTTTGTACCTTGTGACTTATTTTATCGTTTTTAAGACTGGTTTTGCTTCATCGGTTATAGATTTTGAATTTTTTCTACATCTTAAACATTTTAACAGATATTTCGCAAATCACTCAGTTTTTAAGAGAACATGAGAACATTCACAAAATTATGCACCATCAGCTACGCACATTAACAAGTGTTAAAAGCTAATAGATTTTTAATTATTTCCGTTGATGAAAGAACGTTAAATTTATCTGTATAACTAAGTAAAAAAACTAATAAAATGTTTTATGATATTTGGTTTCAAGCTACCCATGTTACGAAGATATTTAAAACACTCTGATTCTTTCTAATCTTCAAAGCAAATGAAGACAAAAATATTCATTCATGTTACCGATATCTGTCACCTGTTTCTCCGACCATATGAATGGTACGCATCATGTTTACTGAAGTGTTTAGTATCAATAATCACATGTCGAGCTTTCGGCGACGCATGAATATTAAGGGCATTCACCTTGATGCACGCTCATTCATCCTCTGAGTGTCTTTAAGTAACTTTTCCGGTTTGAGGAAAACGTTATATGAAGGTTTTAAATGAAAAGACTTATCCAAAAGTTACAAAAAGTAGCAATTTTAATTCCAAAATTATTCAGATTTAATCGTTAACAAAACTGCGAAACCTTAAAATCAGCAGTGTATAAATTGAGATCTAAAAACGTTTGTATTGATAGTCTTTTAATTTTGTTCTGATAGCAAGAAATTTTACTCTCAATTTTAAACTTAATATTATTTTAATAAGCTATAAGTTCTGCAATGGTAGCCCTCGGATGTTATATCATACATAGATACTTTCTAAATATGTCTTAACGCTTCAATGATGGTAAATCTAATTGTTTTCCTAGAGAATCATCAAATTATATATTTAATTCACTTAGCGTTCATTTACTTAAAGACCTCAATACACTGCGGTGTTTTTTCTTATCCAAACAATTAACAGAAACAGATACAAAATAATGACTATTTAATGTCGCGTTGTAGCCCTTTCCTTCTTTATACCGAGTTAATTCGTCCACGTTGTGCAAAGGTCCTAAGCAAGTCTAACCTACCATTAGGAAACGCATGCGGGACACGTCTCTTCACATCTTGTACTCGTACAGATAAGCTGTCGTAACTAACCTAACTGCCCACTTATGGTAACATTATATAACGAGAATATAGAGTATCCAACATAAGCATAGGCTTAAATAACAGTTTACCAATAATTGCTCACTTATTAATATGAAACGTGATATCTTATTGTTCAACTAACAATTTCTTAAGCAATCAAAGCGAAAAAGTGTTGCAAAACATGTCAGTACCTTTTGAGATCAGAAGCCAATTATATAAGGCTGACTACACGATCGCGTTCATCATTGTCTTACAGCTGACCGGTCTAACGTGCACAAGTACCAATTACAATAAGATACTGACACAATATTTTCTAGTAAGCACGAGTTCACAATCATAGATAAGAAATTTATACATGTATTGACATACATACTCGTACATGTTATTGCGCGATGGTTATGAATGTCTGGAGTGGCATAATCAAAGTTGTTCATAAAAGTTTAAAGGCGCCTAAAGCAAGAGTGATATTATAACTTATCATCACTCAAAAAGAACTGATTGGTGAAGTGTAGTGCAAGTCTCTGTGATTTATAAAATAACTTACTAACATAGCACTGTATTAAAATGAAATAAATTGCATCTATATTTAACATATATTCATAAATACTCTCACGACAACACAGGACTCCTACTGATGTTATTATCATCATCAACAGCCTTTCACAGTCTACTGCTGGACATAGAACTCTCCTAAGCAAGGAGATTTTGGCCTACTATACCACGCTGGACAGACCGGTTGGAGTAGGGTTTGTTTCAAGTTTTCCTTCTCTTTGTAATGATATTTTTTTGAATAGTTTCTTCCCTTAGTCGCCTTTTACGACACCCAGGGGATTAATAGGGGTGGTTTAACTATGTATTCGTAATCCGTCAGCACACGGAAGGTTATTATCACAATTACAAATTTTAATTTCTTCTATTTGCGTCGCTTAGTTAGTCCAAACTGGAATCAAAAAGAAGACTGCCCTTTAATAACGCATTGCAATCACAGAAATTTTTATCAAACTAAGAAAATAAGTGGTCTTAAAACTAATTTGGTGGTAATCCAAAAGGATTAAATTAAAAGTAAAATTAAATCAATTAAACATAATGTCCAGCGTCCAGCGTCCAAAAACAAGTCTACTAGACTATAAAATAGTCAGACAGTCAACCAATCAGTAATGACGCAATCTCTGCACGAAATCCCAGAACAATAACACAACGGTAATGTAATTTACCTTCTAAAATATCCAGCATACATTCCAATACATCATATAGAGCAGTAATGAGATTCAAAGAATGTTAATAATGATCTACAATCAAATGTAAACAATGGACATGCCCAAAAGAATGACATAACGTTGGGGACGGATCGTATATTTTACTTGTTAAAATCTCAACCATCGGGCACTAAGACTCTCTAGTCATTAATCAAAGAAACTAGGACAGAATCTATTATTTGTTTGCAAAGATTGCTTTTATGTTGAAATAAGTAATCAAGTCGAAAATTATTGTATAATGAATATAAAATTGCTTTGATTACCCTTGGATACTGAATACTTTTCTCATCAACCTCAATAAAGCTTTTTAACCTAAGAATGTGGGAGGAGGTTATTAACTCGATGGGTGATTTTTTATTAGCAAACTCACTAAATCATAACATTTCATTTAGCAGATTCATTTTGATACGTCTCTCCATGTATGTTGATTCAAAACTTTTAAGTAATGCTTCATTGCTAACCTGTTCGTAGTTTTGTTCATGGCAACAACAAACAACCTTTATTCGTAGCAATTTGTAAAAATACTTTCAGCAAATACAAATTTTAAAGATGACAGGAGTTAGGTTGTGAGCGAGGGCGAGAGGGTTTTTAATAAGACAAGTGTTCCGCTTGAAGAGTGGATTGAGACTAACTTTATTTATGAAACCATTTCTTAAAGTTCAAACAGTATTCTTATTGATATGTATTGAAGACAAAGAGCTAATTGTTATAGTGTTTAGTCTGCGGCTTATCATCTAAGTGGTGGTTCATGACGGATGCCAAGATTAACTTTATTTATAAAACAATACAGTATTCTGATTATGCGTTGGAGACAAGGGGCTAGTTGTTCTATTGTTTTCAGGGCGTCTGTGGCTTATCAGCTAAGTGGTCGTTCATGACTGATGCTATTGTAGGGCGTCACGTATATGACGACATAACTCCTCCCCCCTTAAGACGGAGGCGGCACGAAGGCTGCGAAGGCTGAAGTTCAACGGCTTCCGGTTGTGCAGCCGAGATTTTCGCCGATCTAGTTTTCCACCAGAATTTGTAGACTGCAATTCCTATTCCTGTTGCTGTTATTATGAAGTAAAGTGCAATTGATAACCAGCTGGGGGTGCTTGGAATAATGGTTAAGTTTTCGCTTGTATTCTTTAATTCTTCTGTTTGTTGCAGCGCACTTTTCAGGTTATCTAGTTCTATGTTTTCTAGTTTTATCTTTGATTTGTTGTATAATATTGTTATTGTAGCTTGCAGTGGCGTATGTGCAGTTAGGCGGATCTTCGTGTTGTATTAGTTGAGCTATGCAGTCCGTAGAGTGCAGTAAGGGTTGCCATTCTAAGTGTTTGCAGATGACGTTGTCCCCGGTGATGTATGTGTATGGCTCGTGAGGGTAGGCAAACTCATTATTTCCCAAGATTAGGATGGGGTTGCTAGGTATAAGTACTGTTTTGTTATTATTAGGGATAGAATATAGGTGTAATAGGTTGTAAGGATGTTCGGTAACAATTGGTATGTCCAGTATGAAGTTAAGGGTTTGATTGGTGTTATAAGCTTTAACAGTGATTGCTTTTTCCCATAGATGGATACTATCCATGTTAGGGTTAAAGGCTAGGTATATATCTACTGTGGCATTTACTTTTAATTTAATTGTATTATAATTGCTACATATATCTAAATATATCTGTCTTATTTTCGTAATGTTATAATTACGGCTATGTTGGGTGATTTCGTTCGCATGTGTCAGGTGTCTTTGGTAAGTCTAATAGGTCACGAATGTCTATGTTCTCTAGGTTTGGGTCTAATAATGGGATGTGGACTAATTGATCTGTATTTTGTGTTCTGTGTTTGTTTTTAATTAAACAAGTGATAGACGGATCGTCCATATTGTGAATTAAGTTCAGTGCATCTTGTACACCTTCAATATAAAAATATAAGGTCCTCCTGTTCCCATCATAACTGGGTAACTGGGTGGAGAACGTGGAGAAATCGGTGGTTACCGATTTTTCGTCTATGAAAGATTTTTCAATTAGTACCTTCTTTTCACTTGTCATTTTTAACTACAGTGATACGAATGGTAACAACGAAAGAAAATTCTTTTCTAAGTACCGTATTGCATTAAAAAAAAATAATGCTATAACGGTTTTTTACGATACTGGATACACCAAATGTTATGGGGATGTCCAGGAAATCGTTTAAGGAGTCTCGGGAGTAGTAGAGTTTTATACTTACCCCACGAGCATTGCCGATTTGTAGGCTGAGATGGAGGTGAGTCTTCGTTTCTTCAGCTGGTCAGCTTGTCTGCCTCTGCTTTGCACTACGCTCACTGTAGATTCTTTTATTCGCGAACGCGGACGCTTAGCAAAGGTATTCTCTGCAGCAGGAACCGACAGTATCGCGACGAACCGACTGCGCCAGTTAGGTTGTGAGCGAGGGCGAGAGGGTTTTTAATAAGACAAGTGTTCCGCTTGAAGAGTGGATTGAGACTAACTTTATTTATGAAACCATTTCTTAAAGTTCAAACAGTATTCTTATTGATATGTATTGAAGACAAAGAGCTAATTGTTATAGTGTTTAGTCTGCGGCTTATCATCTAAGTGGTGGTTCATGACGGATGCCAAGATTAACTTTATTTATAAAACAATACAGTATTCTGATTATGCGTTGGAGACAAGGGGCTAGTTGTTCTATTGTTTTCAGGGCGTCTGTGGCTTATCAGCTAAGTGGTCGTTCATGACTGATGCTATTGTAGGGCGTCACGTATATGACGACATAACTCAGGTGAACCTACTTTTTAAATACAGTGAAGCTACAATACCACAGTAAAGATCCAACTTACTTTGTCGTGGTTGGACGTAATGTTACACAACATACAAAGAATATTAAAACACAAATGAATAAATTACTTTTATAAAACAATTATTATCTTGACAGATAAATAAATCATAATATGCAGAATGACCTTATCATACTAACGTTAATTTGCACTCCATGTATGTGTGAGTTGAGATCATTAATATAAAATACATAACTACATCAAGATGTTCCCATTAATATTAAAAAAGAATTTTCTTTTTAATAGAGAGATTAAGTTTATAAAAGTAAGCCCCACTGACCTTTTTCCAAAACGAAAAGAAAAAGAACTTCCAGATTTGGAGAGTCTGATCTTGTAGTTCGTCATATTGTCAATACTGAATATAACGACACTTAGTGGGAAAACATTAAACTGGTGAATTTTGCAAAGTCACGAACTGGACATTAAGAGATAGCCGCAAGACACAAATAAATATGTAAAACAGAACTCTTTAGTGATTACTTGAAGTTTAACAAAAACGTATTGCAGAAACAGACCTAAAACTTGTTGGATGCCTAAGCCTAGCAGCCGGAATTATACTTTTATTAAATTGTACTAAGTATGAATATTGGTCAGAAAATTAGATTCAAGTAATGCAAGAAATACACTCAGCTGATTCGATTAACGAACTTATAAAAATATTCCTAAGTTAAATATAAAATTCATTCAAAAAGTTTTGTTGTAAATCTTTCCAATAAAGGACAAGACCATGTTATCACAACATATCTTTAAGGGCGCTTATCGCTATCGCACACCCTTCGCCATAGGAAAAATGTTTCAAATTGCACGCCTACCAAGAATTCAGTGGTAAAGATAAAGGTGTGCGAAGGAATGTCGCTGACGTTGCCGCTGCGAGAATAAAACTCGACGAAATTGTGAATATTTTGAATTTCAAATAATGTCTACGAATGGCTGGTATTCAGAAATAACTTGGTTTATACCCTTCTCTACAAATAACGTGTACCCTTAAGTTATGTACACAACTCTTGCACGAACTTTCTTGGTGCTCACTATACTTATCGAACCTCAACCCGGATGAGAAGCTTAACAGATAGTGGCCTTCCTAGAAGCCACAAATCACAGATCTTTCAAAGAAACTTCGCTTAATTACGTTTACCTTAAGCAAGCAAGATTTAGAAGTACTCGAACAGTAGTAGGATTTTGTTGTCATTTAAAAATTCACTGAAACTAATAAATGTATGAAAGAAGTCACCAGTCTTCAATTGATGGATCTGATGATTACATTTCTCACGAGAACCGAAACCATAAGGCGCATAGTTCACTAGATAACACATTAATAAAATCTGTCGAACTATTCAACTGAATGCCTCTCTGTAGTTAATTTAGATTCAGTTTCCTTATATAGCCGTTTTTAGATTCAAGCTTTGGTTAAATTCATAACTGTACATAAATTACGTTCTACCGAGCTTCGAACAGCACGCAATTGCGTTTATTTATACTTTACCGATAAACAAGGCAAGTATAATTAAAGATTTCATATTAGTTAATAGTTTCTGTACACTCGTTATTCTGGGCACGCAGCTAACAAAGAGCAAGCGCAGTGACAGATAACCGCCCGATAGTCCCCAGGTCCAACCGCCAGTTACGCATGCTCAATGATAACTGTAAGACTAGATACTATAAACTTTTCCCAGGCCACATGATTTTTCATTAGACTGCGACATAATGCTAACTCAAGCACATTCTTGTTTCCTAGAACATTGTTTGGGTTTATATCAATTACCAACAAATCGACAGTCATGAGTCACGATGCATGTAACTAGATATAAATCTCAACGTATGCAAAGCTCGGTTTTGAGTGGTGATAGCTTTATCGGACAACTGTACAAGCTGTATGCTTGTAAAACGTGCAAAAATAATTTTCATATCAGATACATTAAGAAAAAACAAAAGTAATTATATTGTCACATTATGATTGATATTTATACGATAACTTATTGATGATGATATAGTAGCCTAGCCTAGCTGATTTCAGCCATGGCGGGCGGTCTCAACGAAGATCAGGCAACACAAGTGCGTTCACAAACATAGTTGCACTCTCTGTCACCATACACTCGCAATCCGATGGGATAGCTATCCGACACGAACAGGGAGAGACCAGGCACAGAGCCGACGGTTTTACGTGCTCTCCGTTGCCAGTAATAAAATTCAGACGGTCGACGTCGTTGATGATAATGAATACATATAAGCGTAAAACTTTATCAATAGTCAAATCTTAAAATGAAGTAGTTATAAGAACAATGTACAATAATACTAGATGACAATGCCTTAACAGCATACTAATAGAAATTACAAGAGGGGCATATAAGGTAGTCTGGCTTTAATACTCAGATAGGCAATCGGATAATCGTGTTCGGCTTCAATTTTTTATGAGTAAAAATAGGATGTGCAAAGTAAATATCTTATCGTTCTGTGAAGAGTAAATCTTTATTTATGTCGTCGGTACTGGGTACGCCATCTACAAAACTCACCAGCCGTCATTACTCAGATATTTATTACGTTAGCTTGTTCCGCAAAAGCTCCCTGCGAAACATCGTCGCGTCGCTTATGTTAATTTATTCGCATTTCAATGAGACGCCTGTAAAATGGCATAATGCATTATTATGTCTTATTTTTGTATTTATGTAATGTAACGGTGTTTAACTATGACCTTTATGAACTTTTTCTTTTGTTAATACTAACCACAGTTGCAACGTGAGAAATTATTGATATGACAGTGGCAAGTCCATTAGACGTGTCCTGACTATCTTCAGTCTTAGTTTAATGATTTCTTGTTAATGATGATATTTTTCAGTTCAGTCAGAAAGTTTCAAAAAATTAACTTCCAAGGCGATAGGGAAGTCTAAAGAACGACATTAGATGAAAATACTAAATTAGCTCAAATTTTTCATATACACAGAGCAATTTTAATACAAACACTGGACTTACACTAGGCAACGATGTTAGGTGAACTAGCACGAAATACGTCATTACCTTTGCATACATTAAATAATTAACTTAAAGATGATAGAAAATAATAATAGATACGTGTAAAAATGTTTTATTTTTCAATTAGTATCTTCTCGAAAGTCCAAGCGTGAAAGGTCTTTTTATACTTAGAGCATTCCACATACACACCAAATTATAATTTCGTGTTCTCATTAGCATCTTAAAGTAAACTCAACTGATAGTACGAGTTTGTAGATCATACCTATTCAGCACAGCAAAATTTCAAATAATATGGCGTATATAGCAGAAAGGATTGCTTGGAAACTGAGTCACCGTGAAAGTTGCCTCCATTCAACATCACAAAAGGTAAATTCCATATGTCCCAGTTACATAACAAGAAAAAATCAAAACTGAATATAAATGGTGGTTTAGTTTTTATATCAGGACAATCTACGGCTCGTACGTTAGAACATGTCACGAGATTGACGCCGACGTAAACAGATATTTTATTTGCTCAGCCCACATTGCATTGCGGTTCGAATTCGTAATGAAAATATCAAAATATCGTCCTGTTTATACGTAAAGGGTTTAAAAAGTCACTAACGCCTACCTTTCGCCAATTCTCCGATAAAAACCAATGAGTCACATTATAATAAAAAGGAGGGCATAATGATAATGATCTGATGAAAAAAAACTATTTCATAAAATTTCTTTGAAAGCATAGCCATGAGAAAAACACTCTTTTTTTAATTTTATGTAGATTACTCATATTTAAAAAGTTCTTAGATTATTTATCAGATAGTATGAGTATTATTAATAAGGACTGCTTCTACATTAATTCAAGTAATCACATTTATTCGTAGTAACCAGTGCTTTTAATCTCCTAATCAACAATCGTGCTTACGTAACTAATATTGTGGCTATGTAAAGTAGGCCAATATAATGAGACTCTTATTTAATATTTAAGGGCAGCCTACTTTTATGTTGGAGTGAGGTAGTTAGTACTGAGTACTGAGGGTAACGTGTGTTAGATGAAGTCAATAAACAAATTAACTAAGGTAGGGGTTTAACTAACTAACTACGGAACACCTACCAAATGCTTTTGTTGAGTTTTATTAAGTTTCACATCTTTCCTTTTCACAATTACTTTTCAGTGAGTATAACCTATGTGTTAAATGTGGATATACTCGTATTTTTGTAACAGACTAACTATTACCCGCTATTGACTTCGTTCCCGTAATTATTTCTTATTTCGTGTTTGATTTGAGTATTTCATGACTATCCTCAGACGATCTATTATATGACGAATTGTACGATAAAACGTTTATCAATTGAGCACATTAATATTCCTTTGTAAAAATGGGACAAAATTATCGTTATATAAATACACGTTGACATAGAAACAGTAAAAGACGTAGGGTGACTTTAATCTAAATAAACAGAATTTCTTCAAAGTGATTAAAAGTTGATACTATGCGATCAAGACTCGTGTAGAAGTTAAAGTACTATATAAAAATATATCTGCCACAATAGATTATAGTAGGCTAAAACCTCCTTGCTAAGGAGAGGCCTGTCCAACAGTGGACTGCTGGGTGCTGTTAAATAAATTATAAAAACTTATCACTTGGAAAATACATTTAAAAATCTGTGGATAATAAGAACAGTATTTATGCCTATTTTTTACTCACTACATCTTTTACTTAAGAGACTATAACGATTCTATTCATGCTTTCCATCAGGCAGAATACAGTCAGTTTGGAAGGTCTCTCACTTAAAAAAAAAAAATCTTGAAAAAAAATCTGCTCTGCAGGTGGTGTTGTATGCATACTACTTTACTATTGAAGTAATATATGTATAAAATTCGTAAACCAGTTATTCGATCCAGTATCACATTTTATTACCCTCTAATGCATCGGAAACGTCTCCACCGGAAGATCACTTCTGTTTATTACCATAACGAACCTCCTACGAAATATTTTGTGGCCGTACGGTTATATTACGTAAGTAAAACTCATATTTATTTAATGTTGAGTAGTAATTTGATCAAAACTCCCACTTTCCATGTACCAACATAGAAAGGTAGGTTAAGATCAAGATAGTGCGAACATAAAATTATAACGAGTCATGACTTTTAGAAGTAATCGATAATAAACTAGTCGGTTGCGTTAATTCGACTAGTCGCATTAGTACGCATATGGTCAACTTTGTGTGAGACGTCATATTGACTGCATGGATCCCACGGTATTACGTAAACTGTACAGTTGTGTACACGGAGTTGGAACCTTTCTACTCATACGTGTTTACTGACCTCTTGTAGTTTATATACAAACAGACATAAGTTCTTCAAATATGAACTATTGTACTATTAAGTGTTAACCTGCCCATGATAAGTGATTTCTCATACATGACCTGCATTACCTTCGTACATATTTATAGCAAATATATATTATATTTGCATGCATATTTTTATAAGTAGTGTAGTTCTATAAAAATGTGACGAAATAAAAGTTTCGACGTAACGGTTATCAATCTAAAACATTAAGAAAAAATAATATTTAAACAAGTTTCTAGAATATGTTTTTATAATTTTAAGTTAAGTAACATGTGTGACGTAACAAACTTTAAGATACAATGAAGACGTGGTTCTCAATTTGGTTGTATTTTTTATCACATTAAAAGTCCATCGCTTGTGAACTGATTAAGTAATTTCCATTGCTGTACATTTTTATTAGACAGGGTATATTTCGGGCTTGGTGTTATTAAAATTTCAAAAATTAAATGTCCTTTTAATGTCATTGAATGCAGAATACATTTTGTTACAGTTTTGCTTTTTAAAAGAAAACCCTCGCAACTACTAACATGTTCGAGGCACTTTACAGACCTACAGAAAATGGACACAAACAACATTCAGACTTAGAACAACGACGTGTGGGTTACACAAAGTGTTTTTTTTCCCATGTGGAGATCAACCTCACAACACTCAGCAAGGTAGGAAACAGCGAAGTAACCGCTTAAACCACTACGCCATTCGTTCAATCAACATTATGTTGACGTAACACTATGGGTTATACACTTTTCAAATTATCAAAGGATTCTTTTCTGAAGAAAAGCAAATACTACTATTGCTTCATATGTATTAGAGACCATTAGAAATGAAAAAAAAAAACGATCGCTCTTAAAAGTGACCGAAGATTTTGTGTTTACTCTATTCAATAAATGTAAATCGTTCACATTTACATAACACGTTATTAAATAGTTCAAAATGATTACGGTGAGTTTATCATCAATAAACATAAAAACCATAACGTTTATCGCATCCATAAACAGCTATTTAGACGCTCCATAATGCCCTGACCTCAACATTTCACAAGACCCATATGTAAACATTGCGGGCGGTCTTCAAACCAATAAAGCATAATTAATAACTGGAAAGTGTGTAGTTCCATTGCGATATAGTTACCCAACTCCATGGTTCACTAGAGAACAATACTGCCCACCATTAACCATTGGCGGAGTTAAATGATTAGCTCCTGACGTAAGGCGGTCACAGCGAGACATGGATGCCTTGTTAGTGCAAATGAACAATAGCTTCAAGAACCTCAATAGCTACGACACAGGTACTTTTGGTAAATGATCGCTTTTTAGATTAGGTAACCACCTTCGAATTCGTGTCACGATTGCTCCAAATTAAAAAGCTAAGTTTCGTAGAACCGGACGACGTTCTAAATTTAAAGCAACCAATAGTTAATCTATCAACTACCCCAATTAAATATGATTAGAACTACATGCATATCCGGGTCAAATTGACGAGAATTGATATTATTGATGAAGTTTACTAGTACTAGACCCAATCATTACTGTTTCCACGATTTATTGTTACGCCTCCTCCTTCACAATTCTCTTTCGCAATTAAAATTCTAGATGAAAATAAATCTTAGTCACGATTGATTTTGGTGGTCTAGTTAAAACTATCACCATTTGCTTCCACCAGTCACTGAATATTTAAGTATCCTTATTTATATATTATGACATAGGACCCTTAACTTATAACTACAAATTAGATAAAATTAGCAAAATATGATATCATTTAGATAAGTAAAATAAATAAACATATTGCATTATCAACTACATAATGACAGGTCTCAAAGTCCTACAATTTTGCATCAAATGAAATGAAACATGCTTCATAAACGAGATCCCGAATTCAATTTCGTAGCGATTCGATCTCCGGTCATTAATAACTCGGTACTAGGTGAAATGGTTCGATTGCAACAACTTCCTCCTTGTTACGTGGTTGAGTATCTGAGAGCCTAGTGTGAGTTTATTTTACATCAACTTACTCTTGTCGATAAGCGCGTTCGGACCTGTGATTGGAGAAAATTTCAGTGCACGTCAATCGCAATGCGGATCAACCAACCAACGACGAACAAGTAGTTGTAAAATAAACTAATACTATCATCATCATCATCAGCCTATCTCAGTCCACCGCTGTACATAGGCCTCTCCCATTGCACGCCACTCTGATCGCTTTTAAGCTCGTATCCAACTCTTGCCAGCCGTCTTGCGCAAATCATCACTTCACGTATCACACTAGACCCTCTGTTAAACACTGTATATCTATTCACCTTGTTTATATCGAAAAGGGACTATGATTAAGTGATTAAGCAATCAGATCCGAAAGCCGTGTGTGAGATCATCATCATCATTACTTCAGCCAAAAGATGTCCACTGCTGGACATAGGCCTCCTCCCGACAGTCGGTTTTGTGCTACTCGTCTCCAACGGTATCCTGCCTCTTCTCTGCCTGCGTCTTCCCTAGGTCGTCGGATCACTTTGTGGAAGACCTACCAACGCTAAATTTTCTTTATGACCCCGTCTGCTACCATTTCTGTTTATAATATGCCCCGCTCACTACCACTTCAGTTTAACAATTCTACGGGCAACATACTCGTAGGTGATCTTAGTTCATCTGCGCATATCGTCATTCCTGATTCGATCGCACAGGGAAACTCCAAGCATTACATTCTGCATTCCTCTTTGGGTAACTTGAGCCTTTTTATGAGGCCTATGGTGAACGACCACGTCTGTGTATCGTAAGCCATCACTGGCCACACACTGGTCAAAAGACTTTCGTTTTGAGACATTATGGTATTTGTGACGAGAAAACGTGTGTGAAATGTGTGTAATTATTATTATTATTGTAATAACGTGGGTTGGGTTAAAGTTGATTTTTTCATTATTTGTCAACCGTATGCCTTCGTATTTAACAAAGAAACTCTTGAAACGCTTTTCAACTTTAACTACTTTTCACTTGATTGATTAGATTTTTACTATGGACACAATAAACTATGCCATTTTAAAAATTCTTTCAAATTCATCGCTGTTCGTCAAAGTCTATTTCTTTGTCGCAAGGCTACAGATAAGTATATAAAATGAATTTAGTATACTTATGTGTGAAAAAAGGTACTTGATTTTTGACAGATAGATAGATTGATGGACAGCGAGGTATGGTATTCAGGTAGAGATCGTAAACATTGTGAATTCAATATTTGTATAAAAAATAAAACTGGTAGCAATTGTATAAAATTTCTGAGCCTAACTAAACAGTCATTTGTATAGTTATTAATATTGTATTACATTAAGTGGAAATCACAGCTAACTTTAAAGTTATAGTATTCCTTATTATCACTTTCACTCATAACCAAAGCACTACGATATTGCGCATGTCCGTTGGTTAATTGAATGAAAAAATAATTATAATCTAATTCCGTTTAACGGCTTAGACATAAGCGCCTTAGAGGCAGCCACTTGACCGCAATAGAACCTTCATCGCTCTTGTAAGGATTTACCGTATACCTACCACTCCAACTTGGAAAACAAGCTTTGAATATTGACATTTTTAACTGACATTTTTAACAGACTGCACGGTTGGCCTAGTGGTTTAAGCGGTTACTGACACAGATTCTATCCGGGCACGGTTGCTTCGGGAAGTATCTGCACTCGGTCGCCAGGAGGGAATTGAGTCCCGCCTGTCACCACTGCGACTGCAGTGAGAACTCGGCTCAGCACACGCTTGCGATTTGTTCTGCCTGGGCGGCGCAGCGTAGGCTCCTCACTGCAGTTATTGGAGGAGATCTCTCGTTACCGGCGGTCATACGCTCCATGGTCGGTAGCGACAGTTGTTTTACCGCGGTCGCAACCTTCTGCGAAGACGTAATTTCGCGAACCGGGCGGCGGAGGCGCGCGTACCAGCGCCTCATGCCGCCTTGAGTGTGGCCGCGGGTGGACAGGACGGGTTTTCCCCTCCATCCACTATAGTGGCCAGCCGCGAGGAGGCGACGTCCGCGTGTGCCGTACGTCGCCTAAAAGGAGAATTTATCCGCAGATGGTGCCCGCATCAGCGGGCAGGCGCTAGGAAGGACCTGGATGTCGTAATAACAGCTGTTCCCGGATCCCTCCTATGTCAGGCGCAGAGTGGCACACCGTGTGGTTTTAGTCGGTCCGATTCCGACACACCACCCCGCCGTAAACCCCGGTGGGGCCGTCACCCCAAACCCCGAGGGGTTTTCTACACGTAAAAAAAAACTAAAAAAAAAAAAAAACTACTACACTTGTTTCGAGTCTGGGTGTTCCTTGTGCCCGTTTCTTGTATGTTCTGAAAGTCCCCCGTGACACAGGATTTACTCCTAGTGCGGATAGTATTTATGTAAAAAAAAAACATAATAAAGGAAGTTCAATTGAAACAAGTCTGTTTCAAGTTAGACATTTAACAATTCTTTTATACTTGTCGTTAAACATCTGAACTATCGGATTGCAAACATGCAGTTTCTATTAGTGTAGAAACTCACGTTAGTTCATGACGCTTCAATTCTGTGTGTAACTGTTATGTGTACCGGTAACAGCGTACTTTTCGACGAGTGCTTTTTTCTAATGACTTTAGTTTAAAATTAAATAGAGAAAAACTATCTCCAAACGTATAAAACTTTTGTCCATTCTAGTCAATTTTTCATGTGTTTCATGTTATATTAGTGTCAAAACTATACAGTGCCAAAGATCTCACAAAATACATAGAGGAAGAAGTATTTTTAATTTCACATTAATTGCACACAGGTTTATACGAAATCCTGTTTTGTCCGGTTCTTTCTATGTATAGAACGTAACGTGCAAACAACACAGTATAGCGACCCACACTATGGTGGCCAAGTAAGATACTTTTTCACGACTCGTTTGGGGACGTAAAAGGCATAACAGTCATCATAGCATTGTATTGCACACACTTACTACGACAACTGTAACCCCTGCAATAATGGGCCTGCGGTCTCGCACTCATCAACGAAACACGACAGCGCGGATGCTGTCGGTTTAGGTTGGTCTCCTGTGGGAGGGTAGTTCCGCACCGGTCGAGCCGGCCCGTTCGTGCTGAAATCAACGTGGCTCTACTACCTATAGACAATTACATACCTATATACAAATTATAAAACCCTGGTTCACTCCGAATCAGTTATACAAAATCGCTTATTCACTTGAAACTGCCTAAATGTCTTAGATATTATCTAATGTCAAGATAACCATTTTAAACAGCAGCTGACAGTGATAATAAAAGGCCATTTTTACTTACTTGCGTAACCATAATCTTGTTTCTGAAGTTAAAAGCTAAATAATTAAAACTAAGTGAATATTTGCCGGAAATGGGCGTCTAAATACAAATTTATTGCTCGGAGTGACTGATTATAAAGTATCACGCCGTTTAAATTTTCTGATAGAAATCTAACTATACATATTATAAACAGTAATAATTATCAAAAAAATATTATTTTTCTTTCTTTTTTTTTGAAAAGACAACTTCCGCATTTATCCTGTGTAGCAGGAGACTTTACAAACATACATGAAACGGACACAAAGAACACCCACACTCAGAAGAGAAGGACAATTTTTGAATCACACAAGCGTTATCATATGTGGGATTTGAACTCACAACTCTTGGCGCCGTAGGAAGCGACGTGGCAACTGCTGAAACCACTGGGCTATATGTGCAGTCAAAAAAATAAAATATACACACACATATATTTTATATTCACCTTTATAAATTCAAATTATTTCTGTGTCATCACGACTGAACATTAAAGACGGATAAAATTGAGAGTATATTGAAAGAAAAAGGCAGTTAAGAAGAAAATCAAATGGAATGAAACGAATATTACTAACATTAATGAATTTTACTTGGGCAGACCACGATCACAAACCTGTGACTAAAGTTGGCTGTCGCCAGGAACACCGAGGTTTTCCATAAATAAAATAAAAAAAAATTTCATGAATCACAATCCAGACCACCACTGGCACCATCTATGTCAGTACCATAAAGTTTCGTTATTTTTGTGACGTGTGAATCTAACATAATAGTTCGAAATAAAATTATTTAAAAATAAACAGTAGTAATGGTAATAATTTGAAACTTACAAGATATAAAAAAGTAAAAAGCGACTATCTCTTTAAAACTAACCCTTCGTTGTGTATGTAATGAGATCTGTTGTCTGTCCGTTGAAACCTCACGAATAAATTGTAATTGTGACTACTGAGAAGCACCTACCATTCTTATAGTTCGTTTTACCCCAGTCCAGTCACGATATGGCCACAATGTTCCGCGCTGCTTAGTTGTAACATGACATGTACTCGTACAACTGCTCGGCGTGATACCACATTAAGAACTTGTACACATACATTGAGCAAACTATTTGCTTAAAACATATTCGTACGTGTACAATATATACATTTAAGATATGTACTACATTTACAATTATTGTACAATTAGATCCTGTTAAATACACAAAAGTCAATCAACAGTATTGGTGAAAATAAGTGCCTATTATGTGTTTAGGTCGAAATCCGCAGTTTGTTCACACTTTATCTAAGCTTATTAAATTTATACATACGCTCACGTCTAAATGGGCTAAAGACGGAATCAGAGGCGGATTGAATGCCAGCATTTTGCCAACTATACTCTTAATCCCACTCACCTTAATAAGAACAGGTACCAACCAACCAACTATATTTGTACATTCATCATTTATCATCAACAGTCTTTAATAGTCTACTGATAGACATAGGCCTCTCCTTAGAAAGGTGCCACCTCATGTACAGTATGAATGACTGTAGCAAATAATTTACCTAACTTAGCATCCAAGAGAGTATACTGAAGTCTCTAATAAGGCACAATTATTGATGTGTGTTGGATTGAATACAGCGAAATTTGTTTTATGATTAAGTACCGACGTGCAATAATATTCATTGCAAATTACGACGCTATATTTTGAAAACGCAAACAATTTGTTAGACAAATACTAAGAATAAAATACTAAGAGACAGCCTCGTCTATAAGTTCAAAATTAATTATATAAAACCCAATCTTAGTGTAAATTTTTATTTATTAACAATGTCATTTCTTATTTTATTTATTAATAATATCCCACACCCAGGACAATTTATATTATAACTGTGGAAAAAAAATACAATGGCGACAGATTTGTATAATTCAAAGCGGAAAAGATAACTGCAGCACCATCCGTCAGCTAAGCTGATTTACTGAGACCTTACAAAGCACTTGTCTACAATAAAAGACCCAGAGTCTGGATTAAAATAATTCAGACTTCAACTGCAAACGTGCGCTCTGTGAGGGCACTAGTGATTAAATATAACCCCTAAGAGATTTATAAGTGTTTATTCCCGGCACAGAGCAGCGGTGAGGCATGAGCCATCGCAACTCTCGCCTTTGTGTCCGCCCTTAATAAATGTTGTTTGTCGTAACTGAATGTATTGTTACATGAGAAGTGAACACAGTATGAAAAATTTATGACTATCTCTCAAGGGATCGCATTACTCGACTTACAAATAGTGCAAATCATACGGCGTGTTAGGACTGCGGCGCTAATGGTACCCTAGAGATATTACATTATGAGATATGTGTGCAAATTCGAATGCAACACTATTACATTATTCAATTAACCATAACTTGAATTGTTAAATAGCATAGAGAAATATTTAATGTAAATTGTTATCTACGAAAATAAATTTTAAATGTCAGTACATAACTGACTGATAGGTAGTCATTGTAAGTTGTTGCGCACTCAACGTTCTGTTATCAAACCTATTATATTCATCTAACAAGAAACAAAGTTAATCGGATAAAAGTAAATGGTAGCCGCATAATTTGTCAATGATTACAAAGAGTTCAATCTACGGCAAGGGCTTTAGAACAATAAATCATAGCGGTATTGTACCGCGTTCAGGCGGACATACGACAGAAATTACGAAACTACAAGTTTGCCACAAAGTGAACAAGGCTGTGCCCGCTTGAATGGCAGGCCCTAATTAACTGTCAAGTAATTCGATATTATTACTGTCCATCAATATTTCGTTTAATTTTTTGGTCTAAAGCTTAATCTGATAGTCAAGCTTAATCTTGCCAGACCTGGACAATGTATAATCGCAGCATTTAGTCTCGTCACAGTGATTAGTCTATTGTGAGACAGGCTGTTAGGCTTCCAGCTAATGTTATGAGATGTTGTACGCGACGATCGGATCACGTTCGCACGCACATTACTCTACGCCAACTCAGCTTGGCCGCAGGCTATACAGCGACCTAACAGTACCACGGCCTGTGTGATTAGACGCCACACGATAGCGCCCATTGTCGGTACACGATCGCCTCTTGTACGTCTTGAAATTGCGGAAATGGACACGGCTCGCACCCACTCCACTCCGTTAGCGGGACATTTCAATTGCAGTCCCCAGCCCTAGGGGAACAACACATGGAACAGATTAGGCAAGATAACACTATTACAGCTCTTGAACCTCACGACATTACAAAATGATATACGTTGACCTCACTCACTTCTTAGTCATTAATGATCATTGAACTTATACTTGGTTATTCTATAACTGTGAAAAATCTTATCGACTTTTAAAGTTTTGTATATGATTATAAATCTAAGCAGTTGTAAAGTTGTGACAGGAAGATATTAGTAAACGTCGAAGTCCTTGTTTATGAGTTTTCTAATGGGAAATGCCATCGATTAAGATTAAATACGTGACGTAAACAGAAATACATTGCTATTATTCTGGTAGAAACGCGAGTAAAAGGCCTGAAAGGAATACTGTTACATAAACCGACTTACTTGACCTTCGAATACCAATACTAAATACAGTAAATAGTTTTAGAAAATACGAGCTTTCTTCAAAATTTCTCAGTCTATCACCACAGGAGTAACGTGCTCAGGTAAGGCTCTAAGGAGTAATCGAGGAAGGTTGAGCCTGCGGTGGATGCTATTGCTCAATTGCCTCTCTTATAACTCAGGAATGCCTCGCAATACACGGTATAGCTGGCAACGGTCATATCTCAATGCCGACTCTGAAATACAATTTTGTTGCAACCGATACCAATAAACTATCAATTATAATTATAAGTTCGGTAACTGAGTTTGCAGTTTATTCTCGATAAATTAATTCCTGTCAATAAATTACTAAGTCACAAAGTAAATAAATACCAGCATTCCCACCAGACTTTAAATTCAAATGATACCTTTTTCTCCTGTCAGATTTTATTTTTCTCAATAAAACTACAATTTTTACACACAAACGTAGTCAACAAAAACACTCACACTATCAAAAACAATCAATCTTCAGAACATTGAAAGGAGCCACAATCAAAACAGAATACGAAGGAGCAGAGAACGGATAAAGGGTCCTATAAATCATAAAATCAAGCGTCCATTGAAAGCAGTTTATTTGGGCGAGGAGAAAAAATGACTGACCCTTGCGCTCCTTCGAGTATTGTTAACTGTCAAGGATAGCCGAGGGTGCATCTCCAATTTGTCCTGTTTTCGAATAATAATCAACGCTCCAATGTTATTTATGGGCTCATTAAAATTTCGATAATCATGAGAGTTTTTATGCGTAGAAACTTTTTTTTCATCTCCATGGAGAAGTACAAAAGCGACGCCGAGTACAGGAATGCAGTATCGTTCGTTTATAACGATGCGTAGGACGTATTTAATTGGATATCATTTTTATTCAGTAAGTAATGACATTAACTTTAACTGTATCTACAACTTAAATAGTTACAAATCTAATAGCTGTTGGACTGATTGCCTTATATTTTATATTCGTTTCACTTAAGTGTGGGGTTAACGTTTACAAATTTTTAAGTTTATCATGAAACAAGTTTGATTTTGTTATAGAGAAAGTATTAACTGATAAATTAGCTGTGTATCCGTTGGAGCCTGTAATCTCATCGTAAAATTTCATCTTCAAAATATGTACACGCAGGCTTGTTCAAATTGTTCGTACTATACAATCAACGCAAATCACGCAGTCCCTTTAGATTTTCAATGAAAAAGGCGGTACGTTGGCAAACTGGCTAGCATCAGTATGGCGTGCTTTGTTTTATTATGTGGTGTTATCAACGAAACAACTCGTGCGCCGCTTCCGCGTCATAACGCCGAGCTTTCATTTCATAGGCGGTGCGATAGCCCTCTCATAAAACGTGTCTTTCCATGAGATAGGCAGCTTTTTCTTTACTATCTTTCAAAAAATAGTAAAGAAAGAGTTAAGGAATATCTCAAAAAAAAGTTATCATAGAATTTTCGAATACGTAATGGCAAATACATCATTTTTGTAAAACAGGAATTTTCAAATCGAATATATTTTTTACTCTAACGAAATCTTAAAAAACAGAATCTTAGAAACTAACAAGAAACATTTTTTACTAGTTATATCATTTCATTTTTTGTCAATTTTTCGTAGATAACAACAAACATATTTTTTTTTAAATTGGAATCCATCAATTAAAATTGAACTGAATGTCTAAGAACGATTTAAATATAAAATCGTGATTCCGCATAATATAGCCATTTACTTACTCATGAAACTTATACTGGAGTCATATCTTACTGTAATTAGATAAATAAACATAGTTAACCAGAATTCTAAAGTCAGAAGTCGCTTAAACTCCACTAATATCTTCAATTTACTTTAACGATACTACTGATTACCATACGCGTACTCACTTATCTTAGGAAGTATCCTATCTCAAGCGATTTATACACGTAAATAGCAATAAATGGTTAAACATCGCTATCTCCTATATGATGTGACAGGTCCCTGCACGGGCGCTCACTCGATTAACCTATGCGCCTGCGCCGATCGTTGGCCCAATCTGACCCTACTCAATTATATTTTTGCCCCAAGAGTACCTGTGATTGATCTACATCGTATGGGATACCATAGAATTTAAAGTTGTCTCAAATTCCAACACATTTAATGGGAAGATAAGTATTTAGAGTGTTCACAATAAATATACATAGTAACTTTTGTGATTAGTGTGAATAAAATAAAACAAAAAAGTAATTTTAGGCTTAGCATCATGAACATAAGATGAATGGGTTGTATACATAAATACAAGCAACTAAGAATAGGTTGATGAATTAACAGCATATACTTTAACGTATATGCACAAAAAGTTGACATATCATAGTGTTATGGCTGTTAATGTTTGTGTGAATTAATTTCCATCTATCCATCTGCATTAGTCATCATTCAAGTTCAATAGTTCTGTTTGCCTTTGAAATTTGAAACGTCCTCTAAGATTTGCCTGACAAATTTAGTATTAGGATTTTTCAGCTATAAAATTTCAAAAACATACACAATCATAACAATTGATGTTTAATCGCTGAATAAATCCGTAGACACCATACAAAGTATACCATAAGAAGACATTTACGACTTTCACGAAGCCATAAATATTCTTATAACGAAACCTAAGTTTATGATAAAGTTGCAGGTCACTGTATATTCTTTACTTCAATCTCATGCCTAAACCGTGGCGGGGGTCAGAGTGCATTATGTACCTACATCATTCTTAGAAGGGAACAGTTGTCCGTTATTTCGTGCGCTCCATATTGAGCTATAACCGAGATAGCTTTATGGTGATTTGATACCATTCGTTGCAATTGGTGTTTAGTTCACAAGTGGTAAGTATTTAGTTCTGGAACCGAGTGCGGCGAATCGAAGTTAGTCCAATGTGCTTGTTGTCAAAACCGATTGCAATAATGTCTATAGGTGTGGTTCCACTCGAATTATTAAGTTTTACCTATTATTACCACTGTGTACCACGTGATCTATTAACCATTGTAACATTCTATTTATTTGTTTGTGCGTTTTCATTAGTTCAAATTCCTGTTCTTCATGAATGCCCTCCACGTGTCCTATATTTTCTTACAAACTTTTGAGGGTACGCGTTACCTTCTTACCAATCAGTGAGTGTTAATATGACAAATAACCTAACTAAATATAAATCTGAAACTGCTTGTTATCTGTAGATGTAAATTTTTGTCTTTGATACAATACCGAAGCGTACTAAACCGATGTATGTCACAGTAACAACACTGAGTACAGATCAAAGATCCCTACTTTTACTACGAACGGAATGCGCAGACGCATAGACAGCCAGGCAACCAACTTGTAAACCTATCACCAACTAGCTTGTTTTTAACAACCGACAGTCCCTTAATAAGATAAATACCGATCGAAATTATTCAAATATATGCAAACATGACGGAACAGAGGTTAACACCCAGCCGAAAGCAAGGGCAAGTAAAGCGCAGTTCGCGCGATCTGTCAGCAAGTCACGAATAAAAACACTCGATAAGGAATAACAATGAAGTGTTTACTTGTAATATTCCACGTAACGATGTATCCGTCGAGGGAAACGATATTTGCGTTGCATAAATGCAGACGGGGATCGACCATGACCCGAGGACATTGACCCTGCTCGTGACACTTCGATTCTCTATCGATCACGACTGGATCGCTCGATCGGACCATCGACTCGGTATTTTTGTGCGCATCTCTTATCTGATCGAGTTTCGATCGACTTGGGTCCCGGGCCCACGAGTAAGCGTGACTAAGAGTTTTCCCGCACACCATCTTTTACCGAAACCAATCATAATAACTAACAGTTAAGTTTTTATATTGTTATGGTACCGTTGGTATGTGTCTTGCGATGTTATCGCATTTCTATAACTAGATAATCTCCAACAATGCATCTCGATAGTCATTTCACAGATAAGGACTTTTTTCATAAACCTTTTTTATCGCAAACCTTTTTTTAACTGCCTTGATATTAGGTATTTAAGTGGTACAATACAGTTTTACTTAGTATTCAGTCTAAAGAAAGTTCTTTTAAGGATTTAAAATAAAAAGAAATATATAGAAAGAGAAAGACAATATTAGAATGTAAGGCAAAGTATTGTAAACAAAAACTGGAGTTCAGACATGTTTCTTGTAAACTGAGGTTGAGGTTGGTTGTAATAGCTACAACCACACCTTAGAGCATGGCTAATAAAACTTAATTTACATGTCGTAACTAACCTTTGAGTATCTTAAATAGAAATATCATATCTAGAGATCATCTATTTCAGAACAATGGATTGTAATAATGATGTTGTTGATGAAGATTTCTTTGGGAGCCAGAATCTTGCTGTTGATGTAGTTCTTAACAAAAAGTGTATGAGTTTGTGAGATCTTAGCCTTTATTTATCTGACGTCATCGTTACAGTATCAATGTGTGTTTGAGAAAAAGAATAACTAGTTAATAAAATACTGAAAGTAAAAATTAGTATAGCAATAATCTCGGACAAATATTTCAGTTTGGTTATAGCATCTTTTGGAAAGTTAGCCCGTGGACGGAATATTATAAAAGAGTTTATTGAACTAGTCTAAACGCAAAACTAATTAAATAATGAAAATTAATTGCTGCATACATGAAAACTAAAAACAATACTAAACTGAATGAAATAATCTTGAAAGGTTATGGTTTCGGCATATTATTCTATTTTCTGTGATGTCAGTTAACGTCAAGAAAACCGTATGCTGATTTTCCATCCCACTTCTATAAGAGTATTGTTCTTTTTTATTTCGCATATATGAGCATACAAAGTTCCTCTCCCATGTTTTTGAACTTAGATTCTGAAAACCGATTAAGTTTATTACAAGTCTGTCGGCAGTTTTATCTATAAAAAAATCCTAGTCAAGTATTTGGCCCAAATGCAAAATATAAAATTCAGCTGGCTTGAAAAGTTTAGACGTAGACATATCGCCACATCTTTAGATCCTATCCAGGCTATGTGAGAACCGCCCTGGACAGCGCACGCGCATAACTTGCTCCAACTCGCGCACATCATTTAGATACGCTTTTGATTCTTATCTCAAAAATTTACATACTTTAAAGCTTTAACTTTATCCGAATACTAAAAAAAGAACCAAAAACGTTTAAAAGAATCGGAAAGAAGTAATCTATAACATAAAAACGTTAAACAGAAAAAAAACAATTAATGAGACGAAATTATCAAAGATTCGAATTGTAGCAATAGAAGTTTGAATAAACTTGAGACCATAATTAAGAGTGAAGGTATTATTAGTCCAGTGCACTAATAATATTTCACGCATACCGACAATGCAATAAATCCAGGTTTAATTGTAAAATAACGCTTGTTACACCGTACGAACAATGCAAAAGGCGACGACATTTACACCGATACGCAGCTCACATACTATACGTATCACCAGTGCCGCCCACACAATGTACTCTTTCGACACTCAAATAAGCTATAAATTATAATTTTAAAACACGTCTGCAAGCGAGAGCACCACGCATACGCGCTATAATGAATTAGACTATTGCGACTTCATAAATATTTCACTCGTACGAAGCTTAATGCAACCAATTGATAAATTCAAACGGCACTTCTAAAAACAAAACTGTATTCCCCAAGGGCAATACAAATATGACACAAACGTTAAGGTCACGCGAACCAATAATATCATTTTAGATGAAATGTAGCAGAGTACGGAAACCATTGTAAATAAAAGGCACCCACGTGTTCACTACAATGCTGTACGTTATGGTTACGTTAACCTCGTTCTACAAGTACCACTACGAACATAAGTGAAAAGTTGCGACTTTCTCACATAGCACTGAAAGCTATTGTTATTAATGTAGTCGACAAAATGGCCAAGCACATTTAATAACAGACATTTTCATTTGTATGGGCGGTATTTAGCATAGCAAGATGAGTTTGGCACTAAAGCAAATATAAGTCGTATGGGAACAATGCCCAGAGCGCAGTCACCGACAACGGCTCTAGAAACTTCGGTCGTTGATTGTAGCTTATGACGACAACCCTTTGATATCGCAAATAAGAATTTATTACAGCCACACAAGTGCTTGGATATGATGGGAAATTTTGTTTGTAGTGCTGGTAACGAGACATGAGGCAAAGCACTTAAGGATGAAATAGTAAAACGATTGCCAATTCTATTTTTAAATTCTAAACGATTAATAAATTAAATATTGAAGCAGTTTGTAAATTTCTAGTACTTTTTAGACTACATCAAATCTTATAGAGAAAGGCAACGGTTGAATTACTGTTTTAAGATTTCTTTAAATCCCGTATGAAATGATGATATTTCAACTATAATAATACTACTTTATAACATAGTCAACATATATTAAAACTATTTAAACATTAGAACCTTACAAAATATCATTGGAGTTAAACGTGTAATATTTTATCTCAAACATATTTCACTCCTTACTTTATTCTTGTGTTATATAATAACTTTTGGAATGAACTGTAAAGACATTCAAGAAATATGCGATAGTAACCATATTATTCATAGATAATGTTTATGTAAACGAAAACACAATATAATGTCTCACCAAATACGACAGGCGTTGAACACGATTATTAGCGGATCAGAGGTCAAATGATCCTATCGAAAACAAGGGTAATCTAACCATCTCCACGAAGTTAATGGGATCTTATATAGAGGGGCAGAGTATCATAAAAAGAGTGTATTCAATTCGACGGCTATAATTAGTCAGCACATTCTATTGCGACTGTCGTCGTCGACTGAAGATGTGATATTGTAATGGTCTTAAAACGATCACGTACCTGTGTAGTTACATGTTTTATTTTATTTTAGTTGATTAAAATACTGTTTTTGTGTTTTTAATTATTGTTTCTAAAAGTTGTACCTTTTTACTCCATATGATGACGGAATACAGAGTGAAAATTTGATACCGAGGCCTATGTCCAGTGGTAGATAACTAAAAGTTGTTGGTAATGATACTAATATCAAAACAACTAACGCTCTTAAAAACTACTTAATCACTGCCCACACCTGTCTAGCTTCATCATACAATCCTATATCTCTGATCACCTGGAAACACCTGGAATGGAACCTAGTCTCACGTCAAGTATGTATCTGGGTGTTATGCTAGACTGCGCTGTGACCTGCAATTACCACCTAGATTTTCTTACATATAGAACCCGAAAATTAATGTACATCTTCTAATAACTGCGTCAAATAGCCAACATAAAAGTGGTTAAAATGGTATTTATGTCTCTATGACAAACCACATTATCATACTGTATTTCAGTATAGGGTTAGGGCCTGTAAAACTAGTCTGATAAAAGTTAATAGAGTACAAAGGACGGCTCTTAAGGTAAGTCATTCTTGCCTTCCTTATACCAACTATCCGATGTTCTGACGGTGCGGCAATTGTTTCTGACCTTACATTTGTTAGTTTAGAAACATTTCACGAACTGCAGTAGGTAAGTCCAATCAAAATTATTTTGTGGGATCAAAAATAGCTACTAACCACTAACTCTCATGTTGTATCAAATACATCCATTACTTTTAATATATAAGTACCTGGAAACCGAGCTTTGTTCGGTACTATTCTGTGATAGTCGATTAGCAATTTACCAACTTCTTTTGTTTCCATCTCTAATTTTGTTACATAGATAAGTGTCAAAATGGGCCTATGAGACAAACATTTCATTGCTTAAAGACAAGATTAAACAAAGTTTTCTAAAAATAAAACCTAGCTAGATCGTTTTATCACCCCCGAAACCCCCATGCGTACTAAATTTCATGAAAATCATATGAGCAGTTGCCGAGATTCAGATTTTATATATATACATATAAGAATTGCTCGTTTAAAGGTATTAGATAAACATGTTAATCTTACTAAAATATTTTAGTGTATAATATAAACGATCGTAATAGTACATTTGTTTAAAGATGGAGTAACTAATAAAAAGTATTTATGATCTGTTTTGTAATTTTTAAATACCTCCATAATGCTACCTGACTTATAGTAGTCGTATTTCTCATTTAAATGAATATAATCATACGCATATCGATTTTAGTTTGGTGCTTTCCATATACAATCTGTACAAATTTGATGTACCTAGTAGTAATGTTTTAATAAATATATAGACCATCGAGAATGCAAGTTCGCAAATTAATTTGAAAAATATAATATACATATATAAATAAATATATATAAATCTATATATATATATAAATATATATATATATATATAAATATCCAGTTCTAACTTATAGTGCCGTTAGATTTTTGAGTGCAATGCAGTTGAATATCAATAATTTTATCTAAAAATATGTAGATATATTAAAAAAATTCAACAGCCCTTTTTTTGTATTAGACAACACTCCAATTAGGAATATATCCTGTGTCGCGAGGAATTTTACAACCATACAAAAACAGACACGAAGAACAACAACAATTTGTGGTTCATAATAAGTCTTGTCTTGTATGATGTTTGAACCCATAACACTCAACGCAATAGAGAGCGGCTAAAATCTGTGCAGTGTAAAAAAGCTTTAGTGTAAACCAGTCACAATCGTGACGTTAAAGTTTAAAAATATTTGTTTCACAAAACTTAGTATAGTGTAGTAACAATACTGAGGCGGTGCCTCATGTCGTGCGGTATTCCACAGGGGTCTACCCTCGGACCACTCCTGTGGAATATGGAATACGACTGGGCCCTTTAAGGTCGTCTTCCCCCGGGCTGAGCGTAATTTGTTACGCAGACGACACGTTGGATGAACTTTGAAGAAGCGGCGCGCTTGCCCACCACGGGTGTTCTCTGGTCGTCGGGTGTATTGAAGCGCTGGGTTTACGGGTGACCTTGGGTAAGACGGGAGCCCTTTTGTTCCATGAGCCCCGTCGTGGTCCACCCTCCGGCGCCTCCATCGTAGTCAATTCGGTCCTCGTATCGGTTGAGGCCCACATGAAGTATTTTCAAGTGTTCTAAATAAAACTTTTATCATTTCGAACTGCAAAATTTAGTTGTAAGTATACGCCATATCAAAATAACTAGTTTTGTTCTAAGTTAACTAAAGGTGCTTGCACACTGCACTACTTCTTTAGAAATAAAACGGACCTCATAACTTATTGTGTCATAAAGACTTTACTGTTATTGATAGAATTAGTTTCGAGTACGGTCACAGACCATATAACGTTACACAAATAGAGGTACAGAAATCAGGTAAAATGGAACGATGTAATTGTTGCCCTAGGGTCAACGTATGTACTTACTCTGTTGCTGTACTTGCGGTATCCACGTCTGCTACTAGTGTCCGACCCGGGTTCGAAGACGCATTCCTTCTTGGGCTTAATAATACACATGAGGCCGACATAACGATCCCACTCGAATGCTCGTTAAGTATTCGCTGAGATTCGTGCTGTAATACTTATTTTATGATCTGATATTTTGTAATATGTTGTATATTATTCAAGAAAATGTAATAGTGTACGCCAACTGACTCAGTATGAATATTATAAGCGGATCTAGTTTATATGACCGTCGTAATTTTATTATTATACGAACATGCTTGATTCGTTACTAGAGATACTATACTAGAGATTGTAGCTATACAATTTTTGGCTGTTTTTTGCTGAAGAAAATGCCTTGAATAGATTTAGGTAACACGAAGGGTTAAAGTTATGATTGAAACGTATACTGGACAATGTATTTATATATAGCGGTTTTTTAAATAATTCGTGACATTATATATAGTGTGCGTGTGTGTAGAGTGCATAGGGTTCCCACCAAGAATTAAGGGCCCCAAGTCAACCTCACCTGTAAGTGGCGCAGCTGCTGATTGAAAGCTCTCGAAAACAAAACATCCCCATTAGTGGCAATAGGCTTGCCATCTGTTCCATGGGACCAAAACACTGGTGAAAAGTGGGTATTTAACATGCCTCTGTCTACTCCTCTGGGAAAACATTTGATTTTTTGTATGTATGACATTATAGTACGTATCGATCGTATTAATTTTTTAATTTGCCTGCACTTATTTTACACAGGAACATTCTATCTATCTATCTAAAAATTCTATGCTTTTAAGCGTCATATTTAATAAAAAAGTGGTCGAACAAAGAAATAATACCCAGCTAATAAAAATGACTGCTTTAGCAAATCATTAAAATACCAATTGTCGTTGGTTTTATTTTTGTTTTAGCAGTATTGTAAGTCGCCTTGCCAACCTTATAAAAATATATGTCAATCTTGCGTTCATTATCACTGTTCTTTTAGTAATATAGTTGTCAAAAAGATAGTGAAGTGAAAGGTATTTTCGCAAAACATTGCGGGTTCGTTTCTTGTTCAAGTCATACATTTACATACATAAAATTTTATGTTTGACTCGGTCTGAGAATTACTATGTATACTATGTAAATATAAAAAGTACTTTTCCTTTAGAACCTTTTTCCTAAATGAGATTGGGATCCGTTTTTAAGTCTACTACGATACAGCTGCATTCAGAAAATTTTTAAGTGAAAATACTCCAAAAAAAAAAACATTTATCATATATATAATTATTAGTAACCGAGTACTCGTAATACAAGCTCAGCTTAGTTTGGGACTAGATGGCGTTGTGTAACTTTTTCATTGTTGAATATTACCATTGTTATTCTAATCTCATCGTGGTTAACTTACTGGACTAAGAAGGTAATCTACTAATAACATTTATTATCATTATTTACTAATATATTGTAGTCAGCAATGTGAGTTCTTAACGAGTGGTTATATGACTGTCATTGATGTTAACTCCCTGGTAGGTGGCGCTTTCTAAGGTACTTTAACTACTAGCCTGATGAGGTGGGTTGGATGACTTGTTTGAACTGAACAATGGGACTTCTAATCAGATGGTGGCACGTAAATTGTGATTTATGATCTTTGTTCCCAATAGTTGGGATTTTGAAACCGACTAATCAAGTCAGGGCTCAATGAGAAAATCAGACAAAACCTTCTGTTGCCTACTATTAATAATAAGTAATAATAATAGAAATTTCAACATAGTAAATGGTTATTAAAATCTATTCTAAATTGTTTTACTTTTTTTGTTCTTTCTGAATAGACTAATTACTATACATTTTTTTTGATATCTATAAACGAGCTATTCTTGTATATGTATACTCGTAAATATATACGAGTATGTATATTATATCAATATCGGCAACTCAAACGCTTTTCATAAAATTTAGCATACAGGGTGTTTCGCGGGTGATAAATCGATCTAGCAAGGTTTCAGTTTTAGAAAAAGTTGTTTTATCCGTATATTCAAGCAATGAAATGTTCGTCTAGTAGGGCCATTTTGACACTTATCTATGTGACAAAATTAGGGTTGGGAACAAAAGAAGTTGGTAAATTGCGAATCGACTATCACACGTGAATACCGAGTAAAACTTAGTATTCATGTCCTTATCATTGCTTGAAAAGTTCTTTAATCAAATTTTTCGTTAAATTTCAGCGTATACACTTAAGATTAATTTATTATATAAATAGAATAACAATGTTCATTGCTGAATATAATTTTTTTCTGGTCCCAAAGTTTGTCCTAACCTATATTACGATAAGTTTTTCACATGTTTGCTTATAAAGATTTTTTTTGTACACATTGCAATATTATAAAGCTTTTTTAGAACAAAGCATATAAAGATACGCTATACAGTAACTATAAGAGAACCATGCGCCGGCATATAAAGGACTCAACCGTGGTGAGTCCTTGACCTAAAGTACAACTGAGGTTAGGCAATTGTCTACTTATTTTCCACTAACAGAGCAAGTTGTCTAGAGAACCAACCAACCAAACATAATACATATACAAATATTGATATCAGCGTGTAGTTATCGTATTATTTTATTATAATACAAAATCAGATTGAGCACCTTTTCAGAAATAAAGGAATAGCCTCGTATTTATTTAAGCATGTCTTTTGTTATCAAAGGAGAAAAGTTATAATATCAAAAGACAGCTGAACTTATAACAAGCGCCTATGTTTTTGATGTTAATGTCAAGAACTCGATATAACTCCAAAAAGTACACAATAATACGTCTCTTTATATGAAACTTTTAACACAAATTTACTTAAATATCCTACATCCCAAAAAAAAGCTAGCGATGTTGCCCACAATTTTTATTGTATTTTGCTCATACCACGGTCACCTTACATTTTTCGGAGTTAAAACCTACCCTAATGCTATTCAAGACTATCTCTATGTCACATTTCATCAGAATCCGTAGAGCAATTATACGTGACCACCCACACACCCGTACAAACACTCATACATTGATACAAACTTTCGTCTTTATAATATAAGAAAGAAGTTGTGGGTTAAAAAAAACTAATAATAGTGAACGAAATCGTGAAATTCCCGACTGTAGTAGAATTATATTATGTTAATAAGAACGATTGAGCATCCGGCGCACAATGTGACACGACGTATCCAGCTGCTTATTAAAATCATTTTAAACATGCCACACAATGTACCTTTGTGATGTGAAATCAGCATCATATCATTAGGCGACGTCAGGATTCCTCTGTCATTTTTTTCTGTAACTATTGTGATAAAAATATTCTCGTTATTGTTGACAGATAAGGTTGCTTACAATCTGCTGTTCGCTCAAAATGTAAATGTCTCTTTGTGTGCTGACACGAGAAAAGTATTCTGTTACTTCTATACATAAATGAAAAGCCTATTTATAAAGATATGTCGCTGTAAATTACAGTTAACTGCGTACATTAATAAAATAAAATGCAATTGGATATTTCGTTGTAATGATTTTTAAAAAACTTCAGAATTTACGGATTACAATTTTACGTTCGTTTTTTATTGAATTTCTTATAATAGCTCTTCTAAGAACTTGTGAATATAAAAAAAAACCATTTGATTTATCTGTAAGATTATTGAAACTTGTACCTAAGGTTGTCTACGTGTATTTTTGTATCTACTTTCGCAACTAAAGTTATAATATGTGTAGACTAGTCTTATGAGAAGGCTGAGCTTATGAAAAACTATTGTGCAAAGTTTCGAATACTCACCACAGTTATTAAATAAAGTCTAATCAAAGCAAAATGGGGCCCACTTCGATGTTTTTCACAAACGCTGTTTACATTTAACTTTCAACTTATTTATACATAAGTTTAAGGGTTGAATAACAAACTTAGGAAGTTTATAAGTTAACAGTCTTTTTAATCTGAACTCTAAAGTGGGTAGCAAACAACAAATAATGTCTAAAGTATCCTATACTCGTACATCATTTCTTTTTCAGTTTTGTTTCGACTATCATTATACACTCTTCTCGTTTTAGTTAATTATTTTGTTCAATTAGGTCATTAAATTAAACTTTAATGCTTCATACTCTGCGTGATATGAACATGGAAATCGCTTGAAAAGCAATAATACTGCTGCAATAGGGAGAGCCTCAGTGTTCGGTAGCCTTATGACTAGGTGTATCGTGACAGGCTATCTGAAATGAATGGGAACGGTACTATGAGACGGGTAGTTTGGATAGAAGACGTAGATCAGAAGAACTTGAGTCACAATCATACAACAGCTCAGGATGACCGATACACTCGTTTATTTACACTTCGAGTACGTGCTGTTACCGCTTATATAGTACTATACAGAGGTAATTACGGGCAACCATTAGTATACGCGTCAGAGAAGTTTATTTGCACAGAGATTAGACAATAATTTCATTCTCATGCAGGATAATGCTCGCGCGCACACTGCCCGGCTGACTCGGAGAGCCCTGTCCGATGCCAATATTTCGGTTTTACAATGACCTGCGATGACCCCCGATCTCAAAGTTAATTGAACATGTGTGAGACCAACGGAGAGGAGGCTAAAAAACAGTTGTAGTGAAGTGAACAGATTTCGGAAACTGCTGGAAGTGAATACAGCAAGAAAACGTTAACAATTTGATTAAGAGTGTTCATACGTATACAGCAGAGGTAGTTCCATCTGGTACTAATGATACTTTTGTATGAAAATCCATAACTGTTTAGGTGACAAAAATCAAATTTGTTAACATTACAACATTAACATTTTTACGAGTAAATTTATTTTTTTCTTATTTTGTGAATATTTTTAAGGAACTAAAGTTTTATTTGCATTTACCTTTTTTAAATCATTAAAACCTAATATTTAAAACGTCTATGCCCAAAAAATACTTAAAATTATCTATATTAATTTTATGATACAAAAACAAGGTAGGCCCTATTTTGTGTTGGGTACTTTACATAGGATTTTTTTTAGTGCAACGGCCGAAGACTTCACAAATATGCAAGATACAGACACAAAAATCAGTCAGACTCAAAATAAAAATTTGTGAACCACTCAGTGTTGTCTCGTGTGAGGTTTGAACTCACAACATTCCGCAGTAGAGAGCGGCGTAGCATCCACATAAACTACTACACCATCTGTGCAATCAATAATAGAGACATAATAAAAGCAGGACAATCTTGTTTTGAAGAATCGTTAATCAACCTTTGTCTAAGGAGAACCACTTTAAAACAAAATAAACTCGTAATTAGACTTATTGAGCTGGGTATTGTTATGATGAGTTCTCGCCTCTTTTCGCGTTTCTTTTGTTTGCGTAGCGCAGTGTAAATTGCGATGTAATTTGAAGCTTTGTCAGCTAATTTCTTTTTAAATCACTTTTAATTTGTACTATTGCTTACGAGTGTTATAACGACAAAAAAAAGATATCATACTTAACTATGAGTATGATTTCAACTACGAAATAAATATCTAATTGGATTTGCGTTAAATCGATGCGATCAGCAATTTCTATTCTAACGTAATTTTGTACATAGATGTATGCTTTTTAGTTCGAATTTGCTCATCATACAGATTTCAAACAATGTTTTTGTTGTTTATTCGTGGAAATCGCTATCTGAAATTCTACTGCTAATAAAATAAACCTGGATATCCAGAATAAATAGTGGTTTGATGAATCAACCATATGTTATCTGTTTGTACTTCTCGTAGATTTTGGTCACGGCGTCCATCTCATCGGAGACCAACTAACTACGCAGCAGATATTATAGGGCACAAGTGCGTGTACAAACACAAGCGCACTCTCTGTTCTCTGTTCCATCAATCTCACATTCTGAGACGGTTATCCGACACAACTGGAGAGAGATCAGGTTCAAGACTGACGGGCGGACGGACAGACAGGACATGCTCTCCGGGACAAGGGGGTTAAAACTTCAACTTCAAAGCGCCAGGTTTTGGACCCGACTCGGGAATCGAACCCTAGACCTCTAGATCGGTGGAGACATACGATAACAGCTGGACCAACGAGGCAAATAAAATGTTTATCTATAATATATATGTGACTAGTACCACCCAAATTGCTAATAAATATACACATATGTTATGTGTGTGGCTATCAGCAGTTTGGGTAACGTGGGACAGACCCTACCTTTGGCCATGAGTGAAACGTTTCAAGTTATTATGTCTTATTAATATTATTTAGACCATAAAGACCTCAATCTCAACAGGAACTTTAAAAATTTCAATAATTTTGAGAAAGTAAATTTAAAAGCGTTCAATTTACTCACTCACATGACGCAATACATCCGTAAGCAAGTAATAAAATGTTTTTTTACAGCCAAACATAGGCAAATACGTGTTTGTTTTCGACTGTAGATTCATTTTAATGTACATTTGATGTTTATTTAGACCATTAAATTCTTTTTTTTATATCTAAACCAATAAGATTCTGCGTCAGTTATTCAATAAAAACGTTTAATGACATATAAATGTAGAGCATTTAGAGATCGTAACACAGAAATTCTTTGCAACGCGAGGCTGACAATCACGACTCTAATTTCGATGGCAGTAAAAAGGCTTCTAACGTATTGTCCCAGTTTTAATAATAGCTATATTCTACAAAAAGACTGCACAATGGACCATGAAATAAAATTAATTATCTACTTATAGCGACGTGGTAATTGTTTTCTTTTGCGATTACGGAAGAATGTTAAAAGTAAACGGCCTATGAATTATGATAGTTTAAATGAGTGTTTAAGCAAACTTCTCACCATTTATATATGGAATAAATTACAGTAATTTTAATATCAGTAATTGAACAAAAAATAAATAACAACCGCGATGATGAACAGTTATTATAGTCAATAGACGCTTGCAACACAACAGACCGGGCAAAAAACTTTGAAATAGTAGTCAGCGATTTGAGATCCGAATACTTCTTATCTAAGAACTATAAACATGTTAAAAACACAATAAGTACATATTCTTTTTTTACATCAAACAGTGTTTAAAGAATAATCACTTAAAAAATAATAATTGTCTTGTAAATCACGCTAAGATTTTCATCTCAATTCAAAATTTAGTTTCATTTACTTCGTAAATATAAAATCTTTAAAAGTCAAAAGCAATAGAACAACAGATAATTGTATCTTTTTTAATAAAATATTCACCAACTGGAATTATTTTAAATGTAGGTACATTCCCAATGCGATATCATTTCTATTACAAACATGAACTATACAACGTCATATGTAATATTTTAACTGCTTTATATCATCTAAATTCATTATTATAGGAAATTTAAACTCTTTTGTAATTCTCTAGAGCCATAACTGTCTCAGAAATGACAAATGTTCAAATGCTCTACTCTTCTGCGTATCGTTCCCACGAAAGGGTGTTAAAAGCCATATTATATTAATCTATTCTTACAAAGATAACTCTTAATTAGCACCTCTTGATTTATTATGAGATTCTAATATTGTCGTTAATATTCAAAATTGTTTATGGTGCCTGTTTTTTAATTTTTCGGATTAATTAATCTACGATATCCTGTTTATTGTAGATTAAAAATAAACAAAATACTGTTACCTGTAAACCACCGTCGTTGTGAACAAGTGCTTGCGGTACCTGATGATAAATTGTTTCCGATGAACAAGAAAATAACCGAACATAATATGTTGTTTTTTTATCTACGTTTGTAAAAATTAAAATAACATTATTTTTAGTTCTTACAAGAATGGTATTATGATGCTTAGGTAACAAACTTTTATAATCAGATTGACAGTACCCGTCTCTAAATCTGAAATTTTTATATCTTTTTGATCAACAAGCGTTAAATTTTGTTTAAGTAAATGCTTTTAAAAAATGTATCCTTAGATGAAATTTGCAAACATTATTATTCATTCGTCCTTTCGTCCTCATCAACAGACTTCTTTATTACGCATCGCAAAAGAAAAAAAAATTGTAAAAAAAATAAACTACATTACAACGTTTGCCGGACAACATACAAGTAATAAAAAGAAGTCCAATCGGTTTTGTAATTATGGTGCCTGACTCTTCTTTACCAGACAAACGTGTTCGAAATTCAAATTTACAGTTCAACGAGTTGCACGTGCCATTCTCAAATTGTACGTGATACTGGACATAAAACATTCATTTGAATAGAAAATGAAAAAGTTTGGTACGTGCGTTCAAAAACCGTTTGGTTTCATTTTTTTCTTTCCATAAATGATTCTCAAAGTATAAGATATCCTTTCTTTCTGGAATCTGTTACTTCTAAACTAAAGGGCTATGTTAAAGATTTCTATTGTTCTTTCTTCAATGTTTACAAATATATACGAGGTTGGGAACCATGTTTTCACACTATTGGACAGCTCAGCTCACCACAGCTCACTACGGTAACATAAACGTTATTAAGTCTAGGAAGGTAGCCAAACGCAAAGGTAGCTGATAGACATTCTTAAAAAGTAAAATTAAAGTGTCACGATTCTGTGGTTTTTGTAGTATTCTGTGTAATGAACAGTTAAAATCGTAAGTAAAAACACTGTACGTCTTCTTTTGCTGTTTTACTAAATAACTAGTACATTCGTGTACTAGATCTGTTTCGTAGTGTGCTCGTTCGAATAGCAATCACTAGTAATGTAGTTAGAAAAAACTTACATTCTGTTTTTTTTACGTAGGATTTGTCCATTCAAGACTTGTATACGCACACATATACGTATGGTTTCATATTTAATTAGTTCAATTATATTGTTTAGTAAAATCAATTCCGTGTAACATTACACGTCACACCAACAGTTTTTAATAGTATTAAATCGACTAACAGTTGTTGATAATTAGGTTTTGTGCTGTCAAACTCAAAAATAGATTTACTGTATATGTTTTCGTTTAACAGTTACCGAAGGAGTGTAAGTTTTTATGGACATAGATACAAAGTAATGGGACTTATACACCACTACTAATGATTTCTGTAGTAAACTTTTTGTTTGACAATCACTTCGCTTTAGTACATCAATGATTCGTTTAAAAAATTTGAAAAAAGTACATACACAATAAACACATCCATCAATATGTCAATTAAATCCATCAATTAAGGAGCTACTCCTTACGCAGAATAGTCTTACAGTACTTTCAATTAACTGCCTCGGTGGCGCAGCGGTAGTGAATGCAACTGCTGTGCTTGAGATCTCGGTTTCGATTCCCAGGTCAGACTAAATGTTTATAAGATTTGCAATTTTTGCAAAGAATTGCAAAATTTTTTTCGACCTTTGGGTCTTTTCTATTTACAAAAAAAGTATGTATTCTATCAGTCATTATCATAGCACAAGCTCTGCTTAGTTTGCAATTAGATGACGTTGTGTGTCAAATGTCCGAAATATTTATTTATTTATTTATCATTTACATAATATTAAATTAATTTAAATTTTATATATATTCGAAACAAAATATCTTTTCTTTTTAGAATCAAAACATTTGTACGAAGCTATCTTAAGCCCCTAATCTAATTTAACACTATTAACACTCCTACTAAAACATTACAAAACAGACATTAACATATTACAATTGTTAAAACAAACTAAAGAAATCGATACAGCATCGATAACCAAAAACACAAATACTACATATCTACGAATAATATCTCTCATTGTTTTCTCACAGAGTCCACTGAGTGGGTAGTGTTGGGCAAAAATGCCTTCATTGTGTAACCAAGATGGTCTCATAAGATTGAGCAATGTGACGTATGCATAGTCTAACCAAAGTAATGAAACCTTCAAAAACATTGAGCGGCTTAGAGTTACAAGCTCTTCATAAATTGGTGTTTTACTTCTGGTCAGTGACTTCGACAAATATCATATACATGAGATCATGTACGGAAAACAGGATCTGCATAGCATTGAAGTATAAAATACATTATAGAAAGAGTTATTTCGTATTTTCTTATTGATTTAAATATTTATATACAATGCAGCGGTTCAGTCACATCCGATAGCTTGGTATGCAGATGAGCAGATCAATGTTATAAGTTGTCATCCTGTTGTAACTGACTGAACTTAAGATTAACTTGGATCTAGAATGATACATTGGATTTTATTTGAGTACTAACTTTTCCCGTCGCTCCACAAGCGTATATGCGTGTAATAGCGATAAACAGTTGTGCATGTCCTTCTTCAAGAATAATATATGTTCAAATATCATTGAAATTGGTTCTTGGTTCAGACGTTGCTTTCGCATTAACAAAAGTAGGTATTGCGAAGAAACCATTGATCAATGTTATCAAAATGGTTTTTACGATGACCTCAATAGACTAAAATGAGACAATGTAGATTAAATAAATGTACAAATTAAAAATATATTGTTAAGTGACTCTCAGTTGTTAAACAAATGCTTGATATATTTAAATACGGCGATACTTACACATTCATAAATTGCAACAATAATTGTAAGCTGAATTCCTCTCTGCTCCCTCCTTCGTACATGATTTCTTCTTAAGTTTACTTACGAACAAAATTATAAAGATTACACAACTTAGCAGTCCTGCTTAAAAATCTGTGCTTGTTTTGTGGGTAGCTATAAATTCAGTCTAAATTAACATGCAACATACCTACCAAAGTTACTTGTGAGTGAAATAAAATAAAATATATGCTGGAATAATGAAAGCGAAATGCACAGTGAAGCAGATATAATGATGACGTGATCAGTGAAAGTTGATCCAGGATGAACTGATTGGCTAGTGACTTTTAATTACTAATGAAAATTGAGTAACTATGTATTTGGCGATTTATAAAGATCCTGCGCAAAGATATAAGCTATTACGTCAAATATTTCACAAAGGAGTTAGGCTGCTGTGGTAGAAACTTGTATTTCTTAAAAAATATTTTTTTATGTATCAAGAACACTTAATCCTAATGATCTCGGATTTAAAACTTTTAGGGTCAGTTTCACCACATGCTGATAAAGTCCCTGATAGACTAACGTAAACTTATGGGTAAAATAAATATATTTTTCTTTTCCACAAGTCTTGGATCAGCAACTTTATTTGTTAAATAGTGTTTTGCGATCGATAACTATCTGAAATTTTATCTGGAACAGTTCCAGACAAAGTTGCTAAAAAGGACTTTAACTGCTATAAGGTATTAATAAGTAAACTGTATGTAGTACGCGTATAAGTAATAAGTACACAATTCTATCTACATATATTAAATTAACTACAAAATGTTACGAATATTTTATTACTTCAAATCAAATATGTAATGAAATACGAAATAAAATTGTTCACGAAAACACTATTAATCAGCTGTTATATATGGAGTATTTTTATTAGAACCTCGTTACCAGACGGTATATTTACCTGTATCTAATAGCCCAGTTGTAAAATTTTATAGGTCCTATCGTTATTGCTAGTACTACAACGGGCAAACTCGCAAATCAAGTTATGCAATAAACATAATGTCATTTTATATTTATATTTACGATAAAAGCTATACCTATTTCAATAACATCCTTGTAGATTTTAGTAAATTCATTATAGTGTCAAACTTTGTTTACTGACTTGAATAATAGAGGGCAACTTTTGGCAGAAATTAATGGTTTTCAACAATGAAATGAAGTTCAAAAACAAATCAAAGTTGGACTTGACCCCTTATCCATCAGAGCTTGTCCTAGTTCAGCTTGTATGAAGCTCAGCTTGCTATACCTATACTAACATTATAAAGCAGTAGAATTTCTTGTGTTGGTTGATCGTGCTAATCACAGGAGTCACTCTTTATAATTCGACTGCACGAATGGCGTAATGGTTTAAGCAGTCATCTCGCCGCTTCTCACAGCGCTGAGTGTTGTGAGTTCGATCTATCTCCACGCTTTGTGTGATATGTGTGTGTATCATAAGTTGTCAAAATAAGTCTGTTCGTTTTATCTAATACCTTTAACGAGCAATATTTGTATATTTATATACATATATATAATCTGAATCTCGGCAACTGCTTATACGATTTTCATGAAATTTAGTATGCAGGGGGTTGCCGGGATGATAAATCGATCTAGCTAGGTTTCATTTTTAGAAAAACTTGTTTAATCTTGTTTTCAAGCAATGAAATGTTTGCCTAATAGGCCCGTTTTAACACTTATCTATATGATAAATTAGGGATGGGAATAAAAGAAGTTGGTAAATTGTGAATCGACTATCACACAATAATACCGAGCAAAGCTCAGTTTCCACGTACTGAACCTTAATTAAGGCACTCGCGATGTTGAAAGATTCCTAGAGTAAGAGTTGTATTTAAAAAAAAAAACTTCAGTATTGTTTAGTCAATTTATCGAAGATGATTATAAGCTATATAAGATCGTGATAAAACTGGCAGGAGGAGAAAAATATTGCTAAAATAGGGAAACACCTTCCGATAGACCTACACAAAAATATATCGTTGCACTATTGTTTGTATTTATAACTCCTGACATTAGGTTGTTTTTACAATACTGATTGTAATAGCGTCGTGTTTTATTATTTTTTTTTTATATATTTTAGGAGCCTGCCAAAATGGCTCTATTCTGCCTGATGTAAAACATGAATAGAATCCAAGAGTCGTGGTCACCATACTCATTGCGAATGCGGACAATGCAGTATGGTGACCCACACTACGGCGACCTAGTAAAATGCATAATAATAATAATTTATTTTACTTATAATGAGAACTCAAATTGCGATCCATATTTTTATCGCAGTGTAAAGGCGCACGATATGCGTGCAAAAACTGTTAAGTACAAGTGAAAAACAAATTATACAAAAGTGCTATATAATAAAAGGGTACTTTTTACTCCAACAGATTAGTGCCAACAACCTCAACACTTTCGTAGCCAATTTTTACCTAAAATTACCAATATAATAGCATAAGGTATGCTATAATGTCAGTAATTTCGGAGGGCAGGCACAGTTTAGCCAATATACTAAGTTAATGGGATCAAGGAGGTCACAGGGTATTCTCGCTCCAAAGTTAAGTTTTTGTCAGATTTACTGCATTGTTGTTTATTGTAATACTGGACATGATTAAGTGCATGACACTAATAAAGTTTAACAAATTATAAGACCATTCTCGAGTACTGTTACTTTATTTTATCTCGATTTTATCTCAGACAATTTCTTTATCAACCAGTTGGAATACGTTCATTCGTTGACTACACGGACAATGATTCGACTTTTTTGATAATATCTTTTTACCGTGCGTTACTTTTTCAACATTTTTATTTTTTTATTTTATTATATTTGTAAGTTACTAGACAACTGATATAAGTACTTTTTTTTTAATATGAACATATTGTACATAGAAAACACTCAAACTCTGATACAAATATTAACAGTTTAGACATTTGGTCCGATCCGGGAATCAAACCCCAGACCACAAACACAGCAGTCGCATACATTACCACTGCGCCACCTAGGCAATCAAAGGTAGTGGTTATAGTGACTAACTATATAGTCGGGCTTTTAGGAGAAAATAATCAGTTATTTAGTGTTTGTAGCTTTCGCGTACAAAATGTATGAGAAGTCTTTAAAACCACACTCTAAGTTCCCCTTATATTATAGTCTGTTGCTCCTAAACTCAATCAATCTCAAACATCATTAATATTCTACTATTAAGAGGTGAAGTTTGCTGTCAAAGATGTCTTTGATCTTAAGGACCACTGGATAATCCGGTTTACATCAGAAGTGTCGAATCGAGCCTTTCTAACCAACCACCGTCTCTAAGAATCTCTTGTAACCAATCCCAGGAACGGTCAGCAAAAATAATTGCATGTTGTATAACATGACGTTAGTTTTTGTACCCTGCAGATCCGCTATCAGTTTTATAGCCATACATATACAATTACGAAGAAAGTGTCGTAAGTTAGAGCTGCAAATTATTCTGCAATATAATTCAGTTTCCTCTAGGCGTTATAAAATCGTTAAAACATTGAATTAATGAGAACAATTAATAAATTTCCTAATTAATTACATTCCTAATTTAAGTGAAAAAACAAAAATAAAAACAAAGAATAACAAAAGGTGAAGACCACTTTAAGTTAACTTAAGCATAATAATTGAACGAACAAATAATCAATAATATTAACTACTAAAGTCCAAGGCTACGAAGTTTAAGTTAACCTAAATAACTATTGTATAAATGAATACTTGTACAGCAAAAACCTTAGGATCACATTAAAGTAATCCCGGATTTACTCAACACCTACCCAATATGAGATTAAGTATTTAATCCCACACAAGAACTTGACTGACTTCGTACTATTTGGGTTTAGTAAATTGATCCCTTGGCGCTGGGCAGTATCACTTACGCTTTAAACAATTCGCCCACTCTATTGTAACAAAATTTCGTTTTGATAATGAAAAAAGATACTGAAACCATATTTAGTTTGTAGTTGTGTATGTTTGTGTTTATAATCACGTCAAAATTTTAAGGTAAAAAGGTGATAGCTCTTAAAGTTCAGAATAATAACCTGATATCTTTACAAATCGATCACTGGCCGTAACATTCATCGATCGTATATTGAAACTTATAAATATGAGGCAAAGTTAACAGTGCGAAAAGGCTCAAGTCTTATCCTTAACACATTCTACTATAGTAATGGAAAATCGACACTAAGATGGAACGCTTTATTACTTAATATTTTCAGAACACTCAGGACATCGCGTGTTCATCATTTTTGTTTCATTTTTGTTTTATCGCCTGCTGTTAAGATTCTACGAGAATATAGAAAGCTATCTCAAACCAAGAGTATTCAATAAATCACAATGACAAATTATATTCAACTATAATTGCACCTCTACATATGCAATACCACTATATTTTCTGATGTTCATCACACTTATAAAATTTATGAAAATATTGTGCATAAGACGTGTAAATAAAATACAACCGCAGGTTATTGTTGGGTAGATTCTACAAAAAGTAAAAATATAAACGACGTTTTAGCCTGAGAAAATACAAAGGTATCCTTCGAAGATGTATATTATCATAATATGAGGCACACAATAACGTCAAAGATAAACGGACTGTTCGATGATTTAATGCTGGATTCTCGGTCCGCGCTGACTCCGACTTAATGATACCTTAATTGCATTCCTGTACTTTCCTGAATGATCGAATGGCAGTAATAGCTCTCAGTCTTCCCGAAATGACTTTAATTGGCATCAGAAGAAGGCAGCATGTATTTAATAAATTACTATTTGCCGATTCCGATATGGGCACACAATTGATGTTTATTTACAATATATAAATAGTACAATATTTCATGTGTTACAACATTTCACAATCAAAATGTTGTCGATATCTAAGGCTAGATGTAATGTAGTTCACAGTCCGGGTTGAGCACGCGACAAGATTTAGTGTCACCGACGGCGGGCGCTCGCGTCAGACAAATATTTCACCTTGGTTCGCGCCGCCATACGGAAATACCACCAATATGACGCTTTCTGAAACTCGTTCACTTAAATCGAGCTGTACATGCCTTCACATTTGTCTTCTATACTGGAGCTTCTCGACTCCTGGCTTTTCTACAGACAGGCAATAAGTTTTACCACTACATAATTGCTTCTCAAACGTCTGGACCTTATAAATAAACTTCGAACGCTGTTCTAAGATGCTGCGCTTCGGAATAGCTTTTAAACGAACGTATATTCTTATACTTTTTGAGAGGTCCAAGATGTTTGACTTTCGTTTTGTGAAATTTATTCCGCAATATTTTCTTTGTAAACATGTTTATCGAAAGTTTCGAAGTTAGAAATGTTTCGTGTTAACGTGCCAGTGAACTTGTCCGTAGTTGGTGTTACTTACACAACTGCTGCGCGGTAGATATCAGTCACAGGCATGGATATAGACTCAATTCAGCGTCTACTCTGTGTCTTTATTTATTCGATTCAGAAGCAGTGATGTAGAGTCACTAAAGGCAATGAAATTAATTGTAAAAATGACCCCCAAGTAAACTTCGGAATCATTCGATTATAACGTGAGGAGTAAACTATGCAGGAAAACATCACCATTCACCAAGAGAAGAAAAACTTAAAACAAATCCTACCAACCCGTCTGCCCTGATTGATATAGTAAGCTAAAATCACCTTTCTAAAGAGAGGACTGTGGACTTTTAAAGGCTGTTGATGATAACACTTGTCACTTTAAATATATACCTTTTTAATATGTCATGTTAGGTAAGTGTCTTCGATAGAGAGATATAACATAAAAGTAGACACGGGACGATTCAGATATTAAATTTATAACCATAGTATTCGAGAAAAAGAAAAGATTAATAGTTCGTGTAATAGGGCACAAGATTATCCTTCTTCTTAAGGCATTTGCACTACGCTATACTGAAATATATTTGATTTAGTAGCAGATAACAGCACGACAAATGCAATTAAGGCGAAGACACATGCGTGCACATTTGCTTCTACAATTGACATGAATGTACTCGTATTATTCCAGTTACTTTATGGCACAATGATCTCAGATTATAAATGGAAGTTGTGTATGAAATTAAAATAAACCCGAGCTGATAGCATCCCTAAACACGTTATTACCAGGCGAGCCATAAAGAGCGGCTATTTCCTGGTCTGTACAGAAGCGGCGGAATGATTTCATAATACAATTTTCCCTTTCGTAAGACTTGCTACGTCAGATTCGCGGTTGAAGAGTACATCTCAAGAATTTCATGGTAACAGAAATCATTTATAATTTAATGGAATACACTTTCTAACCAACTCGATAAAATTACCTACTCACACGCTAACAAACTTTTTAATTCCACTACGATTGACATTGGTCTGATAACGATCGTATATTGCTACAAAATCTTGTTTGCAAAGTTGTCCACTAAGCTCATCAAGTTAGCTGGTTGCTATACTACAAGCTTGTGCGGTTGATTTATAGGACAAGAAGCAGAAACTTCCTCTATTTACTTTAAACTCAATCAAAAAGTACTCACCGTGTTCGACGGGGTCCATTGTACTGGCAAAACATAACGAAACATCTCTGTAATGATATGGTGTGCAATAAAGTATCGAGTATTGAGTAGTTTTCATAGTAAAAAAAAACTATTGTAACTTTTTAATAATTTAATCGGAAATTAAAAAAAGAACTATTTGTTTTACCAGTGAATTACTCTTTTCATTGCGTCTATTCATTTTTCTGGTTATACATATTTTTATTTTTCCTACTTTTTTTATTTATTTTTATTGTACTACGAATCTAGTAAATCAGTTGTCCTTTTAATTATAATCTCCAATTTCCTCAACTCAGTTACATTATAACGTTCAACACAACAAATATTATGTAAAGCCACTTACCTAATTTCTAATATACTGATAGGAGTACGATCCACAAAGATTGTATTACCTTCATAGAGTTACTCTTCAATTTTAATTTACCCTCTTAATTCATTTTCATCGGCATCTCAGCATTGATTAGTTATTTTCATTTAGGTGAAAACTATTTAGTATGTAATCTAACATGATTCGTTTAACAGTTAGTATTTTTCTTTCGTAGGATGACGTTCGCCTTGGCGCTGGTAGTGGTGTGGTGGGCATGTGGCGCGCGCGCTGGTGAGCCGGTATTCGACCCCAGCACGCTGATGCGCCTGGTGCTCGTGCCCGCGGATGCACCTGTCGGCTCCGTTATCTACCGCGTGCGCGCCTCTGACCCTGATTTCGACTACCCGCTGCACTTCGAGTTGATTGGTTTGTTTTTAACTTTCTAACAAGCAGGACTTGAATGCCAGTACTGTGAGGAACTTTAAAATTTGTACATATATATAAAGCATACTAACTTCTAAAGGTTACAAGTTAGAAAAGCAAATGTTAGTATTTGTAAACTGTCTAAGTAAGAACGTGTAAATTGATGACAAATAACCATAGCAATAAAAGTTCTCCTTACATTCGAACATTAATATGAAACCGAAAACGGTAACTCTTCAACCTCAGAGACTTATTATAACCATTTTTATTATCTTTATCCCATATTGTTCTCAAAAATTACTCAAAGTGAGCAAATATGGCAAAAAAATCCTTTGTACTGCGGCACTTTATACGAGGATTCAAGAATTAAACACTGTTATTATTTCTTGACATTTATCATGTCACTTTGTTCACCTGGTTCGCCTTCAATAGTAACTATTAGTAAATTATTCTTAGTATATTTCTATAATTCATAAATTAATAGCTACTAGCGTCTTCTTAAACTGTACTTAACAGGTCAAATGGGGCGCCTGGACATCGGTGTCGAGACCCTCCCGTGCACTCGGTACAATTCCGTATGCCAAGCTAATATCATCCTGCTGCGGCGACTAGAGCCCGGCCGCTATGTTGACTTCAGATTGTCAGTACGGAACACCCGTGGACGGAGCTCGCGCATCGCTTGCTCAGTAACTGGGACCAATGCTACTACACCCAGGGACACTATCTATCCTCACCAGCCGGGCATTATTTTAGTGCCGGAGGTAAGAAAATTGGTGCAATCTATAAGATTAGTAAACATATTGTCAGCTCGATGATTAGCCAAATAATAATCATATATCACTTTATTGTAAACCAGGTTAATTGCAAAGTTAACTTAAAACTAAAAAAGTACAAGCGGCGGCCTAATCGCTCAATGGCAATCTCTTACAGGCAATCATGGGATGAAAAATATACGAATGTCTGGTGTATTAAAAAGAAGATTCCTAACTTCTATAGGACATACAACACAATATATATAATAATAGTGTGGATAATTAAATAAAGAAATATTTCAAGTATCTGACACACAACGCTATCTAGTTTCAAACTAAACAGGGTTTTTATTATGATAGCTAAACTAAATGTTAGAATAATTATATATCTTTTTTTAATACATACATAGAAAACACTCACACTCTAAAAAAAATATTTGCAGATCATACAAACATATGGGTCCGACCCTGGAATCGTATCCGAGACTTCAAACACAGCAGCATTCGCTGCCACTGTGCTACCGAGGCAGTCAGATAAATACATACTAATAATATAGAAATGGCATATGCAAATACCTAATTAGCCGGTTAGATACACAGTTGGGACTAGTCACTTATCCACAGAACCACATGTGTTTAAACTAAATAAGAAACTACTGAACTTCAATGTGTATTTCAAAATGTAAATAAACGCTCTTTTAGTATTAGAATAAGAATCTCATAAAACCATTAAATAATAAAAGGAAATAATATAATGAATATTTCATAATTATTTTAACGGTTAAAGTTTAGCATACGTATTTATATTTTTTTAATATATTTACTAATACAACTAAAGTAATAACTTTTGTTACCAATTTTGTTCACACCACCTAACAAATGCAAGTATTACTTTAATTATTTTTATTACCTCTAAAGGTAGAACATAGGCCATTAGACCAGGAATGGTGGTATTAACTGCTGCCTAACGATAAATTCATACACGGGCAGCGTTAAAATTATTTCTAGAATAGAATCATTTACATACTGAATATGCAGTTATTATAGAAGAGTTATATTAACGTAAAAAGTACCTGTCCATGCCAACAAATGAGCCGAGGAAACGAAGCGTGCCGCGTGACGTGAGGTGATTGATGATGATGATGATGATCACGTTCGTCCGAAGTGAAGTCCTGATGCCAAAATTGACATTAGTAAATTTACGTGAACATTTTTCGATTTACGAGTACACGTCGTATAAAAAATATGTTAGAAAGAGTAAGAATAATCTCACACATAGTGAGAGAGGTCTTATCCTGTGTGATGCTTTGTACACACATAGGTAGTAGGTTGGTAAGTAGTAGGTAGGTAACATACATAGGTACAAAGAAGACATCGTTAGGTAAATAAATGTTACCAAAAATTTGAAACAGTACGGTAAAAATAACAGTACGAAAATAAATGCGTGAAATACCCTACTGTTCTGGTATTTATTTATTCGTTTACAAAACGTGCGGTCAATATCTCACTGTCAATAAACCAAGTGTTTTTTTTTCATTGCGGGTTTTAACAACTATTGCCAAAAATAGTAGAGACTTTTTATAAATAACTGATTTTAGATAGCGGTCACAAAAATGCAACACTCTTTATCAAAATGATACTGTAGTCTAAATAACGTGTAGATAACTGTGGTTCATTAAAATAAAAAAAAATAGTTTATTAATATAGTGATTTAGTTGATATTGGTACCTACAAAAGCTTTTGCGAGTTACTCAATTACGATATAAATATAATGATATAATAAATTTCAAAATTTTAACATGCTATATTTTTTACAGGACGCCAAACGAGGAACCGATCTAGAGATAGTTATCGCTCGGAAGAATCCTATATCACCGAAACCCTTGGAACTCGAACTGTGGGTGAGTAACGTCATTAATATTTAGAATGTATATGATACGATGGTAAAGAATGATTTAATAATATTTTCTACGTGAGTCGTGTTTGACACGCATTTCACCCTAACCACATAATGAAGTTTCGCTTGCACGCTAATAGGGATCATTTTCTACAGCGTTCCGGCTGACGCAGTATACGCTTTTACAAAACTCATTTACAGTTTATGTGGTTGGACCTTAACGCAACATACATGTACTCTCACAGATTTGAATAGACAATCAATCTCAAAATTACTATGGGAAACTTCACGAAATTATAACGTAACACACGTAATATCCAGTGCACGTTAACTTTCAAACAACAATATTATGTGCCGACAAGTTGATGACCGTGCGAAATAGTTGTATTTAAAACTTCATTATTTCGGCTGCTCCTATAATAAACTTACTACAAATGATGAGGCATAAAAAATGTAATATAACGAAAGCTCCAGTTCGGCTTACAGCTTAGAATCATTAGCAACAAGTTTAGTGAAGAACTTTGTAAAGGCCAATTGAAGTGCAGAACAATTACTGGTACTGTGAATACATTATTTCGCAAACGATCTCATTAGTTGGCTACTTAGGTGTTGTGAGCAGCTTGCGCTTAGCACAGACTGTCTGATGAGTTGTAATTATGGGGCATTAAGAAGTATGGTATGCTAAAATTCACACAGGCCGTGGAGAATCGCTAGCACCCGCAACCCGAGGTCATTTTATAAACTTAAATGCGTCAGTAATGGAGATCGTGTCTTTTCATGTGGGGTAATTTTAGAACGTTCATTGTGAGCCGGCTGCGTCCAACCTCGAGTTGTCTGGGTTGTAAAATGTGAAGTATATATCATGTGTATATTCGTTGTAATAAACTTCAAATTGTATCTTAACGGTAACAGAAATAAGATATAAAGTTACTTAGAGGGTTTATTTCTGTTTATTTGTAACAGACATTATTTAGACTTTAATAAATATTTACAGTTAAGATGAAAGTACCTGAGGCTCGTTTACTGACCTATCTGCGTAATTTATTTGTAATATTGGGATGTAAAATATTGTTATTCCCTATTAAGAGCTTAGAATGACATAAACAAAACTTGAAACTACCTCATAATATTGAGAATGGCTTTATACAGCCACCGTATCATTAATTTTAAATTACAACTAGTGTCCCACGGGATGGTGCAAAGGTTATGCAATATAAAATGTGAATTATGAAATATTACAAGTATTTTAGCGAAAAGAAATCATAATTATGGCTTCTGTTTTTTTTCTTTTTCAATTTACTGCGTTAAGTTATTGTTTGAATCACTTGTTGGTTTAATATTAAGCAATCCTGACTGCCAAGCGTTGAACAGTAAGGGTTCGATTTCCCCCAAAACAAGTGATTGTAATAAAAGTATTAGATATAATACCTTTATTTATTCTTGTAGCCTTTTTGGTATACGGTCTTTTAATTTTCTTATTAACTGACTTTTGTTCTTGGAAGACTATTTTACTAATTTCCTACAAGTTTTATTTTTGGTAGGGCCCCTATTTTTCTGAATTTTCGAAGCACATTATAAGAAAATTGCGTCATTATGTATTAAAATATGTAAAATATATGTATTATATAAGCAGGGTGCTCTCTATGTCACGTATTTATTATCTCTCTTATTAATAAAACCTCTTTTCAGGGATCACCGCTATTTGCTATTCGTCAACGTCGCGTATCCGCTGAAAACACTGAAGGGACTATATTTCTGGTGGGACCTCTAGACTTCGAAGCTCAGTCTATGTATCATTTGACACTACTGGCTGTGGTAAGATTTGTAAATCTAGTTAATTTGTAAATGTGAAGTAGAGTTAATAATACAATAAATTCCGATGTCCTTGTTTGACGAAAGAAACGACTAAAATTAATTTATATTTTAATACGAAAGGAACTCAAATTGTTCTTTCAGAGTTTCGAAAAATCACTATTTTTCATGATATAGGGTCAAATAAGCTGAAGTGTCAACTGGTAGTAAGTGATAATCGTCGCTCATGAATACTTACAACTCAAGAGTCATAAGTGCTGTACCGTCTTTTCAGTCCATCTCCTCCCATAGCTATATTTTTGGGCAGTTTTACATCGGTTTTGCTACGTGAACATGGTATCAAACTGGTTGAACCTGACTAATATGTATCAAAGTACAGCTCCTTCACAAATGTTAATGTAACTGGGTAGTAAGAAACAGTATTATCACGCTACCGAATCACAAAAAAAACAGGTACTTAGTGTGTGAAACAGTTCTAGTACTGCTTACTCCAAATTACGACATACGAGAAAATTTAAACCTAATTTTCCTAATTAGTGTTAATTATGCCAAGTCAATGAGATCAAGTCGAACACAGTCGCAATTCTAGTGCACCAACTAATGGTGAACATTTAAACTGTAATTAATTGTACCAAAAGGAGTGCAATGGATTTCGAATTACGTGGTATACATCTCACGAAACATGTGCCCCTGGTATGTCAATGCATACAACTCCAAAATTTCCTATTGCTTATTTCTATATCATGTAGGGCAATACTAAAATGAACATTAGAATACAGACTAGAAAATTACTATTCTTTGCATAATTATTTACTGAATTTGGGCCCCGTTAATCTAGTGACGAGCGTATGTGACTACCGATCAACAGTTCTCGGGTTTGATTCCCGGATCAGGTCAATAAGTGTTATTGAATTTTTCTGGTTACAGAAAAATTTAACAAAAGCCCGGAGCTTGAAAGTTGAGATCTTTATTCTCGTGCCTCGGAGAGCACGTTAAACCGTCTATCCTACGCCTAATCTCTACCTGGTTGTGTCAGGTAGCCACCCCATCGGGTTATCAGAGTAAGGGAACAAAGAGTACACCTGTGTTTGTGCACACACTTGCGCACTATAATATCTCCTGCGTGTTTGGCTAGTGTCCGTTGCGTCTGGCCGCTGTGGTCGAAATGGGTTAAGAGTACATCATCACTTTCTACATTAAAATATACACGAGGCGGATTTAATTACTTATTAATTAAGTAATTACAAATAAACAAAAAATATTGCACACCTTGAAAGTAGTTTGTATATAAATGAATGAAGTGAAAATTATTGAGCGAGCCACCGATCTGCTTACCTAACTGCTTCTTAAACGGCATTTTGTTATAAAGATGTTCAGTCAATAAACGAATGGATTCAATGCAATGAGCCTGTTGATCTTGTCGTTAACGATCCTGACTTCTAAACCAGAAGTCACAGGTTTAATTCCCACTCGACACAAATATTATGTGACGAATATAATCATTTTGATTTGCTTCTGGGTATAAATCATTTGCTACTGAATTGAAATTGAAAAAAAATTACAAAAAATATAAATTATATTTTTGAACCGTTTGGGGTCAATGAGGTGTTGATGATTTTCTAGTGTTTTAATTTAATTTTAAAGTAGCTTCAAAACTACAAATTTTAAATGTATCTAATTATGTTATATATTAATAAAGAAATTTCCCGGGCTGACGGTAATAAGCTTGTCTCTAATGACGTAAGTGGATATAATAATTGCAGTCTAGCAAATATGGACATTATAGAACGGCTCTGACTACCCTACGAGATTAAGATATCGTTAGTCTACGTATTAAAATGCACATTAAATCTCTAGAAATATCATTTAAAGCCTCTCATTTATCTGCATTATTTTAATTTCTTCAAATTATAGTAATCACAAGACATAAACATTCATAGCCACACAGTCAGCCAATTTCATATTCGTATTATAAGCTTTAGGTTTTACAGCTTCGTCATCGTACAGTTTGAACTTCTACCATTATTGTAGATGCTAGTTGTAAACAAATTAAACTCCTAAGACATGTTTATTACGTTTTATATCAAAATATGCACAATTATTACCTTTATATACTTTTATATACTCAGTACCATGGTTATTTAAATAGGTAAACAAAGTAACTAATAAAAATATGATAGATTTTAAAAAAATAAAAAAAATTGGTAGCGGAACCAAGTGCGGAATGAAATTCAAGTCGCTTCAAGTTACAATGGTAAAATGGAGTGAACTTTTTGGGTTGGAACTTGGCTCTTCACAATTTCGAAAACTAGACCTCTTATCGCCAAAAGTTAAATGTAAAAGTTATAGATACTAAAAGGTCTACAACTTTTGTATCAGTCATTTTCTAACTCAAACCCAAACTTTTATAAAAAACGGTGAAAATGTTTAGAAATGTTTTATTTCTAAACTGCTATAAGTGATAATAACAAGACTTCACACATCTCAAACACGGCAGTCTGGCCTCAAACTGGGTAGAACCTGTACTACAATAACAAAACTGCTGATAATTATATATTATATTTCTAAGTTCATACGCATTGTAAATTAAATACACCTAGACACAACATAAATGAGCGTGTTCATCACACAATAGTTGTCGTGGGTGTGAATTGAACCCTCAATCTCTAGCTTAGCAGTCAGGCTGACTAACCACTCAACAGGTCCGTTAAGGCTATTTTCGTTTTGTAAAATTATATTTTAAAATACAAAAGAATTAAAATAAGAAAACGTGTTTCTTTTCCAGGATCCTTACATAGAGGTAGGAAAAGACACGAGAAATATCGCGGGCTTGGAAATTGTCATCGTGGTACAAGATGTCCAGGATATGGCTCCAGTGTTCACAGCAGCACCACCGATTACCCACCTACCTCGGCAGGTAACACCTGGCGATATGGTTGTCAGGGTCAGAGCAGAAGACGGGGATAAAGGAGCTCCCAGACAGATCAGATATGGACTAGTCTCAGAAGGAAATCCTTTTACGCCCTTCTTCAACATTAATGAAACGACAGGTATGGTTCCTTCGATATATTTTTTATTATGGTCTTCTAAAGAGTATTTCATTTTCCAATCTAATTTTTAAAATCTATTTTTTTAATCATGCTTATATATTCTATTCTTACTATTTCACTTTTTTCTCTCTTTCCAATTCACTTGAATAAAAAAAGTAAGTCAGATATTATTGTATAGATATTATTGATTATTATAGTATTGGGCATTCCAAGCACTTTGACACTAGGGATGCATAATCTATCCCTTTTTACTTCAATGTCCTGTATTTCATTCGAGGGACAGACTTGGGACTAGTACAATAAAAGTCTTTGCCACGAACTGAAGTACCGCATCACTCTATCAAGGAGATCAAGCTATGTTGATTAAATCCTTCATTCAATAACTTGCAGTAAACTTGGACTGTTCAAGAAAAACCAATCTTATTTCAAATTCGATTTTTATTTAATAATATAGTAATAGACTAAAATAATTTCACGTATCTTACACACGGCTGTCTGATCCCAAACTAAACAGAACTTGTACTATTGGAACTAGCCTACAGATAAATGTACTTATAACTAAATGCATACATATAGAGATCCCCAACCCAGATAGAGATCCAAAAGTGTGAACTGAATCCATTATCTCTGATTTAAAATAATCGTCATCATTAACAGCTTTCAACAGTCCACTGCTGGTCATAAGCCTCTCTTTAGCAAGGAGGTTTTGGCTTACTATACCACAATGACCAGATAGGTTGGTATAGTGTTTGTTTCAAGGTTTCCACTTCTTTGCAGTGATGTTGTCCTGCGTAGTTTACTCCCTTAGTCGCATCTTACGACATGTAAAATGAGTAGGGGATGCCACTCATTATTATTAATCCGTCACCACATAGACAAACTTACAGACGGACTTAACAATGATGTCCACTAACCACTAGTCTAACAGAACAATCAATCAAGAAAATTTGATATATTGAACAATAACTGTTATGGTGACGCAATCAGAAAAAGAAATCTACCTAACCATTCCTGTAATGAATTTCGGAGTATACATCATTATGTATAATAATTTACAATTATATCGAAGACATGACAAAACGGGAAGAAGTTGATTACTTCAACCCACTGTATATGCAATACCAATCTATAATTTGACCTACAAAAGGGTCTTTATCACCTCTATCGATAGAGTTACGCCCACGTAAAGTGATTAAATATTGAAATGTAATCTACAACATGTGAAATACCCCTGTGTTAAAATACATTATAACCTACATTTACATAAACCTTTTAAAGTTTAATTACTACTCCATTTCCATACATACAACAGAATTGTTACACAATTTTATAATAGCTGGACATAATTCAAATTTAACATTACATTAATAAAGTAATTTCCGGAATTGTGTTCGGAAACCACACAGTATATCTTAAATATTTTAACAACTCATTTAAATTTAATATAAAAGTAAAATGCCGACAAAGGAAAACGTCTTCCTCTAGCAAGGACTTTTTGACTGACAGTATGCCCACTAATGAACTGCACTCTTCAAAGGCAAGAGCAGAGAGGAGACATGATATTTACAAAGCTATTTTCTACATTTAAGTGATCCACAAATTGTTGCTCTGATTCAGGGTGTTTTTTGTATCCATCTCGTGATTATTTATAAAGTCCTTCACAACACTGGACATATTTCGAGTGCGGTATTATAGGACGTCGTAGAGAGCTATGAATTGCAAAAGTTACGATCTCGTTAATCAAACTTTTTGTATGTGTTTCTAAGTTTTACGCAAAGTAAGGTTTAGACATTCATTTTATGGTTTATTATGAACCTGCATGAGTAAATTTTCTTTAAAAACTATTCATTTACGTGCTAGCTGTTAGGTCAGTGCTATTTTAATGACGCAGGAGGTTTTTCTACGTTTTGTTTACATTAAAGGAAAGTCGGTGAGTCGTATATTTTTCACATTTCATGATTTCACAAAGCGTGTTGATTGATTCATCTATATATTTTTTATTTCTTTTATTATTATTAGACAGATTGACTGACGTGGATACTGACATGGATTTATATTTTTAATTTACTTAATTTAATGTGTAAGTACTTTTGAGGGCGACCTTGTTTTTATGATAATATATGAATTTAAAATAAAATCCTAACTGTTGATTTCGTGCTCTTACTTCCGCAAGTTATTTAACAGTGGCAGCATATTGTTCCTATACTAATTCAGTAGTGTTTGCGTTTTTTGTAAGCTGTAGGTCAGTATTTTTCTTCACGATAATATCAGTACGGCCGTCTAGTATTCGGCTTCCTAAGGATACCCTACTTCCTTATCGTAGGTCGTCATACCCTTAGTAGAACAGTTGCCACGTGACTAGCCACCAGCATTGCGTGACCCATTTAATCCACTAAATAACACTATCAGATTTGTTTCCAGTTACTTTATTTCAACTTTTGATTTTATGGCACCGAATTTTGTGGTAAAACTTTCTTCATTAACACTAACAATAATTAACTTGTAAACAAAACAGGTGGAACTAAATTTTTGTTGTGTACCAACCTGTTCTAAAGTAAAACATGTTTGTGCAAATTATGTACTAGTACTTAGTACTTTTATCTTTTTTTAGCTAACTTGATTGCAAAAACAAAAAAATTTTTGCAAAGACTAAGGCCGCGTATGTGTCGGTTATCGTGGTAAAAATTAAAAGTAAAAAAACTTCTTTAAAAACAAACTTTTATTTTAAGTCGCTAAAAGAATATTATAAAGTTTCCCTTCAAAATGTTTAATATCAACTTGGAATGCCATTACATAATTTATGATACAAGAACTTGTCACGAGATTTAAGTACTTGTTTTTTGTTATTCTTGGCCTACCAAAGTGACTCTATTCTGCCTGATGGAAAGCATAAATAGAATCCAAGTGGTGGTCGTCATACTCATTGCGAATGCAACAACTCAACATGGCGACCCACACTAAGGCGGCCTAGCGAAATGCTTACATAATTATGTATTTACATTAGTTTGAAAATTTTAAAATTATAATAAACTCATTCTTTATTTACTTTTTATCTATATAGCTATATCTCGCCATTTTTTTTTGTGTACTGTGCGGAAATCCCCACGGATACCATCGGAGGGTGGTCATGTTGGACTCAAACCAACCAAAAATCGCTCGCCGTCTCAGGTACTAGTAGCCAGGGGGCCAGGTTCACCCTAGTAAGGAAACCCCTGGAACCCCGACGTACCACCGCGGCCACCTACAGCTGTACGGCTGGTATGGCCGTCTTACCCTATCAAAGTATTATCATATAAAATTTTATTTAAATCCGACAGACTGAGTTGCTTTCGCATCTATAATATTAGCTGGGCTTAGATTAAGATTTGTAATCTGAGTAACCAGAATTAAAAAAATGTATAAAGTGATTATGTTTTTAATTGATTTTATCAGACAGTTTACCTAAATAAGAATTTATTTAGTCCTACTTTGGGACGAAGATTCTAACTTAATAATCATTATTATTATTATTTTTAGTATACAATATAATTTTAACAAATTTAAATATTACTAATTCTATTGTTGGGGAGGCCTATGTCCAGCAGTGGACATCTTTGATGATGATTGTTTTGATAAATGAATGTGCACTGATTGTAAATTCATTTGTATATAAATTTCTATCATATCACCAGGAATCGCAGGTTCGATTTTAATTGCAATACATGTCCATTTGTATGTATACTCAACGATGTTCTAAAACTCGGAGTACAAACTATACGTATTCAGTGTGTTATACAATATTATCACCTAAATTAAAGTTTTCTGTGTGACATCTACTATTTTTTATATATTAATTAATAAAATTGAAGTGTTTGTTTGTAATTTCAAATTAACAGCTTTTCTCTATATGCATATAAAAGTATATATGATCAATAAAAATCAAATGTTATTTTTTTGCCTGTGTGTATGTCTGTTTATTTCGGCTAATCTCTGAAACGTATGGCCCGACTTTCATGGGACTTTTACCGGCAGATAGCTGATACTATAGGAACTAACTTGAGTTAACTTCATTTTAGAATAAAAATTGGGTTACGCGAAAACTAACTTTAAACCAACAAAATAGTGAACAATTGCCCTCCATAGACATTTCAATAGTGGTCTGATCTTAATACTTATGCTGACACCAACGTCTAAATTCTCGTAATAAAGTCATAAGTTCATGTTCCGTGCATAGTAACATGACAACACATACAATACGCATTTGTTGGCTAACAGAACTACAAATACAACGAACTTCGTAAACGCTAACAGGCCATTTAATGCAACTTTGCTTTCTGCTGAGCAAGCGCATAATGGCTCATTAGACCTTACCGGTCACGCCTTAGCGGCCATTGTTTGTAAAGCTGCACTACATCTTTTCATAACAAAGGTGAACCTCTTTGAATACCATGTATTTAGTCATTGTTGACAATACAATCCAGCTGACATTATCAATTTAATAAATAAAATTATCGTAAGGATCATTAAAATTTTATCGATGTTCGACGACGATTCGCTTTCGTGAAGTTATCGTATTAATAAACACCTTATGCGAAATCAATTTGTCGCCTACAAATCAATGTTGAGCGTGTTTAATGTAGCGAAGGCAATTTCAAAATTAACATGTGACTTTGAGTAGTTTCATAAAGCTTAGAACCATTAGGGGCTTCCCCTTATATGTATGTATAGACTATGCATACAAATAGACTTATTGAGTAAATCGGCTTTAAAGTGTATTCTTATATTGAACAAATGATCGTTGTTTAAATCTAAACACATAGTAACATTCGAAGTTGAACAGATACCCATAATATAAATGAAACATTGAAACTACCTCAAGTTACCTTAGTGGAAAGTTTTCAGCTAAAACCATACAGATTAGGTTTTTAAAATTAAAAGGACTTCTTTTACTTCCCTTCAGCAACACAAGAAGTTTTTAGCATGATATATCTGAACTTTCTAAATTGCATCTTAGGACAGGAAAGAGAATATGTCCCGGATCATGAAAATTCATTTTAGGATAGGAAAAAGAATTTGTCCCGGAAGGCCATTGGTGTGGGATGACAGTTATCGTGGTAATCGTGTGAGCCTTACACTGCCACGATGACTGTCTTGTCTTATTCGTCCCCAAGCGAGGTGTGAAAGGCATCTCACATTGTCTGCATTCACAATGAGTATGGTGACCACAACTCTTGCATTGTATTCATGTTTGCAACCAAGCAGAGTTGAATCCCTATGGCAGGCTCTTCAAAAAGTGCGATTAAACGCAACGATTAGAAAATCACGCATTATTGAGAGTTCGGCAAACCTGTTTCGAACGACCAATAATGCTATTACAGCATCGCACTACAGATTACGTACATAATAAGTAGTATTAATTTATTCCTTAGTAATAATTTATTCGGTCTATTCAAGCCGCGGCTGTTAAATAATGAATGAAGGTTTCATTTGCATATTGTCACCGATGACAGATGAGGTCCTCGGTAGATTAACTACCATATGCATATGCACTACTTTTGTATGTTAATTACTAGTCACGACTTTTTTTAGACACCTATTTGGTACAATGAAAATGTGCTGCTGTACTAGGCTGTCATGAATGAAACAATGTTTGTCACTATAGCTGTTGGTATACTTTGTATGTCCATAATAAGTAAGCGGTTATGAATTGGCTACTTACAGTATTTGGCTTACGCTTTAGTTTTTACACATAACAGCTCGTTATTTTACATTTTTTATTCTCTTGAATTAACATTCATAATCGTATAAACTCTTGAAGTAAAAACAGATTATCGTGTCAGATAGGAACATGACATAATTATTTATTGATTAATAGTTACATTATATTTATTGAACATTTTGAACTTCTCAAAAACATGATATTTGGAGATTAGAAATGTATCAGAAAAGTAAAGTAGCTCAAGAATGAAGTATCAAAGACGATATTTACTTTTAAATATTCAGTTTTTGAATTGTTTTTTTAAGTTTCATAATTACACATCAAATACAATAATTAAACCAGATGATAAAATTAATTTATGATTTGATAAGCCTGATTAATTTGACTTTCATACATGTTAGCATATGTACAAATATAAAAGTCCAAAAAATGTGCACTAAGTAACACCTTATCTTAAAAAACTTGTCACAAGTAGTGAACAGTCGTTACCTAACGTACAACAGCAACAACTGGTTAGAACTTGTGAAAATGCAAGTATTTTCATACTTTCATATACTTATAATTTAATATATAATATAAATAAAGATATATCCGAATAAATGCACTAATATAAAATTAATGAAATATGCTTTTGAGTACAGCGCCATCTAGTAGATACTAACTGCATTTAATTAGAAACCACTCGTCTCAGTACAAAAACAACTCTGGCAAAGAATGCTAGTTGTATTTCATAGATGGCCCTAGTATAGTTGTCCTTTTATATCTTAGGAATGCTCATATATTTAACATTAATCAATTAACAATTGTCATTACAGGTGAGGTGACTTTAGAGCGTCCTATTGAGGAAATAGCAGCGATTTCGCATGCGGGTGCTCCTATTCTTCTTACCGTAGTGGCAGAGGAGGTGCGTTTGTCTAGAGAAGAACCAGAAGCGATGTCTTCTACGGTACAGCTCGCATTTATATTGCCCGAGCGGGAAAACTCACCGCCGTACTTTGAGAATGAATTGTAAGTATTAAAATGAACAAAATGATTGAATGAATGAAGTAAATACTTCAGGAGGAATTATAAAATTTAAAAGAGTTTTAATAAATTCAAAATTTAAGACAACAATTAAAAACCTTCCAATATAAATAGGTTTCGAAACTTATTTTGACATTAGAACAACTAAAACTTGTACGTATTTTATCAAAAAAAAAAATCTGTTTATTAACTAACTCAAATTATATATTTTCCAGCTACATCTCGTATTTGGATGAAAACGCACCTCAAGGTACGGCGCTGACTTTTAACGAACCGTACATTCCCCAAGTTAATGACAACGATTCAGGCAAGAATGGAGTATTCTCGCTGTCACTCGTAGGTAACAATGGAACCTTTGAGGTTTCACCAACAGTCGCTGAGAGACATGCTCAGTTCATCATCAAAGTGCGGGACAATACAATGCTTGACTTTGAAGCAAGGAAATCTGTTGTTTTTCAGGTAATTATCAAATAAATTTCTCTACTTTTAATAAAAACTTTCTTAAAACTTATGTCGTGATTAGAGATAGCTTGAACTTGCATAACTTATTTTTTGTTATTTTTAGATTCTAGCACAAGAGCTGGGTCCAGCTACAAATCTGTCAGCTACCGTAAATGTGACAGTGTATCTGAATGATGTCAACGATAACCCGCCAATATTCTTAGCGCAATCTTACGACGTAGAACTCGCCGAAAATGTAACCGCTGGTACAAGAGTCGTCCAAGTTGCTGCTGATGACGTAGACACAGGGTCATTCGGCAAAATACAGTTCACTGCCATACTAGGATACCTCAACACTTCCTTACACTTGGATCCTATATCGGGAGTCATAACTGTCGCCACGAACAATCATGGCTTTGACCGTGAAGCCATGCCAGATCTGCATTTCTTAGTAGAGGCTAGAGATAATGATGGAGTAGGTTTAAGAGTAACAGTGCCATTAATTGTTAAGTTACTAGATGTTAATGATAACCCACCAGAATTCGAAAGGTCATTGTACGAATTTGTACTTTCTCCGACCTTGAATAATTTCACTTCAGCAGCTTTTGTAAAGGCAGTTGACAAAGATGCTGAACCACCAAATAATGTAGTCAGATATGAAATAATACAAGGCAATGGAGATGGGAAGTTTGCCATAAATGAAGAAACCGGTTAGTATTTTATATAGATATACATACTTGAAATGGTCAATTATTACACTAAGAATATTATACTTGTTAATATTACCCTTCAAAACATTTATATAAGGGTCGTTTTATTGTTTTAGGTGAACTATATCTATTAGAGACATTGAAAAGAACTAAAAAACAAAATGTACACAGACAAAGACGACAGTCTGAAAATCAAGAAGAAACTGAAGTATATACTCTGACTGTCAGAGCGTATGATCTAGGTATTCCTAGAATGTATTCTACGACTGTGGTGAAGATATACCCCCCAGAAAGCAAAACAAGAACCATGTCCTTCATAGTTCCAGGAGCAAATCCCGATAAACAAAAATTAGAAGAAGTTTTAAGTACACTCTCTGGAGGGAAGGTAACAATAATTGAGATTAAACCCTATAAAGGAGACAATAATGGTGCTACAGGATCAAATGGTCAGCAGTCTAGTCAAGAAAAGTAAGTAAAAGTTCTTAGCAACTTAATATTGTTAAAGTCTCGTTAATTGTCGATGATATCTTAATATTGTATCATTCTATTTCCAGAAGTGAAGTAATTGCCATTGTTCGGTTGACAGAGAACACTGCTATTAACGTAGCTAAGTTACAAGAACAACTTGCAAAGAATGTGACTATATATACCACTGGTACTAATTCTGGTGGTGTTACCAATACTAACAATAATATTGGTTCGGGCAGTGATACAGGTGCCGGTAAATCTGATAGAACATCTACAGCTACAGACGGTGGTGATTCTGTAAGTAAATTTAGAATATAACAAAAATCTGTTCATATTTTGATTATATCAAAACCTTAACTAACACCTTTATTAATTTCAGGGTATATACAGAGCAGAAAGCCGCTTATTGTTTTGGTTGTTGATATTATTAGCAATATTAGTAGCCTTAGTACTGTTATTGCTTATTTGCTGTTGCATTTGTGAAGGATGCCCCCTTTACATGCCCCCAAGGTAATTTTTTACTTTCTTTTTAAATGTAGTATAAATTTAAGCTTTTTGATTCCCTAAAACGCTACCCCTAACACCATTACACATAAAACATTAAAGACACACCCCTATTTGTATTTACTTTACTACTAAAATTTCCTTTTCTCTTATTAACAGAATGAAATGCACCAACTAATGCAAGTTTTCACACCATCTTAACACTTTTTAGGTAAATATTTTATTTTGTTTTGAAGCACTTTTACGATTTTTTTAACTCCAATCTTAAAACTTAACACAATAATTTAAGGTTGACTTTTTGGGATAAAGCTTTCATATATTTACCAACTTCAATTGCACGATACTTTAATTGAAAGAGTTTGATTTTTAATACCTTATCACAATCTTGTATTCTTAAGTGGTGTTAACCGAACAGCTAGGTACATAGATATCTATTAATAAATTCTAGGAAAAGAGTGATACGTGTCAACTCCACAGAGGACGACGTGCATTTAGTGGTACGGGACAAGGGACTTGGGAGGGAAAACAAGTCGACGCAAAATATAGAAAATAAAACCATACAATCAACTGAGTGGAGGAGGCGTGAGGCATGGAGTGCTGAACAGGCAGACTTGAGGACGAAACCGACGCAATGGAAGTTCAATAAAAGAAACTACAGATCCAAGGAACCCTCTAAACCAGCATCAACACCAGGAGATATTCATCATGAATTCGTACATGCTGCGGCAGACAATGATTATAGATATAATGACAATCGTCAGTCATTTCGATTAAGGTACTTACACGTTTGTCTATGTGATACTAAATGTAAATTGACATGGTCAGTGAAATATATTACTACATATATTTTTGTTTATATCTTTTCAGAGATGGACCAAACATTATATACACAAAAGAAATGCAGATCAAAGATGCGTTTGCCAATAAACATAAAGAATATATTGAAGATTTAGAAAATGGTTATGACCGAATCGCTACACTTCATTATCAACACAGAGAACAAGACAATGATTCCATTCGTAGGCATGAAATAGACCGTGGCTCCGAAGTCGGAGTGTTCCTCAAGTCTGATGTTGAAAAAATTAAGCATGACAAGACTGATAGTAAAACTAAACTTGAAATTCAAGATAAAGCACGCGCCCCATCTTCTCTAGGCAGAGATCAATATTTTATAAAAGAAGGAAATACAGAAATTCTGAGACTAGTGACGAGAGGCAATAATGAGGAAGAGCGTTATGTAAATCTTCCGACTCAACAACAACGTCCAGTAACACTAATACCACACACACAATACGTTGTTGTTGATAGTGGAAAAAATTTATTAATGGAAAGATTTATTAGGGAACAAGGAGAGGAAGCAAAAAATATTCGAGAGAGAATGGGAAAGGTAACAGATTTGGATAATATGTCTACAGGTAAGGACGCTAAAAGTCTAGGACAGCGGTCACTAGCAGAAAGTGAAGTACAAAACCAACTTCATGAGTATACTAATCTCCACCCTGATGTACCTGGGTTAGTGCCTCTTAAAACTGACTACCTTCAAACTGCATTATTAGAAATGCAAAATAAATCAACCATACATCAGGAATTACTAGAGTCATCGTTACGAAAACAAAATGAATTGTTACATCAAATACTTATTGAACGAGAGCGAATGTTACATAATCACGAAACTGCTTCTCAGGTAGAAAGTAAATTAGAAACTCAAAGCTTGCCCGGTCATTCTGTAATGGCAACTCAAACTGAATGTCATATAGGTACTCAAACAGAGCCACCACTGCTTAAGCCTACAAGGCGAAAAGCCAGAAGCGACAATGATTCCTACAGTGAAGATGAATCTGAAATGGTATTAGAAGACCAAACAAAGAAAGTTTCTTGGGTAAAAAAGAAAAAACCTAAAAAGAAGTTAAGACACAAGGACCCTAGGCGTAGTATGAGGGTATATGATTTAAAAAGAAAAATAAAAACACCTATTTTAGAGGAAAGTGAAGTTTCTCCTTCTTTAGAAAGCGAGAAACACGTTAAAATAAGTAAAACAAATGAAAGAGAAGAATATGTGAGAAATTATGGTGATGTTACCAAAAGTACCATCACAACCTCAAAAAATGAAACTGTTAGTTCAACACAAATTAAGGTGTCAGATAGTGATAGAAAGCCATCGAGACTTAGGAAAGAAGTACTGATGGAAATCGCGGATTCTTTAGACGAAAAAATGGACTCCGATTTAAGTGACAGAAGGTTAAGACTACAAAGACAATCTTCTATATCGATAGATGATTCTACTTTGCCTACAAGTCCCTTAGCCTTAGAACACAATTCTAATGGCAGTAAAAGTGGAAGTAGTTCAGCTTCAAAGGATAATAGAAATTTGGTATTTTCTAGACAAGGGTCCTCGACAGAAGCTCGAGAAATAGCAGCTGATCAGTCTGTTATAAAGATCAAAGCACCTGAAAAAGATATAAAATCACAAATAATACATAGTTCAAGTAATTTAGAATCTAATAATAAAAAAAATAATGATGCTAGTGAATCTACCAAGTCTTCAGAAAATATTAAACCTGCAAGTAAGAGTGTGCCGCGTTATATGCAATGGTACGGTAATAAAAAGACAACCAGCTCTAAGGCAGCGCCAGCTGAAAAAGTGGTTCCAAGCAAACCGAAAAGATTATTAAAGTCAAAAAACGATGACGACAAAGCAGGTAGATATGGCAAAATTAATAGTAAAGACAACCAAGGTGAATCAGAGCTAAAAAAAAACGCCAAATCCACAAAAGAAAGTGAGTTTATTCACCCACGGATATTAAAAGAAGGTAAAGTTACTCCTGTACCTGAAGGTCCGTTACCAGATGTACATCCTCTCCTTCAACATTCTGAACACAGATACGAACATCAATATGAAAATCAAAATCCCCTTTGCTACATTCAACCGACGCATATTCCTAAATATTTCGGTGAACAACCAAATAAACCTTTGCCACGAAAATCATCTGAGCAACAACCTATTTACGTAAATCAAGATGATATTAAAAAAGATACAATACAAGATGTATCGGAGAGCGCGCTCACTCATAGCATATCAATTTCTACCAATTACGAGGAAGATCGAAAAAACCCAGAAGTACATGTTTCGAAAATAAATATAGGAGGTGATAACGTTCCGGAAATTTCGCATAGAAATGTAACATCAAAAATAGAAGATAATGATTCAGGTATAGCTATGAACACCTTAGTCCAACAAAATATGAAAAGATTACCAATAACAGAGAAAAAAAGTGTGTTCACAATAGCATACGATGACGTTCAAACAAAGCAACTGAGACCAGACAGTAGCTCAACTTCTTACTAGTTCTCTTTTATATTTCGATTACGTCGATTGAGTGCCTTAAATCATTGTGTTAGAATAGTCATAAAATAAACGACTCATACTCTGTACTCCGTCCAATGTTACATAATGTTTAAATTATATAATAAAAAAATAAGTATTTTTACGCAAATAAATTTTGTAAAGTTTTAGCTAATATTCGTACCATCTTAGATTGTGTTAGATAACTAAGCAAGGTATGTAGTCTTAGCTAAAATGCGTGCTGAGTTTAGATTCGTGTGTATATTAATTTGTAAGTAAACTTGATACAACTGCCTTTGTTTATGGACTGGTTTATAATAATTTTAGAATATTTTCTTATTAGAAATTGTAAATACATTACATCTTGAAAATAAATAATAATATTTAAATTAATGGTAGCTTTAATATGCGTCTTTGTAAATATTATTTCTGTAATACCCTACAAAGCATTCTGATACAGTGTGCAATTCTATATTTGTTATAAAATATATAAAGTTATATATTACATATTAAACCATGAGTATTACTTGAAACATCGTTTTCTTTTTAATCCACTCAACAAGATTTTCTCTTACACAGAAAGAAAGATTTTCTCTTACAAAGAACCATTAGACATTAATAATCTGTAGTTTTTTTTTTTTTGCTAATACTAGATAGTAACTTTTGTTTCTTCTTTCTTCTCAGCCAAAAGGCTTCCACTGCTGAACATTGGCCATAGAGTTTAATTGCTTGTTATACCTTCACATCTTTATCCAACTGGTCAGGAACTTCACACATGTTGCTAAATTTACAGAAAATTAGAGAGGGCTACCTCCAACCCAGAAGGTACATCATCGAGAGATATTGATAAATCTAGAAGCTAGAGGGTAAAAACCAGTGATGTGAAAATCATTAAAACAAACAGTATTCATCTCGATTATCCCTAATTTGCATCATATAATATGTAGTTAATGTTAAAGTTACCTAGTAATGTTGTAATTTTTAAAGTAAAAAGGTTAAGGGAAAAGTTCCATAGTTATATATTGAACTTAACCAAAGATGTATTGAAAAATCTTTTTATGGTAACTAAGACTGAGAAGCTAAAAAGTACAAAACTATGTACCTATTTGGTGCACTCACACTGTATTCTATAGAATACTATAGTGTAGAATAGAATATTTATAGAGCACTATAGTGCTGAATAGATAATAAAAGTATTAAAAAAAATACACTGCAGAAAGTTATTATAGAATAGTTTATTTTAAAGAAACCAACAAATACAAGTAATAAAAAAAGCAATATAAGGAAAAATATACAACATACAACTATAAACACCGATTAATGAAGATGCTAAAAGAATCATAAGTAAGTAGGTGTAGGTAATTTAATTAATTCATCTCGCACAATCAAGTTTCTTTTTCTATAAAAATAGTGAACGTGTAGTAATTGAGAGAGTACTTAGATATTGATATTATACGAGAACGGTTCAGTAGCAGACTTCAAGGACGAGGCAAGGGTGATATAGTAAATTGACAAGGAGCAACACATGCTACAGCTCGTTCACCAAAGATTGTATGGTACCAGCATAACGTATTCTGTGAACTACGTTTATTCTTCTCCGTTTCCCTTTCTTCGTCATTCTTGCTTCCTGTATCAGAAGCACGCTCTTGCCTCTTGATCATTTGCTGTGCTTCATAAGAACAATCCTCATCAAGCATCAATTGCACTATTTGCACCTGTTTAGTTAACTCATCTATTCGTTTAATTATAGTTTCATATTGCTCAGGCGATAATGGTAGTTCGTTTTGCGATTCTGGAGATAGCAAGGCCATAACTTTATCTGCCATAGGACCAATCGTTTCCACGTGTCCTGACGTTTCTAAACTCACCACTTCACGTACTGGCTTAGGTAAATTTTTTAACCATGTATTCAGAACAAGCTCAATTGGAACACGCTGATCGGCCATTTTTATAAGTCTTCGAAGATATTCCGATGGTTTTTCCAGGTTTAACTTTTCTCTCTTCAAATTGAAAATCGACATTCGTTTAATAAATTCATACTTGATGTGATCGTATTTGCTTTGTGGAGGTGGATTTAAAAGAATGTCCTCTATAATTGTGGTAAATTCTGTGGGAATATGTGCCACTACATAATCGTACTTATCTGAATCTGTTAAAATACCGTTCAATGAGAACACAGATTCTACTTGAGCAAACCAAATAGCCAATTTTTCGCTTGAAAAACATGGAAATGGTAGGTAATCCATTACTTTAATTGTTGTCAGATCACTTCGGCACAGACGGCTATCTACTGGCTAAGTGCTACAATATTATAAGTACTCAACAAGTAGACGCTATATTTTTACCAATCTACCTACATACTGTTATAAAGTGTGCAACTACAACTAAACGATAATTATGTGTTGTGTCATTAAGTAAAAGCTTCTAAAAAGAAATAATTTAATGTTGATATTTCTAGTTAAAAAAATTAAGTTCCTTTTACTTACGTCATTGTAACAAAAAATAATAAAACTAAATAATAAAGAAATTGTGTTGCCATATTCCATTTATATCCTATGCGCCACACTATTTCTGATTACAGATATAGACTTACTAATCCCATTCTACCTAGTTTTGTTTTAAAAATTATTCATTTTGCTATAAATACTTGCAGGGATGAGTGTTAAACAAAATAAAAGCATGAAACAGGTCTACTCCGTTTATATGTACTTCTTCTCCTACCCGGTTTCGGCCACGGCGGCCAGTCCAAACGGATACCAATCAACTACGAAATATTATAGCGCACAAGTGTGTACGCTGACACTGGTGCACTCACTGTTCCCTCACAGACATAACCCGATGAGACGGCTATCCGACAAGGTCGGGGAGAGATCAAGTGCAGGACCGATACTTTACAAACTCTCCTAGGCACAAGAGTTGAGACCCCCCTTTCGAGAGGAATCACGGGACCCTCTCATATCGGCTGATGACACATTGGCAGAATGCCCAGCGTGGGCGGAGCTGAGGCATGACCTTATGGCGGCCATCAGAATGGAAACTCTCTCGCTCGGTAGTATAATCACAGACGGCTCGGGCGCCGGAGATTGCAAAACGATCTCCGTCCTCCATAAGCACAAGTCTGGGGGTGTCAAGTGAGGCCGTCGGTCACCCTAGCAGAAGCAGGCCAGGATGGTAGTGGGACGTGCTTCGGAGCACACGCTCTTTTGGGGCAGAAAAGGGGTCATCTGCAAGCCATAGGTAGATGGTTCGAGTTACGTCGGGGTTCCAGGGATTTTCTTTCTGAGGTATACCTGGTTCCTCGGCTACTGGTACCTGAGACGGCGTGCGGTTTTTGGTCGGTTCGAGTCCAACATAACCACCAGTAGATGATATCCAGGGGGAAAAACAAGGATCGAGACCCCAATTTCGAAACTCCAGTATGTTATTAAAAAATTTCATAATTAGAAAAACTCAATAACTCTCTTTTGGCCCAACCCGGGTTCGGTTTATATGAATGGGTGCTAGGTGGCACTATTATCAAACTTGGAACAAAAAAAATTAGAAATACAATGTTATCCACGATATTATCGAATCGATTTGTGAAATACTTTCTACCTTTAATGTATTAATTAATGGATGCGAAACATTTGAGAAACTGAGGACCAAACCAAGTGACAAACAATTTTAGAGAGACATTTGTTCATCAGAATGTGGAATGTGGATGATTAACATACCAATTATTATTCTTTTTAGCGTGTATACATATTTTCTGCACTGCATTGTAACCTCTTTGTTTCATATTTATTATCTATGATATTATTTCACTTGTACACGAATCGAAACATTCCATTTAAACATTTTGATAATGACTAAACTGTTGCGGATATTTTAAACGAGCAGCTATTATTTCAACAGTACTAGGAGGCAATAACTAACCAGGAGATGCATGAAATGTTAACGTAAAAATTGTCAGTGGCGCCATACTAAACAGAAACGGTGAGTATAGAAACTATCTGCTTAGTCAAACTCCTAAGCAGTTTGCAGTTTTAACAATAGATGTCTCTGTAGTCTTCTTAAAATAAATTAACCAGGAAAGCTTTAAATATCAATTTATTGTTCTGTTATATTAAACACTAGCTTTAGTCTGCGGTTCCGTTATCGCGGTAAGTCTTTAAACTAACATCACATCTTTATTTGACAACCGATTGAAATAAAACAACCACTAAATGTTGAATGAAATTTAATACAAAATTTAAAAGAAAACCACGTCGAAATCGGTTACAAAAACATAAATAAACAGACAAAAATTCTAAAAACTGTTGTTTTGAGTTCTGTTACTTTAATAAAGAACCCCTTCGTTAGTTTTACTTCAATATTTTTAATTGACAGACTACAACCTCTTACAATCTTATTATATGTAATTAGATGTACCTCTCTCCTCTATACGTAACGAAAAATAATTTGTAGGTTTAAGTAAATAATGTACACAGTATCATTTCATACTTTGAGTACTTTGTTTGCAGAAAAATTTTAAAAAGTAAACTTATAATTATTTAACTAATTGTGCTATAAAGTTAAAAAATATGTTAAAACGGTATCTTCTTAGTGTCAATGTTCTTCAAATATGTATAGTTCAAGTTACACTGATCCTATGGTCCAAGTTTTACTATAATAATGATTTTCAGAATTTAATCGATTTAAACGATTTGTCTATATAATTAACCAGATACCCTATAGCCCTAAATTGCTACTGCCTCGCTAGTCTAGCGGTTAGCGTCTGCGACTGCCGATCAACATATCTTGGGTTCGATTTCCAAGTCAGGCAAAAACTTTATCTTACACGAAATTCTTAATAACAGCCTGAAGTATGTATAATTGCCAGTATTTAATTTGTCCCTCGGAGGAGAGCACGATAAGCCATCGATCCCTCGATTTCGTTCGACCTCGAATTGAATCGAACCGAACCTCGAATCGAACTGACAGCCAGTTCAATCTTCGAATTCAGCTCGCCCTCAGAGCTGTGGAGGTCCAATGGCAATAGCTCTGTGAAAAACTGATATTCAGAAAAAACCGGTTGAACAAGTAACCGACCTAAAATAATCTTAGGAATAATAAATACTAAGAAGAAGAGACCCTACTGTTCTACAAGGTACACCATCTGTATTCTTGACCCATTGATGCAGAGGTAACAGTTAGCGTAGTAACCATGTGAGCCTTATACTGTCACGATGACTGTCATGCTATTTATGTCCCCAAGCGAGGCGTAAAAAAGCATCTCGCTAGACCGCCATAGTGTGGGTCACCATACTAAGTTGTCTGCATTTACAATGAGTATAGTGACTACAACTCTTGGATTCTATTCATGCTTTCCATAAGGTAGAGTAGAGTCGCTTTGCCAGGTTCTTAATGTATATAAAAAAAGTAGCAATTTTACTTAATTTTTGTAATCAACATTGGCAGTGCTTAAAATTTGTAATCTGCACTTCTACATTGTATCAAAAAAAATATACATATTTAAAATTTCTAAGTTTAGTGTAGGGTTCCGTACCTTATTATTACCTACCTAACGTCATCTAAGTATTTCTATGCAGATAAAAAACTCTGAATTAATGAAGTAAACTTAAATATTGTTTCACCGTTCACCGTTCAATCATTCGCATGAGCAGTTCCTTCATTCAGCTCATTTGCACAGACGAGTCGCGCGGAAAATTATTTCTTTTCACATTCCCATTTTTCACGTCTTACTTAAAGTTTTGAAGTCAACGGGGAGTTTGTGATTCGTCTGTTTATTTTTCATTTTTATTCCTCGTTGATTGGCCAATTTATTATTCCGAGATTCATATTTTGTTTATTTATCATCTCTAGAGGCAGTGTAGGGCGCAGTTACCTACTATTTTGTAATCAGGTTACTAATTACGATTACTTAACTATAGTAATCAAACTACATGTAGTTGTAATTTTGGTAGCTGTTGTATAACCTATTAGTTGTTATTACGAATAATTTAAATTCTAAGAAATTATATTCGCAATTAAATAAACATGTAATGTTTTAATTATGTTATTGATCTTTCAAAACTGAATCTGTTTCTAAAATGTAATTATAAAAACGGAATCTAGCGTCATAAAACAATCTTCAGTTTACTTCACGTATGTTATACATGAAATCACGCTTGTTTCCCCTGAGGGGTAGGCAGAGGCATATTCAACGCCCACTTTTCGCCATTTTTTAGTCCCACGTAATAGGTGGTTATCCTATTGTCGCTAATCAGGATGTTTTGTTTATTTACATGTGTTTATTTTCATAATAGAAAACAAGGTTAGAAATCGGTACATTTCTATCTATATGTAGCTATACTTATTAGACATTACTTATTGTATTGTTGCGCCCATTGATATACAAGTATAGTAAAAAATCTAGTTTACTTAACAAACATCAACTTAATCAAAATTATTTCCTAATCAAATAAAGACAAAAAATATGAATTGAGCTAGTCATTTAAATTAACTTTTAGTACTACACGTTTTTCACACATTCCATGCAACAACTTGTGGGATTTGTGATGGTTTATCATAATTTCGTGTGAAAACAATCTTTCCATATTATTTCAATAAAATAAATTGTGAATTTTATTAACAACTTTTTCACTTCTCTATACCTATGAATATATTTAGTTGTCGTTCCATATCTGATAAATAATAGGCAAATATTAGATCTGCTATTGACTTCTGAAGTTAACCATTTTACAATTTTCGAATTCGTACATTCTATATAATTATCTACCTAGCAAACCACTAGTCGTTTTTAATACGAAATGTGATTTTAAATGCGTAGTTAGAAACAATAATTTCGTAATCGTGATTACAATTAAAATAAGTAGGAAGTAATCAAATTTTTTAACTACTTTTTACGATTATTTCATGAAGTTTGTAGTCATGATTACTAACTACAATTACTATATGTAATTGTATTGTCTACCTCCCGAAAGTGTTGGGTAAAATGTAATTGTAGTTAGTAATTGCTGATTGATTGCATGATTACATATAGTAATTGTAGTTAGTAATCAGTGGTTAGATTGCATTTTACCCAATACCGTCGGGAGGTAGACTTAGTTTATTATTTTTTATACTAAAGCTTACCTGTGTATTATTCTTAAATGTAATCCCTTTTATGAAATAATGATCTAATAAATAAAAAAGCCATTATTGGTGCATATAAACCAAGTCGACTGGAGTGTAACTATGGCTAAATCTAGGCATACACGGTAGGGCGTACCTAACACATTTACCTGTACAGCTAATTACAAGTAAACCGGAGCGTGTCTGTTGCACAATTGTTCAGGTAACCCAAAAATATAAATTTTGATATGTTTTACCCATTGGTTTACCTGTACAGTTTAACGTTTAGTACCTACAGGCAAAAATGAGACGTTACTTGCGCGGTGATTGCGAGAGAAGACAGCGTCGAGATCTGCTGCGGAGGTCATTTCTTCAACTCCGAGTTGGTACAGTTTTAGCGCTACGTGTATGTCCTATACTCAGATCAAGCTTACATCCTCAGCTTATAACTCGGATACATCCTACCTTAAGGGAGCAAACTCTACAGTACAGCAACACTACAAAGAGAACGAAAACTTGAAAGAAACTCATGTGGTCAGCATGCTATGGTAGGCCGAAACCTCAGTTGCAAGGAGGAGGCTATCTCCTGTGTTCGGTGAATTTGAAAGTAAAATGAACGTGAAGAATTACTTCCTAAGTAAGATTTTTTAAATCAGTTGGTATATGAAGTACAATGTGTTGAGATAACAAAAAAAACGAAATACAAAGTCAGAAAACATAAAAATTACTTTTTATAAATCTACTCTCAGAAATCTAAGTAGATGAGACGGTCATACAGTTTCGGTATGCATCTAGCAAATAACAACTTATTTAATTTAAGTAATAATAAAACAGAACCACAACTTTTATTAAGAAAGTATCAGGGCGACAGAAACAGACATGAGGTATGGAAATTACGTTTCCCCGCGGTAACTTGCTTTCACGGTCCACTGGGCTGATCATAATAAAAACTCGCGCCGTCGCCTTCGTACAGAAGTTTGACCATAAATTCTGTGGTCGGTGCAGTAATCGCCTACTGTTCGCCGCCGGCAAAATTCTCGCTCGACCCTAGAAACAGTACAACACAATTTTAAAATACATTGCGATTTCTTGTCGAGTACTTTCAAACAAATGTGTAGAAAATGCAGCGATGTTTTACAAATAGAACTTATGGTTGAGTTTTTTCATACTTGGACGTGGACCCTCGCTTATGATATTATAATAAATATCACCAGAATATACTATATACTTTAAGAAAACTTTTTTGCTTTTTGTTTTCTCCGAGGGTGGGGCAAGACCATTAAAAAGGTTAGGGTGAGCGACATTTTATGCGTTTTTAAGTGTGTAACGATTCTAATGTCCGTTTTATTGCGATGTGAATTATGAAGGCATGATCCTATTATCACAAACAAGTAAAACTAAGACTTAACTATTTAGTTCTTTTTATAAAAAAAACTAAAAAATTAATTCAGTCTAAACTAATTCACTGGCAACTTTGTTAAGGAATTCTTATGAACTAATTGATTGAAAACGTGTATAACGTGGTCCAGTACAAAAAAAAATCCTATAATGTTCATATGTTGTTCGTTAGTCCTAGTAAGAACTGGGGATGGTTATGCCGACTAGGCTAATTTCGATCTTGAAATATTTCTAAAAGTTTAGGGTAAGTTTAAATTATGAACAAATACAGAAAGAATGCGAATAATAGGGTGAGGGTTTTGAATCGTCAAATATTATACAATAATATTTTTTATGGCAATTTTGAATAGTATGAAGTATGAAACAGATGTGATGGAAAGCACCAACGCTGCTCATGAACGAGTGCAGTTCAGGAGTCCCAAGCACGTTGCCAGCTTGTAACAAAAGAATACACGGTTTTCTTGGAGGTTTGAAGGCCTAATCTATTAAAAAAACCGCATATTATAATTTATTCTACAGAATAATTATAATATATGATAATGATAATGAATAATAATTGGGATAATATGAGGCCAAAGCTAGGCAAAAACTATGTCTTGCCATAAATGGGTCGTTACCAAGCCAAAGACCAGGCACCTTTGTCATTGTTAAACCAGAGATTTGTATAGTAAGTCAGTTTTGTTAGTTTTATATTGTATCGGAATCTGTTGTCTGAATATTTTAAGACGGTGGTATTTTCTAAATATCTCTTTTAATACACCACTGAAATATATTTCCCTAGTAGCTTAACGTTTTTTACTGTAATAGATTACTGAAAATACCATTTAAAATAGTGTCCATAAAGACTTAACATTATTTTTTTTTTACTATCAAAGCTATGAATACGTTGAATGAATACTCGTATGAATACTTTTTGTTATGTAAAACACAATTAAGCAAAAAAGGTCGTAAATTGTACTTACAGCCTGTATATTATCACAGTAAAGAACTTCGTAAAAGACATTACCATGAGTAGTTACTGTATAATAATTATTTATAAGACGATGAATACTATAAAAATGTTTACATTTTAAGAAAATGTCTGTACAAACTTTAAACATTATTTATTCTTAATCGAGATAATTTGACGTACTTTGAATATTATTAAAATTTTTTTTTTGGTTTGTATAATTACAATAAAAATTGTCACACCCACTCTAGTGAAAATTGGAGAATCTACCCTCAAAGTGGTTGATGACTACGTGTATCTAGGACAAACTATCCAGTTAGGTAGGTCCAACGTCAATAATAAAGAGGTCAATCGTCGAATGCAGCTAGGTTGGGCAGCGTTCCGGAAGCTACGTAACGTTTTCTCATCACACATATCGAGAAATCAATCAGGAATGAGGAGATCCGCAGACGAACCAAGGTCACCGATATTGCCAGTAAAATTGCTAAACTTAAGTGGCAGTGGGCGGGCCACATTGCACGCAGGAACGATGGTCGATGGGGCCGTAAAGTCCTGGAGTGGCGACCGCGTACTGAGAAACGTAGTGTTGGTAGGCCCCCTACAAAGTGGTCCGACGCCCTGGTGAAGGTCGCGGGAAACTGCTGGATGCGGGCGGCACGGGACTGGTTGTTGTGGAGAACCTTGGGGGAGACCTATGTCCAACAGTGAACGTATTTTGGCTGAGATGATGATGATGATTATGAAAAATTTTTGATAGAAACCAACAAATCATAGAATCAAACACATAGATTTATCTTTTGTTTTTTTTCTGCTCTTCTGTAAAGTTAATGTGTTCGACTTACGTCAGTCTCTCTGGATGCACGATGCGTTGCGGAACAATATACAGATTATCGTATATACTATTATTATATATACACACAAGTAACATTTTAGAACTTACTTAATTTGTGATAAAACTGGCTTGTACAGAATGTAAATATAGGTGATACAAAATAAAATTCCTTGTTCAAAGTATCTCAGTTACAAAGATCAGGCTATATTTAAAGGATTGTGGATTAAAAGTTGTAAATAAACCGTGTTACTCGTATTATGATAAACTAAACAAAACAACACAACACAACCGATATATTAGTTGGATGTCAATTATTTATTTTGAAATTTATTCTTGTTAGTAACTTAGACTGCTAAAGTGGAGATTGTGGGTTCGATTACCATCACCATTTTATCAGCAGTCTGATTATCATAGCAAAGGCTCTGCCTTGATTGAGATCAGACTGCCGTACATGAAATGTGCGCCGTTCGTAGTTAAATTGTAAATTATTTATATTTTGAATTTCTAATCAATTATTAGTAGTTTTTCTTTAAGAAAGAGACGTCTTGATACGAAAACAAAATATGACTGCCATTCTTAAAAGCATTTTAGTTCTTTTAGGTGCAAGAAGTTTTTTTACCTTATTGGCCACAATCAAGTGTTACTATAATAATAGAAATCTATTACCAGGTACTGAAAAATAAAATCACCTATCTTCGAACACGTGCCATTCAGTGTAACTCAGATAAATAACTCATTTTTGTTGTCGACTAAGTTTTCGGATCCAAAACATTTTTCAGCCTACGACAAATCCAGTAAGCCATCAGATTAAACAGTAAATGCACAAGTGGTAGACGATACCTCTCATTAAGAACAGAAATGAGAGGGTTAACTCTGAAGTATCATTGCCATTTATTAATGGTCAAGTTCAACCCGTGCCGAGACCCGCCGCGTCGCCCCAAATGAGAACCGATTGCTGTAACTGAATTATTAAATTGATGCCATTTGTTCTGAGACATTTTAATAACTTTAATTGTTTTACGTTGGCAACAATATTAATAATTGGATGAGCTATTTTTCGGTAAATGTTATTTAAAAAAATTGTTATATCGTTAATGCCTTTATTGTTTTACGTAATTAACCTTTTTACATTTTTCGATCGTTATTTTGTGTTACATTCTCTTAAGGGGTCACGTACAGTTAGAAATTTCGAAAAATCGAATTTTATTTTTACATTCTCTAAAAGTAGCACATTTCAAAAGTATTCCCTGAAAATTTCAGACAATTCCGACTGACTGTGAGTCTCGAAATAAAATTTTCATCTGCATGTAAACCGTGCTAAATACTTTAAACACGTTTTTCTCAAAACAATATTTTCGAGCACGGTGATCACTGTACCTCGGCAATGGCTGTACTGATTACCTTGAAATTTTGCACACTTTTTCTATACATAATTGTCCTCCGAATGAACGAAGGATTTTTTTATGCGATGATTATTTTTTTTTTTAGCTGAATATTTAAACAAAATTTGGGTCAAAAACACAACTTTGACTTTCAATATCCACCATTTTGCGAAAAATCAAAATATTTGAAAATCCTTCGTCCACCCGGAGCATTATATGGTTAACTATTGATCCCTATCTTTATTTTGATTTCAAATGATCCGTTGACGACCAGGAACGTTCACCGCCAAAGACTATTTTTTTTTGCCTATTACATTATTTGCTGCTGAGCTAAATTTTAAAAATATTTTGTTATAAAAAAATTGTCTTGTTTACTTTAAATATGTATCTTTCAAATGGAAAAAGATTTATTATTAAATGTTAAAATTTGGGCCCAAAAAAATTCTTGAAAATTCCCTTTTTTTCGACGTTCCAACTGTACGTGACGCCTTAAAAGACAATTATTGTGTCTTATTACGAAATTTGACAGATTATTTCATGTACTTGCCTGTAGTACATGTGCCTTTAGTCAATGTGATCTCATTGAACAGTGTCTGTTTTATAAATGTCCATAAGGGCCCATATTTCAAACAAATCGAACATTTTTAACCAATTTTGAATAAGAAGATAGTGCTAAATTTGTCGCAATTCTTTCGATCAATATACATTTTTGAGAATATTTTTATAATTACTAGAATATATACAACAACAAAAAAAACTTCAAATTTAGTTACAACTTCATAAAGCACGTCTAAACATTAATTAAATTTTTCTCGATTAATTTTTCCAATGAATTGCTAACGTATAACATTGACACTTATTGCTTTCCCCGAATTTATCCAAGAAAACCAATTAATCACGTGCCTCTGTCCAATAAATCCCCTTACGGACTTTAATTATTTTCTTATGATTTTAATTTTTGCTTTCCTACCCTCCGAATCACGGATTTGGAACAACTGTCTCCACTCAGGTTTTTTCAACTCCGAATTTTACTTTTATTAATAAAGGACGAAGACAATTAATACTACTTAAATTTTGTTTAAGGATTTCTGAACTTAATTAGAAAATCTTTTCCTCACAGAAAATATTTGAAGGCAGTTGTCTATAATACATCGACGTTTTCTTGTAAGTCCTATGGTTTTCTTAGTAAAACATTGCCTACATGATGAGCGGTAAGTTAGAACATTGGCTAAATGCATGTTTTATAACTTTTTACTGCAAAATATGACTGTGATATGAAATATTTTGCGTAACACTCATACTCCAAGAATGGTGGTCACCATACTCATTCCGAATGCAAATTATGCAGTATAGTGACCTACACTATAGCAGCCTAGGCTACATTTAACAAAACAAACTATCCCGATGCTATTATATTTATAAGTATGTTTCGTTCATTAATAATTTCGTTCATTAGTAATGTAATGACATAAACAAATATCTTAAATATTCAGTTAAGATGTAGTATGTTAAAACACATTGCTGCTTCAAAATAGAACGAAATTATATACTGACCTCTTGGATTGATATGGTTTTCGACTTTCACAGCAAATAACAACAACTTCTGTTTTATACCGCTCTCAAATGACAGGGAAAATATATCTGCATAGCTGTAGCTATGCAGATATATTTTCCATACATAGACATATTTTCCATTTTCCAAAAGAACATTTTTATATAATAATCGAGTAACGATTATTTTCCAGGATTGAGTCTAAAAACCGCGCAATTAAGTGCCATTTGTCCACAACAAAAGAGCGACGCCCCCCTTTTTTCCAAAATTAGTGATGACTTCAATAAAAATAATTCTTGTCTTTTAGGCAAATTGCATCGCGAAAAGTCCAAAAGCCTTTAATTAAGGGTCGCCCCTCGCCACCCCGTAAACAGCCTCGTGGCCGTCACCTTTTATTTTTGTTAATTCTTGGGGCTCTTTCTTCGCCGCATAAGTTACTTCACCCCTTCCCGCCCTGTGATTCTTTACGCCTTTTTGTCACCGTTTGAATTCTTTTAAAGAAACCCTTTCTTCCCATCTGCCACGCCCGTCAATATTAACTCCGGTACGACGAGTTAAACTTTTTAATATCCGTTAAATTTTGTTACACTCAGCGCGATGCCTTTTAAGCTGATTTAGAAATGTCTAATTTAAAAAGCTTGTATTTTTATACAGAATCTTTTTCTTTTCACTAACAGCTATATTATGCCCTGACTGCTATGAAATAATTGAATTTACACTTATTAAATAGTTACAAATCTATATAAGTAGTCTTGTTAGAGAAACTGTTTGGTTATGTACGAATCAAAAGAGGTGTGTGGTATATAGGTTTTTATTTTTATATATATCCCAAACCATAAGACGAGCAACATTCCTTAAGATTCATTAAATTATTCACGAGGGAAAAGCAAAAAAATAATGCAAATTAGATCGAAGGCAATGTTTAAAAAAACTTGTTGGAAAACACAAGAGTTTGTTCCGTGGTTGTCGGAACACGGAATTTTTAATCCATTTCCCGTCGTCGATTAATATTCAGAGCAAGGCCGGTCTGGTTCATCTCCTCCTCCATTATTGCTTGGACGCCGTCTCCACAATGTCTTCAGTATACTTTCACTTTGATTTCTTACAAGCTAATTACTTTCCTTTTGTAACTGATTGCATTTCTCGGTGTTGTTTGGGCACATATTTTCTTGAAAACTCAACTATATTTTCTTACTAAACTAAAAATTATGATACTAAATTATAAGTAACACATCATACATAGACAAGAATAGAAATTAAACTGCATTTAGCGATAGAATACTGATTAAGGCGTTTGATTATTTACAGGCGTAAAATGCTTACGAATTTGCTTTACGAATGGTTAATATAGAAATTACGACAATGCACACACAATATTGTTCTACAGATATAACCATTTAATCAAAACATCCAGTGACTCTCAAGTCAGCAGTAATACAAACACATAATTCCTGCTTTACATGTTCAGATGAAGCAATATTGCCTTAATATATTCAATATCCGGGAAGATGATAATTTACCGTCTCGGGTAGAATCCATTATGGGTGTTTACTTGACCTGCGCTTAGTGCTTACTAAGACAACAGGGGGTGACCGTTCCGCACTTATGGGAGCCTAGTACAAGGACTGTTGGATGTCGAGTGATACTTAAAAGGTTCTTTTTGGGTAGACATAAGGGAGAAAATTAACATCAAGACTATTTAAATTTTTATTGTATGTCATTTAAAGGTTTTATAATGCTAACAAAATATAAGGTATGTAAGAGTAAGACAAAATAAGGTAAGGTAATGAAGCAATTTACTTCGGCCTGATGACATCTTAAAAATAATAAATGATATTGAAATATTTGTTATCAGGCGTGTGTTTTTACCTGTGACTACGATAGCGAGAACCTCTTATCCTCTGGAGGTATTGTCAGTGATCAGTCTTACATAGGCTAATAAATTATCGAAAGGCGTTGACGTGTTGTAGTTGATTTCGACAATGAAGTAAATAAATAAAAATGTTGGGCAAAGACAAAACAATTTTGGAAAAAAAACAGGGAACCGATTTCAAAAGTCTTAATAAATATGAATACAAACCTTTATAAATATATAAGGTCGTGAAGAACTTGTTGAGTGCACTATTTTCTTGTCATTATCGATATATTGTATGCGGCAAAGTTACTTATGTTGTGACGGTAAAATTATTGGTATATTCTTTCTTTTTGCTTTTTTTTTCTTTTTTATAAAAAGACAACGCTCGCACTAGGAATAAATCCTGTGTCGCGGGGGACTTTACAAACATACAAGAAACGGACATAAAGAACATCCAGACTCAGAATAACAATTTATGGATCACACAAAGTGTTGTTGTTGTGTTGGGTTTGAACCCACAACACTCAGCGTAGTAGAAAGCGGCGTGGCGACCGCTTAAACCACTAGGCTAACTGCAGTCCATTAACGGGTTAACAGTCCATTGCATAACTTTAACGGTTAATAAGTTTATTTTACACTTTAAATTTTAAATCTTATTGTAATTCTTACTAATAACTATAGTTCACTAAACCTTTTCACTGAGTATGAGTTACAATACAAGAAATAAAAGGTGCATTTACCATAAACAATTGTGATTCCTACCGATACTTCAAGCGGTAACAAAATAAAAACGGTAAGTAAACAATAAGAAGAAAAACAACAGTGAATATCGGAATACAGTGGCTTTGAATTTGAATTTCAAATCTTGCACGTTGACTTTACCGTCCCGGGAGTCACCTCAACGACACGTAGCATTTGAAAAAATACAATCTTTAAGATTTTTGTGCTAAATTTTGGTTATGGTGACTATGTAGCACATTTTTTTATCTACTACTTTTATGTAATAACATTTACCAATTAAATCGTGGGCTCTTATAGCGCCTTTTATTCTTCGTAAAATGTTCAAATAATGAGATCTGAAGAAATTTTTGTGTGGTCTGAAAAACTATTTGAAATTTTACCGAAAATTATCATTATCACCTCTACTTATCAAGGAGGTTTTGGCCTACTACACCATGGTGGCCAGACGGATTGATATAGGATTTGTTTCAAGTTTTCCTTCTCCTCGTAGTGATGTTTTCCTGTGTAGTTTGCTGCCTTAGTCGACTCTTATGGTACCCACGGGATGATTAGGGGTGATGACACTCCGTATTCTTAATACGTCACCACACAGAACGTAAAAAATAAAATGTTAACTTTGATTGAACCTCAATTAATTGTCAAAGATATTTTACAAAGAACTATAGTACCTTTAAACCTGTGATCTCCTGTCATTTAATGGCAAAAGGTAATAGCAAACTTATAAATTGATGGAAACATTCAAAATTCCAACTAATTTTATTTTTGTTTGCAAAAACCTTATTTGAAAAAATATCTGCACTACCATAATGTACTACTACTAAGATTTCTCGATGACGTCGTCTAACACACTGATGCAAAAATATGTTTATAGCCTTACATGGAATATTTCGAGAGGAAAATCCGGGATAATCTATAAATATCGCCCTCGACACTTCGCCCGTGCACCAAATTCTAAAGTGACAATATTCCTTATTGTGCCCGCGATGTGAAAAATGTATGCACACACCCCGCACCGCGCCCGTAATATACGACGCGCATAGGGAGTTATTAAAATTATAAACAAATAAAATTATTCAGTGTGCACCCCTTACCAACATATTCGTGGCTTGAATTCTTTATACGTATGTGTTTATTGTATATGGAATATTTAATCATATCATTATTCACGAATGCCGATTTCTTGTGCTGTTTGCGCAATTAACGAGATCTATGGAAACATTTTCACGACGTGCTGATACACAGTAATATACTCGTACACAATTTGTGTATAAAGTTGTAGGTATTAATTGCAACCCCCTCAAATTGGTCATATGGCCATGGGTTATAATATCACCAAATAGACAAAAGCGAAATCAATTATTCCATAAAGTTGACGATAAATGATGAAGATATTAAATTTTATTGTTACAAGTTTCGTTTAGTAAAATTGAACCCTGCAACAAAACAGCGTCTGGGCTTTGGTCTTATAGATAAAGCTAAATCACGATTCTAAATACAAAAAAAGAAAAGTGTAATGATATATTAAAAGTGTACTGTTTACATCACATTAAAAAGAAATCAAACACATTTAGTACCTTTTCTGGGGGTGAATGATGAAGGGAAGTCTCTCATAGATGTCCTCCGCTGTTAAGAGGACAAAAATCTGTCGGCCTCTTAGGGTCTAAAAATCATCCCGAAGCCGACTCGTTTACCAATGATCGGTAAGGAACAAACTCCACTGCTCCTTCTTCAAATATTATGCATTTTTGACCTTTTTTAAACGCGTTCATAACTTTATTGGTCATCAATCATTCTTAAAAGAAATCTGAAAAACTTACCCTCATAAATCTTATTTAAATTATCTATGACAGTATAGAAAAACAAAAAGGAATACAATTTCCTTTAGTCACATCTCATGTCGAAGTTTTTCATCTATCGACGTATCTATAACCCCGTTCCCTTTATTTTATATTAAAGCGATAAACATGTCGATTGGTATAGTTACGCGTGGCCGCGCTCCCTCGCATCTGTAGCTCAACATCGCTTCTATATCTCAAGAATATGCAAGTCATGAGAAAACGCTTATCACGAGCTTAGATATCGCTTCGGATAGACGGGGATGAATTATGGTGTAACATATTGCTGTGATCTGTGACTATCAGTTTTAGGTGTGGTTTACGTGTATTGAAATTATAATTCGATATTTCAAACCTGTCTTTCCAATGTCTTCTGATTACGAGACAACCTGTGAACTGTGAACCAAGAATCTGTGACAAAAATTTTTTACTAAGATATGTTAAAAAATAACTGTATGCTATTAATCAATTAAACTCTTACTTAGTGTGTGTAGTGTATACATATATTTTAACTTGGTACCAGATGTGCTAAAATAAAACGAAATTATTATTATGTAAAATGAAATATGTTATCGAAATATATGACATTGTTTATACAATTCAGAAATATTTGGTATTTAGTACGAAATTTTTTTTAAGCTATCAAGTTTGTTTTGGGTTTTCAGTTTTATTTCTTCTTTTGTTGCTTATATTAAAGTCCACATTTATAATATAGTATAGAATATACACTACAGACGACTGGCCTAGTGGTTTAAGCGGTCGCCACGCCGATCTCTACTGTGCTGAGTATTGTGCCTGCACTTTGTGTGATCCACAAATTGTTGTTCTGACTTTGGGTGTTCTTTGTGTCCGTTTCTTGTATGTTTGTAAAGTCCTCCGCGACACAGGATTTATTCCTAGTTCGGGCGTTGTTTTTTAAAAAAATAAAATAATATAATAAATAAATTCCTTTATATACATCACCTGGTCTATCAATTGATAATAATTCCAACTCTTAGATTTATGAAAATATCAATATATTTTTAACTTTTTAATCTAGTTAGAATAAAAATATGTATTCTCTCTTAAGTGTTTCATTGCATAGATTTTTCACCATAAGATCGTTAATCACCTGAAATATTTACTGAGCGATCCTCACCATCATAAATAAGGCATCAATTGACCACTCTTAACCCCTAGGGTTGTACCGTGTGGAGTGGACAAGCCCACAATGGCGTTAAAAATGAACTGTGCCGATAACTGTCGGCCTTGACGAATCGCTTCACTGCATATCTGTAAAGGAAAGTAATCGTGGAGTGAGTTATTGGTAGAATTGGATTCTTAATCAATCAGTTACCATATTAGGTCTTTTAGATAAGGATACATCGAAATTGGACAAAAAAAGATTTTCGGTATATACATATCAATGGAATTGTATAATCAACAATGTGTTAAAGGAGGTTAGTTTATATTAAGACTCTAAGACTAGGTAACCTAAATTCAGTCCATCGGATATCGCGTTTTATAATAATATCACACTGGCTACCGAGATGGCAGAGCAAACTACAGCTGACACAATTGTTACCAGCGTTTATGAAAAAGTGACGGCTACCATTAAGCTGGTTGTGTACACCTAATATCAAAGTTATATTACTGTGAATCTCGGCAACAACATCAGAACTATGCAACCCAGTAGCAAAGTTCACGAACATACATATAGTGTGCAACCACGTTATACGTACGCATATCTTGCAAGGTATGCATATACGTTAACCGTTTCTATTATTCTTAAACATTTCACAAACTAGCATGTAGGACTTCATCATCAACAGCCTTTGACAGTCCACTGTTAGACATAGGTCTCTCCTTGTAGGGCTTGTTTAAAACTAATATGTGTACTAGTATGTATGTTGTATGGTTTCGACCTGAAATGACTTGCATACTTTATAAAAACATTTCTCCAATCTATTTAGTTTGTACTTACTTTGTCGTCAAATATTTATCAACTCTTAATATATATTCATCTACATATTCGACTACATTCATGGTATAGTGATTTAAGTGGGAATCTCGCTGCTTTCTACTGTGCTGAGTGTTGTGGGTTAAAATTACACGTGGGATAACTCTTTCTGTGAAAAAAATTGTGTCCGTTTCATGTACTTAGAAAGTCTCCCGCGGCACAGCAATATTTTTGTTGTGGGTGTTGCCTTTATAAACTTAAAGAAAAACTAGTTTTCCATTACCTTATGACACTAGCTAGGTCTACGTTTTTAGGAGCTAAATCAAATATTAAAATGAAACAATGTAACGTTGTAAGTAAAAGGGTTTTACAGCTCCTTTATTAGCAATAACATAACACAGAATCGTTGGTATTTTCTTCAATAGCTATAGGCCCATAAAGCTACCGTGCACCGTGTTGAACAACCAATTGTGTGAACAAGCGGCCGCTTGGGACGCAAAACTTCTGAATTCCCCGTTGGCTTGTCGCTAGCAGAGTTTTACGGCCAAATTAATATGGCAAATTAATGCGTTCTGTTACCGTATAATTTTCGCGTATGGAGAGGGTGTTTCTTGCGACGTCCTACACAAACCTACATATTGGGACACAGGGGTATAGAGTAACATTGGGGCGGGATTCGTATCATTTTTCCATATGGAAATGTTGTAACGAGCGGAGCGCAAGACAACAGTAATATGTTAATTAAAGGAAAACACCCGAACGTTTTCTGTGTTTATTTTTGGTCGCGACGCTTGGAGAAGACGGTTTTATATTTTTTAATTGTATTACAAACACCACAAACCGAAAAAGTTTATGCCTATCTGTTGTCTTTGCTTTTGCGTAATTTGTTTAATTTGAATTTTTTGTATATCTGAAGTGCTTTATACTTTACGCGTGTCAAAATATGGTAGAAATATAGATCCTTAATTTACTTGAAACAAATATTAAGATATGGAATTTTCATTTATCACTATTTACGTACTAAATTATAGAAAATAAATACTTACTAAATTATACAAGTAAATTATTTAAGTTTCTTTCTCTTTAAGAATGTTAAACATTGCTGTAAAGTTAAATGAAACAATAAATAACCACCTATTTAATAAGACGAAAAGTTGCAATACTAGAAGTGTGTTTCTAAGAACATGTGGGTTTATGAGTGCGATTCGTCACGGCAATTGAGTGCCTACGTGGGAGGGTCTCGTGTAATGAGAACACCTAGCAATAACCAACGAGAGACATGCAATAAAAAGGCGGACTGGAACAAGATTGTGTTTAATTTTGAGTTTCTTACTAGGAAACTTTATGGAGATAGGAATTTCAGTAATGTTGAGAACCTTTTACGCACTTTAAACCTTGAGGTATATTAATATCTATCTTGCTAAAACGTCAACTGTTTAAGACTATGATATTAACTCATAAGAATTTGTTTAAAATAAACCAACTAAAATGTGGAATGAGTTAAAAATAAGACACTTCTAACTAGCCTTTTCAATTGTATAAGTAGGTCTACGTATAAATAATAATAATATTTTTTTTTTATATCAAAATATAATAATAGAAGCATATATTCTAATTACACAATTAGAAGTATTTATTTATTTATTAAACTTTCTGCCACTTGAATTGATATTAAATGTTATAAGAGTCCAAGAATTACTACATTCAGATTTTAATAATTATAATTGCAGAAAGAAACAAATTGGGACTGGGATTTAGGGAAATTGTTTATATGTATTCAAATGTATTCAACCATATTTAAAAAATACAACATACAATAAATGCAGGTATAGAATGAATGACAAAAATAGCACTCACTGAAATGAAGCCACTAGCAAAAGCTAATTTTATATTATATAAAATATTTATATTATAGTAATCAATGTTGTTTGTGAGCAAATAGCGAATGCCTATAGAACATTTTGAATACATGGACGTCGACAATATCGAGAGCAAACAATTAGAGGCAAGTTAGAGGGTGGTAGGGGGCGCCGATTAAGTTATACACATGCGGGTTAGAGGGTAACCTGAGTCAGGAAGATTAAGATTCATCGAAAGGCCCTTACATGGAAGCAAACATTGTATTACAAACCGGTGTCTTGGCAATGTTTGCCCAAGGTAGCGGATGTTAATTTAGTATTCACCCTTGCACGTTCGTGTATTAATATTTTGGGTAAAACGGTGCTCTGAAATGAAAAGATTCATTTCATAAGTGGAATGAAGGTGACATAAGGATTACGTTTTCTTGTGGGGCACTATTGAACTAATTTGCGGTTACAAACAAGGGGAGGTGTCGGACGGTCGTTAATGTTCCCGGAACGCCTTTGGGCTGTCCACGCTATTTGACCACCGCCTCGGGACCATTTCCACTATTAAAGTGCTAAGAGAGACATTAGTATACCCTCTTGGGTCCTGTCATCTATATAATTTAACGTCTTAATTGTGCTATGTTTTTCTGAGGAGCATGCTGATTGCTTAAGATTTGTGCTTTAACGACATGATTAGTTATATTTGTTAATCTGGATAAGAGAATTGATTAATTGAAAAACTAAAATCAAAATAAAATGTTAAATAATGAGACTTAAACAAATATAGCAGTAGCAACGCTGTACGAGTATCACTGGAGCGCACTGTGTGTGCTGTTTTATAAATTAAAATACCATCGATAAACAATATTCATTATTCCTTGAAGAAAAGTAAACCTGTTTTCTATATCTCACTTTCAATATTATAAATAACTGTTTCAATATATGAAGTTAGTACTTGACAAAGCCGAAATACAATACTCCCACATGTGTGTAACGAAATCCTCAAAAACGTAATAACTCAAGGGCAGGCGGTGACCGATAAGCAAGTTAATCCTAAAGATAAATAGCTCGGTCATTGTGTCCAGTGAGGGATGCGTTTCTTTTGTCTGCGCTGCCCACAGCCCGCCCTATCGGCCGAGACAATGTGAGGAAACGTCAGCGATCGACAGGACGAATATTTGGAGTGTAGACCTAGTAAGCTGTACAGAAGGTAATTGTGTGCTTGTTGTAACAAGTAACAGTAAAGATTTAGGGTGCATGATTCGCCTGGTGCTATCTAAATAGATATGCTTATATTCTTATTCCATAAGTATTGTTTCGTTTACGCACATTATACACACGGAAAGTCTTCATCAGACATGAGATGAAATATATCATATCTGTTAGTAATATAAAAGGAATAATTTTCTTTTTAATATTTATCTTATTTTATTATTTAATCATATTAATTAAAACAAAAACTTCAACCACATGGTTTAAGTTTTTGTGTTTTGCTATTAAAACATGATATTATTGTTTTTAAATACTTTTCTTTTAATTAGTTTAATTCATTTACAGGCTGCGTCACGAATTAGTTCACATTTGAAAAATCGTATAAAAAAATCAGTCGTATAAAAAAGGTTTGGTCAAAGAACATTCAATAATGAGTTAAGCTCACATTGTCCATATAAGTTTCCTTCCTGTGTGTAATTTGAATTATCTATTCCATGAGTACATACATAAAGCATGTAAACATGTAATAATCAAAATACATGTTAAATATAAATATTCTATTCTATTCAACTGTACTCTATGGGCAGAACCTTCGTACAAACGTCCAAATTCTGAATGTTCCAGCACATTAAGTGCAGACCGCAAGGCGCGGAGGTTGGTTTGTCAATTGGGGGTGGCTTTATTTTAAATTGCCAACTATTGTGTTTAAGTAAGCAAAATTTCACCTATTGTTTTCCGTGTTAGTTAGTAATATAATTAATGTTACACTACCACATAAATAAAATATTTTAAGTCGCTTTTTGACATCAGTTAGTTAAATTAATGGATCAACCTGTTTGTTTACCTAGTTGTTAATGACTCTGAATATTAAGCATGAAATCATAGGTTCGATTCCCACCAAGAACAAACAATTGTATGATAAGTACAATTATTTGTTGTGTATCTGGGTGTAAATTATCTGTAATATGTATTTATTATTTATATTGCGTACCATACTCATTGCGGATGCTGACAATGGAATATGGTATTGGTATCTCTATTAAATCAATGGTTAACCCTTGATTTAGTTGACTAAATTTGAACTGAAGTCTTTAAAAACCATGCATTAATCATATCATCGCTCTTACATTACAAGACGCACAAAAACGTAATTTATTATATTTCTCTTAATATATGTAATAAACTCATAAAATATCCCTTCAACTAACACAAGTGCAATTACGCATGATAATATCAACAAAGTAACAAAGTTGTTCGTAACACCATGAAATCCCTTGTTTTATATCTTGGGTAGTTTCCAGTCATATCAGTAAATCTACCAGGCAAACAGCAATTCAAAGAAATATCCGAGATTTGCGAACACCGCACTGGCTATCGGATAAATTGACCGGTAATAATAAAATGTAAGGGGTAAGATGTAGATGGCTATTTAGATAATTGTTAGCTACGTCCGCACTAGCTCGTAGGCAGTGTATCGGAAAACTGAGAAGATAGTGGGTGATTTTATTGCCACCCCGAGGTGGTCATTTATGTGAAAACTATCAACGGACAGAAACGGAATTGATGACAACGCATTTCGCTGTTCACAATTCGAAGTGATGTAATGACATGGCTGACATTTGATTCATAGTGATGGACATTAGTTAATAGCCTGAAAAACAACCCACTGTATAAGTTATATAACGTTGAAAAGAGAATCTTCATCACTTATAAAAACTAGTTTTGTAGCAAAATCTCACTCAACTAAATCTTGTTTTTTACTAGCCCATAAAGGAAGCTCCAGGTTTGATCGAAAAGTCTTGTCAAAAAAATTAGCCCTTCTCAACAGATCACATTTGAAGTTTTAAATTTCATTTACTATAATCTATTCTACGTTTTCTAGAACGTGTAATCAATATCATATAAGCCGGGTTTTGAATATTCTGATAATTGTTGAATTATTTACTTCAAGTCAACCTTTGAAAATAGGAAGATTTATCTTATACACAACTAATATATAAAATATAATAATTATGATTGACGATGACTCTCATGCCTTTTACGTCCTCTAGCAAGGCGTGAAAAAGCATCTCAATGGGTCACAACAGTGTGGATCACCATACTGCAGTGGTGACCACAACTCTTGGCTTTTATTAGTGCTTTCCATCAAGCAGAGTACTAGACTCAGCCAAAGTGGCGCCACTTAAAAAATAAAATAATACACAATACGTTATTCAAAACGATACATAGAATACACATAAATACAAACACTTATAATACAGACTAGACGAAATTATTATAATATACAGCATTTAATAAATGTACCTAATATAGATATACCTACGCAAATTTCCTTGACGGAAAATTTCAACAGTTAACAACACGCATTATAATGAAATTTTTATTTGTAGACTATTTTATATTTCTAAATCTCTTTCATAAACGCATACACAAAGCCAAAGGTCAAAAGAAATTTAATAAAATGCACTGTCGATTTGTTTACACATGTATTCTCCCCTAAAGCGAAGTTCAAGCCGTTCAATATAAAGCGTTTATGCACGACGGGGTGGAGCCGCGCTAAGCCGAATATTATGAGTCGATGGCCGAACCAGGTGCTGCTAAAGATTCAAGTTGCAAATCCGTGGCTGTTACACTCACAGTCGTGTCAGTCACGTCTTAGAAACGAGAGATACTTGCGTAACTACAAACGATATTCTGTTTTGGAAGACGAATAAAAGGCAACTTTGTGGTATTGGTTTTATCTTCGTATTTAAATTAGCTATTCGTTAGAGGTATGAGTAGTCAACGTTACCTAAAAGTTCATTCAATGTACTAATCAATGGTCTAATGATCATAAAATAAATACTCAACTAGTTATTATGAGACTTCGTACACATTCGACAAGCTCATAGGATAGAAAAATCTTTAATGCATTCTCAGAAACCTACTTTTTTAATTTCATAAACAGTATATAATAATAACATATATAATAACACAATTGTTTACAGTAAAACTACTAGATAGTGGTTTGTATAACTGTTGATATGAAATGATTCGTCTAAGAGATAATGCAATTCTCTTTGTGCTTATCTTCAGTGTAAACTCACCAAATGGTCTCCGCTACATAGATAAGCAAAACAATGAAGCTTTATCTTTTATCATAGAATGTATTTGTTGATCTGATTACGGGACGGTTCCTCGGCCGGGGAGTCAGTTGACCGTCATAATTCGGGACCAGGATGGGCCCAGTGGCGCATGAAATATTTGCCGGTGGGACAAACAGCCGGTGGAAAGCGCAAACGGGGAAAATCGCACGCCATTACACTTCTCACCTGACGGGCCAACCAGCAAATGTCTGAAAAAGGACCTAACAAAACATCGAGTTTATTTATGTGAATTCACCGAGAGAAATTTGTTTGAAGGTATTTAAAGAAATCGAAATTGTGTTTTTTATTCAAATGAACGTTACTTGGAATAATAGTTTTAAGAGACGTTTTGCCTTCTCATGTGTTTGATTAATTTATTTATTTCATTGTCTTGAACTTGCATCTTGATGGAAAAGCACTATTTATTTTGCCAAATAAATAAGACATATTATCAAAAGATACCCCAAAACACACAAAATCCAGAATATTGTATTCAAATGCTTAAATTCAGTCAGTTCAGTGGCTTCAATAGGGTAAAGTTCCTTAAAAAGGACAAAACGTAAGTCCAAATTAGGTGGCTTGCAAAAGAGTGTTGTAAAATACTATCTACTATTTACCACAAAAACAATAATTAAGAGCGATCGAACATCCCATTTTTATGTAAGTGTCAAGCTTTAAAGTTATTAAAGTGAGACCCTTCAACTAATATTTAATAATTATATATAGTGAAAAGACAAGTTACATGTATTAAAATAGTAAATCTAACTTATAAGTGTGGACTCTCATTCACAGTTTGTAGAACAAACATTTTAGCAATAAATTCAATTTATTAATTTAACACAATACAAAGACAAAGCGCACTCACGAGTTATAATAACAAAGTTAACAAAGAAATAAACCATTGTACGGGGCCCTTACTCCGCGGTGATGATGCATGGGGCCGTTGTAATAATATTATCGTTACCAAGTACTCACACTCGAAGGAAAATCAACATAAAGTGAATAAAAGAAAATTATGAATCGCACGAAAATAAATTACCCCGTGTTGGCGGCAAAATAACATCACATTTGAATGCCTTTTATGCTTTATGGGACCGTAACTATATGAAATAAGTCCCGGTGCCGTTTTATGGGCCACGGGAGCACGTACGCGGCATAATTTTTGAAATATTTGTTAAGAATACCTTTTTTTGAAGTTAGAGAAACTTTTTTGTCATTACTTCACTTTTAACGACATTAATCAACATTTATGTATTACTTTTTATCTTTTTAACCCCTTATGTTCAAGGTAGCAATTGCATTTTTTGCAATTATTATGTAAGATAACTAATGTAATAGTATCTAATCACCCTCAAATAAGTTTTTGAATTATCCATGACGTTAATTGCATATAAGCAAGTGTGTACACACAGCCAATAATGCGACACACTTGTATAACGTTTATATTGAATAAAGTTTTGATAGTATTTAAGGTTTTTGTTCTATCGTTTTTCTTTTGTATTTCTGAGTAATTGACCTAGCCTGACGTGTTTGCATTTAATAAAAATCGCCAAAAAATGGCGTGGCACGTGTAAAATACCAACAATACCAATTTACTTGAGAAAACTTACATACATACATATTTCCAAAACAAAATCTATGCATACAATAGCATTGTAAGAGGTTAAATGTCTCACAATTAAAGATATTGAATTGACAAACTAATGAAAGATGGGGGGAGGAGGAAACAGTTTTTAGATTTTTTGTCTATTTGACTGTGTATTTATGGGCACCAATCTCAGAAGTGGCTTAACCGATTTAGATATAGTTTTCTTTTCTTCTGATAAATTTCTCTTTACATTTAATGTTTGTTGTGCAAAAAAATGAGTCTTTAAAAATATAACTGTTTAAAGCACCTCCGCAATAGCTGACGCATACGCGAGACGAACCACAGGCAAAAGTTAATGTACAAGATGTAGGTACATATATATAAACCGCCCGTCACTTTTAAGGTATGGAATATATTTCCAATAATTACATTATCAAAAAAAAAAGCGTAAGCGCCACCTCACTGTCGGCAAATTTTTCTCCGGCCTACCTCGGAAGCCCATAATTCCTAATGACATGCAATAACCGTACCCCCAATTTTCGATATAAACCCGCCATAACAATATCGACATCAGCGAAATTTTCCTCTGGTATTTTTTATTTGAGAATAAGTAACACTTTTCGCTGTAATCAAAATTTTGCGAGAACGAACCCCATTGCGGTCGGGGAGTGTTTATCGGCTACTCAATTTGATTTTTACCACCGCACTGATTCCACTCCTTTTGAGGAATGTTAAAACTCACGTAAGGAATGCCAATGAGTTTCACCATATCTGATTTATTGTGGATATGATTTGAAATATATTGGTCGCTACTCTCAATGTTAATAGAAATAAATCTGTTTAAGTAGAATATGCGAATATCAAAAATGTTGTTCCACTATTGAAGTGACATCAAAGCTAACATAAAATAAAGAAAATACTTAGTAACAATAGAAATATAATGTAAGTATAGTGATTATTATTTTATTATTTGCCAGTCTCAATGCAGACCAACCAACTACGCTAGACGTATTACAGTGAACAAGTGTGTGCGTAAACGTAGGTGCACTCTCTGTTCCTTCACTCACACAATACGAGGGGACGGTTAACCGGCACGACCGAAGAGAGATCAAGGTCCGACAGCTATACATGCACTTCGAGATACGGAGGTAAAGAGCCCAATTTCAAACTCGGGGCTGTTATAAAGTATATCTAGAGTACTGTAAGTACTCTAAGCAGAGTACGCTAGGTAACCTGATAAAGGTACCTGATAACCTGATAGGTAACCTTAAAAACACTTCCCGTACTTGAGACGTCTTGATCGGAAGTCGCGTTTTATTGTATACCCATATACTCGTATAGTAGGTAATTAGTATATCTTCATGCATGTGCCTCTACTCGTATTACTCGAGTGCCAAAAACCAGCGCCAGTTTGTGATTATACGAAACGAACTAAACAGTATTTAAATTACTTCCCAAACATCACAAAAAGGTCTCGGTAAAGAAAGTAAGAAAGTAAAGAAACAAATTTGACTGAAATAGATAAAAAAGATGTATCCTCCAAAGGGTCTCGTTTAAAACTATTACACATGATGTTCTAAGTGTCGAAGTTGACTTTAAAAAAATTAAAGAGACATGGACAATTTCAGCAGGCTTTAAAAGTTTAAAATACTACACTTAATATACGTGGTTACATTGAAAGCATTTCCACTTTATGACCATCGGTCAATGAAAATAAAATCACCGCAACCAAACCGCGATCCCTCGGGGATATCACAAAAAGTATAGCCCGTCTCTGACAAATTTGATGCTCATCTAAATAACAGTGTGGTGTTGGGTGGCCATTGGTGTGGAAACGTCGTATATTTAAATTCAGTGCTGTCCAGTCAACGTGATGTTTCAATTGTCACCGCCTATACCATCCTAATCCAGTTATTGAAGAAGGGTTCTCTGAATCTATTTTTTTTTTGTTATTTTATTTTAGATATATTTTGGCAGATATTCTAAGGGTATAAGTGTGGGAAAGAATTGAAAGATAAGAGTTTTAACGTCTTTATAGATGGAAAGCTGTTGAAATATTTAAAGGAGTAGTAGGCTTCAGTGTGGCAAAGGATTAAGAATACAGAGTGTCACCAGCTCTTTTCATCCCGTGGATGTCGTAAGAAGTAAATAAGGTAGCAAACTGCGCAGGTTACCATTACTGCAAAGAGAAGAAAAACTTGATTCAAGCTTCTACCAACCCGTCTGGTCAGCGTGGTATAGTAGTCTTAAGCCTTCTTCCTAAGGAGCAGCCTAAGTCCAGCAGTTGACTATTGAAGGCTGTTGATGTATTAACTTACCATCTCACACGCGGCCGTCTGTTCTCAAACTAAGCGGAGATAACCAGACTACAGATTCACACGCAGTAGATAGCATTCAGGGTCACAAAACTCTAAATCTACAGGCGCATTTAATATAAATAATAGGCGTTAACAGACATACTATTAGTTTGACTAAAATCAGATTTTTCTGGACATCAAGTGATTTAATGAGCGCCCAACAGAGGAAAAAATAATACACTCAACATTACATACATACAACAAAAGTAGATTTGGCAATATCGTTTAAAATATACGGAAACTTTGTTCCATATAACTTAAACAACTGCCCCTATAACCACGTGTGAGTCGTTTACGCCTAAGTGCACATGTCACTTCGCCGATAAGGAAGGCAGCATCAGGGTTCTGGTCACGTGCTCGAGTGCCGCCTCCCACGTTTATGACTAATGATGGGCTCACATGCACCACCTCATACTCGCACTCCCTCTTTATATTCAAATGGGAAGGCTTCCTGACCCTGATTAATACTGTTTTCTTTGCAAACATTTGTTAACGTCTTTAAATTTAGACGTGTGTCGCGACTTGTCTTTAAATCATCATTTATTTCGTATTTAGAAATGTTTTTAAGATAACACTGTTGAAATATACTTTGTTTAATGTTCTATCGTGGATTTTGAACGAAACAAAGAAATTCTTATTGAATATAATGCAATGGTTGAAAATGTCATTTATTAAAATTACATATATCTTCGTATGAGGTTTTATTTCTTGTTTACCTCAACTGTAGTGATTTTAAAGTGAATTACTGAATAATAAACCTTATTTTTATGTTCTCATTTGTCCATCTTTAGATCCTGATATGATGATAATGAAACCACCTCGGGAGTAAACCTTTTCGAATACAAAAATAATTTTCAAAATCGATCCACAATTGACGGAGTAATCGAAGAGCGTATATAAAAAAATACAAACAGTGGAACATGGAAACTTTTTTTTTTAAATCGGTTAAAAATCACATTTATTATGTACGGTATTACGTCTTATTTTCGTTGATTTAAATAACTTTATACACTTTTGTACATTGACGGACTTATTCCCGGGTAATTCTTCTAGTCAACCATTGGGTAGAGTAGTAATCTTGTGTCTCTGTCCAGCAGTGGCCTGCGATTGATTGACAATAAGTCACATATAGTTAACATTATTAATCGAACGAAATATACTTACACTATACAGGATTACATACATTAAATTATTTACAAATATATATACATTATATACATGTTCACATTGAAATTATATATATATATATATATATATATATATATATATATATATGTACATATATTTATATATACATATATTTACATTATAGTAGAGTATAAGAATAGTAGAGTATAAGAAAATTGATTGATTTACTACACTTTTGGTAATTCTGTAATACCATTGAAAAGGAGGTCGTGTACCTTCTTTTTAAATATGAAACGGTTGGTGGACATCCTCATCCTACAAGCGGACTTAACATAAAAGAACAGCGTAAACGAAGAACGAAGAATTCACAAAGTCGCATTTGTTTGAGGGACATAAGAGAAGCAGATTGTTTTCGTGACAAGAAAAGGTAGCATTTACCCATATCTTACTTGATGTACTGTATAAATATTCGCCGTTTAACGTAGAACAAATGGAGAAGTTGTTTTCAAATAGAACTTTAACGTTCAAAACAAAGTACATATTAAGTAATTGAAAATATAGAATGCAGGCATGTATGAATAATGTAACGAGTTTGATTGAAATAAGTAAATTACTCTGCTTTAAACAAATATTTGACGCCTTCTCATTTGTAAGACGTCTGGGTTCTGGGTGGCTCGCCTTAGACAAATTAATAACAAGATAAAGAAACTCGACGGGTCTTAATTCATTAATTAACCTAATTGTATTTGCTGTTGCGCCCATTATTATTGTTTGTGATACTTTGTTACAGTGTAAGTGATTTCGAGTAGCATAAGATCTCTTACTAAAAATATAAAGACATGTATGGATGCAGAGATTAGGCAATATCTTGGCTTCTACCAAGTTTATGTATAAAAAATAAAACATTGGTAAGAAAATATATCAAGAAGTGCTTTTTAAACTAAATTTTATAGCATAAGAAATTAGTTCGCGGCTCAAAAAACAAAAAACCTAAATGACTTATAGATATTTAGCCATACTAATATTTAATTTTCAACTTTCCTGTTACTATGTAAATATATTTAAAATTAACAGTTGATATAATTACACATTTACTAACAGTTTCTTTTTTAATCTGGCCAAATAAAACATTGTATTTTATAGGTATAAATTTTAATGAAATTAATTTCCCTAATGTATTTATTTAAAACGAGAATAAATCTTGTACATAGAAAAATCTACAAAAGTAAGCTAGAACCACCAATTATCCCCATTCTAATACTGCTTAAAGTTACATCTTTGTATACTGCTTAAAGTTACACTATGTCGTATCATGTGACCGCCGAGATTTGCCTGATTGCTGTAGAAAGGGGTCGAATCAAAAAGTTTTGGTAAGAAAAATTTACTCAATTTAAAGAAAAGGAATAACCGCCGAATACCAGGCGGCGCCGGGGAGTTTTGAAAGATTTTTCACTTTCAACGTTAATTGCTACCGAAAGTAAAATAAATCTTTGCTTTTCTTGAGGCTTGTTTTGAGCCAAAGCCTTAAGCTAATCAATTAATTTAACTGTTTATGTTTCACGTTAAAAATATTAGACGCTTCGAACTTTTCTTAGTTCCGCTAAAGTTTTTATATTACTCTCGTCATTTTTTTCGACAAAAGTGATATTGTTATTTTGAACGTAACTATAAGCAAGGGAGCGACGAATAAGATAGCTTTTCTGATTATAAAGTAGTAGAGAAGTTTGTATATAAAATAGATACAAAATACCGTTCCCCGTGTGCCGACCCATTCGACGCGCAATCGTAACATTTTATCATAGGTGTAATAGAAATATCAACCGATAGTAAAAAGTTGGGTTTCAGTCTGAACTGTTATTTGTAAAGTTTTTCTTTATGTTTATTGTTTGTTATGATACATGTCGCTCATAAAAGGATTCAATTATAATTTGTTAGTAACGAATGACAATAACAAAATATTATATTGACTAATAAAATTTATCAAGGTAATCTAGAGTAATTCATGTCGATTTTGAATAAAAAGTTAGGTTCTATCTTCCAAGTTTAATGTAAAACAGAGTTTCTTTTAAGAAAATATTAGCTTGGGACAAGGTACGGTGCCCGTTGTCCCCTAAATAGCGCAGTTGGAAAAGATCAACATGTTGCCAACACTTCACGGACACTCAATTTAAAAAGTTTCTCGCTCTTTGTTTTGTCCTGAACAAACTCAATTAAGTGCCCGTTGCCTTTAAAATATTTAATACGTTCACTTTATTTTCGTACCTGTTCTCTTAAGACAAACTTTGCAGGTTTTCTAATAATAGTTTCACAATCTGTATTCTGTTCGCTTTAATTAAGGGGTTTCTAACTTTTCTTTCGGTTTTAAGATATAATTATTAGCTTTATTATTGAAAAAAATATAAAGATGTTTACCACCCAGCATCAACATGAATTACAAACTCTAAAATACATATTTATTTCAGTTATTAGTAACGGCATTAAAATTTTAGAGGGCAAAGTCATTATTTACTCACATGAACTAATTTATTTGCTAAGATTATCTACTAAGGGGCATTTTAATCAACGTCGACAAGTACCAGGCAATCAGAACAGAGTGGAAGTGGGTGTTCCAGAATTAGAATTGAATGTAAATGTGCGGGCTTTATCGGGGATTATAGTATTCGTGTCTGCAAGTGGGAGATAGTTGAGGCTACCGCTGGCCCGTCCGCAGCTTCGTATTAATACACGTTAGAAGCCACCAGTATAAGTCGATCTACCCTGCTTCTTTCTACTCCTTTAATATTAACAGCTTAAGGAGTTTAATACAGGCATATTCAGAAGTCAATTTAAATTGGATGTTATGTGACAGCCTCGAGGCACCCGTATCCTGGAAAGTCCTATTTAACAAATTTTACTGCGTACTAATCCGCCCTTTTCGTTACACGGCCAGCCCAACCCTTACATGTCTTGTTCTAAATGTTACCAGTTATGAGGCTATTATCCCTATATAAATCTAGGTTATGCGGGGTAGCTTAAGATGATTTTGAAAATATAATTAATTTGGCATTACACGCAATGAATGTGTCTAAGCGATAATTAGTTTGAATCATCTACAGACGTAGAATACGCATTTCATAGATCTTAATTTCTTTCGTTTTACCAATGATTAGCATTCTGACTGATAAAAAAAAAAATTTGGTAAAAACGCAAAATTTTCATTATTTGAGCGTTTATTTCAATTTTTCTATCATCACATAGTTCTGATGAAACAAATTCATTTGTTCAATTTTTAGTTATCAGTGTAATTTGAAATAGTTTTAGATTTAATTAATCTTAAATGCTTACCGGTGTCACACTCGAGATTGGTATCATTAATTAAATAGCGTATTAGGAAATGGTATAACTCAAAGTATCATTAAACTTCGATTGTTACCAAAGTGACTGTGAGTACTATGTATTATAAGGCGGCAAGCGATTTTACACTTTCTACTATCTTATCCGATCCGTCCCATATGTCTGGCAAGAATGCTCTCTCACAGTTTAGTAAATATTCAATCATTTTAGTTTTAACATGATTAGTTGAAAATTACAATTTAGTTAATTTTATTGTATGTTTTGTTACGTATTTTTTTGTCATTGTTTGTATTCTCTTCGTTAATTTAATTTGTTTTTGTTCTAATACAATGCTCAAATGTATGTTCTTACTTTCTTCCTTTTTTATGCCACCTCTCCGTAAAAATCATGCGCAATCCGTTTCGTTACTGAATCAACTTTATAAACTTGTTGACAAAAATATATTAATAATCGCCCGTAGTTTTACTAAGTCCGCTCCCTATAAGCTGTCAATCCGTCTAAACCGCGCATTAGGCCAAATGGTTCGAGTAACGGGATAGAAACAGAATCCCGACTATCCTCGACCGGGGGAGGAAATAGTAACAGCAGTTAGTGTAGTCACACGCGATCCGTATTACAGACAATAAAGCAATGTGAAACTACCGGACCCGGGAAATGAGCCTTGTTATTTGATGGTTTTCATAACTAATAGCCCCTGCTTTTTTAAAAAAGTAATACTGTTTTATAATATAGTTAATAGACCATCAATCTACCTGCTTTGTTTCAACAACGAAAAAAATATTAACAATGCATAAAGTCCTCATATTCTTTTACTATATTTATAAATATTATATTATTTTTTATTTAAAATATATAAATAAAATAAATAAATATATTTTTTACGGTAAAAGGATCCTTCAAATTAAATACAATAATATAGATTCTTGATCCTAAGGTATGACTCTCTTTCTATTGATGATAACCACTTCAAAATCCGTTGCGTAGTTTGAAAGATTTAAGTCTATAAATACGGGAAGCGACTTTATTTTGTACTATGAAAAGATAAAGAAACAAATTTAGTCATATTTTACAGGTTATTAAGTAAATATACAAAAATATTATTCAGACACCTAACACACAACGCCATCTAACTTCAAACTAAGCAGAGCTTGTACTATGACATATATACATACATAGAAAACACCCAAACTCCGAACAAATATTTGCAGATCATACAAACGTTTGATCTAACACGGTAATCGAACACAAGACCTCAAGCACAGCAGTCACATTCGTTACCACAACGCCAGTGCGGCAGTTAAATTAAGACGGGTATTCTTCAGGTCCTGTCTCGTAACGTCTCGTAACAATTTCTATTTCGGTACTAAATAACGCTGATTATTTTTAATCATATGTACTTATAAGTATCCATGATCAAAATTCAAATGTTGGTAACCTCGTGTAATAACCTGTATCTTTAAAAAATAATTTTGATTGTCGTGTTAATTAGAAAATTAAACCAAAGTTCACAAACAATAAATAGACGCGTCACTAGAAAAATGTATTCAGTTGGGATGCACATTATCGCTGTATGACTTCGCAGACATTCAAATACAGGTAAACATCTGTAACAACTCGTATTTTATAAATATTTTGATGGTGTTAAAATAGAAAAATAAACCAAAGTTCACAAACAATAAACAGACACGTCACCAGAAAAATATATTCAGTTGGGATACATATTATCGCTGTTTGACTTCACATTAAATCTTAGAGTCAGCTCATAAATAACGAAAACTTTTATCCCACTCGAAATAAGCACTCAAAAATGCAAAAGGCAGAACGGTATAGAGCACGTTCACTAAATTTATTTTGTTTCGCACAATTCAAATAACCATAATTCACCGACGGCGGAACCGACTGCCTAAGCCTATCTAACGATGTAATGAAACGCCATTAAGTTTGGAGAAGTAAAGCTAAGTTTAAGGAAATACGTATTTACTTTCTTACCTGCAGATAAAGATGTTACCTTTCGATTTATTGATTCGACGTTCAGCGATAAACTGAGAACTTTTACGTTTTCAACTAAGTTGTAATTGTAATGTGAGTGTTGGTGCTTGAGTGCAAACTGTGTAATCAAGCACATTCGTTAATACACTAAACTTAACTCAGTCTAAAAAATAACTTGAGACTTGCAATTAATCTATTAGTTTAAATACACACACAACACATACATTGTACACCCTCACGTCTTTATCCCCGAAGAGGTAGATAGAAGTTTATAAAACGTCCTTAATTCACAGACCATAATTCTGTTCCACATAACAAACTAACAGTAACACGGCCACATATATTTACAGAGCAAAAGGACAATAGTCATCCTAGGTAGGAACCGAAACCATGACCTCTCTCTTGGCCTACTCTACGTATAGACCAACCTATAAGTAAAAAAAAAACAATTGGACAAATTAATGAAAGCAGAACAAATCTGTAAGATATTATTAACATGACGCTATTTTCTATTTAAATCAGTAATGAAATGCAGGTCTGCAAATCGATCATTCAACCGTAGACACCTGAAGTGCATATCAGAAGTACACTTACAAGAAGTTGGCCCACCCCTGCCGTCTTAGCCGTAGCGTACATAATTAGGTAGTTTGCATTCAGGCCGCGTGGTCCGTATGAATTCTACCTATTGTCTGACATTGGACCTTTGGAGCTATATCATTTTGCACCTATCGCCTCCTTCCTCCTTCCCAAGGAAGGGTAGCAAACAGGAAAAGAAAAAACGCGTTATGAAATTTAAAAAGGTGCACCCCTTTTTTAGCATAATTGTTTCAACTGAAAGAAAAACTGCTTGAAAAAAATAATAACACAATATAATGTACCTAATTCTTATCAAATAACCGGAGGTTATTTTGTGGCAAATAAAAAAAAACACGACGAACATTCCAATTTAACCGCTAACTAGCTATTTCATACACCCTTGTTTGTTCAGTCTGCATCCATTTGTTCTGAGACAATCCCTCAACCTTTGTATAAAAATATTAATCTCGCAATGCCTCCTAATAGATATTTATGCATGGATAAAACCAATTTCCATGAAGGTTTGTTGCCTGGAAACCAATATCTACATAAGTATTTTATTTCACAAGTGCATCGTTAAGTTAATGAGATACTGTTTACTACCAATACAATTATCCGCTTCGATTATTATATTGATCGTGATAATATATTGAGGTTGGCTAAGCTAAAACCAAGAGCATACTCGTATTTAATAACTTAATAGATTCTCAGTTCGCTGTGAATAATAGCCGCAAAATCGAACGTATAAAAATAGCATCGATCAAAACCAGTCAAAATAAAAAGTCAAACGTGATTATTACGAGGGCATAGGTTTTAAATTATATGAAGCTGGCACATTAGACATTCTGTCGGAGGTAAATGTGTGCCGTCTAGACTCGGCTAGCGTGAAGCTCCGTCGAGCGCAACTGAGCCACGACTGCTCCGACGAACGAACGAATATTTGATTATGTAAAGAACATGATTGTAAAACTGTTTCTGTTTCTCTAAATGAATTATTTGGTGAAGAGTTTTAATAGTAATAAACGGATTAGCACTTCGTATGTGTAAGTACATTTATGTTTAAGTTTAATTAACCAATTTATAGTTTCTGAAATAAAAATCATAAGCAATCGCTTTGTCAAAACATCTCTTAACCTTTTTTGCGAACTGCCCCGATATCGAATACCAGTGATGGAACGATGTTCAATTATTTCTCTGCAGAATGAAGAAACAAAACCGAAACAGTGTAAATTAAAAATGGCGAAAAAAGGAGCATTCACAACAAAAGGCCGGTCCTTGTGACATGGACAGGTTATGACAAATATGTGAGCCAATGGCGTTAATGAAAATGAACCTTTTTGAGAAAAAAATGCGATGAATTCGAAGAGCAAGTCCTAATGTTTGTAAAAGGGGATGAAAACGTTTTCATCCCACTGAAATCAAAGTTATTTAAAAAATTACTTTACTAACTACTAACTTTACTAACGTAATAGAATTATTATTACTGTATTAACTAAATAACAAATTATTAAATTATTAAAATAATGATTGACATACCACATTCATGATTAAAACAAAAGCTCTTTGTGTAAAATTCTAAATCGTTCTTTGAAACTCGCAAAGTTTATCTTAATAAGAGTGGTATCTCCTATTCTAAAACAGTAAAAACATATTTTTGAATTTCTTTGACTTTTATTGTTGTACAAATATACATGTGATGTTGTGTAAATATTCAACTCGACCAAATCTTGTATAGATTATTACATTTAAGTTTTTTTATTTTCTGTTTACAATTAGAGATTTTTCTATGTAAGGTACCTTTTATATCAAAAAGTCTACGATACTTAATTTATCAATTGATGTTTAGGAAGGTGACCACCTAAGTGATTTGCTTCTTTTAATTTGTAAAATAATACTAAACTGCAGTTTAAAAGTACAGAGATATAAATTGGTAAAAGCATAGCTAATTTTATATAATAACTGTACTATTACTAGGTTTTCGCAAAGGCTTAGAACCATTCATGCATTCAAGTATATTCCACCTCAAAATCGAAGCGTACCAGAAAAAAAGGACTAACGTAGAAAAAAAATCAGTAAATATGTAGACAATACAGTCACTAATCAATCGTTTATTCACAGGTTTTCACAAACTTTCAAGTACCAAATTCAAAATCCATACATTAAAACATGTGCAAGGGTCAAGAACTCACCATCCAACCGTATTTCACTGCACCCTTCGCAATGTACATACGTCTAATTTTTCACAAATCGCAAATGACCGAATATTTTGTACATGAACATTGAAACTTAGCAGACAAATGGTTTAATTAACCTGATAGCACTGTGACTGATCGCTTTGGCTTCGTAAATTTCTACGCAATTAGAAACACTTGCAAATCTCATACCAATTAGGCAGCCGCCCAAATCGCGCCCTCGTAATTGTTTTTGAATGTGTAAATGTAGCTTGTGTGTGTAACAATTTATTTTAATTTTAAATTTTGAAATAATATCATTACGTACAGTGATTATTTATTACGACTTAACAAGAAAGAAGTTATCCAAAAGTACTAAGAAGAAAAATTAAAAAAATCAATATTCTTAGCTCAATATTCTCTTATAAAAAATAACAAAAAGATAAATAACCTTTCACGTGTTTATGTTATACAACACATTAGTATTCAGTTACAGTATCCAGAATAGAAGTCGTAATACTCTTCATAATTTAACAGGTTTTTGTGTTAACACAATTATATGTAACTTGCCAGAGAATCGGTTAATTAGGCACTTTAAAACTTTATATTTCTCAAACAATGTTGCACAAAACGAAAGAAATCGCTATAGACAATCTTTTAAATTATTCGCATTTCTGGGACAGACATGGACGCACGTCGAGCAGAGCTGAGGTCTGCAGTCTTGACAGCTAATTAGGACCTTCATTGTTAAACGAATCTTGCAGCGAAATCATTGTTTAATAGGAAATAAACCTCAAAATGTTCGAGTATAGAGTTGAGTGTCGCTCAAGCGACCGGCTAAGATTCATTAATGCCCGTCTTAAATATTTCCAGTTCTGGAAAAATACAATAATTTGCTATGAATAGCAGCCATTGTATTGAGCCAGTGTCCAGGAAGGATGTTTTGTCGGGGTGTTCTTTTTATTGCCAAATTTGCGTTTTATGGGCTGTCGCAAAGGGAGCGTTGAGGGAATGTGACAATTCTACACCCTTGTCGTGTCTGTTTTTTTGCCTTCGGCTTACGATTAACTTGATGAAAATCGACACTAATTTTTATTCAACAAACAAATTTCTTGTTTTCATTTTACACACGTACTCTGAGAAAATTCTTTATTACCTCTCATTTTGGTAGATACAATAGAGTTTGAAAAAATCGATTAAGCCACTCATTTACTAATTAAAATCTAAACAACCTAAAAAAGAAGGGACAAATTAAGTCTAAATATATGTCAGCTTCCTTAAAACATTTATTCGCTGACAATTATATCTGGATCGCGTCCCCCTTGTCTCACTAGCCGATGTCCAGATGCAAACGACTTTGAAATATGAAGCATATTTATAACCTCCTCTGTGTTACACACGCGTAATTTCCGTTTTAAACTTTGTCTTGTGTTTTATATAACTATGATGTACATAATCTGTTATTGTCGGAACGATTATATGTGTAGCAACAATTTAAGAAATAAAACCTGCCAGTAATACATGTAGAGTCTAAAAAGATTCTAATAATTATACAGAATATAGTAAAAATGTATTATAACTAAAAATTAAACAAATATTCTTTAAACCCATTCCGAAAGATAACCGGACTATGGTCACCGTTATTATCAAATACTCGTACCGTTCTCACTTTCGATCATACGAAATGTGACCAGGAGCACAGTAACCGCGAGAGTCAATAAAATCGCTACAAGTATGCATCGAACGAGGGCACCCGAGGGTGTCGCTTGTCGCCGTTCGCGGTCGGACGTGACGCAGCGTCTGACGACGGTCACTTTATTGCTGACCTCTGTCTACTCCTGCGCTCCTAATCACTGCGTTGATACTTTATATTGATTTTATTCAGCTTTTTGTTAACAAAGACGTTTATTTATAACTCAAACGGTATTTTTGTATCAACCCGATTTGTTTTCTTTTCCCGAATCTTTCATAATTTTTAAATTAACTGGTCACCGCTTATTAATAATGGGTGTACGAAGGGTCGCTTCGTTACATTAGTCGAAAAACAAACAAAGTTTAAAACCCGGTACATATATTAATCTCTGGCTAAATTTGCTTGACCCAAGTAAGTAGTCTCATCAGGGGAGAGATAATCTATATACATAATTACACGTAGAAACTACAAAAAGGGGAACTATTCAATATAGACTGAGAACTATTATTAACATAATTTATGAAGTTTAAATACATTTAGATATATTTTTTACATTGGCACGGGCGTCTCATAGAATCCAACTAAGATCTCGGGGTAACTTTTCCAGTAACGGCCCTAGTGCGTAGGCTCCACAGGGTGACCAACCTGCTAGTTACGCCCGGGTCTTGCCCAGTGTGGTGCTTAGCGAGGTCGAGTTGCGAGGATTGGGAGTCCCGAAGAGCACGCTCCAGCCAGCATCAGGTCAAGTGTTGGGGTAGCATGGGCGCTCCACTCACTTTATAAAATCAAACAAAGGAAGAGAAAACTTGATTGAAATTTCGAAATTAAATAATATTTTTGCAATATTTTTCTAAGCAAGAAATCAAATACTACTAACTTTATCAATACGGCACTATTGCTAGTGTATTTTACATTTTCAACACAAAAACAAATTTTTAATCTGATTGAATTATAATTAGTCTGAAAGTGTATTTAAATATACTTATAATACTACATGTGTAGACTGCCCATTTAAACTTTTCTAACTACGCTCGACCGCTCACGCTCCCATCTCGTTACCGAGGGATTATTAAATATTGAAACAGTATTCGAGAGATGAAAGCTGCTTCCTAGACAACCAGCACAAATCCTGCTCAGAGAACAAAGGCTACTTATCTCCACAAAATTTATTTAATTCCACTGTGTAAATAACACCATAGATGCGAATGCGAATAAATATATCTAACAAGTTACTCAATATTCGCGATCACGAACTGCCCATCAGACACATTAGAAACTGATCCGGAAGTAAACCCTCGTGATTGTTGGATTAGGAGCGTATCGGACTAAAAAGAGATACAAGACAATCTCAAATTCATTTAACATTCGGAACCGTTCAAAACACACAGTGCTGAATAATTCTTGTTTGTACAAAGTTTATTGTATGATGTTTCCACTTTGAACATTTTATACGTTTCATAAAACGTGAGATGTATGTGTGTATTGATGATTTTTTTATTTAGAGTTTATAGATTATGCCTAAATGTAAATGAGAATGCAGAGTAATAATAAAGCTAGCTTTATCAAATTTAACAGTACATACAATGAGCAATGTATACTGTACGGTTCGCCTAGTGGTTTAACCGGTCGCCACACCACTCTCTACTGCGCTGATTGTTGTGGGTTCAAATGATGTGAGGACATGGGACAACACTTTGTGTGATCCACAAATTGTTGTCCTGAGTCTGAGTGTTCTTTGTGTCCGTTTCTTATATGTTTGTAAAGTCTACGCGACACAGGATTTATTTATAGTGTGGGCGTTGTCTTTTTTTTTAATAAATAAAATACAGAAACAAAACTAAACAGGAACACTTGAAACAAACCCCTTACTAAACCGTCTGGCCAGGGTGATGTAGTAGACGAAAACCTCCTTACTCAGAAGAGGCCTATGTCCAGCAGTGGACTATTGGGGCTGTTGATGCTGATGATGATGTAATTGCAGTCTTTATTTATCAATGTGTACATTTTAACGACAGGGCTGTTGGTCTAGTGGTAAGTGATCTTGCTTGTAAAGCTGGAGATCATGGGTTCGATTCCCAACCAGGACAATATTTATCAAGAATTACAAGAATTACAAGAAATAATATACTAACAACACAATTGACTTATATCTATATATATCAGTATATCATGTTGTATAAGGAAAACGGCAGGTATGTATGGAACTTTTGTGCCGCTTTGCGTGTGTCATGGAAGGGACTATTTTGATTTTATTTAAGATCACTTAAAATAACATTTTAAATTTCCTGATTTTAGAACTATGCGTTAAAAATTATTTCAGTTTGTAATTTACAATATAACATAGACTGTACTAAAGTACTACAAATATGACAGCTGGCTGTCATCGCTTACACAAATGAGCTGTCTTTGTTGTCAATAAGATAGCGTTGTACCATCTTTTTTAAATTAAAATAATTCGTTTACGATTGCCTTGATCCGTTAATAAAATTTTACTCTCTGCTAAATACACTAATACACTCACTCATAAATAGCAATTAATATATTTTATCGTTTTTTATGTAATTTATATTTTACAATAACATCAAAACATTTTCGGACAACTAGCACACAACGCCACCTAGTTTTCACCTTAACAGATTTATAACATGCCAAGTTTAGTAAACATAGGAATGCGTTTCGTAATTGTAGTTGTAACAAGTTATTTAAAAGAATTTAAATTTTTTTAACAAAACTCTAAACATATAATATTTACAAAATAATAAAATGGATGATTCATTCTATTAATGGTACAAATTTTATAACCATCCATTACATATTTATTACACTCAAGTTCTAGGTAATTACAATTTAAATCGTTGGATATCGAATTAGAGAAATAAATGAACCAGGTGTTCGTTTAAAACTTACACTTGTGGAGTACAGGTGAATTAGCACAAAACACTATTTGGCATAGAACCAGAACCAGGGTTGTTAATAAGGGCAGTCAATGCTGTTGTTGAGTAGTATATATGCGAATCCCAAATTCAAGACCTAACTCGTACTTCTAGGGTACTTATTTTGTAGCATCCTAGTTTTTCAAATTAAAAGAGATATTTAAATTGACCACTTTGAGCACCCTTGGTGTCCAACAAATCTTTTTCGGACTCGTTTTATTCGCAGCGAGTGCGTTGCGTAGAGAAGTTTCCATACTATACTTCAATATTTCGGGATGCTCCTGACAAGGTGATTGTACAGAATTAATTCGGTATAGATAGATAGATAGATAGGTACTCTTTATTGCACACCATAAGTAGGAAACATACAATGTAGGATACAAACAAAAAATAGTAGTACAATGGGCGGCCTTATCGCAGTCTGCGATCTCTTCCAGGCAACCGTTAGATGGACTATACTGTATAGTATTATGTAGTCTGTGGTGCACATTACAATTTAGGTATATTAGCTACCATTACACATACATATATACGAATACACATTCATATACTTACATTGGCACATAAATATGAATACATACATAAACTTAGATACAGATATAGTATATATTTGTTAAAAAGATAAAAATGATCCTTGACGAGTTTCTTAAAAGTACTCACCGACTGTGCCCGCCTAATAACCTCCGGTAAGGAGTTCCACAGGCGTGCAGCCTGCACTGCGAAAGATGTGGTGTGTGTTGGGATCTCCAAAGTTTGATTTTCTAATGACCTCAAGCATCGTGTATGTGTGTCATGAATAAAAGTGAAACGTTTTTTTAAGTAGATAGGAGTTGAAAGATTATATAACATATTATATAGTGGTGACAGGATATGAGTATTCCAGCGAAGTCGTATTGGGAGCCACTTGAGTTTTGTACGAAATTCGGATATATGATCATATTTGTGTAAACCAAAAATGAATCTGATACAGAAATTTTGAAGTCTCTCAAGTTTATCTAATTGTTCCTCGGTTAGATCGAGATAGCTGACATCGGCATAATCGAGAATGGGTAGAAGAGTGGTTTGTGCCAATTCAATCCTAGTGGCAGTTGGAAGAAAATTCCGTAGTCTTCTTAAACAGGCTGCAGAGGCGTATATTTTACGGTTAACATTTCGAATTTGAACATTCCAGGAAAGCGTTTTGTCGATATATATCCCTAAGTTCTTTACGTTGTCACTGATTGGTATTTTGACTCCTTCGATAGACACTTGTGGTAGTGCAAGCCAGTTCACCTTTGCAATAAGTCTGGAGCTGCCGATGACTGTCACTTGAGTCTTACTAGGGTTAACTTTAAGCCCGTATATCGTTGTCCATCGACATATGTTACTCAGATCCCTGTTTATAGTATCAATGCCTAGAGGCAGCTCGTTAGGACTAGTTTGGAAATATATTTGCAAATCGTCTGCGTATAGGTGGTAGGAAGAAATAAGTTTATTAGTGATGGTATTAATGAAAATTGAAAATAGCAAAAGAGATAAAACGCCACCCTGTGGTACACCAGCGGACGTATTCAACCAGATGGAGTAGTTGTCATCAATACGGGTACGTTGCCGGCGACCAAACAGGTAATCACGAAACCAGTCAACAGCTGATGGAGATATGTTGAGAGAGCTTAGTATGGCAAGAAGAACGTCGAAGTCGACTGTGTTGAAGGCATTGCTAAAGTCCAATAGACATAGCACAGTGAGCTTTCCACTGTCCATTCCTGCCCTTATATCGTCAGTTACATTAACAACAGCAGTAGTTGTGGTGTGTCCGGGACGGAAACCGGATTGCAGTGGGTTGAGGAGGTTTTTTCTGCAAAGAAAGAAATTAAGCTGATTGTGGATAAGGCGTTCAAGGACCTTTGAAAGGAAAGGTAAAATGGAGATAGGTCGATATTCAGAATAGGATACAGGGTTACGATTTTTTGGTAAAGGAATAATTTGGGCTTCTTTCCATTTTGATGGGAATACGTCGCTAATAATGGATTCATTCAGTATGCGGGTAATTATGGGTAAAATTGGATCAAGGATAAGGAGCACCATATTACGTCTGATAGAATCGGATCCAGTAGCGTTTGATGTAATGGACCGGATACTCTTCTCAACATCACAAGCAGATACTTGACTAAAGACCAAAGGAGGACAGTCAGGGGTTGGAAGTGCTGAAAGATAATTTAGTGTATTAGTTTTAGTTGTCTTATTAAATACAGACGAAGTAGACAAATATTGATTAAGTGAGTTAATATCGAGCTGGTTACAAGACAGCTCTTGACGCTGTTTTCCAATCCTTAATGACCGAAGAAATTTCTAGACTTTGGCTGGATCACCGTTTTGTACGGCACTATGAACATATTGGCGTTGAGCATTCCTACACACCTTGTTGCAGCGATTTCGCAAATTTTTATATTTTTCTTTCGGTATGTGGATTCTGGAATATTTTTTTCACTTTTGAATGATAAATTCAAACATGTGTTGCGATGGGTTAATGTATACGTGGTATAAATATGAATTTAGCGTCCAAAATAAGTCTTAAATCCCAGTACACTTTGCGTAATATAACCCCGTTTATTTGGTACTACGAGATTATTGTTTTCTTTTTTTCTGGAGAATTTAGGCAATAAACTTACGTCCTATTAAGACAAGAAGAAAAAAGCTGGTCTTATGAAAATATGATATCAAAAGTCGAGAGCCTTCGTCCACAAGCCTCTTACACTCTGATAACAAATTTCGATGCCAACAACATTCATTTTATTGTGTTACAATTAACGTGCATATTCTTTTTTCTAACAGTTAACATTTTACAATATTTATTCCGAAGTAATGTCTTTACGCACTAGCACACGATCGCTTCTTATATAAACTAAATAGAATCCAATTACTCTAGCTTTAGTTTTGGCTACGGTGTAGAGTGCTTCATTGAATGCCGACAGATAGATGACGTTACGTAGATCGGTTTATCAGGTCCCCAAGTACAATTTGAAAGAGCTCATTCTTTTTTGTTTTTCCTATTAAAGTTAAACGACGTTGCTAAAAATTAGTCATGGCGTCTTAAGGAACTGAATTCAATCCTCATTGAATTCAGCTCCCCAAGACGCCATGACCAATTTTCCTGAAATCACTATCAGAAACGACACAATCGATGAACAACTCCAGCTTTTTTGTTAGGTTAATTACATTCTCAGCTTAGTTCTCTGGTACGCATTGAAATATTGCTAGAAATAGCATGTTGGCGTCATCCACGACGTTGGAAATTTGTTTTCTAGTTTCTAGATCTTTAAGTGGTTGGGCAGATTCTGTAGCTTTTAAAATAGCAGTTTCATATTGATTATTCGTTGAAGAAGACATTCATAGACATCATTTTGTAGTCCAATGCTGGACATAAGTCTCTTTTTAGAAAGAAGGTTTACGTGTAACCCTAATATGTATATGCATAAATATAAAAATCGATATGACTCTAAATCCCAAAACGTTTATCAGTTCTGGGCCACCAAGGGGTGGTTAATTGTGAAAAGAAATCTTTGTTCTTTGAGCCGAATGCCGCGTTAGGGGAAGCTATTGATTTCTTTTGTTTTATGCTGATTGAGACACCTTCGCAGCTTCGCAATCCGCGATCCCGCCACCCTCAGTGTGAACGCCTGACATAACACTTTATTTTAAAAGAAGTGACAAAAATGCAATAAACTCTGCCGATAAACGCGACGACACCGGTTACACATATAATTTTATTTCGATTTGTTCAAATTACTTTGTGTAACAATTAATACTACATTATTGTATACCTTGTATTATGTTTATCCGTAAACTTTTAATTACAATTGATGTGCAATACAGATAAATGCGATCTTAAACATTTTTCTATTCTAAAGTTTGTGCTTATTCATTTTAAAATTTTGAGAAGGATAAAGAAAAAAATAGTTAAAGTTTGCTTTTCAAATGTATTTATTTCATTCTGATAATAGTTATGCTGATACAAACACATAAATCTTCGTCGCAAATCTAACTGATGGCACGTCTCTATAAAAGAAAGTTAAATTTCAAATATATACTCAATCACCATCGTCTTAAAGATTAAAATTCCTAACTCATTTCAACACGGTGTGGTAAGCCAATCAACATTAGTCCCTTTGACGATCACTTCTAGCCTCATTTATCTCACGATTGACTGCGAAAAAAAATTAGATTGCAATTGCCACCTCAACGCGCACGATACCATCGACGATTTTTTTCAAGAACGCTGCTAATGGCAGTCTGTTTTATCTCGAGCCCCTTAATACCCTTATGCGGGCGACACTAATAAGATTTTGACACGTTAATGACAAAGATTATTTGAATGCGGCTAAACAATTGATAATGACGTCAGCGGTGAAATGATGCCCTGACAAGTGAAGATACTATTTCATACACAAGTAGTTTAGCATGTTTAGTTTTAAGTCATTCTTTTATTAAAAGCATCGATAATTATACACTGTTATTATTATTACCTATATGAAGTTCACATACAGAAATTAACTGCGATCACAGCTGGTCAACTTAGCTGAATCAAATAGCAACTCAAAAGCATTTGATAAATGTTACGTGAAAACAATGTTTGGAAGCTGCTAGAGGCGGGCGGCACGGGACCGGCTGTTGTGGGGAACCTTGAGGAAGGCGTATGTCCAGCTGTGGACGTCTTCTGGCTGAGATGATGATGATGATGATAACGTGAACGTAGTACTTCCGTATGTGAACATAATGATAAATCATTTAAAAAGTTTCAAGCTTAGAAAACTTTGCACTTCAACTCAACCACAGGGATAGAAACAATTGTTTGTTAATAGAAATTCATTCATTTATAATCGCTTGCTTGCTTCTGTTGTATCTAGTACTGTTGGTAAAAAGAATGAAACTTACTTGATATTAATAAGTTTTCTGAGACGATTTCATAACAACTTTGATTCCGCAAAGGAATACGGACATAATTTATAAATCGATAACGAATCAATTTTTCAATTCCGTCTCAAGGTGTCCTCCCACTTCAAGGAGTCTTTGAAGGAGCACTCTAAGACCAGGGGTGTGACGTCAGCGGTGACTTTAATTGCGCACCACTTCGTTAACAGACTTGATGGCATTTTTAATGAACACCCGAATTAATGTAGTGGCTCAAATCGAAGACCGAGTGTGGACCCCACGTTACCGATTCAATGGTTTGTTTATTTAGGATAGCTCGTTTACTATCTATTCGTCTTGAGCGACGTGACAGTAAAGATAAATAATAGTTTCGAATTGGTTTATGTAAAGGGAACAATAACAAATCTTAGAAGTAAATAACTTGAAATTATGCCCAAGTTACAGAACCGTTTATCGTTCAATATTTAAATGACATTCAAATAAGAAAAATCTCCTTTAGTATTAAATAAACATTATATAGCAATTCTTATACTATCCTTTATGACATATGACATAAGTAAATTTAACCTTTACTAAGCCTATAACGTACGTAATGTACTTTAATAATTTAATAAAAGGAAACGTCTTTTCTTTTGGCCAACCTTAAAAAAATCAAGTTCATAATCCAATGCAAAAACCGATAGGAGAATTTAAGAATTGAAATTTACAATTTGCTTGCCTTTTACATGCAGTTACACACGTGTACTTATAGCCATATACACAAGACTAACCAAGAAATATTACAATTTATAATATCTTTTGAATCGGTAAGATACGAACGGACTCGTATTTGTTTTAAAACTGTTTGAATCATGATATTCTCGAAAAAATAATCTAGATTTCTATGTAAAAACAAAAACAAAGATACTAATACACAAAAGTCGATACCAAAACCAATCAACTCCCCAATTGATAAAAATTCCACTTGCCTCTTGTTCTACGGGCGAGTCCTAAATAAATATGCTAAAATAAGAGTTTTTCCCAATGATGGCTCAATGCTGAACACTTGAAATCGGAATGAGGATTTTCAAATAAAAAGTGAGAGTCCCGAAGATTGACAGGTGCGTCTTAATAAGTCCGGTGGCAGGTGCAACGTTACGAAATGAAAAAATATGATTGCTTACTTTATGAATACTTTCAGAGAAATCAAGGAAAATGTTTTGACACTTTTAAGTATTAATTGGGTCTGTTTGAGGATAAATAAATATATTTTTTAATAAAAATAGATTCAAACCAAGCAGATTTTGTATTATGATAGCTAGATTGACTGAGAGAATTCTTTTTTTTAATACTTAATATATTATAATGAAGGAAAATAATAACTTAAAAGCTAGCTAACGTATTGTGTCCCTATTTGTTTGACGGGATATTTTCAATCATCACTTAGGATCACAGCCTGCCAAAGTGACTCTACTCTGCCTGATGGAAAGTATGAATAAAACCCAAGCATTGTGGTGACCGGTGGGTCACTGCCATGTTGTGGGTGCACAACATAATTCGACTCCAGTAGTCTATATTTTTTTCTATATTATGAGCCTGCCAAAGTGACTCTACTCTGCCTGATGGAAAGCATGTATAGAATCCAAGAGTTGTGGTTACCATACTCATTGCAAAGGCAGACAATGCAGAATGGAGACCCACACTATGGCGGCCTTGTGAGATGTTTTTTCACGCCCCGCTTGGGGACGCAAAAGGCATGACAGTAATCGTGGTAGTGTAAGGCTCCCACACTTACCACGATAACTGTCACCCCTGAATCAATGGTCGTTCGGTCTCGCACTCACCATCGAAACGTGACAACATGGACGCTCTCGCTTTAGGTTGATCTTCTGTGAGAGGGTAGTACTGCTCGGCCGTTCGTACTGAAATCAGCGTATCTTTTAAATGAACCACTTTCATGGGATTAAGAAATTTCAGTGATTAATAGGTTTAACACATTTTAGTATAGATAGTAGCCTTTAAAAGTTGTTACTACTCAAAGACATTGGATCAAATAAAATACAATATAGTAATGATTCAACTTTACGTACCTCTTTGTTTCATATTCCCATACAAACACAGCATTAAAACAACACCGTATTCGTTTCCACTTTCTGATCTCAGTTTACATAGGTCTCACATATGCAGATAAAACCGTTTTAATCTCATCACACGGGCAGTGTAGACAATGAGAGGTACTCGGACCCTAGTCTGGGTATCTAGCCTCGCCACTTATTCCGCTGGCCTAAGCAAATTTTCACCACCCAACTTTGTTGGTTTTTCGTTGGATTCCTATTTCTTCACTTCTGATTATATTATTCCATACTTTGTGTAAACAATGGCTGTGCCCCAACCCTTCCGCACTATTGCCGTTTCGGGCGTCAAGCTTTATGGTATGGAGAAGGATTTAATTTTTGATTTATAGAGGTACTCTTATTTTTAAATTTATAATGTACCTGTTTGTGCATTGTTTTTTGTTTGATTAGATTAATTTAAAGTTTATATAGTCGATAATTCATTAACGGTTTAAAGTATACGACAAGAAAATTTTGATATCAAATATTGTTATCAAGCGTAGAGATCAAACACTTGCGTTGATAAATGTACCTCCATGTATTAATGATACATAATTTTCAAATGATAAATTCTGATAATGAATATTTAACTTTATATCAATTTAGAAGAAAACCACTGAACCAACATTAACAGTACTTCCTTGCAATGTAAAGCGCTGTAGATCAACAAGCACTCTCCTCACATAACGAGCGTTTTATAAATATTTTTCCGGAGTTCTAACCGCTGTAAAAGGTTTTTGTATACGTTGCTTTTTGCCTCCTTTTGCCAGCTAATCCAATATTGACCACACCGCCAGGCTATTGACTTATGTTTGTGTTACTCATAATAATTCGACGGGCAACGTTCTCCTTTATTATTCAAAATATCAATTTGCTCGACTTGCTTTCTCTTACCGAGAGCACCAGCTATTTTATTATACACACTTGCTTTGAATTTATTCATTATTAAATACTAATTTCTGAAATTAGCAAGATACCGATACATTACTGCGAGATTTTATCCAGAAGTACGATACATGAGGATGTGGATGGACTATAAGTTTTCCGGCTTGACAAATTACCCTACTCCTGTAATTAGCCTTAGGTCGGTTATCAACTTAACTAGAGTAATTTAATTTCTGCTAAAGTGCTGTAAATAAATTCTATGAGATACGAAACGCCTGACTGATAATATTACTTTATATCAATACACGAAACATATAATCCATTCAAAACAAAAGATATGATCATTTGAATATTAAAATTTAATTTTAAAGGGGGTGTAGAAGAAATGGTTTCCGTTACCCACAAAATCATCTGCGGTATCTAAATGTTAATCTTTGGTCAGTCGCGCAAAAATTATGTTTTTCGGACTGGGCCGAAAGTTACTGAACTGTAAACGGACACCCACGCAAGATTCATTTAATTTACTGTATGGCAACACGACTTTGTACACTCCAGTAGGCTTATGGACGCCTAGTATAAGTATGTACAGTACGGTGAATTTTAAATAAATCAAGGGCCTACACTTATCCCGAAATGACGTCAAGTGTCTTTGAAAAATGTCATTACCACGACCTTAATGCAGAAAACGCTTTTAAAGGCTCGGTTTTATTTCGCGTCAATTTCTACAAAGCGAAATGACTCCAATTTGAATATGTAATGGTGGCTTAAGATAATCGTCCCTGGCTTACACTAATAAAGGCGCTTCAACTTTAAAACGAGAATCGTATCAAAAGAATCGAACAATCGTTCGATTCGGGGGTGGTATAATTTATTCGAGTGTGGACCGCCATTTTGCGGCGGGGCGTTGTCTGCTATCGCACACCGGAAGACGCTTTAAGACATTGATGCTGATTATTTTTTTTTTTATTATGCTCCCCTGGATTTCCTTAAAGACGCTAATATAAAGAGGCCATATATAAATAAGCGGCCTTTGTGAAGATTCTGTACAGACAGGAAACTGAACGACCCCTCGCCGATAGAAAACAATCTAAATTACATTTTCACGCAACTTCAAATGTCTTATTAATTACGTACGACTTTTCAATGCTATAAATTTTCTTTTAACGCTTCCTCCTCTAAATCGGCTTAATACACAACGCTGGCTTTGCATACTGATCACTCAATTGTATTGTGAGATCGTTTGTGCAACTTCCTTTATTCTTTGTTCTCATTTACGTTTTTGTAATTTACTGAATACCAGAAACAAAGTAACCTTTTTCGTCTACGAGAACTATCTCAAAATTTACTATAGTGAGAAGACTTTTAAATCCTTCACATATATTACTAAAATCCGAACCATCTGTTAAAAAAGAAACACCCTAGTCAAATGGAAAATACCTGGCAGCAATGATTTACTGGAACCTTTAGACAGCTCGCGATACGCCTTCATCACCTCGACAATGACCCGGCATCCCTCAAGCTTAGATAATATAGGGGATAGTGTCGCTTATTCCCCGGGGATTTGTCAAACAAATGCCTCCCGTGTATCGGAAAAAATCGCCGGCTCACTAGTGGCCGTTAAGGCTATTTATGGGTGATTCACAGAAGCTTTTTTATTAATAAAACGTATATTATGCGCACAAGTGCGTTTTATATCATGGACCTCCCATTCTTCGCGGATATTATCGTCCTTCTTCGGACATCTACTAATATTGATTCTGCATCAACGAAAAAGTTCGTTTGTAATATGTTATTTTTGTATTTTATTTCTGAGCGTAAGTTTTCATATCAAATGTTTTTGTTTTGTCGTATTTTGAGTAAACAACAGTTCAGGTACTGATATGAATGTGTTTTCCCCACCATAGTATTGGCGGTGGCACAAAGTAGTTATGCAAACAGGCAAGATATTGATACGGGAACTTTGTGACAGACAAGAAAAACAAAAGTCACATTTCTATAAATACACGACGATATCTGAATTGTTGACGGGGTTATATTGTTTTATTCAATTTTGGTGTGTATAGAAACGACTAAAATAAATTGAATTTAGATCACAAAATCCTTTTATTGCAACTCCAATGTAGATACTGTACGCCCACCAGTTTCTAATAAGTTTAACTAAACAAAATGTATATCCATTTCTTTGAAATATGTAAAAATAAAAATCTGCAAATCTACGGGGCACGAGTTTTCAAATATTTTTTTAACCTCAATTTTTTCTTGACATTAGGGCAGTTGTAATGTATTCCAACACATATTTTAAACATTTTCTCCATGTACATAGGGGTTATATTTACAGTATCCAATACGACATTACACATAACGGGAGTAGAAGAAAGTTACAATTCTCAAAATCCAATCTCCAAGTACACAAGTAAAATTTTAAACATCCATAAACAATTTTGGTTACATTAAAGTGGTAATCTCAACCCGCTATCACTGGTAATTGTCGGGAATAAAATCATTAATTCCAAACCGAATAACACATTAAAAGTAACAGCTTGTGCTCGGCTTGCCAGCGAAAGCGGTCTGTGTTGCCCTCCCAACAGGGAAACAGAATCTTACTATATACAACACAACAAAATAAATAGACAATTCATAGAAACATGATCTGTTATGAAACTTTGTATCCTATGTGTAAAATTTCTAATTTGAAAATCTACTGTAAAAGATTGGTTTTTTTATCTAAATCATGAGCATAGAAATTATTAAATTTCTATACATTTTGATTGCTCCTTTGTTAATTTGTTTAAGAGCAACTGATTGTTACCCAGTTAAGATATCACTACAAGACGTATCCGTGCATTTTAAAATACAACTATATTACTTTTGACGTAATTAACTGAGTTTAAAATAGAAAAACAACTACAAAGTATAATATATAAGTTCATATTCATGTGTTATACTTCCCTTGGTTTCTTATACGATAAAAAAAGTGTTACATTTCCATATTAAAGCATGTAAGTATTCTGTCAGTCTAGTTATCATAGCACAAGTTCTACTTAGTTTGAAACTAGATGATATTGTGTGTCAAATATTCGAAATATTTATTTATTTATATTACAGGTCAAACTAAACTTAGATATATGCATCAATGTTAAATATGTTATGGATCGTCGTAGTCATCCGCGTGTATCTTCTGTATGTTGTATAGATAAAGAAATAGACATTTTTTTTAATAAAATATGGTCACGGTACACCATTTTAAATTCATCATGATGAGCCCTTTAATTTGATACCATTTTGAAGTAAAAAAATAACCTTAAACTAGAGCGTTTCACAGTTGTCTTGTTGGTTTTTCGCATCACCTATCTAAGACAACTTTGTTTATCAATATACCTATATGTTAATTAAATAAATCTGTACAGCAGTTTGGAAAGTTTGAGATAATAAGAAAAAAACATACATATGTACATATAAGACACGCGCGAAAAACATACCCGTCCTTGGCAGTCGGGTTAAACGAACAAAAATGATTTCTTTTAATTTAATTCAAAACATCAGACGATGTTTAATCTTTGTGATCCATAGGAATTAAGATGTGTAAGTGTGATACAATGACTATTTTTTCAACTACTGCGGTTAAATTTACTCATTGCCTAGTAGTAGCAGCATCGCTCTTAACTTCTCAAATACTGGGTGTTTTATCAGAGCATTGCCATCTAGCAAACATCTGAAAGATTGTATTCCAGAATAAAGTAATAATAAAGTAAAGAATAAAAAAAGAAAGCGACAATCGCTTACTACTAACTTTTTATTCCTATTAATACTAATTTCCCTTTTATTAATTCGATATAAACTGTTCCTATTTTCACTTATTTTCAAAAATTAATGTTTTTTATAGTTCCCCAAAAACAATCAATGAAATTTTAAAAAAGCTAAATATACTAAAAAGTAACACACTTTTCGGGAGAACTTTTTACCAATTTAATTTATTATAAATTTATTCAAAGATTGACTAAGCAATTGACGATAAATACTCGTAGATTATTAGGTATGAGAATAATTTTAAACTTAGGGTTCTACCTGGTTAGTTACCATTTAACATTTGATTAGATACGATACTGTCGAGTTTCGTTAATAAGTGCGAGACCGGAGGCCCGTTGATGCAGGGGTGACAACTATCGTGGTAAGTGTATGCTATACAATGCCACGATGGCTGTCATACCTTTTATGTACTCAAGCGAGGCCTGAAAAGCATTTTATTAGGCCACCATAGTGTAGGTTAGTACTGCATGTGCAATAAGTATGGTGACCACATCTGTTAATGCTTTCCATTTGAGCAGAGTAGAGTCGCTTTGGCAGGCTCTCAAAATAAAAAAAAAAATATTAAATTGCTTCAAAAACGACTTGCAATAATTATTTTATCCAAACTGGACACTTAAATTTCTAAACACGGCTTATTAATCTGCTCCCGACACTGAACATAACCATACCAATTCTGTAGGCGTACCTCGTTGCCATATTCTTATAAATTAATTACTTGTAATCTACTCGTGAAACGGGACTTAGAGAAATGAAGTTACAACGTGGCGTAGGGTTCAAGGGCTCGTAACGACTTAATGTCGCATGGAGAGAACAAAGTCTGAATTAGAAATGAACCCTCTCAAGTAGATGGTTTAATAAGGCACACATGACGCGTCTCAAACGTTACTTTGTTAAGTATAAACATTGTAGATACTTTGTGTTACAATACATTGTACATTAGACATCTGTTACTAAGATGAATAGTTACTCAACAATAAAACTGTGCCCTCCTTTAGCATACTGTTTAAAATCATATTATATTTATTGATTTAACTCTAATACTTTACAATAATAGTGTAAATAATTCGTTATTGACATTTATCTCGCGTTTTAAATACAGTTTTAAATGTTTTGATAGGACTTGCTATAAAACTTAAGAGTTTTTAATTGATAATGATTAACCCCAACGTCCTTCTTCAATTTTCAGAGGGCTGGCACTTTCTTTTTATTTCTATTGTAACCTGTAGTATACATGACGTCAAGTAGTTATTTGACGCTTATTTACTGTCTTAAATTAACTAAATAAGTTTTAAAAAAACCTGTAAACATAAAAGTAAGAATTATATAGGTTAGAACAAAAATGTTAAATTTATCTCTTTCCAATATTAAAATTATAAAACATGCTAAAAAAAAAATAAGAAAAAGCAGACTGACAGTCAGACAATGTGTCTAGCTATAAAATAAGAGAGCATTGATCTGTATAAAACTGACACACGGTAAAAAGTACTTTTAATTTTTCGCCGCGGCAGACTCATCTGAATGCCTAGGGGAGGTGTCCCCATGATCGCGTCTTATCCACTACGCAAACATTCTTTACAAGGGCTTCACTCATTCCATTCACTTCTCTAGAGGTTATCTTTTATTATTTCTCTCGACATCCTCTTTTTATTGCCTCTCATATTGACTTTTTATATGGCTCAAGAATAAATACATTTTGATTTACGCTTGCGTAGACACTATTTTATGCAGGCAGTAGTAAATTAACACGTTGTACGGATTTACCAGATGAAAATGTTCGTTTATTCTTATCATAGTAGTTGAATTCTTGTTGTTTATAATTCTCACCTCACAAATTTTTGTATTAAATATTATTTTGTTGCATCAACAAATACAATGTGTTGTCAAAGAATCGTTGACATTATATACATCATAAAAGTAAATAATAAACACTGGTTTATGTAATATTAAGAATTAAAATGTTGATGACATCTTCTGTTATTAACTGACTTTAAAAGCAGGAGGTTTTATGATTAAGTGTAAGTTTTTTTAATTTAATTTTTCATCATCATCATCATCATTAATTTTATGTTAAATCTTATGTTAGAATTTTTGATTTTAAATACTGATGCAGGTTCAACGAAATTCATCCAATTATCCCAAGATTGTCTAATTTTTTCACATGTTCACTAAGACACAAATATTTGTTTTCCAGGACTGCCTTTAGGTTTTATATTTATCTTAACGTGAAGAATGAAAGCTACTTATACGTACAGAATAAATGTGTTTTCAGTAAGCTCTTGAACAAACATTGAGGGATTGCAAAGTTCGGAGAGGCGAGAAAAACAAAGATAAATCCAAGTTAAAGCTTGACAAGTGCGTATTTAAGATTTGTAGATCCACACCGCACTAAACTTCTGATTGCAACTAATTACTATGGTTAGGGGAAACTTACTGCAAATGTTGCGTTTTACATAAATGATAACGAAATTAAAAATGGAACTCAATTTTAAATTATTTTAATAGTCATAAGATCTATGAACGATATTTTCTTATTGCTATGTTCAAATACACAAGACGTCACACATGAAATATTGTAGATGATACTAATATACATAAAACATTGTCTATTGTGGTTTATTTGTATTCTCAACTAGTGAACTCATTATTGAACTCTGGTTTTTTAAAGTGGTTTCTACTATTTTATTTAAATTAAAAATTAAAGATCTTTTAATATACAAACACAATAATTTGAGTAGAATAAATCCTGTTTAAAAAAAATTGAAACGACTTCAGTACCAACAATGAGAACTAAGAATAAAAAACTAAATGTAAATCTAATGGAAAACTAAAATAAGTACGACCCTCAATATAACAGGTAACATTATTACAGCAATAGATACCTTCTAGTCTATTTGAAGTCGGTGCCAAACCCAATAGATACTTGATAGGCTAGATATGATGATGCTGTGAAGCTGCGGGGCCCTTCACGCAGCGCAAAACATATATTGGAATTGGCAGTGACTTCAAACACAGTAGAAGGTATCTATTATTATAATAATGTTATATTGCTATAATTACAATATTTTTGTTACAGAAAAATGGATTTTCTGACATTAGCTGCAATCTAAGCTGTTATAAATTAAAGAAAAGGAATTTTCAAAGACAATTGCCACACATTAGTTACATTTGCCTTGATACCCAATCGGAAGCTTCACGACATTCTAGTCTCCGGGGAACGATTAAGCATGTAAAAGTACCGGGAGAACAAAGTATCTGGGAGTTCTCTGGCTGGCCATTTAGCACGTGCCAAGGAAATGCCGTAACACGTTTGCAGAACTTAACGACCGAAGTAATGGATGTCGTCGCATGCTTAAACTGATCACTTCTTTGTGTTATTTTGTGTTTGTGGCCAATGAGTTCGTGCAACATATTAACAAACAGATAAATAGTTTCTTAAAGTAAATAAAATTTGAAATTAAACGTCAGATGTAATAATGACACTTTATATAATGATGTTTTCAGGCCATTTCATTCTTTGCAAGGTTATAACCACCTAAATTGTTAAGAATAGACTTTAATAACTGTTTGACTTCATTGATTCACATCAACAAAGAAGTTGTATTGCAAAATGAAATTTTACATAAATAAAAATTAAAACCTTTTATATACCTCAATAATTTTTATAAACCCAGCGGTAGACCTTTATATTCATGGTTTAATAATGTTCTTCTATTATTAATAAAAGTAGCGTGCTCTGTTATTATCTTAAAAATCCTTGTATCAAAACTTTCCATCTCTGTAACCTTCTAATATATGTCACTTACAAAAAGTACAATCACAAGGCAATGTTTAGGTGTCAAAGTTTCAATGTAATCTGGCGTCTAGCCAAAAAGTTCGTGTTGAGAATTGAGTTTTTAACAAATGTAGTTTGTTAAATCATACCATCTCATTTCCTTATATAGAATAAACTAGAATTTTTGTCACCAAGAAAAATTGTAAGTATTCTATTTTTTTTTTTCTATATTAAGAACCTGTCAAAGTGACTCTACTCTGCCTGATGGAAAGCGTGAATAGAATCCAAGAGTCGTTTTCACCATATTCATTACAAATACAAGCAATGCAGTATGGTGACCCATACTCTGGCGGCCTAGTGAGATGCTTTTTCACACTCCGCTTGGGACATAAAAGGCATGACAGTCCTCGTGACAGTGTAAGGCTTACACAGTTACCACGATAACTGTCACCCCTGCATCAATGGGCCTCCGGTCTCACACTCACCAACGAAACACGACAGCACGGATGCTGGCGCTTTAGGTTGGTCTTCTGTGGGAGTGTAGCCGGCCCGTTTGTGCTGAAATCAGTGTGGCTCTACTACTTAACAATATTGACAACATTAAGCAAAATTTCTAAATTTAACATTTTAAACTTATACTATGTATAATTAATTATACGTAAAAAGAGGTTAACATCAATCCTCATACACAAATTTTTAATCTCAGTCATACTGTAAGCACAACTATATGTTTTTTTTACTTTTATAGAGATTGAGTGATCGTCAGTGTCCGTGATAGTATAGACCATTTTACAAACGTTGGCGCCTTACAATTTGTTAATTATCACAGTACTTAGTTCAACACTGTCAAATGACTTGTTGTTTACAATTTTGTACCAGTTACTATGTAAAAAAATTATGGTGCACACAGATTGACTATATGAGTGCGTGCGTGTGGTCATGTGTGTGCGTGCGTGCGTGTAAGTACTTGCGATACTTTTGACTGAAGACAAGATATCTTCTTCGTTTATGCTTGAGTAACATCGGATCGTAAGTAATTTAGAATGTAAACATAATTTTAATATTAAATATAATAGGCTGTGTGACAATGTTCGCTGAGAAAGTGACATAGTTAGTTTTAAAAACATTAATTATATGAGAGCCTGTCCATGACTATGCTTTTGCAGTCAGCTTCTCAGCATAATCTATTAATATAAAGAAGAAAGAAGTTGGGATCCAGTACACTACTTTGCGGTACACCATGAGCTAGGTTCGCCTCGTCATTGATATGGTTCTCGACTTAAACGTGTTGGCTACGGTTCGTGAGATAATCACGAAATAGGCTCAGTCATATATCTTATACTTAATCTCAGTCTTTCACACGCTATTGAATCTAACCTGCTTAATAGTTCCTCAGCTGCACTTGAACAAGTTGTACTACTTTCCCATAGATGTCATAGAAACTATTATCTATGTACCGTAGGATGTAATAAGAATGAGAGCTATATTTACAACCAACTTTATAGCTCTATAAGCTTAAACTGGAGGCTCACTGATTTCAGTTCGTCAGACTAATGTAGCTATAACAGTTTCAAAAACAAATAATCTTCTATTTAAAATTGTCAATCCTTAAAAACTCGTCGAGAACGTAAAATGTTTCATTTTCTTAATCATAGAACTTTTAACTTGGTTTATCAAGAAAGAATAATGTGAAACTTACGACCATCATTACTTCTTTTTAATGAATTAACGACTTTTGTTTGCGAACAGCTATTAAAATAATTAAAAGTGTCATTATAAGTGCCATCAATCCGACCTCAAAGGAGACGTTACTGTTTTTAAGGGTACTCTCGTAATAATTATTAATAACTTTACTATCAAAAACAGTTGTAAAATGAACAATTATATGAGTCCAACTGCACTATGCATTTCGCTGTTTATTTGTGCGCAGTTTTAACCCACATTTTAATTACTGCTGCAATATTACGTCACATTTACATGTCAATTATCACAGAAATAATAGGAGATACGATTTTTTATTTTTAGACATAATTTATGAACTGTAAAAAATAAGTATGTTAAAGTAAATACGAAAATATGTTGTTATGAAAGCGAAGTGAGTGAAATGTTATCCAGTAGCTTGAAGAGTGCTGTTACATTGAGTACGGATGACCCTTACAATAACCGTATGTATTATAAATGTTAACCATTATATTAACTATGTACTTGTTAACATAATCACTATTATTAAAAAGTTTAAAATTAAATGAAAATAATAGAATGTTGCTTTAATTACTTTGTGAAAGTATTCAACGTGGAGTTGTTTTAACCGTTCTTATTGCAACAATAATTGTCAAGTGCGGCATCTCATTCGACTTTTAATTGATCCTGGAGGGCGACTGTGAAGATAAAACTCGGATATCTAAACTTTCTCTATTACAGTTTAAGAAAACCGCCGGCGCAGTTTTGTTTGGCCGATAACAAAATTTTCATGGCGTCCCCTGCGCTACGTGACGTGTAATAGCAAGTTGTAACTTTAGAATGACATTAATATAAAAATTGAATAGAACCACAACAATGTTGAAATGTTTTCTTTTATTCGACGGACCTGTTGGCCAATTGGTTAGTGATCTTGACTAGTAAGTGGTGAGGTTGATGCTCACCCAGGACACATCTTTGTGTGATGAGCACGAATATTGGTTCTGTGTCTGGGTATGATTTATCTATAATATGTATTTAGAAATATATCAGTATCTTTATAAGCAGTCTTTGCTGTGAGCTTTGCTCACCTAGTTTAGAATCAGATGCAGTGTGTAAGATGTGTGAGGATATTATTATATCATTATTTAATCTGTTAGTATTATGGTTATAAGAGTAAAAGCAATATTATTATTATATGTTAATAGCTGATAGATTTGTCATATTTTTGCACAAATACTCCAGAGTTCTAAAAAAACTCCTTGCAAGTTATAAGATGACAAGTGGATCACTTATCAAATAAAATTCTTGTTTGCCACTGTAGTAAACTAATAAACTAAAGTTAAAAATCTCATTTATGAGTCCTCTCACTTTAGCTCAATCATCTCTTTTCACAGTCAGACTAGAAAAACTTATCAGAACGTTATGAATAAGTTAAAAAATTACCATAAAAACTAATAAGTTTAAAAGTAAAAAAAATGTATCTGTATACAAAGCTAAAGCACCTTTCAGTATTTTAAGCTTAAGTTAAAATGGTGTCAACTATCACAATATTTTTTACCTAAAAAATGTAAAATGATCATTTCTGTTTCATAAAAGGTAAAATCCGTTTCAATGTTTACAATAAAACGTTTAGAGTAAACGTGTAACAAACTTCCATATTTTATTATGATCGTTATCGTAAAGCGCCCCCAGAATTCCGCCATTTAAAAGTTGTGCGTTTATCCGCGAGAAAATTCCCCTCCCCTTACAACCCGTTCGCTTCGTAAGATTTCATTACGAAATTAAACTAAAACTTGTAAACTATAAATTGCAATAAATCTGAAATTTATTTTATAACTTATCTCAATATTATGACATGGCACGAAAAGCAATCTATGTAAACGTGATTCATCAATAGCGCTGAAGTAACTAAAATAAAATGATTTTTTTATTACATGTTTTTATACACGTTTATGTACATAAAATAAATGTCGTAACTATATACTATCATATCAAATTTAAAGAAAAGTAAAACGGATCTAAATTGTATCGGAGTTAAATTGTATCGTATTTAATTATATGTTTTCTGTCCTCTTAAGTTTGTAATAGGTTTCAGTAAAATCAAAACTTTGCAAGTAATAGCACCATACAGAACTTACTTGAAATTTTAAACTCTCCCAAGATGCCCTCGGCATCTTTTTGCTTACGAGCATAAGCAGAAAGATGATGATTTATAATTCCTTTTTTTTACATGTGGCTACCCCCCCCCCCCCCCCCGCCGGCCGATCAGAGTTGGCGGCAGGGTGATGTGTCTGAAACGGACCCACTAAGACCACACAGTGTGCCAATCTGCACCTGGAATAGGAGAGACCCATGTCTGACGCAAGCTTTAGAAGACTTTTGTTAGTCAAACAAATATTTCTCTATATTAGCAAATCATTTTGCAATCAACTGCCATCATCTTGTAATACATTCATTCTTAACATACTTTTTAAATCACAAAATAATAATAATATAAATTGTCCCGTATTTTTAGAAGATTATTACATTTTTTTATTATCAAAATTAAATTAAAAAATATGGAATAAGATGTTCTTATTTGCGATATCATTGGGAAAAAATCGCAGGGTAATCGCAAACACATTGAAACGGAAGTTCCGACCCCACCGCTCTAGACGTAAACACATAAATCCGCGGGGAACTCCTTTTAATTGTCTAGCTATACCTTAACGAATAATTACATGTTATTTATTTGTTTTTCACCCATCGACAATAATGGGAAGTAAAACATGTGGGGTTGTAACAAAAACAATTGAATATAAGAAAAAAATATGTTTGGCATCCTGAACTGTGATTGATTTCTATCTAAAAAAACTCTCTTATAGAAAATCTATCATACGTACCTACATTTATATCTTAGATAATATTTCAAAAATTGTACATTTTTTTTTCTTTTAACCCTTTTAACCCACTACTGGACACAGGTTACTTAAGTAAAATAACAATTTAATAAAGTGAAAAAGCATCTCATCAGGATACTGTAGTGTGGGACACCATACTGTATTGTCTGCATTCGCAATAAGTATGGTGACCACAATTCTTAGATTCTATTCATACTTTTCATCAGGCAAAGTAGAATCACATCGGCAAGCTTTTAAAATTGAAAAAAAGTCCCATAACTGAATTGAATGTCAATTAAAAGAATAACACATAGCTCGTAGGAACAGAAATAATCGTTTTCTATTGTCTCTGAGGCCACATCTATCCAGCCTATTCGGCGGCCTTTTGTCTGTAGGCTCTGTAGGGAGCTAAAAATAGCCATTTAATAAATTACGAGAACGTCAAACAGAGTGAGTGGAAACGCATGAAAAGGATTGAGACGTCTAATTTGGAGGACTTACTTTTTCCGAGACTGCTAAAAAATTAGAGATAAAATAAGCTCTATTTCTCCGTTTTAAGTTGCCTTTCGGTTTTGCAGATAGTGAAACTACAAAACACAAACGGTAACCGGCAAGCGTACGGCGTGAAACGTGACAATGACGGCTAAGCCGCTGCACGCAAGGAACGTTTTACTCCTTTTGTGCCCACGTATTCAGCAACACACACTGCCGCTTTCTGACGACGTTATTTTTTAATCAAATATATCCGTGGAACGGGTGACGGACGATAGGGTCGCAACGACAATGAAAAACTAAAAGGAAAAAATACTCTTTTAAGCAAATACAGGCGAGACCAAGTTGATTGGTTTTGTTAGCGAGCCTGTTGATTGGCACGGGCGTAAACAATACGCTTCAAATGTTTAAGTTTCAAACGACAATTGAGACTTCTTTTAAGTAAATAGTGACTAGACGTGTTGATTGGTTTTGTTAGTGTAACTTTACTAAACCAGTAGCTTTGTCGATGTTTATATTACGTTTGTTAACCTAAAATTCGACAATGTTTTCTGCATGAACAATGTTTTCCAACATTTTGTAAAGTTTCAACAAGGAATGCACAATTTTTGAATGCGTTTTATTGTTGACACGTTATTTACGGTCACTTGTTGATATAAGAACTAAACCAAACGCCCACAAAAACTGGCGAACACAATAAATAAGGAACTGAAATCAACTCAGACTTTAGATCAGGTTAATAAATTGTACCTTTTACATATGTTGTTATCGATACTATTAGATATATGTAATAGATATACTTGGTCTTGATAAACTAGAATTCTAATTTTAAAGAAAAACAATCCACACCACAAGCTTACCCTTAAATGCCGTTGGTTTTTCAGAGATCATAAATTCTTTGCTATATTATTCAGGGCGAGTAAGCAGCGGTCTATAAATCAGTACTCCTCAGCCGCTATCAGCCACCGTACCCATTAGTGACCTGCGTTGTGTTCGAAAAATTCTGGTTCTACCTTAAAAATATTTATAAAGATTTAGAAATTTGGTTTAGAAGTAACGTTATCGAAATGTTTTTCAAAATCATTGAAATGATTACACTATTCACCATTATATAACATCTAATTAATTACTCATTCTTTGATTAGGTTTAGAACGAGACTTAAACTAGACTTAAACTCTAACTAAATATTTAAAAGAAAAATTTGGAAGTTACTTTATTTGCAAGAGTATCAACTCCCTATATTGCCTACACTCAATTTCCTTCTGATGCTCAATAGGAAATTGTAAGAAGAATAAGTACCAGTTTCCTGGGCGATCCTGCACGCGATTCGTCAAGTAAATGGTCTGCTTGTAAAGGTTTAAAATTAAAACATTTGAGGTTGAATTAATAGGGGTTTTAATATTATCCGTAAATTATTTTTGTATCAAAATTATACACACTCGAATGGGTGGCCAGACTTGAATAAATTTATAACGAACGGCCGAGAATTTCGGGACGCTCATTACCGCGTATTTATGTGAGGAGATAAAAATATTAGGGACACGGTTTTAATCGAAAAAGGATGAACAGGGAGTGTGGGCACCCTAGTTTTTTGTTTGTGTACGTTTTTAATTGTTTCATCTTTGTTTTTGAGAAAACAAACACTTGTTGTTGTTCATTTTTTTTAACGGAAACCTAAAACATATTCATAAAACTCTATAGTAATAAATAATATTTAAGTTTTATTATTTCCTAAGTCTATTATCATACAACGAAGCACCAAACCTTTTGGTTCCTAGTTTTACCGATAATCCCAACGAGTTTTTTTAATAACTCTTTCTATTATATTAATAACAAACAGTGGTACATTAATAATAGAACCTAGCGTAATATTACAAAAAGAATAAACAATCATCTTGGCCTAACTACTTTAAAAAAAAAATAGAGTAACACTCTTCTTAAGCTGAAAATTTTTCCATAAGATAATGAATAACAAACGACATTTATCAAAGCTCACATAAAGTCAGCCCGGTGTTTAGGACAGTTTTAAACGCTTAAATTAATTTCCCCTGATTTCCTTTAAGAAGTTGTAACTCTCCAAGTAGGGATAATGCGATGATATATAAAAAAAGGTCCCAGTGAGCCAGGGCCCCTAATAAATTATACCCTCGATAACAATGGGATTTTTTCGGCTGCCCTTTGTTGCAACTTTTGGTATCACCTGAACGTAGGTTGAAACTGAAACAAAAAATTCGTAATATTTTTCAGATATTTTTATATGAGGAAAAATACCCTTGAAAAGAGTTTGGGAATGTACCCAGTATATCATTCTATAAATTTTTTATACATAAATTATACAGCTCTACAGATATTCTTTTTGTATATAATTGTCGTCAATACTAAAAAATATTAACGCACTGACTGTCAATTATTTCAAAACAAGTTTACATATTGTCTACGTAAACTTATTGTTTACGTAAAGCCTAAAAAGATTTTATCTTTAAAACTATCTGTGATCTTAATACTTAAATCAATGGAATTGAAAGATTACCTTCAAACTCTTAACACACTATGTCTTTAGATCACAAATATGCTGATAATAAATTGATACAGGTTGGTTACTGTTTATTTTTCATTCAAAAATTAGATTGAAATTCTATAAATTAATGTATTCAATACAATACAACATAAGCCAGTGTCCAACAAATGTGTAATATTAAAGAAAACTGACCAATATCCTTCAATATACCACTTGAGTAGTTTTTGTCCCGAACTATAAAAAATAAAGCTCTAATATCGTTAAATGTTCCTTTGGGGAGTGACTGGACAAATGCGCTAAATTCAAAAGTCGTTAGGGTTGTCTCACATGAATGATTTTCAGAAAAAATAATTTTAATTTAAACAATACCAATATGTAACATGTCAAACGGATTTTACTATTTCTCACTGTGTACATTAACAAAAGATCAAAATAAGGAATATAATAAGATTTCAATAACAACCCAATAGTTTTGTCAAAATATGTATTTATTGGAACAGTGTATCTCACGCATGAGGACTTAAGTAAAACTTCACTGACACAATTATTTTAAACTAATATTTATCTATTTTGCCTATGTTTTTTTATACGTAAAAAGCAATATGATAGATTCATAGTTCAACGTCTAGAGTCCATCTTTTTTTTCCTTTTTCTTCGAAAATAATAATAAAGATTTCGGACATTTGACACAACGTTATCCAGTTTCAAACTAAGCAGAGCTTATGCTATAATAACTAGACTGACTGATAGATAGTTAGATAGTTTTTTTTTGTAAATACATACATATTATATATAGAAAACACACAAACGTCGAAACAAATATTGGCAGATCTTACAAACATTTGGTCCGACCCGGGAATCAAACCCGAGTCGTATTCACTACCGTTGTGTCACCGAAACAGTTAATCTCCCCAGATACCAAATATTGGCTATATCGGACTTGAACCGACCAAAAAACGCATGGCGTTTCAAGTACTAGTATCAGGAGAATCAAGTGTACTCTAGATAGGAAATCCCTGGAACAACGGAGTCAACCCTAACCAATCGAATGGGCAACTGTGGACAATTTATATTGCAATAATCCGCTTGGACATTACGGCGGCGGCGGTGGAGTCGTGCGAACGCCGATATTATCGGGAGGTAAAAAGCGTTGCTAGTTTGAGGACAAAAAACGAGCACTCATTTATCGGCCACTCGGCACTTCGAGACAGGCCATCTCGCTACCCACCCTCACTAGAAACTGCTATACATTACGCACAACCGCCACAGGGCTTATGGACTCGATTAAGTTGCCTTGTTTAGGGGACACTGATGAGTTCTTTTTATCTGTATAAATTAAACAAAGTTAAAATATAATTACTGTTTTAAAAATTTAACACTTAAAAATTTCATCTTTACAAAATTTATAACTTCAGAAATCTCCTCACTGCTAACATTTATTTTTTTTCTCATTTCTATAGTTGCAGAATAAGTAACTCCAGTGTTGCGTTTGCTTTATCAGACAACATTTTAACACTGGTGTTGCGTTTGTATTAACGTCAAGTTTTTTTGTAAATTTAATCGTATTATAATACATAACACCATTACAACAGTTTTTAACAGTAAACTCGTTGCTCTATAAACCTCTCCTTCGAAAGTAGGTTTTTAGTTCTTCAATCTTATAATTATAATAAAATGTAAGACGCTTGAAAAAATCTACGTTGTTGAGAAGTATTAAACCTAGTGTCAGTTCCCAAGTGAAATACTAATTTAATGTAATAAATGAATGAATCTTACAGTATCAGTATTTACCGAAACAATCTATCTATTCAGTTTTAGCTTAGTTGATATGTATTGAAAAATTACTATTATCATTGCGTGTATAAGTGTTATATTTTTAACAATCGACGGGTGTTAAGATTTTTTAAATGTTTGTTCTGTTTGCCATATTGATGAAAACGAAACTACTGGTACCATATAGTGCATAAGTACGTCGATATGAGTAGGAAAACATACACATCTCGTACAGTTTTTATGCTCATTCGTCAGATCAAATTTTCCATGAGTCCGAGTAACCCTTGCATACGGTTGCATTGTGATGTAATTGAAAAATCAGTACTACGAACTACCATTCGCCAACGGATCCATTATTCAGATAACAATCACGTGAATTGAAGCGAAAAACGTTCGACTGTTGTTCCACGACGATGTGACATATAAAAAATTCAGCAACTTAATCGCAACGGCGACCAAACAAACGTGAATTCGATGAATTGATAAAGTAAACGGACGACAATTATTCGAATAATTTGTTGTAGTCGTTTACGAAAATAGTAAATAATTTCACTCAAGATTTTATCAACTAATTTCTATCGAATCGAATCTTTTTCGTAACTTTATTTCTTTTATGTCTTCTTATATGAAGTATTAATTGATACATAGAACAATAAGATATGATAAAAACAGAACACGATACAGTAAAGTAGTCTTTATTTTGAAGTTATTAAAATGGTTTTTAATTCAATTAGGCATATTTATTGATCTTACACCAAAAATGTTGTTTTTCTTGAGGAACAGCATATGCGGGCATTGAAACTGCACCCGCAGTGGATACCCTCATAGGGGAGAAACGGCTGACTCATCAAAACAATAAACAAAGTATCGGATCCCTATTTTATTATATTATTATGCACATCGCCCTATGATTTAACACTGCATAGTTCGGCGCACTTTGACGGCTAAGAAAACCTTATTTATAACAAACTTTTGCTCGCAGTTCTGCTCGCATGTACATATATTAGTCATTGCACTACATAGTAGCTTATGTGCTATTTTGAAGTATAAGCCTTAAAACTGCAAATTTCATATAAATCTGTTCAATAGTTCGCACTTATAATATTACAATTTTTTAGACATGAAAAATACATTTAAGGTCAACAATAAATTTATTCACTCAGGCATTTTCTCTTGAATAATACATAATAGAATTACAATTCAAAAATAACAAAGTTTTTGTTCGGCAATTACAATTATAATAAATCGATTTACATGTCTTTTTCAAGTTATTACGAAGAAATTAGAAACCATAATTAATTTAAAAAAATATAAATACATACAATTAACCAAAACGAAAAATGCGGCAGCATCAGTATCATCAACAATCTTCAATGGTCCACTGAAAAATATGACGATTTGCCAAAATAGTGTCCATATAGTGTAAATTTTATAGTAACTGTCCGAAAGATTCGGTTTTGGTTTCAACTAGTTTCGACCAAAAGACCAAAACTTTCGGTCCTGCTGAAATACAAATATTCGAGAATTTGCGTGCATCGTTCGCTGGCGAACAGGCGAACCGCTGGTAGGTGGCCATAGGCCTGGCACGTTGACCGCCTTTTGATATCCTACTAGATATGGGTACAAGGTTTTATGCCACTGGAGTGAAAGCGATGAAGACCAAGACGAGCTCAAAATGCGGCGGAACGTTCATCGACAGGCACTGGTACTGTGGCGAGTGCTGAAACAGCCGCGGAATACGCACCAACGCGCTGTGGACACCGTTCTGCCTGACCATGAAACTTGAGCTGGTAGAGCGGCAGATCGCGTTAGCTACCGACTGAAGCAGATACTCTTCGGGTAAGGTTGCTTCGGTAAGTATCTGAATTGGATTGAACGCAAATTGACGACATAATGCCACCGCGGCGCAGTTGAATTTGAAGTCTTGGTCAACCAAATTGAACGATATCTGTCCCCACTAGTAATTGATACTGTCATTTTATTTAGAAAGAGACCACTGAACGGGATTGGAAAAGAAACGGAGAATGGTGATCTCTGGTGATAGATTGATTTCTGTGGTAAGGAACGATATGTGATATGTAATGAGGTCTGATAACATAAAAATACAACGACTTACATGGAACCATGTTATATATTATTTAAAGGACACGGACCAATCTTAACCTGAATCTGGACAACTTATTTGTTAGTATTATAAGCAATTAATAGTTTTTTTTTTAATTTAATAAATTACGGTCTTAATTTAACAGAATCGTAAGAATATATTTTTAAAATTATTTTAAATTAATTTTTATTCAATTTATGGTAGTACCAATAGTTCGTTTTATCACGTACTTTAATAATCAAAAACTAAACAACTTATGATAATGTTTCTGGGAACTACAAAAGTACATTAACATACCTTTCTTTAAAATCTTTTAATTTTTAAACTTAGGAAACGTAATAATGTACTGATTGTAAAATAAAATAAAATGACCACGTGTATAAGGTTTTTTTTCTTATCCTAGTAACACTTGACTAATGTCAACCTATGTTGCCTGCCTACCTCACCTGTCATTCGTCTTACGCATTCTCGTCTCACTCATTTGTATTGTGAATGTGATTGAGTTTACTTTACTACTTCGATCTTCTTTCTAAAATGGTTACCGTTAATTCTCCTAACGACGAGCCTGATTTGCCCTTGGACGTAGCGCCCACTTAAACTGTTGAAGTTAGCGTATATTAGTTAAGTAATATACGCTAACTTCAACAGTTCATAAGTATGAAGATGATTGAAATGTATAACTGACTTGATATTAAATTTCATAAAATTTTGTTTTCCATTGGGTCACTAAAATGTTGCTATTTCAATAATTAATTGTCCATGTCTGAACCCATACAAACTGCACGATATTCTTTGCCTTATAAACATGGTACGATTTATATAATATAACCTAATTATTATAACATACAAAAATAAAATATATATTTGTTCCATACTTAAATGTATGTCCTTTATTTAATACTTTTTATCTGTACGTATATATATGCAAATAAATGTATTAAAATACACTAGATTTCAGTATATAACAATACTTTTAAAAATATTTGAGTAAGTTTCGGTTTCGGCCGAAACTGAGAGCAAGGCCGAAAACTCGATTTCGGTTTCGGTTGAAAAATTTTGGTCGGACACTAATATTTTTACAGAAGGGACCATCAATGAAGTTCTTATAAATAGTGTAAATGTATTTAATATCCCACCATAATTTCAGCCTTCGAAGTACAACAGTTCAAATGTTAGGACAACAGTCCAACATTTGTAATAACTTTACAATCCACAATTTAACGTGTCATTGCAATAGCTTTACAATCCACAATTTACATTTACTCCGATTGAAAATTGTAAATGTGTTGACTATTTTCGGTCTTCTGTGAAACCTTCAGTAAAACTAACGTTGGTTGTGATATCCAGTTAATTAGTGCCACAATTTAGATTTAAGAGTAAGAGATTGCAGAATATTCTATTGTTTTGATTGTCGGTGCCAATGGATATTTGAAATTAGGCTGCCATAACGTGAGTCGCATACTGCATTATCTACATTCGCAATCAGGATGGTGATCACCACTCTTAGATTCCATTCATGCTTTCCATCAAACAGAGTAGAGTCACTTTGGTAGGCTTTTATAAAAAAAAAAACACAAAAAGCCTTACGTGACAAGAATTGGCCTGATGCAGTGAATATATTTGAGTACTAACTTTTATGTGTTCTATATTTTTCAACTTAGCTATCACCGTTTCAGATCTATACATACATTTTTAGCACTTATGATGACTTACTCCTAACCGATCCCAGTTATGATGGCTACTACACAGGAGATATTACAGCGCACAAGTGTATGTGCAAACACAGGTGCACTCTCTGTTCCCTCACTCTCACAATCCAATGTGACGGCTATCCGATATGACCAGTGAAAGATCAGACGCAGGGTCGACGGCTTTACGTGCTCTTCGAGGCGCGAAAGTTAAAACCCTAACTGCCAAACTCCGAGTTGTTATTAAGTATTTCTGTATCGGGTGAAAATCAATAACAGTCTTTGAGCCAACCTGAGAATCAAACCCCCTGATCCACAGTCGCATATGCTAACTGCTAGACCAAAGGGGCAGTTTAGTACTTATAATAATTAATAATTTAACTATTTAATTCCACTCCAGTAGAAACTTGCTGAAATGTAATTAGCCCTTAGCAAATGATTAGCTTACAGTTAAATTTAAAAATAAAATAGATTTTAATTCAATTAATAACTAAGAAAGATTTTTATATTTTGTGTTTAATCATACCTACTTATGTACACCCACTAACGATAAGATTAAGACTTCTTCATAATGCTAATCTTTATATAGACAATACAGTTACATAGATAATGCTAAATATCCAGTCTTGTGTATTAAACGCAAATGAACATTCAAAAATACATTTAAACGACAGTAGATGGTACACACATTTAAAAAACTCTTCTGCACTAAACGCTTACAAGATTATCAATCAAGAAGCATTTCTCAGTACAAATTTATCACGAGGTTCTTATTGTGACGCCGGATAACACAATATCCACCGGATATCCGGAGGGGAGGCTCAACATCATATTTTTATCATCATTATGTCAAGAAAAAAAATCACGTTATCTTAATATGGCACAGCTAGTAGCTACAATTATGTTTTAAAATTGTTATAACATAATAAGGCCAGAAACGTCTTATATCTATGATAACAATTTTATCATGCCACCCCAACATTATAAAGTTATTATTGGTTTGGCCAAAAGATATAAAAGTATTTAAACTGTATTTGTGAGTCCGAGCGGTGACGCATTAAGAATACGAAGTGTCACTACCCGTATTCATCCCATGTGTCTCGTAAGTGGCGATTAAGGGAACAAGCTACACAGGACAATATCACTGCAAAGAGAAGGAAAATTTGAAACAACCGGTACCAGCAGCGTGGTATAGTAGGCCAAAACCACCTTTCTAAGGAGAGACCTCCAGGAAAATGATCTCCGTCGTCCATAAGCGCAAGCCTTGTGATAATAGGTGAGGCTATCTTTCACTCTAGCAGAAGCAGGGGACAGAAAAGAGAACATAGAGGGTCTAAGGTACGTCGAGTTGCTAGGAATTGCCTTTCTAGGATACACCTGGTTCCCCGACTACTAAGTACCTGAGACTGGTCGGTTCACGTCTGACATAACCATCAATAGGTTGTATCCGGGGGATTTCCATACATGAAAAAAAGGTTAGTGTCTGATGTATCAGAAAATGAATAGGAAATGGATATTAAAGTAATATATATATGGGGATATAACACATAGTGTGGCTGATTAAATAAGTACATACGAATAAATAGGTGAAATATATAGATATACTATATATCTCAAAAAGAATACATTGACCTAATTGATTATAGCAGTAATTATACTATTGAAAGCTAATTAAAGGCTATTGACGTCACCCAAGTATATTCCTTTACCAGCTTCTTGAAGGTAGTCAACGTCTGCGCAATTTTAATTATATTTTTAAATACTAGTTATTCAGAAATGTATTTTTCAGTCAAATTAAGTTTGACTGAAAGATGTATTTTTAATTATTTTCTTTTCTTTCCAGTGTTTGCTATCTACAAACAGCATTGATGCACCAACCAATGCAGAGTGGATTATTTACTTATATCCAAAGTTAATGCTCGACTTGTACCTTTTTTGTTAAACAAATATATATATAAGAATTAAATATATAACTATATTGAAACTGTACCTATTTGAATTAGTATTGGTTCCATATCTTACTGATTCACCTGATTATTTTTTTGTATAGCTCTAATTTATTAATGTCTAATTTTGAAGTTATAGTTTCAAATACAAATGACAGAAAATTTAAAAAAAAAAATAAAAATTTTTCTTCAAAAAGGCAACGCCCACATTTGGAATACATCCTGTGTCGCGGGGGATATTGACATACAAGTTGGACCCGGAACAACAATTTGTGGATCACACATGATGTAGTCCCGTGTGGGGTTTATACCCACAACACTCTATGTAGTAGAAAACGGTGTGGTGACCGTTTAAACCACTATGGCGTAGTATGCTTTATTTTTGTTTTCTTACATTATTAAAAAAAAACATTGAATTGATCGCACATACATAGATTTGGAAATAATATAGGAACATGATAACGATCATCATCGACTTAAAGTTTAGAAGTTAAATGCACATGTACACATTTACAACGTATTCTAAACATTCTTAAATATTCTAAATTCTATCTACCCAGATTATCCATGTTTCTTCAACGTCCCTATATTTTGATACCACGGTGTTTTTAACAGGGAGTGCATATTATTGGCTGATTAATGATCAACCAATCCCTGTGTAAGAAAAACACCTTAAATTTTTTTTACCTATTAATTTATATTTTTAACTAAAAATTACTGCTACTGTGTTACATGTTTAGTTAACACATAATTACTAGTTTCTTATTTTTTTAAAATGTGAAAATAACAAAAATCAATGTGAAATATAAGCAAAGGAACTCTAATTGCCTCTTCTATTTCTCTTCGAGAAGACGTTACTGCTGTTATTAATACAAAAATGACTTTCATCTCTAAGTTGACTACTATTGTTGAAAAACTGTTGAGACCAAGTCATGATCTGACTCCAATCATTTAAACCAGCGAAGAATATTTTTGGATCTTCAACGTATTTTGTAGTTTGATCTTCAACAAAATTTAGCCTCTCTCTACTTATTTGATCAAAACTATCTTAACTTTTGCAACTCTACGGTATTGTCCAAGTAAAGGTGCACATTTAACTTATAAATTGTTCATTTCCAAATATTTCAGAGGACCTGGGCAATGACCGAGCCTTAAGGAAGCTGCCTTGAAATATCAGAATGTTTCTTTACGCTTAAATTCTGCAATTATGGAACATTGTGGACAAATTTAATAGAAAACAAATAATAGCAGAACCGTCTTCCTACGAAGAAAAAGCTGCTGTCAGTTATTCAGGCTAAAATAAAGTTTAACAAGTGTCAGAAGTGTCCTGTAAATGGCTAAAAAATTGTTACTTCTTACCTTTACATCTTGTAACAAAGACGTCCACTACTGGACATAGGCCTCTCCTTAGGATCTCTATAACAGCTTATCCCATGATGCCGGTATCCAACGGCTTCCTGCGACCATCACCAGGTTATCGGACAACCTTGTATTTTTTTTGCAAATACGGGGTCCTCACTTAGCATGGTCCCAGAAAACTATTCAACCACTAAAAACTTATCAGACTACAAGGTTAGCAACTCTGTTCGCCTGTACAACTGCTGCTGCCAAGAATCTCAAAGAGTAACTCATGAAGAGAACTGGAAAATAAGGGATAATTCTTTTATTATAAATTTTTGTCTGAATCACTTGACTTCGTTTATTATTTTTTAATCTCACTGCAAACTCACTTTTTCAGTCTATTTTTCCTTCCAGAGGTTGCCTGGAAGAAATTACTTTTTAGCGACAAGGCCACCATATGTACATGGTCATTCACCTGCTATGTTCTTAAATACAAACTGTATTAACTGGTGTACAATAAAATTTATTCTATTCTATTCTTTAGTTACAACTACACACGATTAATGTATGTGGCCCGTTTAAACATGTTGGACCTTTATAGAGACCTAGGACCTAAATACATTAGCAAATCCGAGTCGAACAAAAAGAAAACTAGATGAAGTTAAAAAAGTTACAAAGAATCTCATTTGAGTATGATCATATATCGTTCGCTTTTGTATTATATTTAAAATAAACCCAGTGTGGTATAATAGGCCATAATCTTTTTCTAAGTAAAGGCCTGTGTCCACCAGTGGACTATTCAAGATTGATGATAACGAAAAATTATTCGGTCACTTTAAAGAGGTTTTCTGTTCATGTATTTTAATTGGTCACTTGAATACTTAACATGGCTTTAACTTATTCATGTACCCGTATCCAAATCTCACATTGGTATTTAATCAATCGTCTAGAAAGTTAGACCGATCGATATCCCAATCGTCAGAGCCAATCCGACGGAATTCGATGCCGCAAATTTTAATATACTTTCTCCGTCCTATGGTACTCCCGAATTAGTAGCATTATAAAGGACATTGTCTCGGATGAAAGAGTATGGAGTTTCTCGGCTGGATATGGAGGCGTTGGGCGTGTTGTAATTTAACCACTCCCTTTTGGGGGCGTGTTTCTCCTGACAATAAAATTCGTGAAAAACACATATGGAATAGAAGGTTTGTTCATACACTACAGACTAATAAGTACGTAAAGTTTAACAGCAGTAGTATCTACTTAGAAACGGCTTCTCTGGCGGTTATAGTCGGTATCTAATTTCAACATTTCATCAAAACAGGAATGATAGTGCATAAATTTACAATAATCATAAAAATATTTATTTCTGTGTTTTAAATTCATTATATGCTTATCTGCATTAAAATAAAATCTATATCGTGGATTAGCAATTTTTGTTGCCTACGTACTTCCTACAACGAATGTACACAACTTACAACAATTGCTGGATTAAAGACTATAAATTTAACATGAGAAACTCACCATTTCTTTATAACTAAACTGTATGATAAAGGTATTTGATTTAATTTAATTAAGATGAACTACTTGCTTCCATAATGTAATTTTAATAATGTCACTGTAAAACTTTTTCCAGTTTCTTTCACTTAACTCTCACTTAAAAGTGAAATTAATGTTAATATAATAAGTCGTAAACTATTTGTGCCAATACATATTAATTTTATATTACTTGCCAAATTAAAAAAATCTAAGTAATACAATTTGCTACGACAACGGTTACGTCGCCGTAGACCCTGACTAGCTACACAAAGGCGGAGCTTCCCGTTCGTCCATCGACGTCACACGAAGTTTTCCGATGAAAACCGAGGACGTACAACGATCTAGTACAATCCAAAGACTTTGACCCTAACATTTCGAAGATTGAACGTTGTTGTGGTCCAGTGTGCGTACAAATGAGAGGGGCTCAACAGGTCAAGGATAGCTGGTCGGTCTATAGGAGAAAATTATGGAAAATGGGGGTTGCGAAAAAGGAATTCGTCAGGATACTGTTACGTAACGTCAGTCGTGCGACGGCAGCGCGCGTGGAAGCACGTCCCTGCGCTTGTAGTAACCGGAAAACATAAACAACAACAACGTGTTTATTGTCGTAAACAACCTCAAAGTTGCTGAAGGACTTTGCCATACTTAAACTTTTTGAGGTAAGTTTGATTTTGAGTATTTCATTGTTAAGTAAATAAGTAATTTATTGATAGACATTGTGTTGGTTTTTGTGTAGCAGTCTTGTAATTTGAATGCAAGATCAATTTTTTTAATTAAAATACTATTAATTAATAATACAAAATTAATTTAAAATCAGACTTTTGATCATATTCTACATTTTTGATATAATTTAGAACCGACGCCTTATATATGTAACTTCATATTTAATTTCAGAATATGAGTATGTCAAAAAATACTAAAACCAAATTGACAAAATTTAGGGTAGACTGTACATTTATTTTTGTTATATTAAATTATATTACATTTGTCACAATTTAACTAATCTAACATGTCCTACAATTAATAATTTCATTAGCGTCAATGGTTTTACTTCGGACTCCGTTTTAATAAATCTATTACACATTTCGCACGTGTTAACTGCAACCTTTAAATAGACAATGATATAACATTTATAATTAATTTAATTATTGTACCATTTAGATAATACTAGAGATCGTCCAGATAATACTAGAATTTCTAAATGTGTTTTTTCTTTTCAATTAAGTTCTTTAACTTATAACTAGATCAAAATATTTATACAGTTTAGGAAGTTCAATTTACTATTTTCTATTAGTGGTAATTTTTAATATTGTTTCACTTATTCTTGTTAATCAACTATCAGAAATATAATAAGTTGCTGTGCGCCACTATATTTAAAAAGTAGTATGAAGAAATGTCTTAATGTATTGATACGCAGACAACATACATATTTGAAGATTAGCTTTATATCTTACCTTTTTAAAGATTTCTTAGAACAAAATAGTTGTAAATTAGTACCTTTTTAAACACTTCAAATTTTTTTTTTTTTATTTCACATCTAATTTCAAACTGAGCAGACTTTGTACTATGAAAATTAGACTGACTGCTAGAACACTTAGATAATTTTTTTGGTAAATACCTACACATTATACATAGAAAACATCAATTTTTTTTAAATTAGAGTTTAGTTGAATATAGATTCTTATCGAGCCATATAGACCACTGATTTTGACTCCTAACCTATACGTTTTTGAATATACGTCATCACTTCTTAATAGTCTAAAGCTTGTATGATTATACCTTATGGTTTTAAGTACATATAATGTGGTTAACAATTATCCAGAAGATAGTCTTCCTTGCGGTCGATATTTATTTTATATTTTTTTTGATTGCCTAACCTTTTCACCTTATTGACAGACTTTAATTGTCCACTGCTGGACATGAGTCTCTAAGAGTAAGGTTTACACATCGTATTTTTAATCAGTCACAATACTGATGATTTTGATTGTTTAGTCGAATTTTACAAACAAATAAAATAACGAATGCAATTTTTAAAGATGCTAATTAATTGTTCGTAATGTTCGTGAGTTATGTCTGCGTTTGTGAATTAAGATCGTATACTTTCTGTTTTACACTTTAAACAGTAAATTAAAATATTACTTAGTACTTAATTAGCCCACTAGTCCTAGCCAGCTACAAATAGAGATAGTGACTGAGGCTAAGTGAACTAACCCCGAGTCATGTTACACAAATTACTTGTACTATTTAAAATAAGGTATTACATAATCGTTTAACTCTAACTGGATGAAATATCCCTAAATTATAAATACTTACACCCTTACATATATTAGAATATCGATACAATTAAATTTTAATTATTGCTTTCGCTGTATACTCATTTCTTTTCGTTGATCTCGTAAAGATAATTCTCAAAGGTTTCTTCAGAAAATATCTGTATGTTATCAGACAAGAAACAACGGAGCTTTACATTGTTAAATACGTAATACAATTTTAGTAAAAAACATACCAGTTTCTTACAAAAAATGTATGGAAAATTCATGCTTCGGCAGAAGTTCAGGTTGGTGTCACGGTGTCACCAGAGACACGTATTAAGCAGATTTTTCGTTGCTTGTTACCAAGTGCTTAACGGAGTCCAAACCCCTTCTCGTCCTTATTCTGAGAGTAGAACTCAAAGCGAGACAACGCATTTGGAGTGATTTTTGCAATAGGATAAACGACAATAACCGTGACACCATGGACAATAACCGTGACTCAAGAGTTCCATGTTTAAACTTATGCCTTGTATAATATAAACACCGTGCTTTTATTATCTTACTATTAATAATAGAGAACATACAACCTTGATTGTAGATATAACTCACTAAAGTTACTGAGGTATATATGGTTATCAATTATTTCACAAGAATGCAAACGACTTCAATTTTTTTAATAGCACCTGTTCATTAAGACTTTTAACACCTTTAAATTAAATTGCCTGTTTCTGTTATTTTAATGAGAATATTACGAAGAATCAAGAGTTTTTATTTTATTCAAATTTTTAACTAAATTTTAACTACTTAACGTACTAGCAGGCCAAAACACCCTTTCAAAGAAGAGGTTTATGTCCAGCAATGGACTGTTAAACGCTATTGATAACGACAATAAACACACTCAGAAATAAACTTGGAAAAACTAATGAAAAATTCCAAACTGACGTGTTTCGTTGGTGAGTGCGAGACCGGAGGTCCATTAATACAGAGGTGGAAATTGTCGTGGTAACTGTGTGCGATGACTGTCGATGACTGTCATGCCATTTACGACACCAAGCGAGGCGTGAAAAAGCATCTTACTAGGCTGCCATAGTATGGGTCACTATACTGCATGGTGACCACATCTCTTGGATTCTATTCATACTTTCCACCAGGCAGCGTAGAGTCATTTTAGCAGGCTCGTAAAATAAAAAAAAAGACATATGAAGCCAAACCAAACTATTAATTAAAAGATTACACCTTCAAGTCCTTGTCTCTTTACCTTATAGTTCTGTCAATCATTTTACTCCAAGATGCCAAATTATGTAATAGTATTGGCTGAGAACTTTTTATGTTTTGGATTATCGCGTCAAAATTCACTTTCAAGATCCATTTTTCTTTCAGTTGCTTGGAAAAAGTAAAATAAAAATTATTTACAAAAATTAATTTATAATGCAAAATTCCCTTGACTAAGGCTTTTTTGCCACTTTATTGACAAAGTTCAAAAAAGAAAACAGTTGTATGTAATTTTTGGTCTTTTAATTTAAATTTAAGTAACCAATAACTTTGATCCGAGAGTCGTCGCAACGTATAAATCATACAGGAAAAAAATGAACTTAAACTTCTTTTATAATTTTTTTTTTTCGTCTTTTTAACAATAATACCTTTTTCTTTCAATTTCCTTATACATACATATTTAATGTATAAAAATCTCGTGTTTGTTTTCGAGCCCCTCCGAAACGGCTTGCCGATGTTCATGGTTTTTGTGTAAATATTTCGAAGGTCTGAAAACACATCATAAGCTTTGTAAGCAACAATATGGCCCCTGCACAAGAATGACACGCAAAATCATGAAGTGTTCCACATTTTTATCAATAACAACCAGATCGTCGGGGATACCACTATGGCGACCCCCAGGATAGGGCCATACCAGGCGCGCCTTTGACCCTGGAGGGGACCTGAACTAATATAACCGGAAATAATAATGGCAACACCACATACTCTTGGCTCGTGCGTCCCTGAGGAGCCGTAAATCCGAAGGAGAAAAAGAAGTAAATTTTGCTAGTCTATGGATGAGTGTTCATTTTTAGCACATTGAAACCCTTACGTGCCTCAGAGAGTACGTTAAACCGTCGGTCCTGGTCGCCATACGAACATCTTTGTCAAACATTACGGATAGTGGGAGTTCTAAAAAATTCAACAACAGTTTTTGGAAATCGAAGTTCAGCGATTTTTTAAAACCGACCCCAAACTAGTTTGAGGTAAAGACTCGAAGTAAGAACTCTTCACTTAACACTAAACCTATATTTAATCATGTTAAATCTTAACGGTTTTACGCAATTCTTTAGCTAATCAAACAAATTCTGATCTGAATATTAAACGAAGTCACAGAGGGTAATTGTAGCCGCGCCGTGTTAATAATTCAGAGATTTTACAATTGAATCCACGATACCTGTTATTAAATATGTAAATTAGTTATTTATTCAACCCCAATTTTAGTAAGGGGAGGCTCTTTATACCAGCTTTAGTGTACGCCCGTCACGTCAAATAAGAACTGAAGACTCTCAAATAACTCAAGGTTTCTTCTCTTCTGGTGGTTTTGTATGACATTTATGTGACATCGGAAATTTTCATTAACAGATTGAATAATTACGAAATACGTGTATGAATGAATGTAATACATTCTCTGTAAATGGATAAATAAAATATGTATGTATTAAAATAAACACATACACATATAATTCCGAAGAATTTTTTTTTAAATGAACTCTTTTACAAAAAAAAAATGTTACAAAAATAAATTAATTATTTTTGTAACATACATTTATTTCAATTCATTTCATTTCAACTTTACAAATTTAGAAAAATAATTTAGTATAACATAGCCAGATCACTTGACCCTTAAAGTAAATTATTACAATCTTTCTGTGGGTTGCTCAACTGGAGTACCATGGGCTCACAGAGAACTGGTGTTTTAGTTGTGCACTATGATATCTTTTACGTAGTGGGCTGGTCTCCACTGAAACTGGCCACGGTGGCCGAAATCGACTAGGAGAACATCAATCATTATTAGTTATTACTTATTAAATATTTTTTTAAAAGTCAATGCAATAAGCATGGACAAAATGAAGTTAAATTTAATTTAACTGTTTTCTGTATAATTATATTCGATTGTGAGAGTTAGAGAATAGAAAATGCATCTATGTCTGCGCACACGCGTGTACACTATAATATCTCCTGTGTAGTTAGCTGGTCTCCATTGAATCTGGCCACGGTGGCCGAAATCGATTAGGTAGTAGAGCCACACTGATTTCAGCACGAGCGGGCCGGCTCGACCGGGGCAGTCCTACCCTCCCACAGAAGATCAACCTAAAGTGCCAACATCCGTGTTGTCGTGTTTCGTTGGTGCGTGTGAAACCGGAGGCCCATTGATGCAGGGGTGACAGTTATCGTGGTAACTGTGTAAGCCTTAAACTGTCACGATGACTGTCATGCCTTTTACGTCCCTAAGCGGGGTGTGAAAAGCATCTCACAAGGCCGCCGTAGTATGGGTCGCCATACTGCGTTGTCTGCAATTGCAATGAGTATGGTGACCACAACTCTTGGATTCTATTCATGATTTCCATCAGGCAGAGTAGAATCACTTTGGCAGGTTCTTAATATAGAAAAAGAAAAAAAGAAAATTTAATTTCCTGGTTTTAAAACTGTATGAGTGAAAATAAGCAAAAAATATGATGTATGTGTAAATAATATGTACAATATAGAGGTCATCCATTCTGATTTGATACGACAACGTTGACAAAAACACATATAAAAAAAAAACAAATAAAAACGTATAATCAGTATAACGAAAAGTATACATATAATCTATTATTTTCATTTCTCAATAAGATCGAAAGACAACAGCACTAATCAAAATTATTAATTGAAGAATATGAAACAATCCCGCTTCGCGGTCTCAACCATAACGTAAAATTCGGATTATTTATTATAAGGCGAGCATTGGCAGCGATACAAGCTAATTTACTAAATAAATATTGGTTCAATCAAGCCCTCGTTCTTGGCTTGTTTTCTCTAATTGTTATTTCGTGCTGTGTTTGAGAGGAAAGTCTATAGAAAGTTATGAAAATAATTTTGGGGACGAACATAATTTAGAAATAGTATGGTAGAGTATTGAAACGGTGTTTGAATTGAAGTTTAAAATAACAGTAAGTTAATTATGTCACAACTTAAGTGCATTAAAAATAATAACGAATAAACGTATAGTTTTAGACATTTTGGGAATCATCTTTTAAAACGGATCACTAGGATTTTATATATGACGGCAAAACGGATCATTTTCTGGTAATCATGCAAAAAAAAACAAAATATAAAGATATTAGTAATAATAAGGCAAGGTTTAGGTGCTATCGGATTTTAACAGTAACTTATACTTGATCATTAATAACTTGTTCATTAAAAATATGATAGTCTTACATAAAAAGTATAATAAAAAAATACAGATATACATATTATGACCTTAATTTATTGTAATAAATTATCCAAATAAAGTTTTTAAGACATGCGCACTAAGTCGTCTACACACAGCTAAGCACTGTAATATAAAACGAATTAGATAATAAAACTATTAAATTTCAATACAATCAAGCTATAGCAAAAGCATATAAGCAATACTTTTTGTCTAGTTTATTGTTGTATTAAAGCAATTTATTGTTGAATTTCGATGTAGAATAGTGTGATAAATTGTTTGTGTATATACATATGTATATGTGAAAATAGTTCAAGCTCATAATATTAGTTCATATTTAGTACCTTACAAGTGATTTTGAATGTTCCTACAACCTACCCAAATATCCTGCTTGCTGTAGTATCCTGGTTCGGATCATTGTATACTCGTATGTTGACTAATACCGGATGGGTAACGCGCTGGCTGGGACTCGTATACCATCTGTATCGACAGGCCGACTCAAAACTATGGTCCTTTCTTCAAAAAGCCAACTTAGACCCTATACTGTGCTCACATAGTTTTAATAAAAGGAACACCTCTGTGGTTGGTTTCGGTATTTCTTCGTGGAGTGAGTCTTAGGAAACGCTGGCGCCCTCTAACTGTAAAGTCTGACGTATTAAAATATCTGTTAAAGATTTGCTTACAAAAATAAACATGGTTTACCATTCCTCAAAAAAAAAATTCTCTGCCAGTTTAAATAAAACATAATAAAAGAGAAAAAGATATTTTCAACAGCGAATTTTAAATAAACACCTATTGATAATAGTAACTGACTGAAACGAGTCTTGCATTGTATCCATTTCTATCCCATGCTCATAGATAAGACGTCCATTCTGAGGCGCATTGTTTTCAATAAATTAAACGTAGGACAAGAGGCCCAGAGCCCCGGACACTAGGTAAACAGCCCGGAGGCTTCGTCAACACAATTATTATACTCGGACAGCCACCCTCCGTGTCGATAAACACCCTCTAAATAAATTAACTGGACTCCATCCAACGTTTGTGCAGCGTTGTTTGAAAAAAGTTAGTAATTAATTTATGTCCAGTAATAATTATATGAATCTTATTTCAACACTGTTTGATGTCCTTATTTATGTCAAATTTTATTTTCACATCATATTAAAGTATAATCCAATCTTTTAAGAAATAAACTAGGAAACTATTTTCTATTCACAATGTAATAAAACGATTTTTCCTTCTACTCTTTTTTCTTTTAATGACACAACACACGCACTAGGAATTCATCCTGCGTATCGGGGATGGATACAAAGTAAACCCAGACTCAAAACAACAATTTGTGGATCACATGAAGTGTTGGTCCCAGTGGGATTCGAACTCACAACATCCAACACAGTAAGAAGCGGCAAGATGATCGTTAAGTCAATATACTACTACTATGTACATTTGTAATTACTCACAATCCTTTATAATTGTTCCAGGTCCATTAAAAATTGAATATGGCGACTCCACGACCTCCACCAGCAACAGTCACACGTACAAAGAAACAAAACCACGCAAACATACCCTGCCCTATAGAAAATTGTGCCAGATTCACTTACGGCAAACTACCTGATCACCTCACTAAAATCCACGGCATAACCGGTGCTGACAGAGATACTCTCAACGAACAACAACGAAAAAGGTTTTTTAATGGTGAACTCTGCCAGGTGCGATACCTCAAAGAGTCTGCCATACGAGACTTATGGGGAACTGATTACGAAGATCCTCGGATACGTGCAAAAATACACCAAAGTTATGCTCTAGTCAAGATTAGAATTATTCCGTTAGCAGCTACACAACGAGCACAACCTCTCACAGAACAAGACGCAAATGTTCTGACAGCTTACAACGCAAGGACTGCGCCAAGACCTACTCGCGTACAAAAAACTCGTACAAGACCACGACCATATCCTGCACCAGAAGCCAGTCCTGTAGAACGTCGTGCTTCCACAGAATCTAGTGAAGAAGAAAATACTCAAAATCCCTTACCACCGTCACCACCTCCATCATCACCATCCCTTCCTGCTTCACCAGCTCCTTACGAATTACAACCTGTTGAGACTCGTTTACGAGATATATTTGATACAAAAGTTGATGTTGGATACAAAGCAGTAATAGATGATATGAAGAAGTCTATGACAATGGGTAGGACACTCGGTGCGAGAAAACGAAAAGCTTATAGAACATACCGACGTTATGCGAAGAGATTAATTGCGTATCTTCACAGACAACATTCTCCTTTAGCGTACGATGTAGATGTTCTTTTGTGTGGCGAGCGACAAGTCTGTGCTTTCTTAGAGCGCATCAGATCCGAACATAAGACGAAAACTTTAAGGAATTATATCGTAGCAGCGATCAAGTTGTTGGATTCGAGACTTTTCGCTATTGAAAGAGATCCTGCGTGTAAAGAGAAGGTTGCCTCCATGACTCGAGTGTATGACGTCCTTCATGGACATCTCACTGAATGTGATAGATTGTTAGCGCAGAAGGACGTTCCATGTGAAAATGATAAAAAGACATCTTTAGAAAGTGTTATGGAAGAAAGTTTCAATGACTCTTACGATGAGTTAGAGTAAATTTTATGAATATGTATAAATAGGCTTCTATTAAAGTCCCATTAGTGTTTCGTCCTAGCTTTCAAAGTAGCCCGATAAAGAATGCGTTTAAAAGTTAGTTAAGTTATTAGTTACCTGTAAATACACGTCATTATTGTATTATTTGTAAGTTTGTTGTATAATTATAACTACACAAGTTATTATTAAGTTTAAAAAACTTGTAAATATTGAAACTACGTGTTTAAAGCAATAAGCTTCAACATTGAAATAAAATGTAAATGATAAGTAATTAAAAAGTTACTTTCTTCAGTGTGCAATACGATGCTAATTAAATAATCTAGTCAATATATAACTTAATACGTATATAAATATTATTTGTTAAGATACCGCATAGATAAGATGTTTTATGTAATTAATTTAATTCTATACATTGTGTAGATATTATTAATTAACTCTCACTATTAGTTATTTTTAAATTATCATGATCTCAACTCATTCATGTATTCACAATTTACAATAAAAATTTGCTCATCTATTTGGAGTCATTCATTTACCCTGTTTTGTACAAGACAGTACAAAATAGGTACATTTAACTCAATTACCGTGTAAGTAACACTAACAAGTGTTGCCTTTTTAAATGATAGAAACTGCATTGCAACTCATAACGTGGAGTCTGTACTAGAACACATTCAGGATTCGCGACGTTTGTACTACATTAAACAACAGTTAGGACTAAATTACTGAGAGGACTGGGACTAAACCAAACGACTTAATATATAAGTTGTTAAAAGAACCTACAGCTCCTTCATTCACAAGCTGTTAAAAAAAACACACAAGCAATCAGTCAGTTTTCACTGTAAATATTTATTTTATATATAAGTATCTAGTTTTAATTAAGCTATTTTAACTAACTTCCTGTAATACCCAATTCAATTGCCAATAAACTATACATTAGGCATAAAACCGTCCATGAAACATAGATCAGCTTTACCGTATTTACAACTAGCTTGATCATCATTATCTCAACCAAGAAACATCGACTGCTGGACTTAGGCCTCCCCCAAGGTGGTTCACAAGAGCCAGTCCTGTGCTGCCCGAATCTAACGCCTTCCCACGACCCTCGCTAGATCGTCAGACCACCTTGTGGGGGGCCTACCAACGTTTCGTTTTTCAGTACGAGGTCGTCACTACATAGCCAGCTTAAATTACTATAATTTGGAACTATTTCTGAAACCAATCGTTTTAATCTGTCATACCTCACACATAACATACACACTCAACACAGAACAATCACACATAAAATATTAACTCCCAACATTTGTATTAATTTTTTACCTTGCAATAATCAATTGGGTTAAATTTTATAGTGTAATTCGTAAAATATGGCTAGCATCGATACACAATTATATAATTACTGGACTAAGAGAGAAATATAACTGTCTATATACCTCAAACGTATGCGGCTTATGTTCTAAAAAATATATATTTTATTGTTTCCTACCTACACATTTGCCTTAAATGTAATGAAAAACGAGTAAATAATCGTTGGTATGGTTATAGTGATGCTTACGAAGCTGCCTTAAAACAGCGTTGATCTTTATGAAACGAGATGGAGCCTGCGCAGACGCATATATCCTTACTTGCCTGCGACTTACCGACTCTTGTTCGTTTCTCACACTACTAGGATATCTTTGCGATTGACCTTGACAAGTTGAAGTTCTATGATTTAAGAAGATTGTTTCAGCACTATAAATAACGGAAACAGGTAACCCACGTATTGTCTAAGGCAAAGATACATTTTACAAGATGGCTTGCTCAAAATTTCGCGACAATGGTTAATTATATTTTACAACATGGAATTATAACAGGTAAGTCATCCTAGTTTTTTGTTTTATTTAAGATTGATTATAATATATTATAATGTGACATGATGTGATGTTCTCCTAGCAGATTTCGGCCACGGCGATCAGTCTCAGCGGAGTCCAGCCAACTACATAGGAGATGTAGGAGGTGTTATCGTGCATAAGTATGTGCTTAAAAACACAGGTGCACTCTTTGTTCCCTCACTCTCACAAACTGATGGACTGCCTATTAAACACGACCGGGGACAACCCAAGCGCAGGAGTGACGGCTTTACGCGTTCTCCGAGGTATGGGGGTAAAGACTCTAACTTCCAAACTCCGGCCTGTCATTCTGCATTTTCATATTCTGAAAGACTGAATAACACTTTTCTGGTGCGACCCGTAAATCGAACCCAAGACCTCTAGATCAACAGTTGCACACGCTAACCACTGCTAGTTAAGGTATCTAATATAATAACTATTAATTTCTCTCATGACTAATAACTCATGACTTTGATCGGTCTGCATCCATCCTTGGTATCGCTTACCGTGAAAAATTGTTTTTCAGAAATGTATACCATTAAATGGGTAAATTTATGTGTGATTCCTGCCTTGTATGCCACTTAAATAAGAAAAATTGCATGTTAAGTGTACATATGACTAAATTTTTTTATTTCAGTTTCTCTTCAATAACACCAAACATACAGCTTATAATTAAATAAATCAAGAAGACTAAGGTAAGGCCACTCAATTCCGAGGGGTTGTAAGAATGGTACTATATGCCAATGTATTTAGAAAAGCCTTTTTAAAAGCAATTTCCAATTTCATTTTGTTCGTAAGATACATTATTTAATCGATAATTAATCTGTTCATATTTATATGAGTAAAGGGGTTCTTTAGTGTGTAAACTTTTTGAATTGATCGATTTGTTTGACACTAGCAGTCCACTCAAATCTGTACTACATACATTTCAGACCATAAGCAAGTGACTACATCAATTTGCTAGTGTTAGATGTTAGATGATATTTTTATGCGGTGCAAGTTTTTGTTTAGGTTGAAATATGGAAAGGGTTATATTTCTTATCGAAAACACTTAACATTTGATTAAATTCTTCACATATTCAGAAACAAAATCAGTTTTAAATTACCACGGCATTACGTGCAAAATATTTTAAATAGTTCCTAAATGTCAATAAATACCACGGAATTGATCTTCACTTTAATTTATGTGAAAATCCTATTTATTTTACAGTTAAAACAATAGTTTAACCCAAAATCCCAACTCTTATGTCGTCGTATCTTTGTTGAAGGGTTTGGACGTAGTCCATGTAAATCTGTCATTTTCCTTCATTGTTTATCATACAACTAGCGACATCTGTAGACTCATTCGGTAATATAACAGAGTTCATTCGCTTTTAATGTGGCGCTAGTGAGCTCGAAACGGTGTAATTTGACTTAATAATTCTGCTATCCCTCACTAGATGGCAATGTGATAAGTTGCAACGCCTGGTCACTCATGTTTTCCTAGTAGATTGCGATCGTAACTGCCTGCTCCAGATTCTCCACCTACGTTCCAAACGTTCCATTCTTGAGGCGCGCGCCACTAGTGGTCAACACACATACACAGCAGACCCTTCGAATGTCAAAGGAATGTCAATAATGTAATGCGATATGATACTTGTTAACCAAGGTATTTTTCAATCAAAAATGTCATATCAAGGCTTAAATAGGCAAAACTTTCAAATAGTTTTTAAATATTTTTATTTCCTACTCTGACAATATCTTTTTAGCTTAAATATTTCATTTAGTGGTCTACCCACATGAGTCATTTCTGTAAAAAAAGAAAAAAATATATTCATTGGTTGTTTGTTTTTAAATCAGATTCAGATCAGATTAAATGATGGGTTTTCTTTAAAAGAAAACCCATCATTCAATATAATTTTATAACTGCGCCCGTTTATAAAATTTTATTTGAATGATTCTCGATTGATGGAGGTTGGTTTATAAATACAATCTCATTTATCTAAATTTATAGTTCTTGGCAAATAAACAAAATACCTCTTTAAAGCACAGTTTTGTTGTAAGCTTGAACAGAATTGTAAAGATTTTATGATTCACAAGAAAGTATTTATAGTTGTTGAATACCCACCCACTCAAGTTTATTTTTTATACAAACTTGTCTCGCCTAGATATTATAAGAACTAAGTATGGAAAAAAACGTCTTTTCTTTATTGTATAATAAATGTTAATACAATATGTTTGTATAATTTTCAATTCGATATTTTATGATTTACGTGCAAGTTTATAATAAAATATTATTTATAATAAAATTTCGTGGGTGTCAGAAAATATTATACTTTGAAATACCCACTATTTGAGAACGTTAGTACCCATAATTTCCCAAAGATGGCTCTCAAATGATGACACTTTATTGTCGTCAATCTGGCAACCAAAAGAATAGCCGACGAAAAAAAAAAGAGAAATGTTTAAAATTACAAATTAAATTCATTCTTAACCACGTCTGTTCTTTTTCTACAACCCTATTGGCAATACTAAAATAATAGCTTTTTATCCAAAGTACCGTATATTATGCTAGTAAATTAACTAAACGGTTTAGTGAAATATGTAGTGTGTCAGTAGATAAGCAAGCAACTCACGTCAAGCGAAGTCTGTGAAGTATTTTAAGCAGTTTACTCATGTTCTATTTCTGTTCCCATACACTACCTTGAACCGTCCTGAAGAACGACCTATTTCAGATTGCTGACTAAACAAACGTACACTATTGGAATATGACATGTTTCCAAAATAGTCACGAAGGGTGGGTAGTTAGACAAAGACGTCAGACACGTCAAATACACTCAATCATCACTTTCATCATAGTACGAAATTTAAAATACATTTGAATCATTGTAGATAAAAAAATGCGATGGTTATTTTTTTATCTTAAAAAGTTAAGGTCGCTTCTGTGACATTTACGATAGTTTCGTTTTATATTATTATTTTATTTTTTTATCATTTGAAAAATGTATTACAGTGTAAATACTATGTGTATTGTAGTGTCAGGTTGACGGAAATAGGCTTGCGTATGACTTGTGAAAATGAAATTATAGTTAGTAAAATGTAAGCGCTTGAAACGCCTCTGGATACCCCCCTTGGGGTATTAGGCATGTGTGAACGTATCGCAAATTAATTGAAGCATCCTTATCCTCCCTTGAGAAATATAATGTAAAATAAAATAATATAATACACTAACTACAGATCGTGTTAACATACCACAACAATAATATTGTTGTTAATAAATGAATACAATTACTGCACAAACGTAAACTGCAAACAATACAACACGAACAGATTACGTCACGCGCATTCAGTGCAAAGTGCATGTATGCAGCTTAACCTTCTACAGTTTATGCTGCCTTGGTGTTCGTTCCTTTTGTGAGCGACACCAAAGGGGCCCTATCCCCTTCGAGCACCCTTCTCTGGGTCAATGCGCATCTTGCGGTCATTCACCGATACTCATTCGCTGTTTTTGCTTTAAGTTGAATGCATCTCTTAATATCATGCGTTAAAATATTCATAAATGTTAATTATAAAAACAGTACTTTTTAGAAAGAATGCTTTTATAATAATAGATTATACTTAATAATTGCTTTTAGCATTTTGTTAACAATTATATTAAACAGAAAACTTAAGGCAGTCAGTTACGAAATGGTCTTTCACAGTCGTATATCATACTTAATCAATGAATTCCTGTTATTTTTTCAAATTAAAAAACTGATAGACTTAATAATGCCAGTTTTTGAAACTGAAATGCATATTTTTATTTCAAATAAATATTAAAAAATACCGTTATCTTAAGAGTCTATTATTCTGCAGTGCTCCCAACGTTATACTTATAAAATATTTTTTATTATTAGTAAAAAGATTTCAAATAAATTTATTTAAACTGAGAATCATGTTTATGTACTCAGAAATGCAAGTGAGTTAGTAGATATGTATATATAAATGAAAAATATAAATTAAATCGCTAATACAAATTGAGTTTGTTTTGCAAACGTGATTTTGCAAACATCTTGTAAGAATGCACCGGCCACACAGACTGCAACCAGGAACTCAATGTACGAGGAATACAGAACTGAGAAGTAGTTCGATGCACAAACCTGCAGCGTAAATGCATCGATGACTGATATGACGTCATGACACACTACTGCACTCTTGTTTAACTCAACAACACTCACAAGTTTATGCGATAAAGGATTTAATACAATGATATTATTGCTCCACACGAGTCTTGCCGAAACGAAATTTAAATTAATTTCTCTGAGAATTTGTCTCTCTATTTACTTTTTATAGCCGAACACTCATAAATTGACAGAGTTTTCTAAGCATTTTTATATTTATTTTCAACCTTAACCTTACTCTCTCTTTGAGCCTCTTAGCAAAATGTACTAGGTTTGAAAATTTCTCAACTATTCCAACCTGCTGACACAGATTTGAGATTCCTGTTGGTCTGGCAATTAGTGACCCTGATTGCACAAGTCGTGGGTTCGATTCTCACCCAAAAAAAATAATGTGTGACCATAAAGATCATCATGTTGTGTTTGGGTATAATTTCTCTATAACATATATGTATTTAGACATATATAACGATGTTTACTAGTACAGTCTGGTTATCATAGTATAGGTTCGGTCTAGTTCATCAGATGTCTGTGTGAGAAGTGTCCAGTTATTACAGAAAAAAAAGGTCCCTATGAAACTTTAAAACTCGATTTACTGTATCAAAGATCCGACAGCATCTCGAATTCGATAGTACTAACTATAAATAAAGGCATAGGTAAATATTCCAATGAAAACCATGCCTTCATAGAGAATTTTGAATCAAAATTTATGTACAATAATTACTAAAATTATGTTCCTGAGGACATTTCTATATAAACATGAAAAAAGACAGTGTACCTACTCAATTTGATCGTGAACTGATAAGAGATTTACCCCCTTCATGGATCAGGTTTAATCAATCAATAAACCACCGCCGTCCACTGCTGAATGAAGGTCTCCCCCAAGTAACGCCAACCATCCCGATCTTGGGCAATTTGCATCCATCCGCTGCCAGCTACCTTCTTCAAGTCGTCGGTCCATCGCGCCGCAGGGTGCCCTACATGAAAAAGGTGACAAACCTACAGCACTTAACGAATTGGTACTTTTGAAAGAACTAGTATTGATGGTGTGATAGTGTTTCTAGTAGTAGCAGACTTCTCTTCTTCTGTAAGTCTTCAGAAAGTGCGACTGCTGTCATTCCCTGTAGAGAAAGAGAGGTCCACTACGTATTTTAAATTGATTTTATTTGATCATTATTATGACATAAGCCTATCCTTCGAAAAGAGGTTTCGGCCTACTATACAACTCTGGCCAGATGGGTTTGTATAGAATTTGTTCTGAATCTTATGTAGTTTGTTCCCTTTGTCGCCTTTTACGACACCCATTTGATGAATTGGGGTGATAACACTGTACTCTTAATCTGTCACTAAATGGTAAAATTCACGTCACACTTTTGATGGAATACAATTTTTTAACGTATATGATTATTATGTTATCTATAATACATGATGAAGTTTAAATTATAAATAAATCTACACTAATATGATAAAACTAGTGTCTCTGTGGTTGAACGTGTGAATCTCAGAAACTACTGTTTCGAATTGAAAACTTTTCTAGTGTTGGACAACTAATTTATCAAGCTAGCTCATACGCTATACTCGTATAAAATCACTTTACCACCAATAGCAGATAAGAATCGAAGAAAACTGTAATAATTCCTTAATAGAGACACAGACAAAGTTGCACGGGACAGCTAGTGTCGTTTAATTTGTTTTAAGCCTTTATGCTTTTCCTAAGTTAGGTAACCATAGTCTAAAATGAATCGTTTGGAATTTGTATCCGTCTGCCAAGTTTAAAATACAAAACATATCGATCTATAAAAACAGATTGTGCTACTGTATCGTAAAACTTAAAAGCAAGTGTGAAATTCTTTCAACCTCGTTCCACTTTACAGAAATTTCTGGCACAAATCTAAAAATAAGTCGTTCATTCGTCTAAACAAAACTGGAGCAACCTCTCGTCTCTTGGAAAACTTATTTGCAATTTCAAACTCAATATTTTTTTGCTTAATATATTATAATTTTTAAACTTTATTAAACTTAATTATAGAATTTAATTAGTACAATGATAATAAATAACTGACTAGGTAAATGTCGTTCTGCCATATAAATTAACAAAGAAATCAAACGTAGGTAACATAAAATCGCAACGAAAAAATTAGGAGTGGGTGTAGATGGATGGAAAATATTTTACGACCAATGTTCGTACCAGCCAAATATACAAAAATAAATTTATTAAAAACGGTCGAGCTGTTTCGGAGGAGTGCGCCAACAAACATCGTGACACGAGAAAATTATATTTTGCATGATTATGTAATTTTCGTAGTTGTTAACATTATTTATTTAGAAATAATAAAAATAAAAAGCAGTTTGTTCGAAAATGCAGTTAGATATTAGGTATATTATGACATATTTTGAGAAATGATTGAAGAGCAAAACGTTTTTTTTTTAAATGATTGTATTTATTCATAAAACAAAGATTTGTAGTTTAAATAATTTGCAGATACTTGTATTACACTAACGATTTTGTTTGAAATCCGCAATAATCGATACATGCCACGTAAGGGGATATTTTGGTCGATCGTTCCCTCATTCTGCGTCTTGTTCTTTCGCACTGGTATTTACATCCATAGAGTTTGGCCGAAGTATAAAACACGTTATAAGACCGCGAGTCGCTTATTTTGTTCTCAACTTTGGTGAGAGAGCCATCTAGTGTCTTGCGAGGGAAACAATTGCGCGTGTGATTGTGAATTTTAGTGTTATTTCTTGGAAAACAAATTGTTTCAATATGCCTGGACGTCCTATTTGGCAGGTAAATAATTTAATTACATACTTAATAATTCATTGAAATTGAATTTTAAATAACAATTGTTTTTGTATTTTAATGCAATCTATATATACTATACAGCGGACATTTTTTTGGTCATAATTTTATTTGTCCTATTAACAAAGTTCAACTTTGTATTATATTACTAGATTGGTGAAATCTAAAGGTTTCTAAACGTTTATTCTTTCATGATATTTCTAGTTTATGTTTGTATATAAGCTTACTTTTCGACAAATTTTACTTGTTACGGTTTATTACCACAATTTTCCATGAATGTGGAAGCAAGGTGATGACTAAATATAACCTTAGCGAACCTACCTGCCTGAAAATAACAGGTGGATATAAACAAACTACTGAAAGTTTACATTTTGGCACGGAGTCAAGTTTTTCTATCATGTACCATGTTCATAATTACGTGTAAGTATTATTCAGATTTCTCTATGCTATCACAATAATTGATTTGTACCATTGATGTGCATTGTAGAATAATGAATTTTGTAAATGGCGGTTAAGTTTTATATCTTGTTGACTATTAGCGTACACAACTGCTGATCAAGAGGGCCAGAAAAGTGTTAATTGAGTTTTTTTGATTATAGAAATGTTTAATAACAGCACAGCACTCGTAAAACCGTCGGTCCTGCGCCTGAAGTCTCCTCGGTCGTGTCGGATAGACGTCGTGACTAGAGAGATAAAACATTGTAATGTTGAAATATAGGAATATGATCTACTTCATGTAGTTTTTTATCATCTAAGTAGTCTCTTTTTAATTTTTTTTTTTAATATATTTTTTATTAAATTGCACTAACAGTGTATGTTCAAAGTATGAAAATCTTTTAAGGTTTCTCTAGGTGATGCCGAGTCGCTCACGTACTTAGTATAAACAATTGCAATATAAACAATCTTTACCTTAATTCATGTGTTACATACTTTTTGGATACTACCTCGTTACTGTTAGCGTATGTAACTGCCAATGAAGAGGTCTAAGCTTCGATTCCTAGGTTGGGCCAAAAAGTATCATTCTGTTTTTCGGATTATAGAAATGCTTAATAAAACTCGGAGTTAGAAAATTGCGGTTTTCTGAACCAAAGCCATCGATCCTGCACCTAATCTCTCCCCGGTCGTGTCGGAGAGCCGTCCCATCGGATAGTGAGAGTGAGGGAACAGAGAGTGCACCTGTGTTTGCGCACACACTCGTGCACCTATAATAACTCGTACGTATGTGGCTGGTCTCGCTGACACTGGCTATTACTAGTTACTAATTTTTAAATCATTTTTTTTCCTATTTGTCAAATATCTTATGGTCTTCAAGTAATGCAATAAGCACGGATAAGTAACAAAATCCACTGGACAATAAACAAAGCTAAATTCTATAAAACTGTTTTCTGTGTTATATATTCAACAAACACATATAAATCCATAAAAAACTAATATTCCATCAAAATTGTATTAATTTTTACGTTAAGTGCGTTTCTACATCACTAGGCATCGAAATCCTATAAGGAACTCTGGTTTACCTTTTTCGGTTGAATTGCGCGATTTGTTAAGGCAAGATCATTCTTGGCAATCATTTAACATCATTGACATTCACAAGTCGAGGTTGCTATTTATTATGGACATTCAATATGTAATGTACTAGCTATACGTTTGCCGATTATTTCTTATTTCCTATTTCTTTGACTTAGAAAATCATGAACTTCCGTACAACTTTTCTTTCTTATCTTTTCTTCACATAGTCCGTATGGTGACGGATTAAGAATACAAGGTGTGACCAGTCCTATTCATCCCATGTGTGTCGTATGAGGCGACTAAGACTGATTGACTAAGGCTGACACTACTTAAAAAAATTAAAGCATTCTAACTAAACGGTTCGGCTCTTCCTTCCTGTGCAAATCAGTTAAAGCCTGGAATTCATTACCAGCGCACGTGTTTCCCTCCCACTACGATCCCGGGTCCTTTAAGCGGGGCGTGAAAAACCATCTCATTATTCTCGCCGCCATAGCGTGGGTCGCCATATTACACTGTCGTTATTTGCAGTGAGTATGGCGACTCTTGGATTCTATTCATGCTTTCCATCAGGCAGAATAGAGTCACTTTGGTAGGTTGTAACTAAAAAAAAAAAATCTCACTAGCAGGGTTACAAGGATTTTTTAAAGTGTTACAACGTGGCAAGAACCTAATACTTTGTTGTTATTGTTACTTTAAAGATACACAAGATCAAGTTAAGGGAAATAAAAAAAACATTTAAATTCTTACAACATTTTTGTATTAATATTTACACAACATACAAACAAAATACTATAATCGTCAGTCAAAAACAAAATACAAATTTATTTTACACTTTAAGATTCAGGTAACGGATTCACCACTTCACATTTTTTTTGCGTAATTATATAAAAATATTGTAAATATCAATCTCTTAATACAGATTGTTGGGAATTCTTATATATAACGTTCCATTCTTTATATAATATAGTGTTTGAACATAATTAATATCGACAAGATATGCTTCCTAATGTCAATAATGAAAAGTAGCATTAGAAAAACACATACACATTTAAAGACATTAAAAATGTCATATTTGATGAGTGGGCGTTTCTTCTTCTCTTAATAAGTACAGTTGAACATAAACTGTCATACATTGAACAAAACTGTCTACATGCGTAAATTAGGGTGTATATTGTACGTACAGAATACAATAAAACACCATTTTTAAGTTATCACGAATTTACCATGATCAAAGGTTTTCAAGAACTAGTTAAAAAAATGCGTTACAAAAACCTGTAATAGCTAATTGGGCTAACATACTTGTGTCAATATTTTTCAATAGGTTTTGAATGAGCAAAACTTAAAAAGAAGAAAATAATGGAATTTTCCTTCTAACTTTAATCCAGATGTATAGAAGTATAAACCTCTTTGACGATCACCTCCTATGAATATATAACTTACTTAAACATTAATTGAACAGTTACTTACAAGAAGCCACCGTAAAAACTTAAAATAACTAAATTCGTACGTAAAATTTAAATAATTACTTGTGTTCTTAATTAATTAAGTCTAAATTTCTATGGCTCTTTAATGTCTCCAATCATAAAATCACCTGGCAAGTTATGAAATAATTTCTGCATAAATCCTAGCAAAATATCTTCTATTGTCTTAGATAACAATGATCGTAGCGACTCAGACACCGGCCGCCAATTAGCGTTCAAGTAGGCGTTCGTACTTTCCTCTGTAAAGAAATGAATATACATAGTAATAAATGTAAATGTGACTACAAACAAAATGAAATCGGACAACTAGTGCCATCTCTTGACAACAATAAATATTAATTCTACAACTTAGAACATTATCATACACTAATAATTCTCTTGAAATATATTATTCCTCTATGTTGTATACATGTTGTACGTTCAATGTTAAGTTTTTCGAAATGAGTACATAAGTAGTAACAATTAAAAGTTTAACAGAGTGTAAACGTTTTCTTTATCTTCGATTAACACGTTAAATGTTACTCATATATATATGTATATAATTTTATTCTCTAATATGTATAAAATACTTGATAGTTACTATCTAACTAAAGAATGAAATCGGTTACTAAACAGAGCAGAAAATGCTATCTAACAGTTTTTTGTTCACCTGTTTCATTATATATTTTTAAACTACATATGTAGATGAATGAGTTTAAAATAAAAACTTTATTTCATTCAAATATTTCTAAAGAAATTATTAATTTTACACGAAATATCACAACAACACAATACAACATATACTTATATATATATTACTTTTATTTACATTTATATTTCTAATATTAAGAAGTAATTGACCTGTGCACATTATTCATATTATAATTTTATATGAATTATACAATAAAATAAACATAAATAAGCAAATACGTCAGTAATATCTTATTAAATAATAATTTATTAAGATTTGAATTTAGTAGCTCTAAGAGTTTATAAATGGAATTATGACACACAACAAAGCACACGCAGAAATTGTGAACGGAATTGGTGGCAATAAGCGAGAGGTTGTCAAACGTCCAGCGACGTTTCAACAACGTCTCAACGTTGCAATTTGTAACACGTTAGTACCAGGCTATCATAAAAAGCAGTAGCATACTTGTAAACTGAAATCGCCATCTGTCGAATATTTTAAAAAGAGTAGCATCTGCTTTTGAACGCTAACGCTTTAACGATGACATATTAAAAACAGATGGCGTTACGTATAGCGGCAGTTAGTTTTATCTGAAATAGTCTTTGATAATCGTACATACCTAAAGAGTCAATACCGTCGAATAAATTATTCATCCGTAATTTCAGACCTCCAATTGCATATTTAACATGGGCTGCAGTGACATTGAAAAATGTAAACTCGTCTTTATTATATAATTTTACATCACTAACAATATCGATGGTCATGTTACCTGTAAAGATGTATACACAGATTAGATTTTGACTTAAATATAGATTCTAGTTGTCAAGTAGGTAAAATATTTAAAAACTCACTTGGTTCAAACCAACAGAGGCCTCGTCCAACCAGCGGTATCACTAAAATTTTTCCTTTTAGTTCATAGGTACCTTCTATCCTTATTTTTGGTATTCGGATCTTTGTGTGGAAGTCATATGTTTTACTATCAACTCTAAAAAATATATTTATGAAATACAATATCTAGGTAATTTCATAGTATGGTTTAGTGCGTTACGTGCGGTCGGTCATACTTTCGTTGGATGATTTGCTCAACTAGTCGATAGAGCAGTCGACCAAAGTACCAGGGCGAAATGAGTTAGAAGGTAGCATGTTACTTACTTGCTTGACAAAACTTCTGTCTTTCCGAAACCAGTTACAGTCACATCGTCGAGTGCTGCGTTTACGTTTACAGGTCCTTCACCTTGTAAGATTCTAATTTTTGGGATTTTCAAGGGATCAAGAGCTTCCATTCCGATTTCCGGCAATCCTATAATTAAATCATCAAATTAAGTATGAAATAAGACTCTATGATCAACTTTAAGTGTTCTTTGTGTTTGCATGAATTGAAACTACCACTCGATAGTTCGAGGCGTCACACGAGTATGGTGAAGAAATAGCGCTTTCGCTTTCCGCAAGTTATGTACAAATGTTTCGTAATTGAGGCTATGTGACTGGCCCAGCGGGTTGTGAATCTACCGACCCAGCTATCACTTAAACTTTTCAACATATTATAGAAATCATGTTTACATGAAACTCGTAGTAAATATATATATTTAAATATTTATTTCTCATTACTTTTTGCAGAAATTACGATAATATTACAGGAAGGCATGTGAACATAATTCAGAATTGCATTCTTAAGTTTTGGCATATGTATAATAAATAAAAAATGGTATGGGCTTAAAAAAATGCATTATCATAAAAAAGACGAGATATGTCAAGATCAAGATTTTAAAAAGTTGAGCTACTGCGAGTAAACATTTTGTTGCAAAACAACAAACGAAACGTTTACGAACGCAAGAAGGGCACCTTTTACCAGGAGAGCAGTGCTGGCAAGAAGCTCAATCACAACTGGCTCACGAATGGTCGACCACAACAGCTGTGACTCGTTGTGCAACAAACCAGGCACTCAGAAACTGTGCCAACTACTAACAAAGTCGACCGTGCGCTAAACAGTAGATAGACACTTGTATGAAAATTGCACCTCTCAAACAAAACTAAATTGCATTTATTTGTTTGGCTGTTTCAACCCAATATTCGCTATTAGATTGAAACTTGACGTTCTAAACAAATAACAACAAGGTTACATTATGTTATTATATTCTTACATAGAACATAATCATATTTAACGAACATAAGGAACTAAGTAATTGAAACACCTAAGCACGGTAGTCACGATGAAATAAAAAACACGCATTTCATTTAGACACGCCATTTATTTTTACCTAGTGTCTACTTCTGGTTTGGGTATCTTTAATAATTCTATTAATAATTAAAAAACGAAACAAATATTATTGTTTACCTCGATTCCATGGTCAATACAAGTAATTATTATTGTGATTCGGAATTCAAATTTACTAATTCTGACTGCAAGAAAACCATTTTCACTATATTATTTCCTCCTTAAGTAAATTGTAATTAATTATTTGATTGGATGAAAAAACAAACAATGCTAAATCATATTATCCATATATTTACCTGGGCCTATGGCATTAAACAGTTGTTGAACAGCCTGCCGTGAGCAATCGTCGAATTCTGGATCCTTTTTGAAACATGTCTTCACGAAATCAGCTGAAAATGGAAATTTTTGTGCGTTAAGTTAAAGTATTAATCAAACATTTCTTCTTAATACCTTTAAAAAGATGTGTTTAAATCAATAATAATAATTTTTCAGATGCAAAGGTCTAATATTTTGAGCGACTTCAAAATGGAGGAAATTCTATATTCCACTATATGCTTTGTTTTTTCTCTATCAAATTCAGCCGCTTTATAGACGTGTCCTTAATATTGTATTTCGAACAACTAATAATTTATATGTGCGGCAAAGAAACTGTACATATTTTTCTCTAAAATTCTGGATACCTTTTTCTAAAGGCCTTAAAACAAACAAATTACAGCCTCTATCTAGCCAGTATTTAACCTAATATTAATATTAAAATAAAAGGTCAAAGGACTTTTTTCATAACTTACATATTGAAAGATTTAACAAAAACTTTTTAAGAAGTGTGCGGCATGACGCAACGGTTATATAAACGAATGCACTTATTGCAACAAGACAAGGCCATTGCACTGAGATAACTTTCGTCAGACCTTGATATTGACACGGATTTAAATTATAATAAGAACACTTTTATTAAAACTTTATCTTAATTGATTTAAAACACAACCCTTATCACAAATGACTAGTTTTTTTTTTCGAATTTTCAGACATACCACTTCTCGGTTTAGTTTGATGAAGTATTTATGCCTGACTCAGATTGAATCCATAATTACGAGTGTTTAATTTAGAACTGGCACTACCATTATGCTCTTAACTTATTAATCGACTAAAAAAGACACACACAGGACCTGAATTTTAGAAAGTTAACTAGACCACAGATCGAAATTTTCCATAATAAATATTCTACGAGCTGTGATTAGACTACTCTAGTAATCAACTATGTGATCAGTTGATAAATAGCAATGGCAATTAATGATTTTGATCAAATTGTTTGTATTCTAATTTAATTTAAATTTGGAAATCACACAAGTATTTCAAATTAGAAAATGGAACAATTAGACATTGTGGTGACTGAAAACATTGAGTTGGTTATTCGCTTTTTGAAATTAGAATATGTTGAAAGTCAAAAGCCAGTTATAATTAAATATGTATAAACGTTATTTAATTATAAGGAACTCGGGCAACAAACATACTAAGTCAAGTATCAAGTAATATATATAGTAATGGCTATGTAACAATCTCAAAGTCAAACTCAATGTAATTCGAAATATAAATACACAAATAATGAAAAGAAACATCAATTAAATTATAATTAACAATGCCAGTAATATTATATAATGTTCCTTAATATTTTTTTTTTATTAAAATTCATTCTGTCGTACAGCAAAATGCTTTTTTATTATTCTTTAGATCATCTCCTAAAATAAAAGTCCTTGACTTTTTTTACATGTTTTTATTTAAATAAGAATTTATTTATGGATACTTGTTATTGATAACTTATACTTCGACAGAGGAACGAATGGTGACGCAGTCAAACTACAAAACTATATGAATTCATTTATTTTATTTATTTTTATTTCTTTTCCTCATGCACTTAGGTATTTTTTTTTCTGGATCGGTTGTAGTGGAGAACCTTGGGGAACACTTACATCTAGTAGCGTATGTCTTTTGGCTGAGATAATGATGATGATGACTTAGGTAATATTAGTATTACAGCATGTGTTGTGATGACTACAACATTATTAACATTTAAACTATTACACATATATTTATACCTGATGGTAAGCTCCACAATGCACGTCACAGTGGATAACTTCCTTACATGTATCACCCAGACAGAAATGGGAGACGAGGGTTTGGTCTCTAGTAGCCTCTAACTGGAGAAAGCGTAATATAAACTATATATAATATAATAACATATAATGCAATATTTGACTAGTTTGAGAGGTGGACTTGTGTAAGACGTTATAATAATTTTAATTTATTCATTTCATATATCAAAATAACGCATCTACGCTCTGCTTTTTACCGCGATATCCGCGACACACTGGCGGAGCTGCGTATTTCTTAAGCCGCTAAAAATCAAAAAGTGCGTTTAATTTATGCATTTAAACGTATAGACAAGAAAAGAAATAAAGCATATTTAATTAACTAGTCATACTAAACTCACATAAGCAAACAAGTATTGTCTAACTTACAAGTATTAACATACTTCTACTTGGGAAATAATTGGTAGTTAGCTCAGTGTTGTGCTACTTAGTAAGAAGCTGAACTGGTATTACGTTAACACCTTTGGTAATTCACGAACTCAGGGCTTACCCGCTACAACTTAATGTACGATATATTGAAAGGAATCTTGAGGAATAACTTCAATACAAAGTTTAATATTAGGGTAACAACACGGATGATGTAAACGAAGTTTCAGCCGTCGCACACGCTGTTCTGCGCTGCGCTGAATGGTAAGTGTAAAGGACCTCTTGCTGCGGACAAGCCATGTCCAACAGCTGACTATTAAATGCTGTTTGTATGTTGTGTTGAAATTTGAGTCCAACCGCTCCAGAATCGTTTTCACACAAACCAAAAATATTTAAATATTCAAGTCACAACAGCCACCAAAAGACCACAGTTTTCTATTGGGTAGATGACTGTATCGTAAATAAATACCAATGTCCACTTCATTAAAACTAATATCGCGAATCATCTCGGAAAATACAATTAACGTAGCTTTTTATTATTATTACGAATTTCAATCAAATATACAGTGAAATATATTGTTCAATTGAGTAGTCTAAAACAGTGACGTCACAATTTTGTATTTAGTACATTTTTCATACAAAATTGTCGTTTTGACAGATGATAAAAAGTAACTAATTTGACTAAGGTGTCATCTAGCCTATTATAATAAATAATCTTCGTTTTTTTAATACATGTGCTTGATTTTTTATTAATATATAATCAATTAATCACCCAATAAATTACTTTAATTGGTCATATTAATATTTATGTTCGTACCATTTTGTATTTTAATGCTATGTTATGGAAAACGGAATAGTTTAATTTTTTTACTAGTATGTTTTATATTTAGATTTAAGGATTTAATGGCACAGTTCAAGATCACGACGCCCATTACTTTGAAGGTCAAGGTTTTTAGAGGATATTACAGAACGGGCAATCTTTATAAGTACAATCTTTTTTGTGGGCAATTATAAGCCCAACAGTTTTTTGAAATTGGAATACCGATTGATACACATCTATTTTAAATCGAGTTAAAAAATCGTTTTAGTTCTTAATTCTGTTGTATTTTTTAATGTTTGTTACTTCAGAAGTTCGTTATTTATGAAGTGATTGGATAGATTCTGTTTTCATATGTTTCAAATTTTTGCTATTTTCATTCAAATGTAAAGAAAAATTACTACGCTAAAGAGTGAAAAAAGTCGTAGATTATATTCGTACTCATGTTCGACATACTTGATTGATGACGATTTTAAAGTTGAATACAACATATCTTCTAAATTTCTGGTTCCTCATAACGATCAAGGTCGCCGGGACTTCCTTTGTTGAGTATACCCATTATCCTAAACCCTTGCAATACTCGTAGACTTACATATGACAGATAACTGTGTGGTTTTATTGGGTTCGATTCCGACACTTTATCGATACCGAGCCGAGAAGTTTTTGTTTTTGGTAAAAGTCGAGCCGATTTTGACTACGGCGAGCGGTCTCAACAGAGATATCATAGTGCACAAGTATGTGCGCAAACATAGGTGCACTCTCGGTTCCCTCACTCTCATAATACGATGGGCTGGTTATCGGGCTTTACGTGGTCTGCCAGGCAAGAGGGTCCGCAACTTTGAAACTCCGGGTTGTGATCAAACATTGCTATAATTAAACAACTCAATAACACTTTTTTTTCCCGACCTGGTAATCGAATCCGAGAACTCTTGACTGACTGACTGCCAAACCACCGATGCAGTAATGTATGGTATACGTAAGGTATATGTGAAAAATAAACAAAAAAACTAAAATATCTAGGTATGTAACTCAGTGTTTTTAGCGGCAGTGAATAACCCTGTGAGATATTACATTAGTTACGAGTATAACGTACGAGGTCGATAAATAAAAAAAAAGCCCATGTAAAATGTAAAATTGCTAAACTTAAGTGGTAGTGGCCACATTACACGCAGAAACGGTGGCCGATGGGGTCGTAAAGTTCTGGAGTGGTGACCTCGTACTGGGAAACGCAGCGTTGGTAGGCCCCCCCCCACAAGGTGGTCCGACGACCTGTTGAAGGTCGCGGGAAGCTGCTGGATGCGGGCGGCACGGGACCGACTGTTGTGGGGAACCTTGGGGGAGGCCTATGTCAAGCAGTTCTATAAAAAAACTTTAAAGGTCAGCTCACCATAACCGTTTTTATGGAGAATAAATTTGTTCACATTCCATAAGATCACGTTATAACCAAAAGGAGACGCAGATATAGTTTGAGGGGGGTCAACTACTTCTAGCATTCGTGGAATATAAAAATATTATGTAACGTCGCCTTGATTAATTAAAAACGACATAATCTACGCATCACAATAAAACATTGACATTTAATTAAAGGTTAACAAGTCATGGTTAAAAATATCAATTTATATGTAATTGCCACTTAATTAATAAAAAAAACACCATGGGAAATTGATAGAACAATGATAACCGAGCGGTTCGAGTAATGGCTCTCCTAAAAGCGGCCAGAATTTTAAAACATTAATATAATGATAATAACTTGATTATCTTATCTGGTTACCTTATTCCAAAATAAGCAAAACCAGTTTATCAGTAACCTGATTACGATAACCAGACTGCTGGATTCCATTATAAAAAAATACTTGTGAAATCCTTGGTGCTTTTTGACTGATTGATATAACTCACATATACTTTACATATACCATACATAACTGGCGATCAAGAGGTCTCGGGTTTGATTGTAGGACCGGGGTAAAAGGTGTTTTTGAATTTTCTTATTATAGGAATGCTTAATATCACCCTAAAGTTTGAAAGTTGGTGTCTTAACCTGGTAATCGTTCCATCGGATTATGAGAGCGAGGGAATTGATAGTACACCTGTGTTCACGCACACACTTGTACACTATAATACCAGGCTACCATAACCATACTACTGATAAACACAATTTCATGGTTAGAACTCGAAACAGTCTGAGTCATCAAATTGGATCACCATGTTGGCCTTATTTAATGTTAAAGAAAAACTTAACCTTAGAGAGTTTTGTCGTCAAATAGAGCGGCGTGGCATACATTACTCTAAAATGTTTCTGAAGAGAAGGCCTCTCAGAATAATAAAAATATGTGGCAGATACTAATTCGTAAAGAAGATACCGTAAATCAAGTTCCTAATTGGAAATTAGTCCAAACAAGGACTAAAATTAAACTAGATATTATTTTTTTCCTAAGTCCAGCAGTGGACCGTTAAAGGCTGATGATAACGATAATGATGATTTATCTGTGCTGTTTATAGAACTTAAGGCCCATTCGACATCTTTAAAAGATTGTGGTCAGTGAGCACAATCAAGTGAAGTAACAAGTTTGAAATGATAAATTTAAAATTGCGACAATTTATTATGTAGTAAACAAGATATTGAGCAACTGAATTATTTAAGAACTAGAATGGAATAAACTTTATTGTACGCCAGTTAAGAATATATAAAATAATAACCTTGTACAAATGGCGGCCTTACTGCTAAAAATAATTTCTAATAGGCAACCTTTGGATGGAAAATTTTACTGTAAATAGATGAATATATGAGAATATAATTTTAATATATACTCGTACATATTTTAATAAAAAAAAAGTCAATTATAAACTAACTTCAATAAGAAACACTAATAAAAGTATACCTTACGCCACTTTAAACTGTAAAGAATATCGATCAAGTTTTGTGCGCTGTTTATTGTTACGACAGCCGTCTTCCGTGTCATGGTAGCCTGGTGGTTCTTCTTACTCAAACGGAAAATAATAAACGGAAAACTGCTAGCAAAGGTACTGTCAAAGTACATTTTATAAAAGAATTGTTTTCCTACTTTACACGTAAAAAACTCCTGTTAATTTATTTATAAAATAATTAAATCTAAAAAATCTTCACATTACATACGATATAAGGGTACGAAATGTATTGAATATGCATATGTAATTCTTTCTTTACATGTTTTGTAAACAAAATTAACTTTTACATGCGTTGTCATGAAAGAAAGACCGGTTATGTCAAAAGGATTGCAGTTATACATCTAAGTAACACACGATTAAACTTCTTGTATCGATAAAAACAGTGCTAAGTACATTGTTATCGAGACGCAGACACCTTAGAAAATGCCGTAACTCTTGATATAACTGTAATAACTGTTTTATGCAACATCAACAGCTTTGTTGCCAAAAATAAACATTATTATATGCATGTAGGTCAGTTTATACATGTGTTACATTAAAAATATTTAAATATAACTTACGTTTCGTTCTATAATAGTCTGCGGTTGCGTAGTGGAGCACAAATATCACTGTAAATAATTTAAACTGCATGGTTTAGTCCGGTTTGTTGGTTCGTGGAGAAGCTTGTCAGGATTGCCCCGAGCAGACCGCTCGAGGAGGTGGTGAGATACTAAGGCCCCGCTCTACCGGGCTGGCAGCCTCCTCATACCACTTCTAAAGGAGGGGCGCGCATACGCAATTGTTAACTATGTAAATAAAGCCTACACTTATGTTGCTCAAGTTATTATTGCTAATAGCGCGATATTTATTAGTTGCATTGCATATTTTTTCCAATTAGGTAAAAGAGGTTCTGTTATGTTGAATAGATTTATTAATGTTGAAAGTTTCAAGAGCTGATTAATAGATACTGAAGTATTTAAGTTAGAATATTAGAAACAATTGCGTAAAATGACCTTTTCTTAAACTCATATGTTCTTTAAAATGTCAATCATTTTTACGTAGTATTTCTCAAGTTTCATTTTAGTAAATGTCAAATCTTAAAAACTCCGAAACTATTTGTTCTAAAAAGCTAGGATTCAGTTCTAAACTAGTAGTATTTTAAAACCTAAGACGATTAAGGATCAACAGGCTGATTCCTTAGCGTTTAAACCTTCAGATATACTAAACTAAGTAGAATTGAAAGACCACTTATTGTAAATCTATAACACCACACGAAAATCCAAAATAAATATAGCGCAGCACTTGATGTCTACAACTTTAGTTTTAAATGACATTTCACTGCGCTTACCTATTAAGGAAATCAAGACGATTTCCTCAAACATTCGCCTTTAACTAGTTCATTTATATAGAACAGTTGGCAATTAAAACCTTACGTGTATAAAGTGTTACATTCGTTCCGTAACATCGATTCCTCCTTCTTTAGTAATAGTTTCATAATAGTCCGTATGCTTTGTATTATACTGTTCAATATTGATTTAAACCCTTCAATTAGTATGACATCAATATTGATGCAATTGCAGTAAGTTAAGCTGCAGACTCTGATCAGGTAAACTATTTTAATTGATACACATGTAAGTACTCATGTAATAACTACACCTATGTAAATTTGGTATCTATTTGTGTACCTAAAAATATTAAATGATTTGAAAAACTTAAAACATGTACCGATGGAGCTTTGATACGATGCAGAAACAACACTACTCAAATATATTTGTGTCAGAGCAAATCGTGGTAGAGTACAACTAGTTTATTTTAGAACAATTTAATATTTAAGACTACATATGTCACTGAACTCAATGGTATTATTATTATTTTATTTCTTAAATTAAATTTTTTAAGCGGCAGGTTATGGGATGTGTTGCCAGTTAACATTATTGTCTATGAGAGTCCGTTACATAATCGCAAGATGATTGACGAATATATTGTACTCTAACGTGGTTTATAAATAAAGTGTTATCCGTCTATCTATATAACCAATGGCTTTAAATGCATACGAGTACCTTTGAGATTAATTATTGTCGTCATGCGAGTTGCCACGATTGTGGAGTATTTCATAAGTCTATTTCGACGAAGCAAACTTCTTGGTCTTTGTTCTCGCGATAACTTATGACATATTTCTTTAACCTATAGTAAGGCTGACGGTTGCCAATTGAAACTTGCTCTTCTCGAAGGAATACTCTCCTGGTGAGTTGTCTGCCACTGATATGGAAATGACCCTAAAGAAGTCACTAGACGCTTAGTAGTGACCAGGAACACATAACTATTCAAAAGTTTAACGTAATATGTTGATATAGAATATAGAAGTCGAGATATCTTTGTGATCAAGCTATTTTTATCTCTTTTTAATATATGTTGTCCTGGTTTTTTTTATTCTTTTGCAATGATCTTTCACAATAATACTGAGGTCTTCTCAAGTCTACATCTAGGAAACAAATGATTGTACTTTCGATACAAGCGAATCACGAATCTATGTTTTAACATATATGTAATGTTTCAGCAGAATAAGCTTTCCCGAGATTATTTCGTGACGTCATAGATCAAACGACAGAGACGCTCTTATATAACGATACGTTAAGCAATATAACCGTGTCGGGTTTAGTTTTCCTGTATTTAGATATGAATATAAGAAGATATTTAAATAAGCCACTCCACATTTAAAGTGATTCCCGAAGCATAATTTATAAGAACTGCTTAATGCCGTCTTAAATCTCAATCTTACTTAATCTAGATTTTGTTTAGAAACCATAGATTTCAAAACCTCGAATCGTCTCATCTAATGTCAAATTTTGTATCAAAATATGATACCACAAATGCTTTAAAGGTGGCAAACAAGATAAAACAGTATTACTCTCATGAATAAAAAAAATCCCAATAAAATAGTAATATTGCCTTAACTTTACTAAACTAAAAAATGTTTGTGCGATTATTTGAAGAATCGTGGCTCAGCAGTAACACATAGACTTACTTGTAATTAAATTATTTAAAAGGTTACGTCCCACTATACAACAAAAACTATGTTTATGTGTAAAAGTCGTGAAAGTCTAAAAATAGTTATTCACTGACATATGCCATGCTATAAATTCAAAGAAAGAAAGGCATAGAGAAGATTTCCAAATAAATCTGTTAAATCGTGTTCTATAATTGCCATCTTAAAATTATAGAAACGAATATAGCGGTTACAAAAACTCTCTGATTATAATGATGGTATAAAATAATGACTTAGGTCTCCTTCCAGTTCATTGAATTAATTATTACTAACAGTCCGTTCAACGCACTTTAGTTCCGTTATACCCCTTAACATCGAGAAGTTACAAACATCTCACAACATGAGTTGCATAACTATTCATAAAGTGACCTTGAGTTCAATGAAGGGGTTTGACCCATAACCCTGGTGCAATCTGTGTGGTTATTTTAGTCTAAACTGTATATTTATTACTTATTATTACAAATTAACTAACATTTAGATGTCATGTCCGTTTAAGTTGGAAAAAATTAAACTATGCATACAACCAACATGGCAACATCGAGTATATTAACATAAATGGAACGCAAAATTTATAATAAACATTGCTTTATAATCATTACAAATCATGAGTACAATTATTTATCAAAAAAAAGCAAAAAATATTGTCTTTAAATTCAGTCAACTCGTTTTACTATCAACATAAAAACTTATTAGGTACCCTCAATACCATAAAAAAATGACTTTCTACTTATAAGATTAAAAATCACATTATTTTATTACATTATTCATGTCACTACGCTTAATAGTAATGTAATCATTTGACATAATCTCATACCATTGTATCAGATTGTATGCAAGCAAATGCAACTAAGCATTACAAATACTACCAGTTATGGTAGCTATTGCTATTATTTCATAATGTTGTTCACCTCTACAACTTTAGAAAACAAAACTAAAAATTGTCTTTAGTATAGAGAATCATCACAGCTGTTTAACTTAACAGTCCTATCAAAAGTACATCACTAGAAGAGTAATGCGGCGAAATCTCCTACCTCTAATCTCGTCAAAAAGATCTTATGTTTGAACTTTTATAGTGAAAGAAATGAGTATTAAGAAATATATATCTAATTCTGTAGAGTAGTAAAAAAGTCACACATTACATATACGCTTACCAATTCGATAGTATATTGGAGAAAAGCCTTATTCAAAGTAACCGCAATGGTGGTAAGGTAGAAGATATCATGAAGATCGTGGAAATAGGTGTTGTTTCGTCTCTATCTACCCGGAACTAGAATGAAGCGTAAATATATGCATGTATGGTATTAAGAACCTGCCCACACCCACTCCGATAAACTCTTCTCGTCACTTACTCATGTTTTCAACATGCCGTAACCGTCGCATCATTCTTTACTTCATTTTTCTCAATACAATTTCTTTCAACCCAAACCCACACACATAAGCCACAAACGTTGCATCATATTATATATTTTTAAATTAATTTATAGTAAATTTCCAGTGCCATCTTTACAACAACAAGTCAGTCTATTAACCTTTTAAGACTATTTTTAAATTGCTAGAGTTAGTAGATAAGGTTACTGGATCAAAAGCAATCTTCATCTGAACTTTCAAGATAACCTCACTTTCACTACGAGAAGATTGTATCCAAAGTATGTACGGCAGCCTTGTAGGGTCGCTCAGAGGCGATACATAACTGTACGGGCTGGAATTTTTCATCAAACTACTATAGTACTTGAGATACATCAGCTATTCGCCTGTGGGATCATTTGACGGTAATGGGATGAATGCCAAACTCGCTCATGCGTAAGAAACATTAATCTGCCTTAGACGTTAACTAGATGTTAATTATGAAATTATTTACATCCCTAGAGAGTGTAACAATTTATGTGGTTTGGATAAACAGGGCAGACCAGATCTTTTAAAATTGCCGATGTAAGGTTTTCGTAAGGAATTAAGAATTGTTTATAAGAATGAGTCATAGTTGAAGATATTACTCTAAGCTGCATACGTCATAATAGAACTATCGAAGTAAAGACTAATAAACTACATCCAGGAAGAAGATTTCACTAGCATTTAATAACTTACTTGCAGCTTTCAAAACATACTCGGAGAGCAAGCATCACGTCGCTATCACAAAGAATTGCTAACATCTAAATGCTTCCCTAATTTTAGTCCTGTTGATCTAGTGGCTAGTAAATGTAACTGCTAAGCCAGAGATCGTGGGTTCGATTCCAACCCAGGACAATTACGTGTGTACTGAGCATAAACTTTCATTCTATGCTTGTCTATCTACCTATCTTCTTATACAATTTGTACCAGAATGTAATTAAAATATAAAAGTGTAAAAATGTGTTTAGACATTTACGTTTTCAAGATTTCTTTGTTTTATTAAAATAAGAAATGGTTATGTGTTGATACCGAGAAAATTGATCAAGGCGACCGGAACACAATTTTACCTGCAAAATCTTGGTGATTCTTCTAAAAAACCATTTTCTGAAAGGAAATTTAACAAATAACTATGCTAGACTATTTATTTACTCGGACGATGATCATGTTTTTAGGACCGACCAAAGTGACTTTACTCTGTCTGATGAAAAGCATGAATAGAATCCAAAACTGGTGGTCCCCACATTCATTACGAATATACTGATTGGTATGGTGACCCACACCATGATATCCTAGTTCTAGTTCATACAACATTTTATGAGTTTTTATAGCGCTTAAATGTGACTTTGACATTCGTTTGACATGAGATTAACTGTCAAGTTAGAATGTTAATTTATTATTAATATTAGTTGCTAAGATAAATAACTCACTGAAAAACCGTTTACCAAAACGTTATCTCAAAACTTATTTCATTAAATACCTAATTTTTGCATCGAAAAGATACAAACTATCACTGTCTGAAGATCAATGAATTGACATTGACAAACTAATAAAAAGGTACTTTGCAATGTACGAGCGATCGACTGATGAAACTTAGTGATGAAAATACTTAAGAGGTCTGATAAAAAGTGATTATGTAGATTCAACAATCATTAAGACGCTGTTGAATGATTATTTATATTCCAAACGTCATGGAAACCTTTCATAAATATGAAGCGGCAGTGGATTTCAAAATATTTAGAATGTTTACATGTTAGATTGTTTATTTCAATTATAAGAGGACTTGTGAATTAGGTAATGATGAAATGTATCTATTAAATAAAAGATGAAAGGTTTTGAGAAAGTATCAAAATTTAAATAATTGAAGTACCTACCTACCTACCTTATATTTTAAAATCCATCTAGTAACGGATAAGGAGAGTGTCACCACCACTGTTCACCCAATGGGTGTCGTAAGAGGTGAGGGAATAAAATATGTTAGATGTTGCTATGCTAGAAAACTTGATACAAACCCTTAAGCATCTCGTCTGGCTAACGTGGAATAAAAGGCCTAAACCTCTTTTCTAAGGAGAGACCGATGTACAGCTGTGGACTGTAAAAGGCTGTTGATGTGACATGTGTAATGGGTAAAAATTTAAATTTATTAAATTTATTTTAATCAAAAAATCTGTAAAAAGAGAAAAACTCGCATTATATACTGTCTCTTCGCCTGATATTTTACACATATATATTTATTTAATTAGTTCGATGGCGCAACGGTAGCGCATGCAATTACTGTATTTGAGGTCTCGGGTTCGATTTCCGGGACGCACCAAATGTTTGTCGGATCTGCAAATGTTTGTTTCGGAGTTTGGGGGTTTCTATGCATAACATGTACATTTTCATTTACAATAAAAATAAGTATATAAAGATTCTATCAGTCAATCTAGCTGTTATGATAAAAGATCTGCTTAGTTTGAAGCTAGATGACGTTTTGTCAGATATCAAGTAATTTAAAAAAAGAAAAAATAATATCTATATAAATATTATTTATTTATATAAGGTGGCCTAAGAATTCGTTAACCTTTGAATCTAACATCCCACGATGCTACTGGATTTTGCTGGCTACAATCGTAACACATGATTTCAACAAGATAGAGCCACTTGATACACATCCGATGAGTCCCTGCCGATGCAAAGACATGACGCCGGAAAACTGATTTCCAGACGAGGCGACATTCCATGGTCACCCAGAAGTCCAGGTCAATCCCCAGCAGACTTCTTTTTATGGGGTTATTTGAAGAATAGTGTCTATATAAGATGTTTTCTCTGTATAGCTATATAACTATTATGACAGTTTATCTTTTTAATTCAGAAAAATTGAGTGACAATTGTAAAATGAACAATTCTTAATAAAATATATAATAATAAAATAATATTGTAGCTATAAACCTCATACAATGAACACTTAGGAAGTGTTACACTACTTTATTTCAACCTTAAAACTAAGGTGACTTACATAATTAAAATTTTTTACGTACTACATACTTTAGGCTATTTTTAGCAAAGTTTTACCTTCTGAACTTAACTAGTTGAGACTGATTCACAAGGTAGCTTGTCCATTCGTGTTTGTAATATCCTAAAATTACAAAAATACGTGGAGATGGTAAGATAACTCACATTAGTTGGGTAGAAATATGAGTCGGATAAATTGACATGCTATTTAAGTTGCAACCAGAGGTATTTAAAATATCCTTACACATCTTATACACGGTCGTTTGATTTCAAACAGGGCAGAGCCTAAACTTTTTTTTTTTAAGTATGGAAACCCCCTCTGGCCGTCACCCCACCGGGGATTACGGCGGGGTGGTGTGTCGGAATCGGACCGACTAAAACCACACGGTGTGCCACTCTGCGCCTGAGATAGAAGGGATCCGGGAACCGCTGCTATTACGAGTGGTAACCAGACTGCTTAACTAATAAACATACTTACATTTTCTAAATATGTATTTAGAAATATATAAGTATCACACAAAGATTTGCCCGAGGTAGGATTAGAACCCACGATTTCTGGCTTATCAGTCAGGATTCCTAACCATTAGACCAGCAGGCCCGTCATTCCGAAAGGATTCGGTGTCTTCATAGTTTAGAGTTTTAAATAGTTACAAATAGTTTTTTTTTATAGTAGTCTACCAAAGTGACTCTACTCTGCCTGCTGGGAAGCATGAGTAGAATCGAGGAGTGGTGGTCACCATACTCATCGCGAATGCAAACAATGTAGTATGGCGACCCACGCTATTGCGGCCTAGTGAGATGCTTCTTCACGCCCCTCTTAAAGAACCCAGAATCATAGGCGAAGTACGACACGTGCGGTGGTAGTGAGTTCCAGGTTTTAACTGATTTGTACACATTTTGGTGTTTAATATAGTCAATTTGGGCATATTTAAAATTATTCTAACGGCTTTATCATATAGATACTGGTCGAGAAATAGTTTAAAATTATGTACAAAAACAGTTCTGCATAGTGATCTTTGCGCCGCCAGCTACTAAGGTATGATGTAGACAATACGTGTTTGTGTTGGACTAGGGCCGTATGCAAAATGAATAATTGTCTTATCGTGAGAGTCGTCGATAGTTCATATTCGCTTCCACAATAAATTAAAGTTAAAGGTTTCATGGTAAATCTTTGGTATTCGCCCACTTGGGTTATCTATGTCCTATTTGTTAGATAAACAGTTGGTTTAATTTTCTATGAATCCCTATGCGACTTAACTTATTAATTAGTATAACTATAAGTTAAGGTACATAATAATTCATCTTTCAAATTTAGTTCTTTGGCAATTGATGACGGCAAAGTAAAAACAGCATCTTATGTTGATATTTTAGTACGGAAAACAAATAGATTTTTCGAAATATGTTCTTTACTTTCTAAGTAGTTTCTTAGTCTGTAAGTTATTGTCTTTTAATTATGTTAGATACAGTTGTTAACAAGGAAATAAGTCGGTACTTTATTACATCTTATTCCTCCCATTTTTTTTTAAATATTGGGATCATTCGAGATCTTTTTAAAGGTTAAGGAAACATCCACCATTAAAACAAGCGATGTAAATAATTGACATAGGTATAGTAAGAACGTCAACTCCAGTCTTAAAAATGTTGACGGGTATCCTATTCCAGCCGGTACTAGAACTGTGCTTAGTGGAATTTTATTAAATTACTTATCACCTTGTCGTCTGAAAGTAACAAAGCGAATGAATCTAAAGTGCAAGGTAATTTATTGACTGCACTGACAAGATCCCATTCACTGCAATTTTGCCGCTTAAGAATCACATTAGCTAAGCTAGAGCCAACGTGAGCAAAGCATTCATTTATGATTAAACGATTTGCGATTTAGTAGTTTATATAATTTCTTAATTATTACTGAAGTTGTAGAATTTTTTATTATATTCCACTGCTTTTTCATATTGCATTAAAAGTAGTTTTTTCAGTTTCTTAAAATATTGTTTCTAGTATTACCATAACGTCCGTAAGTAATTTCTCCGGATGGTTTCTTAATTTGAAAAGTAGCCTATCACTATTTTTATATATCGGATTAGAACCAGAGTTATTAAAGCTTTGATTTTGTAGTTTCTAAGTTTTTTTTATTACTTGTAATATGGTTCTTAATTGTTTTCCATAATATTTTAGTAAATTCATTAATGTGATCAACTCAATCATTTAAATACTAAAAAATTTACTAAAAAGAAAGTAGTAACAGTTTTAATAAACTACGTAATTGTTTTGGCTTATAATCTTGTAAATGTCAAACCAATTAAGTAACACAACTAGAGCTTCGCACAGTGAATTTTTTTCCCAGAATTCAAAGACGTTTCAAAGTTGTATAAAATGCCATCTATCGGCATCTATAAGAATTATGAAGGCTAAATCTGTGCTATCGGTTCAAAGGCAATGGAAGTTTAAGTTTCTTGAGTTTGTGGAAAATTCTTATAAAACTGGAAAAATACTTTATTTAAGATAGCTATATATTGTCCCTTTACTATATTATTCTAACCTGGTCCAAAACAGATAGATAACATAAGTAGGGACATATAAGGTTCATGAATATATGAGTGTATTAAGTACGATTCAAAATTAGAAAAAGTAAATATTATACCCATAGAGCCATAGATATTGAAGCCATAAATTAGCAATAAGAAGTTTTGTTTCTTGAGAGGTACGGATCACCAAAAACATTACGAAATTGATATCACACATTTGCATAAAGTAGGTAGATTTACGCTTGTGTGACTTCTTTTGCAATGTAAATATAAAACAAACAAGTTTCTATATTGCATTAAGTAATTCTTTTTCAATTTGATGATGCTTAAGATCTTGGCAAACAACGAATGACATATTACTGTAGTACTTTTATTAAATCTGCCACGAAACTCGAAAAGAATTTTGAAACGTGAGGCTTTTATTTTTATACCTTGCTCATGAACACAAAACTCAAAATAAAACCACCTTGACATCGACTTAAACATCAACACGACATTTAATTAAATTCAAAGATAAAAAAAATAATTAAGAACTTGTCTATGTTTCATCACGGTTACTGTTGGCAAGTGTGAAACCCTACTAAACGCACGAACATAAATCGTTGTTTTGTAAACGAACCACAAAACTAGCTAAACTTGAGACTTTGCCAAATCATCATACTTGTACTTTGTAATAATTACCTACACTTTACCTAAGAAAACTCATGTCTTAATTTATTTCTAGTGATTTCGACCTTCGAATTGTAAGCAATTAGGTAGCAAATATATATTGTAATGTCACCGTAGAGAAGATAAATCCACCGGCACCCTCGCTTCTTGGCTGTTGATCAACATAAACATTGTTCATAGTAACCGATGTGCCCACGCGCAGATGATGGAACTGCTCTTTCTGGAACACGAACTAACTGATGCAATAATTTATTTATTGTATAGTTACATCTACAAAGTATTTTTTTATTAAATACAGTTAGCAACAGATATAGAATTATTCAATTCGTACAAAAATAGCAGTTTGACCGTTTGACCACTGATCTGTTTGATTAAGTTTTTTTTCCACAAATATTTCGGCAGAAAATAAATACCTGTTCCCTCTGGAGTTCTTAAGAATTATGCATAGTATCGGTTTGTCTAGTTATTACCATAATTAGATTTTTGACAACGTATATTTATATTATCAGTGTAGAGGAACAGGTATCATATCCCTCCAACACAAACGTGCCTGGCGGGCCACGGCCAACGTTGATGTTGAGAAGTTGTTGTATTGTAATCGACATAATTTCTATATTGCTGTATGGGATTAATAGTTGCTCCGTAATTCGTTACTCCATAGTTCAGCATGTCTTCGGTAGATGGCGCCCTGGCATATCTTGTGCTTGCATTGTATGTGGAAGTTGCCACAATCAGATATTTTGTCATCTACTCAAAATAGCAAGACGAACAGTAACAAATAAATAAAACACTTAAGTGTTAATCCCATATCCCACCTAAAAGTTAATCCTTGTTTACGTTAAGATGTAATTATAATAAGCGATATATCATCATATTTATTTCCAATATGTCGCAAAAAATGTCCGAAATATATTGTGCCAAATCACAAACAGGAAATGTGTACTAGTGTGTTGAAAATTAAATAACGATGAATAAACAATTATTTAATTTTTGGCCACTATACATGTCTGTTCGATCACATAATATGTATAAAAAAAATACTTCTAACACTACTGTAACACTTTTTAATTGTACTAGACTTACATCAAAAATAAAATGTATCATATTATAGTCTGAAGATATAAATCAGATCTCTCATCTTTTAATGAAACAATTACTTTTAAGTTGTTTATTGGCAGAAGACACAGCATTTTTTCGGGAAAACACACTGCACAAAAATATCGGATATTTAGGTGAAAGCAATAGTTGGAGTACTTAGAAAACTAAAACTCACTTTTATAAGTAATTAAATACTTGATATCAATGTATTATTGCTCGTATAATCGTTTTGAGATCTGTGCCTTGTAAAAATAAGTTTAAACTGTCTAAAATCAAACGTAGTGTAAGACGCCCTGCGGCGCGATGGACCGACGACGTAAAGAAGGTGGCTGGCAGCAGACGGATGCGAATTGCCCAAGACCGGGATGGTTGGCGTTCCTTGGGAGAGATCTTCGTTCAGCAGTGGACGGCGATAGGTTGATTAGTAGTCTAAAATCAACAACCTCTAGGAACAAGAGATTCAGATTATTTAATGCCCTACAATTTGTTTAAACAAATTACCTGAAAAATTGCAAATTTTATGCATGACAAATCTGAAAACTTGAAAGTATAAATTCAATAGTAGTATATAGCCAATTTTAGCCACGGCGGCCAGTCTCAACGGAGATCAGCCGAACTAGGTAGTAGATATTATAACGCAAGTGCGTGCACGAATACATGTGCACTCTCTGTTCCCTCACTCTCACATTCCGATGGAACGATTAACCGACACGACAGTGGTAAGATCAGATGCAGGAACGAAACATTTCTAAAAACTGAAAAACTCAATGACTCTTTTTGACCAACCTGGGAATCGAACCCAAGGACCTCTTATTTGCAGTTGCATACGCTAGCCGCTAGACCAACGAGGCGTTACTCGACAACTATATAACACGTGAAGTACTTTAAAAAATCTGAACTGTATTGTTTATATTGTATTGTATTATTTATACTGTGTGAATAGCTCGCTAACACCCAGACAAACCCTAAAAGGTTTTCATGTATTGACCGTACACTGTTGGTGCATTTTGATACTAGTTGAATGAATTAAAAAAAATCTATACTTATTTTTTTTAAGGACGTGAAACATAAAGATCTGAATACACAAGACAAATTTAGATAACAGAAAAATACGTGAAGTAGATCGTATTCTTATACTTCAGTATTACAATGTTTTACCTCTCTAATCACAACGGCTATCCAACACGATTGGAAAAAAAAAATCTCAGAACCGACGACTTTACGTCCTCTGGGCTGTTATTAAATATTTCTATAATCAAAAAAACACAATAAACACTTCTCTGGCCGATGAAACGATTCATTCCTACACATTTTAAGAATCCTTGTATAAACGACAATTTTTAACCTAGTCTATAAAACCACAAATACTACAACTATACGAGTAGACTATACTATACACAATTTCCTAAAAACCCTAAACAAAAATAAATGTAATAAATAAATATCTCGTGTTACGGTGTTTGTAATCGCGTTACTCTAAAACGGGTCAATCGATTTTAATGATTTTCTTTCTGTATTTGATACGTATGAAAATACGTCGTAAAGTATTTTTACCCTTCTAACCGCTCCCCTATTCTCCGTTTTGTACCGTTCAGCGATAAACTTTAAGATATTGGTTCGATTGAAAAAAAAAATACAATTCACCTACTATAAATTGCTAAAGTACGAGTCGCCTACAGAAAAATAATATTTTTAAAACTTGCGATTCGTATGTAGCGTACCAGTTAAAGTCGTACGAATCAACAAGTAGCCCTTTTTAACACCATTTAATTTACTTACATTCGATTTTTTTGACATCATTTACGTGACACAACAAAGTTTGGCGGATTAACTAGTTTACTATAAACCCTAATATATAAACATTTGAATGAAAAGGTTGAACGACCTCTTTGTATCTGTGTTCCTACTAAAATAATCTAAATAGAATTTAACTGGCAGGCGTCGTAAATTATACTGCAATATCCGACATTGGTATCTTCAATAACGCGTTACTGTCTGAAATATTTCGGTAAAAATAACTTCACAAGAAGTTATTACAGAGAGGAAAGTGACATTAATAGAGTGATGACCCCATTTTATTTTTTTTAAAAGAAATAATCAATTAATAGATAACTAGTATGACTTAATTAAATACTTTGTCAATATGTGTCACCGTTTATCATGCACTACTGTATTTGCAGTAGCCTAATAGTTAGCCTAATCATGAAATGAAACCGTGATGTGTATGAAATTTGAAACAGTAAAATGATGGAATTTAATAATTAAATTGTATCTCGCTTAGTTTCAGTGTGAAATATACACTTGGCACTGTCTGAAAATAAGATTAATGAATAGTTTCAAAGAAGTCCAGACATTTCGAGTAAACATTTCTAGAATCAGAGAACTACACTTATATTAGAAAGATAAAGTGCATTACATATTTTTGTATCTGATCTCTTTCCCGTTCGTGAAGGATAGCCGTCCATTCAGATTGTGAACAGAGAGTGCACTTGTGTTCGCGCACAACTTGTGCACTTTAATATCTCCTGCGTTGGCTGGTCTCCGTTGAGACTGACTGCCGTGGCTGAAATCAGCTATGAGTACAAGATTCTGTGACAAAATTAAAGAAAGATTTTCACATACTTTATATCAGAATTTTAAAGGTAAATAAGTATGTACTATTTTCATATATTTGTTTATAAATAAAAAAATATTTATACAAGTTCATTAGTACTGTAACCTCTGTGCGCTTCACAGGATTTCTACACCAACTAAAATTTGCTGGTTAAGAATGTGTACCTTTTTTTGTAACGAGGTGCAAAATTACTTCGGGTCTCTGGCTTCTCTGGGAGGCAGGAGCCAGAAGTATGTGGTGTTTTCACTAAAAACCACTCCGATGGTGTCCTACTCTAAAGAAGACCGGGACTTTATTATTTCAGGTCCCCTCGAGGATCAAGGCTGCGCTTAGCCAGGCCCTTCCCTGCGGAAAGTCAGAGGTTTCTGCTGCCTATCGCCCCGGTCATTATAATTTGTTGTGACACGATCACATTTCGATCGAAACGCTCTTTGAAGCTCCAGTGACTGTTCAGGACTGGAAATCATGCCTAGCGAGAATGTGTATCTACATAAGTGCAAGTAGCAATAATGTAGATAAGTAGTAATAATTATATATAGAACAGACCACTAATTGTATCTATCTGTCACATCTACGCTTGCCAGGTCTTTGAGCATGTGGTTTTTTTGTTGAATGGAGTTAAGGGCTAAACCCAAACTAAGACTATGGCAACTCCTGTTAATGTTGGTCGTAACAAAACTTTGGTCGTTACTCAAAATGTCATTAAAATGTATTTTTCACCCAACAGAGGGAGTATTGTGCAAAACTATCTGCAATATATTGTAAGGAAATAAACGGAATAGTTAAACCTAAGATTATCACACATTGTATTCTAAGATTAATCCTCTTTGGAGCTAAAAAAATCACATATCGACTAGTAACAAACATGTTTTTAATAATTAACAGTTTATAGGCTGCTATCATCATATGATTATGATGATAGCAGCCTGATTCATCAAATCAGAGAGACATAGGTCTCGCCCAAGTTTCTCCTCCTATGCTGCCTAAAATGATTTATAACCTTATGTCACGTCATTTAATTTAATTGCAATTTGGCAGCATCTTAAAATCAGATGTGTTAGAATAGACATTAAAATTGTTTTAATGAAGATTTCATTACAGTGCATACAATATTATTCCCAGACGACTATTCTGGATTAAACTGCATAATGTGATGTTTATTATAATTAAGTATAAATTTCCATAGAATATATGTATATCGATGCTTTGCGATACACAACTGCCTCGTTGGTCCCACAGTTAGCGTTTGCAACTGCTGGTTAAAGGTCTCGGGTGTAATTCCCGGGTCTGGTCATGTTATTAAGTTTTTTTGGTCACAGAAATACTTAATACTGACTTGAAATAATACTACTTGAAACTGGGAGTGTTGTGCCTCGGAGAGAATGTAAAGCCGTCGGTTCTGACCCGTCCCATTGGATTGTGAGAGTGAGGGAACAGAGATTGCACCTTTGTTTGGGCACAAACCTGTGCGTAATAATATCCCCTGCGTAGTTGGCTGGTCTCCGTGGAGACTGGCTGCGTGGTCGTGGAGATTTTCTAGAAGTACATGATCATCATCATCATCATATACAAACTATTTAACATAAAATTTACAATTTTCCCAAAAACCACCAAACAATTTTTTACTATAAAAATCTTATTTATACAATGTTATTTTCATGTTCATTTATATGTATTATTTTATATAACCAAATAAATTATATAACCAAATAAACACAATCACTTGAGCTAAAATTAAATCAATCTAATCATGTCTTTGGATATTGCTCTCCACAATGCTGTAACAGTCATTCTGAGGTATAAGAGCAATACATAACAAGTATTGACATTTATTTATTACTTAATTATTTTAGGATACGTCCGAGGGGCATGGGGTTCTCACCAACAATTTAGGGCACTTAGCCAACCTCACCTGCAAGTGGTGTACCTGTTGATCGATAGATGAGATTCTGACAAACAACATATACCGATTAGCGGTAATAGACTCACCTCAAGGACCAAAATACTGGCAAAAAGTGAGTGTTTAAAATGCGTCTACCTACCCCTCGTAGACCGGGTTATATGTCCGGAATCAATTGTATGTGCAAACTGTCTGCCATGCATTACTAAATTCAATTAAATCGATAGCGATTTAGCGGACTTATCTAATTAAATATGCTGGAAAAAACACGTAACGAACATGACTCATTATATTGTATACATGCAGTCTTTTAATATTATTCGTCTATGCAATGCAGAATTAAATCAATCGCTGAATATTAAATCTAAATTTCGTGAAAGAGAATACTGGTAGCGCAGTTGCAGAATATTCATTGCTCAAGTCTTATATTTATTACTGTAATGACTATAAATAATGTGGAGACGTCGTGATTTGAAGTCATAGCAAAGTATGAAGAAATTAATTAGTAAGTACCAAACCCGTTATAAATTCCGCCAATGTTTGTTGTGTAAAATATTTTAGTTCAATGTTACTATGAAATATATATGGTACCATAGTCTAGATAAAAAATATCCATAGACTTAGGAAAACAAGACATGTTTACGTTTTGTTGTCAAAACATTGTACCATTACTCACAATTTATTGCGATCACATTTATCGTCAAGAGCTAAAATAAAATCCACGCAATTACTTATAAACGATTTTATTAGATAAATTTAATATTTACAATAAAACATTGGTAAAAATACTTAATAAAAATGTGTTAGAAATAATAGGTACCTACTATCAAGTATAAAATTAATCAATAAAACTTTAACGTTGTTATGCGTTGTAGATACTGACTTAGAAGAAAATATTATCAATTAACCTTCATTTGACACAAATACTGTTCGGCATTGGTCTTATATCTCACTTTCAAGCAATAGGAAAGACAAAGAAGAAAGATATTAGCTAGTGCATAGCATAATATCTAACGTTTTGTTTGTAAATGACGTTTTACATATGACGAGTGTTGCCGAAGCCACCATGTCCGGATTGTGAAGCCCCCTTGTTGAAGCCCATTTGGAGATTCAGTTCGCTTTCATGAGCTCGAAGCTGTTCCTCTGTAAATACACGCTCGTTCTTTTCCGCCATCTTAGGTCCAAGATGAGGTCCATTAAATTCGGGATGCTTTTGAGTCTGAAAAAAAAGCTTGTTACATTTGTGTTGTCTGTGTTTGGAAAAAGCAAAACTAATGTAATACTACGTACAATTCTGCCCAGTGCGTACAAACATAATGTGACTTGGGGAATATTACGCCTCTCGAACAAATCAGCAGTTTGGAAAATCTCCTCTTCTGGAACTCCGTACTTTTTAATGGCAGCTTGGAACCTGAAACATTTCATTAAAAAATAACCATTAAATAAACCTGAATAAAGCTTCTTAGTCATAATGTTTTTATGTTAGAAATGTGTAATTTGTTTATCCTCACGCACCTTTGAATGTTTTCCATCAACTGGAAGTTAGTTCCTCTCTCTTGGATCTTTTTGACTGATCCTGGACTAAGTTTATTCGCAAGTTTACAAAGAACCACACCATCCTTTAATATATCTTCATAAGCACCATTGGGAAGAGGCTCACCGAGGATAGCCGCAATCCAGTTCAAGACTTCTTGTTCCTGTTCCTTGTTCCTAGGCTAAAAATAAAGAAATGTAATCTTTATTATGTTATACAGAATGTTTTATTTAGCTTTTTACTCAAACATAAATTGAGTTTAAAGTAGATTAGCAATAAAAAAAAAACTGACGCTTAGTGGTTTGTGGAAAAAGTCGTAAAGTATTTAAACAAAATACAATCTTATGCAAGTCTCGAACGTTGGCCGTAAAACGAATGTTCCAGTGCCAAGTAGTTTGATGGCGAACGGACGGATTCCAGCATCATATCCTAAAATAACTCGAAGTTTACGAAACAGATCGTAATAACTCATGATGTTAAATTTTATCTCAAAACCTTTTTAATTAAACATATTTAAGGTGACGTGACGTGCAAAGCAGATGCGCTTGCGTCTCAGATTATTCCTTAGAATTAAACATAGTCACTTATTGACGTCAGTAAACATCGCTTTATAATATTGTACCTATGTACCGGCTACTATGTTTAACAATACTTTAAATAATATTTGAAAAACAATTTGATTAAATGAAATTCATTTATAAAAAGATTCTTAAAACTCAAACAGCCAGAGTTATAATAACCTTGACGTCACAAAACTCAAGAATAAAAACTTTAAATAAAGTTTCACTACAATTGTGTTACATTGACCGCAATGCAAGAAATATGCATAAAAGAAAATATGAGTTTAGGAAGTGATACAATATGTTAGTGTAAATAGTGTAAAAATCTTATCTGATCATGGCAATACGTACAGCCATTTTTATAAGTTCACAGAACTCTCACACTTGACTATATTAGCGAGCTTTCGCTACGAATTCGAGTAGTAGACTGTCGGCTGTGATGCCGCCCGCCCAAAGCCAGCTAGGGACGCGGGGGCGGGCGAGATCACCGCTAGTTCATCTACGTAAATAATGTACATAATATGTAAGCAAGTTGAGCGTAGCGTCACCTTTATTTACAACGCCTAAAGGTGAATAGATACTGAATAAACCCTTTCATTTATATTTTGTTCTACATCATAAACAAAAGATTATCACGTTCTGGTTTTGTGTATATTATTTTTGTGAATACTTTGTTTTCATAATCAGGTTAGATTACACATAACTTACGATAAATATAAACCGTTTTGACTGGTTTATAGATATTGACTAATATAGTTGTATCTCTTGGAGTTTAAAAGACTCAGAAGCAATGAACTATAATGAAATTGATGACCTTTTAATAACAGTTAAATGAATAATAAAATGTCATAGGACGTAATGATTGAATGCTTGTATATACTTAATAAAATATGTTCCACTCTTGTAGTCGTTATAAATGTTCCTTAATAATATTATCTGGTCATATTAATTGTCACACTTAAAACAATTCCAAAGAATTTACGTTAATATTATGTCAATTGGTACTTGTTTAATGTTACGAAATTTAATAATAATCTAATACCTATAAACGATTAATTCTTGTATATCTAATTTGAATCTCGGAAACGGCTCCAACAATTTTCATGAATTTTAGTATGGTGGGGGTTTCAGGGGCGATAAATCGATCTAATTACTAGGTTTGGTTTAGTAGAACGACAAGGTTATATTTTTAGAGAATGTTGTTTTATCCATATTTATCCCAAAACATGATTTCCCAAAAAATAATACCGAACAAAGTTCGATTTCCAGGTACTAATTATAATGTGATAAATGATGAAGAAGATGGAAGAGAAATAGTTAATACATTTGTTATATTTGTCATGCGAGGTGATGAAATGTGATAATTTAAATGTTAAATCTGACGGAGAACTATCGAATTACCAAGATACAATCTCGTCGCAGTTTCATGGTTTGTGTGTCAAATACGTTCCATATTTTATTTAGTTAATTATGAAATCAATTTTTTTTTATTCAGTCATAAACAGCCTTTCATCGCTCAGTGCTGGAGTTAGGCCTCTTCTTATAAAGTAGGTTTTGGCCTCCGTATTCTTGGTTCGTCACACGGTCAGGAAAATGGAAACATTCAAAACTGACTGTTATGCTAAAGCTGAATCAAAATTGAGCTAATCTTAGAAATACTTTAGTTTGAGAATACTTTACCGACATTTGTGGGTTCGAGAGTAGATCACAACTGAATTCGGTGCGAAATTTTTAATACAAGAACCTTCAGTTATGTGAATTTCCTTATGACATTTTAAAAATCCAATAAATAACGAAGGATGTTTGCCATACTAAAAATATGCTCTTCAGAAAACATACAAAAAGAAACAATTTGAACTGGTGAGTTTTGAAATTAAAACGATACGAACAAATATATAACGGAACGGGATATGAATTTTTAGACCGCGCTGATTAATGTATTTTTTAGATCGGCCGGAAATAGCGTAGGTGGAGAATCTTCGGCAATAATTTAACGAAGATGTTGAATAACGTTAAATGTTAAATAGAAAAATAATTTTCTTTTTTTTAGTCTCACAAAAGTAAACAACAGTAGCAGTCGTGGGACTGCCGATAGAAGTGAAAACGGAACTATTAAGTTGAGAGTAATTAAAACTATATGCAAAAATTATATGAAATTTTTTATGTTTCATATATAGCTATATATAATATATAATATCATATATAATATATAATAATAATAAATTTCATATATAATATACAATATCATATTCTCCATAGCTATAGATATACTATTATCATTAGCATGTCGGTGACGCGAACCGAGGATTTTACCCTCTACCAAAACGCTCAACGCGCCTAAAGAAGTTTTCACTTCAACAATATTTGAATTAACCTAGAATCACATTAACCAATAGTATTTCTGTCTAACGAACATAACGACATAGACAAAAATATTAGAACTCAATTCAACTGTTTACTAGATTTTTCAGTCAATTTATTGTGTAATTTTCTTGCTCTGATTTTTATAATTTCAATAAACATCAGTACAGTTGTGACTCATCTTCATTTATAATTTTGTTATTCGTATAATCACACGGATGTTCTCAGCAATTAAAAAATGTACTTTGTCTTTTTGTTTTATTTCTTGGTTATCGTTTTCAAAGTTCAATAACTCCAGTTTATCGAGATGATCTCGAACAATGTTATTTCGATAAATGAAATTAAAGAATCCATAAAAAAAATGTAGAATATTCTTTCTGTCAAAGTTTAATGTAAATTTTATTAAATTGCTCACATATTAAAAAACCGTACATCAAAGCGTGACAGCAGAACCCAACAGTATTGTTGACGTTAGCTGACGTCAGTACACATAATGGATTACATCCAGAATAAAAACTATATCGGGAGTCGTTTCAAAGTGATCTAATTTTATATGTAATCTTAAAAGCACGCATGTATAGCAGCTGTTTTGAAGATAAGCTCTTTATTTACGGAGCATTAGATTGCCACACGGCACTACTTCTATTCCCACTGTACCACATCAAACTTAAAAGATTTTTAACTTTCAAACATATGCTTTTGTAAATGTCATCACATCAACAGCTTTTAACAGATTACTGCTGCACATAGGTCTGTCCTTAGAAAGGAGGTTTTGACCTACTATACCACGCTAGCCAGACAAGTTGGTACAGGGTTTGTTTCAAGTTTTTCTTCCCTTTGCAGTGATGTTTTCCGGCGTGATTTGCTCTCTTAGTTGCCTCTTACGATACCCATGGAATGAATAAGAATGGTATCACTTCATATTCCTAACCCATCACCACTAAAAATATATTAAATATGAAATGATACCAAACTGTCCTCTGAGGGTCTGTTATTTCAAATTCCGCCATGGTTTTCAGAGATTGTCCGTTAGATTATAAATGAGACACCGGTAGTAAATTGCACTAATTGATGTATTATAAAAACCTTAAAAGGTATAACATGGTTCAGAGACGTTTTACTAGGGTGCACCTGGTTACTAATAGCCGGAGGGCTATTAGTACCCGAGACGGCGTGCGGTTTTTGGTCGATTCGAGTCCGACATAACCACCAGGCGGTGGTATCTGGGAGTTCAGCACAGACAAAAAAAGGATCTAAAACATAATAAAAAAAATTAAAAAACAAAAGAGTCAATATGACAACTGTTAAGCTTTGACTTCACGTCTGCACAGGTCATATTCATATATGAGATTCTGACCTATTAGTGTCAAAACGTGATAGATTTTTTTTTTAATAAACTTATGTTTAAAGATTCTGACGAAAAAATTATCAAAGACATGATCTTCACAAATGATACCAACTTTCAAATGGACATTAGTAAAAATAAAACATTATTATGGATTCACCAACAAGTACCAGAATGAACTAAGATTTAACTATGTTAAATATGTAGTCAAATTATGTAAATTGGCTAGTGAATTATTCATTACAGGCTGAATTAAAGTAGATTTACGCTAACTTAACTTTTGTTATTAAAGAAATAAAATGTTCTTGTGTAATAATATTACATTTTTTTTATAATGATAGACATAGTAGTTTTACGTCTAAAATTGCAACACACCTCAATAACGGAGATTAGAGCAATATACATTAAAAAATTTGTATTAAACATAACCTTAAAATGACTTTTTTATTTATTTGCTAAAAAAAGTCATTTGAAACAAAAGACATCTGACAGTAGTGTTGTTGCTTAACGTATCATGCAATACACATATTTTATTACTAACTCAACCTGTCAGCGTGTCATGTTTCTGTAACCAGACATAAATTATTTTTAACAGCAAACTTAAACAGAAATTCTCACATTTTACGTGTTTAATGAATATGTCTTTGAAATTTATACGACAGGATTGAAAGATGCTCAATGTATTCTAAAAATATCATGCTGGCTGTTGGCCAGCGGAACGTGGTATACCCGCAAGGGAAACCCCTACAATATCTGCTTAATTTATCGATTTTTTTTTGAAACAGAGTTAAAGGGAAACTTACATTTTTGTCAGATAGCGATATTTGCCAGGGGATTGGCGGCAAGAATGAGGGCTTATGCCCGTGAAAAGATACTATAATCCAGTGAGAGGAAAATGTCCTTATGGACCATCTAACAGAAGTAAGAATAAAATGTCTCTCCATAAAGGTGTGCCTGCTTACGTTTCGAGCTTACTGCTTGGCTGCCGCGGTTAGCCGTGCAAAGATTGCCAAAGTTTCCGGTATAAGACATCTTTCTTAGTTTACATCCAAGTCTTTTTGAATATACTAGTGGTCGCCTACTGGTCGAAATTCGACCATAAAAAAATACAACTTACATTATATAAATTTGTATAAGCGAGCGGTATTTCACGTGATATTTTTCTACAGTAAACATATAAAATAGTAATCTATGTCTATGTCAGTACTCAATGTCTATAGACAAAATGATAAACAAAATAAACAATTTGACCACAGAGTATGTATGTCTGTAACAAATACTTGTTTAAGTGTGTCAAATGCATGGTGTGTAATGTTTTATTTATTGATTTAATGTACTTTATAAGCATTTTTATTGAAAAATATTAGTGTTCTGCACTTCTCCTATATATAAACTATTGATACACACACAACCATACACACACACGCACGCACGCACACAAATGCTAACGTATAAGGTATTAAGATATTGGTTTCGTTTGTCTTATTGATTTTTTTTAATTTTTTATTATTATTTTGTTTTTTCTTTTCATTTATAAAAGCTTAGTTTGAATAGACACTTGTAAAGATAACTATGTTTGGTTTGGAAAGGACTGTTCTGGGATTGAAACAGCTACTATGGAAGAGCACAGTGACTTGTCACAGGCTTTGTTTGCTTAAAAGGTCACTGTGGTCACTTTTTAAACTGTTAAAACTGGTTAATGAAATAAAGAATTATTATTATTATTATTATCTTTATTTCATTATATACACTTATTTATTACATTTTTAAATATATAAAAAGTAGAAAATACACATTTAAAAATATAAAAAATAGTAGTAGACCACCGACATCGGGTACAGGGACCAAGACACCGGTGGTTAGGGCTCCAAAGACAGGAACCTCCTCACAATACGGGCCGTGTCAAGGAGGACTGCCTTCTGTATCAGACCCTTTTTTTTTTTTTTAACGTGTGGAAACTCCTTCGGGCCGTCACCCCACCGGAGTTTACGGCGGGGTGGTGTGTCGGAATCGGACCGACTAAAACCACACGGTGTGCCAAACTGCGCCTGAGATAGGAGGGATCCGGGAACCGCTGCTATTACGACATCCAAATCCCTCCTAGCGCCTGCCCGAAACTGCGGGCACCATCTATGGGTAAACTCTCTATTTTAGACGACGTACGGCACACGCGGACGTCGCCTCCTCGCGGCTGGCCATTATAGCAGGTGGAGGGGAAAACCCGTCCCGTCCACCCGCGGCCACACTCAAGGCGGCATGAGGCGCTGGTACGCGCGCCTCCGCCGCCCGGTTCGCCGGCGGCGAATTGGGTCCGAGTGGATATCGTCCTCCCGAGCTTTCTCCGCCGCCTCCTTCCGCAAAATTATGTCTTCGCAGAAGGTTGCGACCGCGGTAAAACAACTGTCGCTACCGGCCATGGAGCGTATGACGGCCGGTAGCGAGAGATCTCCTCCAATAACTGCAGTGAGGCGCCGCCCAGGCGGAACAAACCGCTAGCGTGTGCTGAGCCGAGTCCTCACTGCAGTCGCAGTGATAACAGGCGGGACTCAATTCCCTTCTGGCGACCGAGTGCAGATACTTCCCGAAGCAACCATGCCCGGAAAGGACCTGCGTCAGTCGGAAGGAAAGGGTCCCGTGCTGCCGCCCTGCCCACTCGGCGATGACCGGCTGGAGAGCCTCCACGAGGGCAAAGCCAGCACGTGGAGTCTCCAACCGGAACGACCAACGAGCCATCGTGGCTCGACGAGCGGCCTCTCGCCACTCGCGTATCTCTTCGGGCGGGGGTGGGATGCCGCTACCCGCCCGGAAGTCAGCTGTCCGCCGATAAACTTCGGCGAGCACTTCCGCCTCCAAATCCCACGGGGGAGTTCCGGCCAAGGCGCACGCCGCCTCCGTCGACACGGTGCGGTAACCGCGTATGGCTCTAACCGCCAATATCCTCTGAGGGCGCCAGAGGCGAGCCCTATTCTGGGCGGTCAGAGCCGCCGCCCACACCAGTGCACCATATAGCGCCATTGACCGGACAACCCCCGTGTATAGCCGTCTCGTCGCGACGCTAGCTCCACCCAGATTTGGCAAAAGTCGCCCAAGGGCAGAAGCAGCGCCGACCAGCTTTGGAGAAAGCTGTCGGAAGTGCTCGTCGAAGAGCCACCTGCCGTCGAGGATCAGGCCCAGATACTTCATCTAGGCCTGAACCGGTACGAGGACCGAATTGACCACGATGGAGGCGCCGGAGGGTGGACCACGACGGGGCCCATGGAACAAAAGGGCCTCCGTTTTGTCCAGGGCCACCCGCAAACCCAGTGCCTCAATTCGCCCGACCACCAGTGAGACACCCGTGGTGGCCAGGCGCGCCGCCTCTTGAAAGTTCATCCCCCGGGCCGTGACCAATGTGTCATCTGCGTAACAAAGTACGCCCAGCCCGGGGGAAAGACGACCTCGAAAGGCCCAGTCGTATCCCATGTTCCACAGGAGTGGTCCGAGGACAGACCCCTGCGGAACACCGCACGACATGAGCCGCCGCCTTAGAACACCGTCTCGGTCCTCGTACATGACGGTACACTCCTCAAGATAGTCTGCCACAAGCCGCCTCAGGTACTTTGGCACCCCGTGGTAGTGGAGTGCTTCCCTGATGCAGCTAAATGGCAGACTATTGAATGCGTTGGCGATGTCCAACGACACCGCCAACAGCACGCCGCCACAGCTCACCGCTTCTTCGGTAACGGCCCTCAGGCGCAGCACGGCATCGACCGACGAACGCCCCGCCCGAAAACAAAATTGGGCGTCCGACAGATCGGGGCCCACCTCGTGGAGGTGCCGGATGATGCGGGCAGAGAGTATTCTCTCAAACAGTTTACCCGCCTCGTCCAGCAACACGATGGGCCTATAGGCCGCTACCGATTCGGCTGGCCGTCCCGGCTTCCTCAATAGGTCCAGCTTCCCGCTTTTCCAGCACTCAGGGAAGCGTCCGGACGCCAAGCTAGCGTTCAGGACCTCCCTGAGGCGGTCCGACATGTGTTCGAGGGCTCGGGCCAGCACTCGGGCAGGTATCCCGTCCGGCCCTGGGGCAGTGTTCTTAGTGCGGATCCGTAGAACAACCGCCCCTACCTCCGATTCCCTGACGGGCGGAACATCGTCCTCGTTCCCCCTGTCGTCTCCGACCATGAAGGCCATCGACGGGGGTGTGTGTTCCACCCGCTGCGGGAAAAGGCCCTCGACCACTTCCCGCAGGAAGCTGGGCTGGAGTGTCTCTGTAAGGGGGGGGGGCCCGACGTGCTGAGCTTTTGTCGAGCCGCACGATAAGGGCGACCCCAGGGGTCACGATCGAGACCCTCCAGCATCTCCTTTCTCTTAATTTCTTTGGCGCGGCTAATGGCCAGCTTCAGAGTTTTCCGCGCCTCTCAGTACTCCTCATGAAGCTGGTCCTCCCCGCCTTCTTCGCGGTGTCGCCGCCGACTACGGGTGTAGGACCTCCGGGCACGAGTACAGGCCGCACGGAGGTCCGCCATCTCCTGGGACCACCAGTAAACCTCCTTCCGTGGAGGCTGGCAACCTCGGATGCGGGGCATGGCCGCATCACAGATTTGTGCAATCGCTTTGCAGAAGCGACCAGCCCCCATGTCGACCTCCTGGGTCGGGGCCTGCGGAGACAGCCAAGAGTTAATAATGGCCGCCTCCTCTAGTAAGTCCCTATTTAATTTGGCTACAGCCCACCGCGGAAAGCGAGAAGAACGCCGCGCCGCGTGACCCCTACTGGCGTCCTGGGATCGGGAGAGCTCAAATCGGATATAGAGATGGTCCGAGAGCGTCTCAACCTCTTCCAGGACACGCCACTTGCTTACTCGTGCGGCGAGGGCAGGGGTAGCGAACGAAAGGTCCACTATCGACCCTCCCTGCTGTCGCACGCACGTGTTGGTGGAGCCCCTGTTTAGTAAACAGAGGCCCACCGAGGCCGCCCACTCCTCTACGGCCTCGCCCCTAGCATCCGTCCTGAGGGAACCCCACGCAATGGACTTTGCGTTGAAGTCCCCCAGCACTAAGACGTGCCCAGACGTTAGACGCCGCATCGAGGTTTCCAAGTTGTTAAGGAAAACCTCGAAGTCGTTCAAACTCCGGTTGGGGGAGAAGTATATATATACAGTGATCCCCCCCACTCGGCAGCAACATATCCAGTGCCCTTGTCTCTTAGCGACAAGGGCGGGGAATGAGCCGCCGTGGAGCCGACGACTGCCACGGAACCGTCCCGGTCACCCAACCAGTTTGGACGGGGAGGAACATAATAGGGTTCCGCGGCTACGGCAACACCGATCGACCACTGTGCCAGGGTTTGCAGGAAAAGGTCCTTCGCCGCGGCACAGTGGTTCAGGTTTGTCTGGACCAGGAGGTTGGAGACTTGGGCCATTACTCGACCGTCTCTACAACCTCCTCCATGGGCAACGAGGCCGACATGCGAACGACATCAGAGGCAGCCTGGGTCGATTGGCTAGCCCCTGACGCCTGCCGAGAGTTACAGGAAGGTTTACAGCCTCCCCTGCCCAATCTGGTGATTGGCAGGCTTGTTGTCCGCCGCACACGCCGGGCAGTGAGGGGCGGCAGAGCACTCTGCCGCCTTATGCCCCGGTCGACCGCAGCGGAAACATAGTCCGCTACAGTCGAAACAACTAACACACTTGGCGCGTGTGTGTCCCGATGCCAGACACTTAAAACACCTCATCGGTCTCGCCGCCAGGACTGTGATCCTAGCGCTGACGAGACCGATGAGCAATCTACCGGCGTCGCCTAAAATTTTAGCTGACGCTACGGGACAGCTGACCCACACCGCGCCAAGCCCTCCTGGACCGGGGCGGATGGTGCTGACCCTAATGTTGTCCACGTTGCACTCTGTCTTCTCTCTAACTGCAACGCGGACATCTTCGGCCGTTATAGAGTCGTCCAGGCCCGAGATGCGCAACTCTGCACACATAGTAGGCCTGGCGATCTTAACACCATCCGTGGCCGCAAACATGCCCCGCAACTTCTCGGCAAAGGCATCTGCAGTCTTTGCGCCTTCGGCTCCCTGGAACTCGAGGACTCGAGCTCCCGTCTGAGCGAGGCGCAACCTGACTCCGTCCGTCCCGACGTCATTGGCGAGACTAGCCCGGGCCCTCTGGAAGATGGCCGCGTAAGATAATCCGCCGTTAACCGCTTCCGGTGACACGGTGACCACCACCGCCGCGGTTTTGGGTACCTGCAGCTTGCGCGGCCTCTTCGTAGTGGCCACTGCCACCGATAGCGACTGCGGGGTAGAGGCTGCTGTTTGAGCAGCCCTTTTACCCCGCTTTCGAGACTTCTTAGTCCCCCCGACTATCTGCCAACCATCCGTGGAAGGGGCAGATATGGGGGGAGCAGACGTGGAGGGGCCAGGTACAGCGGCTGGAGTGGAGAGCGGAGGGAATTCCGCTCTAGACTTGGCCGCCGTTTTGGGCCCTGACCTCGGTGCACCTTTCTTGGCTGTTACTTTAGCCGCCTGTCGTGCCTTTGGAGCAACCGCAGGAGCGGCAGGCACAGACGCCACCGCCGCATAGGACACACGACCGCCCGCAACGGGAGGCGTTGATGGCACCGATACGGTCTTCAGTCTATTTGCTGCGAGCGGCGGTCGGACAACAGGGCCCGGAGGCAGCCTCGCCTCTAGGCCAGCGAGACGCCCGTCCATCATGCGCCACACTGCGTCCGTGATTTGGCGCAGGTGGGCATCAGGAATACCCCCGAGGTTGGAAGAGGGGGTAAGTTGTGACGGAGGCGAGCCTTCTCGTTCGGGGCGATCTGCCCGAAATTAAGCAAACTGAGCACTGAGCTCAGTCACCTGCCCCGTCAGACGCTCGTTGGCTGCCTGGAGACGAGCCATGTCTCCGATAAGGCTCTCCACGACACCCGCGATAGCGGCAGAGGAGTCCTTAAGGGCCTTCACAAAACAGCCCTTAAGATTGCTAGACTTGGTGGCCACTTTGTGGATGATGGCCACCGCCGCATTTGCTCTCACCTGCATGGACGATGGTGTTTGGAGAACAGAACTCCCTTCCATCGGCTCCTTGATTTTAAGCAGGAGATCTGCGACCTCCTCTTCCGCTAATGCTTCGCCGTCCGCCCTGACTCTTCTGTAGGCTCCTGCCTTGCAGAAAACGGAGCCTGACGGAACCGAGGCTGGAGTTCGTGATCTCCCCCTACGACTGCTTGCAACCTTGGGAGGCAACATCTCCAGAGACGTATCGCTGCCGTCATCCTTGGAGCGTCCGCGTTTCCGGCTGTCACAAGGTTCCGTTGCCATAAGCTCCAGTGTGTCCTCCTTCGCACTAGAGTTACCAGCTGCGGCGGATTTGGAACGTAATCGTTCCGATGTTCTACGGCTCCCAGCAGCCATAATGACTTCTGGGAGCCCCACCGAGATAGGCGTGCTAATCAATGTCTCCTCTTCGTTGGGAGAGAAGTCGTCCGTTCTTGCACTCTTTTCCCCTCTGTTTTTCTTCTCCTTCTTTTCGTCTGTATTTTTGTTTTTATTAATGATTGATTCCATATTTGAACCCACGAGATGGGGAGAACAAAGGTCGACCCGGGCAGAGATCCCCAATACCCGGGCAAGCGTATATTTATGCCCAACCAAGGGGTCCGCAGGTGCCTCGGCTGGGAGTGCGCTTACGACTGAACTACCCATCAGCCATGCATCCCCTGGCCACGCACCAGAACACGGGATTCGGGGTAATTTTTTTAAAGAGGTTTTCTTCCTCGCAGTCCGGGCGGCTAAGCCAAGACCCTCGCCCCCGATTGGTGTCGCGAGACAAAACCACGACACTTCGTTTGGGATTGCGATGTGACGACGGTGGCAGGAAGATTAAATCTTCCAATGCCTGCTCGGCGGCAGTGTGAGTACACACCGAGCCCGTTCTCCTTTCTCCACCATTGACAGTGGAGAAAAGCCGACCCATGAAAGGGTCCCACCCTAATGATTTTTTATCGAGGTTTTCCTCCTCATTGCTCCGAAGAGCGAAGAGCCAACAGAGGAATCGACATAAATGCCCGCTCTGTTGGACCAAGCCTCAACCGAATGGCCGAAGAAAATGGCCTCCTCTTCTACGTGCTAGAATATTAGCCGTTGGCGGTTATGTCCTCTTCCAAATGGCACAGGAAGAAAACAGTGCCGTCGCCAACGTTACCAGGGTGCACCACGTGGAGGTTTTCTAGCCCAGCACCCCTTCTGCATCAGACCCTTTTTTTTTTTTTTTTTTTTTGATCCAACCTTCTAACGCGAGCCTCTTAAGGTGTTGGTCGAGGCTCTTTGCTATTATTATTATTATTATGAACTATAATTGTGCTATATTTCATACTCCTCCATCCGGGCCATTTTCGTATAAAGGGGTCCAAAGTTTTTGTTTCACGTATTAATATATAGATACACTAACGACGTACCAGCGACAGGATGTAGTTTACTCATTTTAATTCAAACATACGAATTCCCCGTTTGTCCGGAGAGAGATAAGGCGCAGGACTGACGGCTTTACGTGCTCTCCGGGATTAGACTCCAACTTCCAAACTCCGGGATGTTATTAAGCATTTCTATAATCAGAAAAACGCAATAACTTTTCTGGTCCGACCCGGGCAACGACCTCTAAAACGTCTTGATTGACAGTCGCATACGCTAACCGCTAGACTAAAGATTCAGTCAGCAACTTCGCACGTATTTGAACTTAATTAAATTGAATTTAAAAATGTTTCATTAATATTCAATTTTAAAATAATTACGCAATAGTAAGTGTCCAACAATAAAATAATAATTCTAAGACAACGAAGTAGATCGCATTTTATTTAAAAACTAATTATATTTTAGCTAACCTAATAGATGTTACCTTTTGAATTTTTTATCCGTTTGAACATTTAGAAAACAAAATGCATTATGTATAAATATTTTTTTTTTAACGAAACTTAAAATAAACGGTAGCGACACCTATTACTACTTCCTTATAACTAAGAACCATAAATGCGAATAATTTATTGTGTATAATAAAGGTAATGTGAAATAGATATCTAGTTTACTACTTTTATAACAGATGGCGGTTTGATCAAATTAGGAAACGACACCAAAGAATTTGACCTTTATAATTATTACACGTTTTTAATTTTATTTTTTCTTACTTTCATATTTAAGTATTATATGTAAAATATTAGGATTGTGATCGATTAAATTATAAAGTTAAAGGTGGTTTGAGCATGTTTCGTTGAAGAAATAAAAGTATGAATTTTTTTTGTCAGAATTTTATATTTAGATGAATAAAACAGGTTACTTAACGCTACAGCGGAGTTACGATCATAGACAAATAAAATTATGGCGTAGTGATGGTCTTAAATAAATCAGCTCTACACAGTCATCACAGGTCAAAGAGGTGACATATAAATATAACATAATCAGTCAATACTTCTTTATTGTGTGCCCTTGCCTTGAAGATAGATAACAATGAACCACGCCATTTTGAATACAATGATATCAATCAAAGTATGGTTCGTGTAACTTCTGCTGTGATGCATACAAATTACTTCGTAGGAAATATTTGCTTAAGCACATAATTTTAATCATTCAATTCAACTTATCCTGTAATCGGTCCCCTAACGATATTATTGGTAAGTTTATAAGTTTGAATGCCTTTTTGAAATGTTTGATGATTCATATCTTTATGCAAATGATAATATTATTCAATAGCAATGCTGCAAGTGTTTTGTGAATAGTAAGGAAATGACGCGTAAGAATTCTAGGACGCTGGCATGTAAAAAGTTTTAGTTCTTAACGTATATGTTGATAATTGCAAGTAATTTCAATATTTTTATACAAAATTAATATTTTTACAAATTTATTAATAATCTGAACGGAAATCCTTTACAATCGACTCTCTAATCAGTTTTCAAATGACTGGTATTCACGGTTAGATTTTGAAAGTTTTTAATCCTCGTTATTTATTTTTTTTTGTTTAGAACTAGTCTATAACGATTTTTAACATCTTTTACTTCCTTCTGTTTATAATATGTTGCTGCTACGAACTTAGGAAATTAGCTACAAAATAAGAATATTTTAAAAAATTTTGTTAGATGATCTTTTTTTTTTGTTAATGTTCATTTAGTAGATTTTTTTAAAAAATATGATTTTGTACATTTGCAAGGCTTACACTCACAGTGGATGTATTTTTGCTTAAATTTGCAAAATATAAAACATGACCCTATCCTGATAATATTCGTTAATCTTACATTATTACAAAATTCAGCGTTTAAATTTGAAAGGACTCAATTAAAAAGGTTTATGAAAATATTTAATAAAACAATTTTACATCAATAATATTAATACGGACAAGCATATGTACGTGTTACTCAAATACAAGTCCTCATAATATATTGACTAAGAAGTATATTTCAGGGAAAACAAAATAAAAAGCAATATTTAAACCATAGTTTTTAACATAAATTAAATACTTTTTGGTACCAAGAAACACTTCTAAAATACTGGTATGGTTGTATATTTAAGAATTAAAAAGAAAACAAAATAATTAATTTACGACAATACACTACAAATTTACTAAAATATAATAAAAATTAATTCACCATGATATAAAGCTATGAATAAATAAGCAACGTATCATACCTTATAGACAGAGTTCCTTAATCTCCAATTTATCGTTTTCATCACTACATAATTATAGGTCTTCCAAAATCACACATACCTACACCGTTAAAATTCAACTTAACTTTAAGTTAGCCTCACTTAAGAGACTTACAAAAAAATAATTTTAATTTGTCTTTATTATATGATCGATCCACATTTTGGAATATAGAAAAATAAAAACAAACATATGAAAGGATGTGTTGTTACTGCTGTATATAAAAGTATAGAACATAGTACAATTAATAACATCATCACAAACACTAATTTACAAAATAAAAATTATGTTGTGGTGCGTGGCACAGTAGAAGTACGTACGGAATGAGTTTTTGAATTATGCGAGCGAGTAATTGAAATGGAAAACAAAGACTCAAGGTCCGAAATCGACAGAGTTGCGCATTATTATCAGTTAAGTCTCATAATACTGGAGGAGGCTTTTCCTCCTTTTGTTTAACGTATGGAAATCCTCTCGGGCTGTCACCCCACTGGAGTTTGCGGCGGGGTGGTGTGTCGGAATCAGGCCGACTCACGCTGTCCCACTCTACGCCTGAGATAGGAGGGATCCGGGAACAGCTGCTATTACGACACCCAGACCCCTCCTAGCACAGGCACCTTCTACAGACTTTTCCTCCTAGGTTGTTGCTCCTCCTCCATTGTTAGTTTTAAATATATATATAGCAATGGCTAAAAGTATTAAGAACCCTGTTAATGTTACACGTACATAATACTACCAGCAAAAAACAAATACTTGTGTATACATATCTACTGTGTGACTTCTAAACTGTTTTAAAACCATATTCTATCTAATAAGTTACTACCATCCGTTACAACACATGTTTGGCAGTTTCCTATTAACCCTTACTGTGTACACACACCGTGTTCTAGTGCGCTTTTGGTAAAATTTTGTGTTAGTTCTATTAACGTCAATATGCTCGCTTTAATTTGCTCGCGATTAAAGAAGCACACTACGCAAGATAGCAACACAGCATGAAAATTTGAAACAAATTCTTATTCCAATCCGTCTGGCCAGCGTGGTATAGAAGGCGAAAACCCTCTAAGGAGAAGCCTTTTGTCTAGCAATGGACTATTAATGGATGATGATGATGATGATACAAATCAAATATTCTTGACTGCACGTTTGACCTAGTGCTTAAAGCGGTCGCCACGCGGTTCTCTACTACGCTGAGAGTTATAGATTCGTACTCCACATGGGACAACACTTTGTGTGATCCACAAATTGCTATGTTTATAAAGTACCCCCACGACACTGGATTTATTACAAGGGCGGGCGTCGTCTTTTAAAAAAAATCTTGGAGAACCTTGCTTCTGCACAAATGGGCCGGGTTCAACCACTGGTGTTAAGCTTAACTTTCGTTGATTATCCGTTGTATCGTTGGTTACCCCAATTCTAAGACTCAAAGACGTCCTTTGGCGGCGGTAAATTACAATCAATGAAAAAAAAACTAAAATTAGTACCAAAACGTGTATGTATTTATGTCGTAGTTAGCTACGTTATATATTCGCGTCACGTGATGTATTGGCGTCAATGGTTCGTAAGCGAACATTCGCTGTCAAATCGTAATAAATCTTAAATTACTTGTTAGATTGACAATATTTTATTGTGTATGTGTTACACATATTAAGTACTTTATTATGTGTAAATCTGCCCACTATTTTCCAATTTTATGTTATAGTAGTAATGTGTCACGTTGCAAAGGATTGTGGCATGTAATATGATCGTTTTTAGACAGGACAAAGACAGAAATAAATTTGGCTAAAAACTACTGATAGGGTAAGGAAACTAGAATTCTTGAATAGAAAAGGAACGTCAATTTGGTAAAAAATGTTTAGTTGATCGCATTAAGAGTCCTTATTAGTCCACTGTCTAAACGTAGGCAAATCTTTAGAAAGAAGGTTTGAGCCCTTTTTTTTGTTGTCAGGATGGAAAATCCCTCCGAATCTCCGGCTCCTCGAGGACGCAGGGACCAGGAGTACGGTCGGCCTTAGGCGTCCTTCTCTGAAGGGGACCCGGACCATATTATTTCAGGTCCCCTCCAGAATCAACGCCGCGGCTAGTCAGACCCTATCCTGGGGAGGCCACAAAAGCTATAAATTGTTGCGACCGGATCGCATTTTTGTGACCAAGCCGCAACAAATTATCCTATCGCCGACCGTAGCAACTAATCCGCCACCAGAGGTCCCCACTCTCTGGTGGCTCGCGGTCCCGTCGACGGCTCATAACGCCGCCGACGTCTAGGAAATTTGAGCCTACCGTATTATATGACAGGTTCTTTGCAGTACTGTAGTCCTGGGTAGTTTGCTTCCTTAATTGACTCTCACGACACCTACGGAATTAACTGCGGTAATTATATTCCTCATACTTAATTCATCACCACTTTGAGCTAATTTAATTTGATATAATGCAAAGTTGAACCTTAAAACACAGGACCGACTGTTATAGAGGGCCTTAGGAGAGGCCTATATCCAGCAGTGAACGTCTTTCCGCTGAGATAATGATGATGATATAATGACCTAAGTCTTTTACATTTCAGTGTGCAGGAAAACGTGAGCCTGAGAAGGAGATTGAAGCTCAGCAATGGATAGAAGCAGTAATCGGTGAGAGGTTTCCAAACGTACCTTACGAGCATGCTCTCCGTGATGGCATTATACTGTGTAAACTGATGAACCGCCTGCAGCCTGGCATCATTTCCAAGGTCAACGTTTCCGGCGGCGACTACAAATTCATGGACAATATTAACCAGTTAGTTACTAGATATATTTTTATATGTAGTTTAAAAGTTACTGTTTGTCATTTTATTATTTTTAGCACGAAAGAACTTTGTATATATACGCTTAAATCATATTTAAATTAAATGTAAATCTTTAAAGCAAACCAAAAAAGCAAATATATACACAATAGATGTTTTTTGTTCTGACGTCATTTCAAAGTCGCGTAGTTATCCTTTAAGTTAGTGTTAGATTTGTAGCCACTAATGTATGTAAATTTTTAATGAGCTACATAGGTACGTTGTACATTATAATAGGGAAATGTGGCAATGTCTTAAATAACAATTATGAGCGATTGTCGGTGTGGTGACAGATTAAGAATACATAGTGTTACCACCCCTATTCATCCCGTGGGTGTCAAGACGACTAAGTGAAGAAAGTACACAAGATAACATCATTATAAAGAGAAAGAAAACTTGGAATAAATCCTATTCCAACCCGTCTGGCCAGCGTGGTATAGTAGGCCAAAACCTTCTTGCTAAGGAGAGGCCTATGTCCAGCAGCGGATTGGAAAAGACTGTTGATGATGATGATGTTGGACATAGGCCTCTCCTTAGAAAAGAGATACATAAATCTATCAAATTGAAATAGATTTATAAATATTTGTAAGTATAATTGTAAGCTATCGATATATCGTGATATCGAGAAACAAATACATTACATACATCGATTCTTTTACTATTACACGGTACCACTTAGATTGGTGGACTAATTTAAAGATTGTAATGGCAATTGAGTGACAGAAGTATTTAACCTGCTTGGAGGGTTAATAAGACTGCTGGATAACGTAGCAATATCTTTAATGAGAAGTTCATTAGTAGTAATAAAATGTTCAAGATAATTTAGATATTCGTTTCTTATAGTCTCACTTAGCAAATTATCATTTTTTCTTATCTTTAAGTATCACCCAAGACTCCAACTACACAATACAAACCATGAATATGTATTTTAAAAATCCTTGAGTATTTATTTTCGTTAATTTTGCAAATGACTCAAAAAATTTAAAAAAATAAATAGATTATAACACCAATTAAAATAAACCGGATTACTCATATAAGTGTTGATATTTGCAGAATTTAATGTTTTAAAGCTGTTTTTAGATTCTCACAATTTTTGCACAAATACGTAGTTAGGTTATACAGCGGGACTTATTTGCGATAACATGTTTGGGAGTTAGAAGGTATCGTAACCTTTTTAAATAATTTAATCACGAGAAGTCCTACTGTACAAGGAAACTATGTTGATTTGATAGGCCAAAAAGACTACCAACAACTATCTCCAACCAGAGACCGGGCCGGGTAGGGAAGCCCCAACCGGGTAGTTCAACGTAAGGCCCATGCCTTTGTAGAATTGATTATAATCGTGATACTTAAAGTGAAAAATACAACGCAACACGTACTTATTGTTCGAACGTAAAATCATAAGCCGAGGATAGTCGACACTGCAAACCTGTTAAAATGACAGGCGAATTGAAACAATCCCCGTTGTTGCTCGAATTCGCAAGGACTGGGGCGGTTGCCCTGCTCGCAACCCCCAAAGGTCGCCCCTGTCTTTAACACCTGACAACAGGCTATGGATAAGGTAACTTCAGTAATAATTAAAAAAGTTTATCCTTATCACTAATAAGAAGACCATATATTTAAATATAATAATCACAGTTTTCATTCATTCATCAAAACATCGTTTGCATATGACGTAGCATTTTTATTGGAATTTAAATCTTCGCGAACAAAATATTAAGAATAACACAAAGGATAAACTACAAATATAGTTTTTTTATTAGTATAGCGGTATTTTAATCGTTAATAATAAAACAAAAGAACAACGAAGTAGTAGTTCTCATGTAATTTTATACTTATTACAGTACGGACAATTTTACATTGCGTTACTTTAGACTGAGTTCATAATCATCAGTCATCAACAGCGTTTTACAGTCCACTGCTGGACATAGGCCTCTCCTTAGCAAGGAGGTTTTGCGCTACGCGGGTCAGACGAGTTGGAAAAGGATTTGTTGTCTTGCATGTTTTGTTCCCTTAACCGCCTCTTACAACGAACTTTGACTGAGATAACCGAGATCAATCGACACTGTACCAGCTTGTATTACTATTATACTATTATCCTACTTCTTAAGAAAACAATGTAAAAATGGGCTTAAAATGTAACGATATTTTGTTAGTTTAGAATCACAAGACTTGTGATTCATATCTACAAAAGTTATTTAAAACAGTTTTTTATTTGAATAAAAATTAAATTCATGATTTATATGATATATTCGCTTTATTTGAAAATGGTTGAGCAACTTTTAATAGTTCCTCATACGCACTGTGTATAAAAACAATCTCAATTATATTTTTAGAAACAAAAATAAATGGCTATTTTTTCCTAATAAATGAGAAAATTGAGTTCCATAAAATTAAAACAAAGTTAGAATTTTTGCAGAATAACGTACTCGAGTAGTCTATTACAACATTTAAGTCATATTATCCGTAGATCACGTCCTTTTTAAATAATAATAGATAAAAATATTCCATATTACTTATTTTTGATATTTTTTGTTTATAGATTCCAAAAAGCATGTGTCAAATATGGCGTTCCTGATGTAGACCTCTTCCAAACGACAGATCTGTGGGACCAAAAGAACATTGCTCTTGTCACACAAACCATCTTCGCTCTTGGCAGGACAGTAAGTAAAGAATGGAGACTTTTATCTTCCAGCTTTCAACAACAACATGAAATACCTAGCCTTCTATGAAATGGATTTACAAACGGATATTATATCGTATTGCCTAGAAATCTAAAGTGATTATTCTTCGAGAAAAGCTAGATAGGGTTTTCTTTGAAGAGAGACCATAGACGAAAATGCTAGGACTAACCTTACATTATAACTATTTGGTTGTAAGTTGCCAGATTTTGTCTGTAGTATAGTTTATAATTAATTTTTAAAGTACAGATTTCACTATATCAACATCAAATCTATGTTTTTACAGGCCTATAAGCACCCTGAATGGAGAGGGCCCTACCTCGGACCCCGTCCAGCTGAAGAAAACCGTCGTGAGTTCAGCGAAGATGTTCTTCGTGCTGGTAACTCTGTCATCGGGTTACAAGCTGGCACCAACAAATTGGCCAGCCAATCGGGACAGAATTTCGGTGCATCGCGTAAAATTATTCTTGGAAAGTAAACTATGTTCTTACTGAATAGTTTTGATTCTGAGAATCATCACAGCGCATACTATTTTTTATATTGTAAATGTTAATAATTGGTCTAGCCTAAGTCTCTTTATGTACCTAATTAAAATAATAAAATAAAATTATACCTATTTTATAACTTTCCGATTAATAAATACTAAATTTTGAACTGAGAGAAATAAATAAAGCTTTTTACATTATCAAATCTTAATTTAAAAAATATCAATACCTATATTTCCACTACTTCAGAATTGACGAATAAATAGTATAAAGAAACTATGTTCATGTTTGTTGTTATTTTTTTTAGAATAGTACTCCTAAGTGACTACTCTACCTGATGAAAGGCATAAATAAAATCCAAGAGTTGTGGTCATCATACTTATCAGCGAGATGTTTTTCCACACCTCGCTTGGGGATCTAAAAGGCATGATAGTCATCGTGGTACTGTAGAGCCTACACACTTACCACGATAACTGTTACCCCACCCGAATCAATGGGCCTGGAGTCACACACTCATAAACGAAAGACGACAACACGGGTGCTGTCACTTTAGGTTGATCTTCTGTGATAGAGTAGTACTGTCCCGTGTGAGTCGGACCGTTCGTGCGGCAATCAGTGTGTCTCTATTACCCACAAATGTTAAAAGTGAAGTTTAATTTTATTACCTGACACCTACGGGTCGTGTACTGTTTAATGCTGATGATCATGATCAATAGGCATTAGACGCCTGATATAAATGCATATTTACGTTTTTTTTGTAAATACTACATACATTATTATACATATGAAACATTCAAGCTCCGGAACAAATATTTGCAGATCACACAAACATTTGGTCCAACCTGGGTATCGAACACGAAACCTGAAGCACAATAGTCGCATACACTATTATATATCTATGGTACATATTACATAATGGAACATAATGGTATATTGCACCACCGAGATAGTCAGAATTAGTTAAAATAAAATAGCTTTGGTCTACCATCCACGCTTGCCAGACAGATAGACTTAAGATTTATTCCAAGTTCCTTTCCAAATTGCCTTTCTCTGTGTTGTTGTCCTGTGTCCTGAGCTTCATTACTTGGCTCTTACACCATAAACGAAATGAATAGGGGTTGTGATTGATAAATAACGGGCATATTCGTAATAACAATTTAGTTTAAAATGATACAGGAACTCGAATAAACTAAGTGTATTTTAGTCTTAAATTACAACTACATTTATGCGCTTTATTTTAATATAAAAGTTATATTTTAATGTTGATTACCTAACAGGTCATGTATGTTTTTGCCCGTACCTACTTTTAATGCGAGCCATAATTTTCTAGAACACTTAAGTGGTTTTTAGCGATAAGAACTCTTGTTATTATAATAACCGTCTGTTATTAATTGTTTTTCTGTTCATAATATTTTTTATACTTAAAATGTACATCTACCTATTGTTTTATAAACAATGTTGTCGCAAACACTTACATACATTGTAAATGATGATGATAATTACCCATTGATGCAGGGGTGACAGTTGTCGTGGTAAATGTGTGCTATACAATGGTACGATGACTGTCATGTCTTTTACGTCCCCAAAGTGAAGTGTAAAAATCGTAATAGGCCGCCATAGTCTGGGTCACCATACTGCATTGTCAGCATTCGCAATGAGTACGGTGACTACAACATTTGGATTTTATTCATGCTTTCCATCAAGCAGAGTAGAGTCACTTTGGCAGGCTATTAAAAAATAAAATAAAATAAAATAAATAGCACTTGAAGGCTTTATGGGGACTTGTTTCTCCTCTTTAAACTAGGAATTCGCAGTTGCTATACCTGTAAAAATAATGTCCTATCTACAACGTGATAATGAACTACACAAACAATTTCAATTGTTTACTTTTGTTTTGAAACGAAAGATACTTCTTATTATGAATATTTCGGACATTTGATACACAACATCATCTAGTTTCAAACTAAGCAGAGCTTGTACTATAATAGCTAGACTGACTGAATATTTTCTGAAACTCGGGAATCCAACCCGAGACCTCAAACACAGCAGTCGCATTCACTACCGCTGCGGCACCCAGGCAGTCGATAATCAATATAACGAGTGTGCGAATGGGAAAATAAACTAAGTGGATTTTGAGGAAGTTTTTTTGTGAAATTAGGATAGAACTCCTTAAGAATATCAGGCTTTTGTCATGAATTAAATGAAGTTGTTTTCGAAAATGACCGAGTACGGTGTATTAAGTGTTCAACATCCACAATATACTCTATCACCCGTACGAATAAGATAACTATAAGAACTAAAAAATATTTATTCCTTAGCTTTTTTATTCATTATTCCTTCCTAAGAATATTATAATCAATTTACAATTCTTAACATTACTTAGCAGTCATTATTCTGTGTAATAACTGTAGAATCAAACATTTTCTAATTACAAAAAACAAGAAAAGACGTTAGAGGCAAACTTATTAAAAGCACTTCATTTTAAAGCAATGTAATGCAACGCCTTTTTCAGAATTAGCTTAATATTTATTAACAACCGATACTTAAAAATTTAGTCTTCGTTCCATATAATGTAGAGCGAGTAGAAAAAATGCTAACTAATAACTAATACAACTTACTTTTAAATAAGTCCTCAGCGTATAAAATACCATTTGAATATACTTCCTAGATCTAATATTCAGAACAGATTTTAATTATCATACATAAAGTAACATCTCCCAAATGTGAAGAGTGCTATACCAAATATAAAATAACAATGAAAGGACGATACGCAGAGACAACAGCAACGAAAATACTTCCTGAAACCATAGCCTTGAGACATCCGTCCTGATATTTTTCTTAAAACCTGAGCATTACGAAATGAAATTAACATCAAAAATTCAGTCTTATTTACTTTTTTATTCAAGTAAAGTACATATACAACGATATTACAATATTTGCCAAAAGCACCCAAACTAAGCTCCACTTGTATCTTGGGCTGCCACAATGTTAATAAATTACAACAGTGGAATTAGATTAGACGTGTACAGGGTATATTTTTACAAATTACAATACTTAAAATTTAAATAAGTCTAAATAGATATAAAATAAAATAAATAAAAATTAAAGTAAGAAATTATTAGACATAATAATTATCTGAATATCACGGCTCTGTACCTGGTTATTATCGCCTCAGTGTCGATGTAATCCAGGCAAAGTAGAAAGTGTTAGCTTACTTTTAGCTGTGAAGACGGTGGAGTCTTTAAGAGGGTTTAGATTAAATATACATGATTGTATGTGTATGGGAGGCTGTCCGATTCGAATCTTTTTGCGACTGAGGTTTTTATGGATAGCAGAGATATCTTAAAGGTGCGTTTAGATTTAATGTCATCATATAGTGGAGAGTTTGTGATTATTTTGTGTGCAATAAGACAGGCATAGAGCATTCATGTTAATCTTCGGCGTTTGGGTAACGGTGGAGTAACGGTAGGGTTTCTTTCACATCATCTTTAATAATGTTTCCTTTTACTATGATACCGGGTTCTGTAAGCGCGGCGTGAGAAAACACCTCACTAATGTGGGTAACCATTAGGCCGTGTAGTGAGATCTTACGGGATCAATAAAAAGTTCTAAGTATGCTTCAAAATATACTCCTTAAGTTTTACCAAAAAGGCAACATGTTTAAGACGATTCTGGAACAAAAAGTTATTATTTCAGAAACCAATTGATTAATAACTCAAAAATTTACAAACATTCTTAGACAACACGATAGTATCCATATTTGAAACACGTAGTTAAAAGCTGATTTAAAAGATGATTTAAAAGCTATTTGAAACAATGGTCTGATAATGGATGCAAAACGAAAAATCAATCGACTATAAGGAATGCCGTTACTATTATATTTCCTGGGTGATTATTTTGTGAATGTAGTTACCACTGATACAAAACGCAGAAAAAATATATTAGATTTGAATTTTCCAAGCGATTACGAAATGTTTGTTGAAAATGAAGTTAAAAAAGTTCCTTTCGAAAATAAAAACAAGTTGAAAAAAGAACTAAATGACTGCATTAATATTCAAAAAAAACTGGCTGCCTATACTTTCTCCCAAGATTTAGCTGTTGAAAAGTTACATTTTGAAGAAGTCAAAGATATGAAGCCATTAAATGAACAAGAATGGTATGCTAATGAGTGGGGTGACCTCTGTTAGATTCTACTCATACTTTCTCTAAGGCAAAATCATTGTTGAATCCTTTCTAGTTTGATTATTGTAGCCCTGGCAACTGAGCCTCATATTCCCCAATAAATGTAAACTGTTCTTAAGGTTTTTCAGCTACCAGAATTTTCATTAGCAGAAGTCATGATATCAATGGGTTTTTTTACTTTAGCAGTAGCGATTGTTTTAAACTTTTTAGTTACGATTGCAATAAGATGCAGAATTTTGAATTTTTTGTTACTTTTAATCTAATTCTTGAATAGAATTTAGATCGTGTGGATGATTTAATACTTTTTTGAGGTCAAGAGCCCTGATAACAAGCCCTAAAATATGATCATAACAAACCATTTTAATATCGTCATACTGAGCCCTTTTATTTGGCAGCCATATTGCAATATCTCAATATATATATATATTTTTAATCTAAAACGTCTAACAGCCGTCATATTAGTTTTAATTGTCGTGTCACCTGTCTAATAACACATAGGTTCCGTGCAGCAGTTTAGAAGATAGGTATAAGATACACGTGAATAATATAACCCTTTCTTAGCAATCGAATAAAAAGAATGAGTTTACAGGGGTTTGGCTGATTTGGATGCTAGAATACTCTCTGTAATATTAGAATCAGTTAAAATTGCTTGGAGTCAGTTAAAACTGCTTGAGCTACTTATTGATTCCAGTGTGGGAAAATATTCGTTCTAAAGATTAATGATGACCTTGACACATCCATGTTACCCTTTTCAGATTTCTTGATATTTAAAAAAATCTTTAAATCGTGTTGTGGGAAGCTTTTTATTTATTAGGTATGTATTAGAAAAACGAAACGACTTCATTTTACTACGGAATACTTGGATACGAATTAGTTAATATTTAAAAAAATCATAAAAAAAAAATTAGATATATTATCAAAATTGTTTATTTTCAAGAAAGCTAATTAGTTGGTATTCATTTTTTTTTGAATTTCATCGTCTTAATGACTACCGTTTCGACGTTTGTACTCTTCTAAGCGAACACTGAAATTTTCAAATATTCGTCGGCAAAGAGACCGCGAGTTCGCCGACATCTCTTAGCTGATTTTTTTCTTTTAGTTGACGTAGTGTATTTTGTTTAATGATGTAAACACGATTCTTCAAATAATTTCATAAAAAGAAATCTGCTGGGGATAGATCTGTACTTCTGGGTAGCCATGGAATGTCGCTTCGTCTGGAAATCAGTTTTTCCGGAAACATGTCTAAGATCACCAGCACGGACTCATTAGATGTGTGACAAGTGGCTCCATCTTGTTAAAGCCACGTGTTACGGTTCTAGTCAGCAAATTCCAGTAGCATCGGTCCCAAGAACTCTCGTAACATGTTTGCGTGGGATGTTAGATTCAAATGTTAACGAATTCTTAGCCCACCCTGTATTAAAAAAGGAACTATGGAACGAAAGCGGTTTACAAATATTCATACATAATGCGTGAAAGAATTATTAGTAAATGATCCCCGTGCATTTGTTATTAGTTGATCCACTTTTCGTACCTAAATAAAGTTATTTTTATTTCAATACTAGCGACCCGTCCGGGCTTTGTACGGGTGCATTGCTGATACTAATAATACCATAGAATGTCTTTACATACAACGTTCATAGTTTTTTTGTCATTAGACAATACAATTTAGAGAAATTATCGCTCTGAAAATTACATTTTGTCTTAAAAAATAATTCAATTTAATATTTAAATATTATTATACAATTTCGATTATACATTCTTTTAATTTATCGTAACGTACTTATAAGTATGGATTACGTTGTCGCTGTGAACAATAAGTTTTTATTAAATATTGTTATTTTCTCGTTTGAGTCGCGATAAACGTGTGCGATCACTGCTACTCATAAAGTGCCGACCCAATCCAAATCCCAATGCCCCAATCGGCACCGTCGCAACTACTATGACCATGCATTTTAAATCTATGATATATTATCTTGAAAATATTCATTTAAATTGCATGCTGCAAAGGAGAGTATTTAGATACTAGAGACATCTATCGATCATTTCATGTTGTATCTACAAATACTATGGTTTTAAGTTTGAATATTTCTGTGTAGATGGCGCAAAATCGTTTTTCCAAGGTCACGTATAGTGATGTTCAAAGTTGCTTGACACACATGTTTAATAAACTTGTGTAATACACTATTGTTTTTTGTATAATAAGATGTGCACTTTACGAAGAAAACAGTTATAATGACACATATAGGTTATGAATTTGAAAAAATACTATTTTATAAATGAAGGCCTTGAAATTCATTCAATTTTTATTTGATTAAAAAAAAAAAATAAAGTGACCTTGTGGATTGTTAGAAGTATATACTGTCACCGTGTCTATAAATTTTCTTATTAGAATTTGCAAATGGTAAAACTTAGATATAATGTAAGGCAAATAACTAGTCTTCTTTAGACTACACTTTGAAATCTAATTGGACCACCTTTTAAATTGTTATTAAATATAAACATGCTATTATATTATCTTTTATTATATAATTAATTAAGTACTTAAATATATTTCTTTGAACGAACACAGAGACTGTGTACTTTTTTCTAAATATGTGTATGCACTGTATCCCATCACTAACGTTAAATAACACAAGCCCGCAAATACTTGTTGTGGAATGTATTTTCTACGCTGCGTAAATTGAATGTGAAATGTGCGTGTAAAATATCCAAATGTTAATAAATACGTAAGAAAATGATAACATTTGGCGCTGGTAACTCTTCGTCGGCGCTAGAAGATACAGGTGTGAAATTGTGAACTTTGTTTGTGGTGATCTTTGAGAGTTTTGAATTGAATTGTTATGGTTATTTTGTAGGGGAAGTGAGAAGTATCTGCGAAAGTATATGCAGCGATGGGTCTAATGCGACCGTCCAGCCTGGGGGCTCCAACCAGAGGCCTCGCATGGACATAGCATGTGTTCTTGATGTGACCCAAACTTTGAACCTTGCCCATAGGAAAAGGGCTTTAGAAGAAGTACGATTGGCATCTGAACTCGTCAATGCTAATTTGCATCACATACATGTAAGTTTTAAAACATTGTAGGGTCTAATTTAGTTTACAGACAACTTAATCGACACATCTCTCGTGTCCTTCAAGTTTTATCTTCCTGTTCACGTACATACACATTTTATTTGTTATCTTGCACGCTTCATTAAACATTATAAATGTTTTGTTAATGAAAACTTATTTTAAAAGTAAAATAAAACGATTAATTGAGTTATATGTATTTATATAAATAAAATCGTAATTATAAACAGCTGTTTTATAGTCGTAAGTATATTAAACTAGATTAGAGACTGACCATCCGAAATTTATATGAAATTATTACTTTGAGTATTAACAGAATTCATAGGTATTACCTACACGTCTTTAGATTACTTATTGTTTTGATCAGGTTACATTGCATCATTATTATAGATTCAAATTATTTGATAGAAGAAACAAGACTCAGTATTGATACAGCTGTGCTGTTTGTGTGTAGAATAAGTTGATATGGCGAGATGAGAGACAATTTCTTTATTATTGCATTTAATTTTTATTATAGACTAAATATTTCCTGCATTTATTATCATTAGGCATATGAAAACATATCCAGTCCATTGTTTGACATAGGGTTTTGCTACACCACTTCATAAGGTCCTTGGCTTCTCATATCTAGTTCCTGCTAGCCAACTTGAGTCGGTCTTCACTGCACCTATCATCTTTATATTTCATAGTCTGAAATCTTCGATGAACACTCTTTTTTAAAGACAACTTGCACATCATCATCATCTCAGCCAAAAGACACCCACTACTGGACTTAAACCTCCCCCAAGGTTCTTCACTAATGCTGGTTCCATGCCACTTCAACAGCTTCCCGCAACCTTCACCAGGTCGTTGGACCACCTTGTGTATCCACTAGAAATTAATATTGTGTTGTGGGAGACTTTACAAACATACATGAAACGGACACAAAAGACTCACAGATTCAGAACAACAATTTGTAGATAACATAAAGTGTTGTCCCATGTAGGGTTTAAAACCACATTGAGACTGCTTCAACCACTACGCTATCCATACAGTGCAGTATTAATAAAAAAAATATTCAAATCTAACTGCCACTTATAAAGTTTCCGCTTTAGGTTTTAGACCAGGAAGTAAAAGTAATAGGCATTTAGGAAAGTCCTTTGAATATGCATAAATACCTATAGCTTCTGTAATACAAATTTTACATAACTACACAATGCACTGTTTTATATGAAAATGTATTTTAAACCATTACTTCCCACTGTCATATTTTTAGGACACCAGATTATCATTTTTTTTTAAAACTAGCTTTGATTTTTTATGGCTTTTTTGTAAATAGCAAACATTTTTAACTATTTTCCCATTAAAAAAAATATTTTGATAAAAAAATATAGTGATGTTATTGAGATATATAATTTCAAAGTTTATATATTTCGTAACCTTTAAGAGTGCATTGTTGGTTGTTTTATATTGCTAATTATAGCTATATAAATAACAGCAATTTTATATTTCAAATTACCTAAAATTGTTGGGAAACCTTTACTAAACGTGAAATAGCCAATAAAGTCTTCATAATATATTTTTTTCTTAACATATGATCCCAATATCATACATATAGGACAGGCTGATTCAGACCCTAGATAAATAAATTTTTGTTTTTAACTTCACATTGTTTTTTCTTACTGTATTAACAAATATATTTTGTGATTTAAGCAAAATTCTAAATTTTTCGTTGGTTGGGCAGTAATTGGTTAAAGTGTATGATTGATTATGTAACTGTTACAGTTAATCACTAAAATAAATTATTAAGGGGTCATAAAGTCCTTGAAAAAATTTGTTAACACTCTACTAACAAAAATTTTGCAGTGCCAAATCTCTAACAAAACAAAATTGTTCCATCTAATATACTGTATTTACATATCAAGCTTGAAAGATGATCCCTACCAAGCAACAAAAAATTATAAAACAAATTATTTCTACTTTGGTGCACACAAATCTGTCATTTGCGGTAAATAATATGCATTTAACAGTCTTTTGTAACTCGGTAATGATTGTCTTTCAAGTGCAGTTATGTATGAATATAAAGCTGTTTATATATAGCAATATAAAACACAATTATTGTTTGCTACTGTAGCCAATCTCTATTAGAGTTATACAATACATGCAACATTCTAAAGAGGCTATTCTTTTGAATCTATTTCTATGAGATTAGAATTCCCTAGTCACATGCCTTTGTTATGAATTTGAAAACGAGAAAGTACAAATATCTACATTGTAAATATCCATAGATAGCTACAGTAACCTATTTTTGAATATTTAGTGATGCAAATAAAAATCACCTGAATCAACTGACACTGACTATGCATGTATATTTTTCAGCATGTATTTCTGTAGTGTGTACATTTGAAGTGTCTTTAGATTAATGTATGTCATGTATCACAATTCCCTGATGCAGCTAAATGGCAGACTATTAAATGCGTTGGCGATGTCCAACGACACCGCCAACAGCACGCCGCCACAGCCTCTTCGGTAACGGCCCTCAGGCGCAACACAGCATCGACTGTCGAACGCCCAGCTCGAAAACCGAATTGGGCGTCCGACAGATCGGAGCCCACCTCACAGAGGTGCCGGATGATGCGGGCAGAGAGTATCCTCTCAAACAGTTTACCCGCCTCGTCCAGCAACACGATGGGCCTATAGGCTGCTACCGATTCGACTGGCCGTCCCGGTTTCCTTAATAGGACCAGCTTCCCGCTTTTCCAGCACTCAGGGAAGCGCCCGGACGCCAAGCTAGCATCGAGGACCTCCCTGAGGTGGTCCGACATGTGTTCAAGGGCTCGGGCCAGCACTCGGGCAGGTATCCCGTCCGGCCCGGGGGCGGTGTTCTTAGAACGTATTCGTAGAACAACCGCCCCTATCTCCGATTCCCTGACGGGCGGAACATTGTCCTCGTTGTCCCCGTCGTCTCCGAACATGAAGGCCATCGACGGGGATGTGTGTTCCACCCGCTGCGGGAAAAGGCCCTCGACCACTTCCTGCAGGAAGCTGGGCTGGAGTGTCTCTGTAAGCGGGGGGCCCGACGTGCGGAGCTTTTGTCGCGCCGCGCGATCAGGGCGACCCCAGGGGTCACGATCGAGACCCTCCAGCATCTCCTTTCTTTTAATTTCTTTGGCGCGGCTGATGGCCAGCTTCAGAGTTTTCCGCGCCTCTCGGTACTCCTCATGAAGCTGGTCCTCCTCGCCTTCTTCGCGGTGTTTAGTAAACAGAGGCCCACCGAGGCCGCCCACTCCTCTACGGTCTCGCCTCTAGCGTCCGTCCTGGGGGAAGCCCACGCAATGGATTTTGCTTTGAAGTCCCCCAGCACTAAGACGTGCCCAGACGTTTGTCGCCGCATCGAGGCTTCCAAGTTGTTAAGGAAAACCTCGAAGTCACTCACACTCCGGTTGGGGGAGAAGTAGATACCATATATGGTAATCCCCCCCACTCAGCAGCAACATATCCAGTGCCCTTGTCTCTTAGCGCCAAGGGCGGGGAATGAGCCGCCGTGGAGGCAACGACTGCCACGGAGCCGTCCCGGTCACCCAACCAATTTGGACGGGCAGGAACGTAGTAGGGCTCCGCGGCTACGGCAACACCGATCGACCACTGTGCCATGGTCAAGGCCCTGGACAAGACGGAGGCCCTTTTGTTCCATGGGCCCCGTCGTGGTCCACCCTCCGGCGCCTCCATCGTAGTCAATTCGGTCCTCGTACCGGTTCAGGCCCAGATGAAGTATCTGGGCCTGATCCTCGACGGCAGGTGGTTCTTCGACGAGCACTTCCGACAGCTTTCTCCAAAGCTTGTCGGCGCTGCTTCTGCCCTTGGGCGACTTTTGCCCAATTTGGGTGGAGCCAGCATCGCGACGAGACGGCTATACACGGGGGTTGTCTGGTCAATGGCGCTATATGGTGCACCGGTGTGGGCGGCGGCTCTGACCGCCCAGAATAGGGCTCGCCTCTGGCGCCCTCAGAGGATATTGGCGGTTAGAGCCATACGCGGTTACTGCACTGTATCGACGGAGGCGGCGTGCGCCTTAGCCGGAACTCCCTCGTGGGATTTGGAGGCGGAAGTGCTCGCTGAAGTTTATCGGCGAACGGCAGACTTCCGGGCGGGTAGCGGCATCCCGCCCCCGCCCGAAGAGATACGCGAGTGGCGAGAGGCCGCTCGTCGAGCCACGATGGCTCGTTGATCGTCCCGGCTGGAGGCTCCACGTGCTGGCTTTGCTGCCGTGGAGGCTCTCCAGCCGGTCATTGCTGAGTGAGCAAGGCGACAGCACGGGACTCTTTCCTTCCGACTGACGCAGATCCTTTCCGGGCACGGTTGCTTCGGGAAGTATCTGCACTCGGTCGCCAGGAGGGAATTGAGTCCCGCCTGTCACCACTGCGACTGCAGTGAGGACTCGGCTCAGCACACGCTGGCGGTTTGTTCCGCTTGGGCTGCGCAGCGTGGGGTCCTCACTGCAGTTATTGGAGGAGATCTGTCGCTACCGGCCGTCATACCCTCCATAGTCGGTAGCGACAGTTGTTTTACCGCGGTCGCAACCTTCTGCGAAGACGTAATTTCGCGGCAGGAGGCGGCGGAGAAGGCTTGGGAGGACAACGTCTACTCGGACCCAATTCGCCGCCGGCGAGCCGGGCGGCAGAGGCACGCGTACCTGCGCCTCATGCCGCCTTGAGTGTGGCTGCGGGTGGACGGGACGGGTTTTCCCCTCCATCCGCTATAGTGGCCAGCCGCGAGGAGGTGACGTGCGCGTGTGCCGTACGTCGCCTAAATAGAGAGTTTATAAGCAGAAGATGGTGCCCGCGGAAGCGGGTAGGCGCTAGAAGGGATGTGGATGTCGTAATAACAGCTGTTCCCGGATCCCTCCTATCAGGCGCAGAGTGGCACACCGTGTGGTTTTAATCGGTCCGATTCCGACACACCACCCCGCCGTAAACCCCGGTGGGGTGACGGCTAGAGGGGGTTCCCAAAAGTTAAAAAAAAAAAAAAATGTCATATATCACACTGTCTAACTGTAGTGTGTACATTCGAAGTGTCTTTAGATTAATGTATGTATCACACTGTGTATCTGTAGTGTGTGCATTTGAAGTGTCTTTAGATTCATCTATGTATCACACTATATATCTGTAGTGTGTGCATTTGAAGTGTCTTTAGATTAATGTATGTATCATACTATATATCTGTAGTGTGTACATTTGAAGTGTCGTTAGATTAATGTATGTGTCACACTATATATCTGTAGTGTGTAAATTTGAAGTGTCTTTAGATTAATGTATGTGTCACACTATACATCTGTAGTGTGTGCATTTGAAGTGTCCTTAGATTAATGTGTGTATCATACTGTATATCTGTAATGCATACATTTGAAGTATCTTTAGAATTATGTATGTATCGCACTGTATATCTATAGTGCGTACATTTGAAGTGTCTTTAGATTCATTTTAATTGTGAGAATGACACTGGGTTTAACAAAATTAAAAAAAAAAACTGATTTAAAAATTTTAAGTACATTGTCACACATGCTTGTTAAGTTAAACTACCATGGTTATTCTCATTTGACACGTTATTATAAACGAGACTTATTTTTGGAATACTAATGCCCGAAAGTGAATATACCGTTTAAAATAACTTTTCTTGTCCAGTTTTACACATGTACAAGTGTTACACACTCAACATTTGAACAGTATTATTAATACAGTTACATTAAATATTTTTTAGAAACAAAAACTAAGCGAGAATAAAAGAAAAGTTTAATTTTTTTCAGTTTGAGAAGCTCGATTTCGGTGAAACAAATGTACTGGACACCTTTTACAATGCGGACGTGGCGCTCGTTGATCTCAGTGTGCAGTTGCAGCAGAGTTCTTTGTTGTACCATCTCGGAGTTAGAGAGAGCTTTGACATGAAAGAGAATGTACTATTATACAATGATGTTGATGCAGACTCCACATTAAGGCTCAAGGTAATTTTGTCTCTTATATTATGAATATTTACTAATTTTTGGTTTCATATCTAAATAATATTATAAAGATGAAGACAAAAACAAGGGGAAATTGTTCCTTTTGAGAGCTTCCGTTGCGTGCGCTACGTCAGTTAGCTTTAGTTTAACAGATAGCTTCTCAAAAATGATGTAAAAAAGAATTATTCCTCTTTAAAAATTCTAAAAAAGACTGCGAGAGCATGTCTAAGGGTTAGCTCACTACATATAACCTTTTTTATGGTAAACAAGTTTGTTTACGCTGTGTAATATTACGCAACGGACAATAGGAGACGCAGACGGGATCACGCGGGTCAGTTAGTCCGATATAAACAAACTCCAAACCTTCGAGAGAAGGGTATACTCCCACTACAAAGGACCCATAATGCAATCATTAGTTGCAAGCATCCGTAGGCGGCTACAGTCACTTAACAACACGTGAACCTTCTGCTTGTTCGCCTAATATTAAAAAAAAACTGTGTGTCTTATAAAAGAAATTTAAATTAGTCTTAAACTTCTCTGTGTGTGTATATTCAGATTAAAGCTGTTGATGATGAACATCAATTCATATCTCGGGCTGTCTCTTTGACTACGATATGGACAAACAGCTACCCTGAGATCCTGTCCTCTTCTTCAATTTTAAAAATTTATATTCACATTAACGTTGATCTGTCTGTATAAATAAAAAGTAATCGTCTAATGTGTTGCTAAGCGCAAAACTTGAGAATGGCTCGACGAATTTTATTTTTCTTATTTCCATATAGGGAGGAAGGAAAAAAATACGTCATTTAGCTTATTAAAGAGTTAAAAACAACTCAATTTACTTGAATGAATACTTGGTAAAACCCTTAGTCTTTACAAAAGTAACCTTGGGTAAATAATGACAAATCATTTAGCTTCATAAATCTCATATTCATATGCAGGTAGTACATAATGGCTTCACTCTTTTTAATTTTTAACTTGACATGACATATTGAACATAGTATGGAATCAATTAATCTGCCATACAAAACGTTAGAAACAAATCTTAAAAGCCTACTTGTCATAAAAATACTTTATGAAGCGAGATATTGTTTATGATGTCGGGGACAAGCTAGAAAAATTGACAAAGTATCTGGAATACAAAATGCAAGATACTTTTACATTACGTATTTCAGATACCAGATACAGAATACTATCGAGAATGATACCTAAAATACTAAATATTAGATACGTATATTTTAAATGAGTATTGAAATGAATTCAAAAAAGTATTTTAGAGGCCAAAAGATCTTTACAAACAGGTAGTATGCTTACGGTAGTAACTGTACATAAAGTTGAAACGATGAATATTTTCTCTTAGGAGCAGTATATCTACTATTTTTCGTAATATACAAATATCTATATAACATCTCTACTATAACGGCTATTACTCTCAATTTATCAAATTGTCCTGCCCGTGCGACCAATCATTCAAAGATGACTATTCAAATAACTTGAGATTCAATTACTGGCTGACATTTTTATTGTTACATTTGGGAGTGTTACAGTGGGTCACAAATTCCTACTTACATTGTAGCCCACTTTTAGATACGTCTTCTAATTCAGTGTTAAGTTCATTGATAAACGGACGAACAGATTGTCGTTGTTGTGGCTTCAAACCGATTTTTTTGATAAAATATTGACGCACTCGCTACGCCAGTCTACTTCTCCAGTTAACTGCTGGACATAAACCTCTAATTAGGAAGGAGGTTTTGATCTTCTAGACAACGCTGGCCAGGTGGGTTAGTAGAGGGTTTGTTTCAAGTTTTTATGTCATTATAGCAGCTGTTCCCGGATCCCTCCTATGTCAGGCGCAGAGTGGCACACCGTGTAGTTTTAGTTGGTCCGATACCGACATACTACCCCGGTGTGGTGACGGCCCGAGGGGGTTCCACACGTTAAAAAAAAATAGTTTGTTTCAAGTTTTCTTCTCTTTGCAGGAATATTGTTCGCATAATCGATCTTGCGATACCCACCAACAGAATATTGTCATTCTTCTCATCATAGTTATGAATCTGTAATAAATAACATCACAAAAAAGATTTTATAAAACCAAGGTTACTTCTTCATGGAAATTCATTAAAATAATTGATGCGTCACTACAAGAACATGAATGACAATAACAATGCAAATATGTGAGTAACATCTCATTGAACTGATTTCATTAATGAATTACTTGGTATTCCAACAGTTATCTCTGCCCAACTTCCTGTTCGTCTCGTACAAACTCACGGACGCTGGTACCTGTGTGACCACCAACCCTGCTGCGACAAAATTTAAGGGAGAAGACGCAGCAGACCCTAAACAACATCTGACTTTGAGATTGAAGAATATATTGCAGGATGTTGAGGTACAAACCAAGTGAGTATAACTTATTACATTTACAAGAGAGTTTTCGTGTTTTGTTTAATGCATTATATGTATGTAACTATAATATTATTTCGCAAATCTCACCGTCTGATTCCAATTTGGATTGCTGATAAACATACTTGTGTAGTTCTAAATACATACTGATGTACTCTTAGCCAATTTCGGCTAAGGCGGCCTGACTGAGCGGAGACCAAACAATTACGCAGGAGATATTATAGTGCACAAGTGTGTGCGTAAACACAGGTGCACTTTCTGTTCCCTCACTCTCACAATCCGATGGGATAGTTATCTGACTCGACTGGGGTGAGATCAGGTACAAGACCAACGTCTTTACGTGCTCTCTGAGGCACGTGGGTTAAGACCACAAATTCTAAACTCTGCTATTAAATATTTCTGTGACCAGAAAAACTCAATAATACTTTTTGACCCGACCCGGGCATCGAACCCGAGACCTCTTGATCGGCAGTCGCATACGCTGACCGTTAGACGAACGAGGCAGTTTAAGATAAAAACAAATGACCATGTTCATTACATAATTATTTACCCTGAATGGAAATCTAACCCACGACCTCTGGATTGATCTCTCTGCCCATATAGTTGTTGTTGTTTATGTATCTAACTTCCCTGCAATTTGCAAAAAAAAATAAAAGAAATAAAATAGGTCACCTCAGCAATTATACTATACCGATTATACCACCTACGAAGTGTTCTTAAATGAACGTCCATCAATTTGAATATAGAACATACAAAAAGAGTACTGTTAATACCTAAGAAATGTAACAAAGAAAACATTAGATGTAGGTACATTAATCCACTTCCAAACCTAGATGAAAAATCTGGCCCTCAGTACCAATACCACCAAAAAAAAACAAATTTACTAGACATTCTCAGAATAGTTCTTTTTTAAATATCCTTTAATAAGGAAAAACAAACAGGTCACGACCACTGTTCCTTATTAAATAATATGTTTATATTTTATGATTAACAATAATTTTATGAATCATATATAAAAATATGACCTCTAGCAATGAATGGTAAAAATAATAAAACTTAAAATCGTTACTTTTTTAAATATACTGTCTGAGTTAGCGTATTAAAAGTTCTACTGTTAAAATATTAAGGATTTTCCTTAACATAACAAAACTAAAAATCCAGCAAAAGAGTATATCTTGAACATTTATTCGATCACTACTGTTTTACTTGAATATTTTCCTTAAATAACTTATAACTTCCTGGCCGATGCATTGATTTTAATTTTTATTCAATAAATATTATGTTATTAAAGATATTTTCTAAGAATATATCAATACACCGTAATACAAATACAATAATGAGTGTACGATAGTTCGTAGAAAAAGAATAAATTACTGAATGAAGTTGATTTCGTGTTTACCTTTCGTCCTTCCTTCACTTGAAATGACTAGGACAATAATCGTATCCAAAATATCATACACAAATTACACAAAATTTTACATATTTTTTTGTCCAGCAGTGGACTGCGATAGGCTGGTGATGATGATGATGATATATTTTTTTATTCTTTAAAAAGACAATTCCTACACTAAGAAATATGTCCTGTGTCGTGGGACTTCACGAGCATTCTTGAAACAGACAAAGCATAACGCTGAGATTTAGAAAAACAATTTGATCACACAAAGTGTTGTACCATGTTGAGATCGGGAGTAGCGCAGTGGGAAACGGTCACCGGTCGAAACATTAGCTATTACACTAATGATCACTAATTCCCGAAATATATCTCATTAAATTATTTATTTTGTAGAGCACATCTGCAAGAGAAGTTCCTATCAGACCTTCGGAAAGCTCGCGAAATATACAGTGGACAAGAACTCGCAAATGTTCTACACGCGATGCGGCGAAGATTGGATGATCCTGCCGTTCTTTCTGGAGACACTATCCTTAGCATGCTTATATCGTTCCGTGAGATTCAGGATTATGATGCGATCGTGCAAGTGGTCGACGACCTCAAGACAATCATGAACAGGAAAAATTATGTCAATATGCCTATTATTAGGTTCATGTATGCATTTGCTATGAATAGGTGAGTATTTTGTCTACACTCATCTAAATAATGCCGAAAGTATTGCTAACAAATGAAAAATATAATACTATGTAAAACCGTAAACTACGTAATTGTAGGTATGCATGTATAACAATGAAAAAGAGATAGCAGTATCTGAGAATACTACTTATACCATACATTTATTTCCAGGAGGAACAAGGAAGGCGATAGAGAAAATGCTCTTAAAGTGTGTGTTAAAGCATTAGAAAAGAAAGAAAATAGGTTTCCAGACATGTTGTGTCTATGCGGTCGCATTTACAAAGATAAGTTTGTGGAATCACAGCACTCGGATAAGGAAAGTCTGAATAACGCTATTCACTGGTATGGAATTACTACTTGTACATTTTTTGAATTTATTTTACCTTACATTGAGCGGGTTTTGGTTTTTCCTGAAGTCCGTCAGGGTCACAGAGTGCGTAATCCGTTATTACGTTCGTTACTTACAGATTGGATGATAACCAATAATCCAAACTATTTTATAAAGATGTTTTAGTATATCATGAGTGGGTCGACCGGTTCGATGCCATGATCCATGATACCTTGATAACAGAAAACCATTGTTGAGCCATTCTTTCCGAGGTTTTAACGAAGTTACCGTAAAACCCCTCTTTCAAGTGACTACACAGGAGGAACTCCTAGGCGGGAACACATTTGTGACTCTTGAGCTGCAGGCGTCCGTGAGTGGTGGTAGTCATTTACCATCAGGTGACATGTTTGCTCGTTTCCCCCCTTGTACGGGACTAGCAAAGCCTGAAGTGATTCATCATCAACAGCCTTTAACATATATAGTGCATAGAAAGGAAGTTTTGGCCTACTAAACCACGCTGGTCAGACGGGTTGGTATACGATATGTTTCAAGTTTTCCTTCTCTTTGTAATGATGTTGTCCTGTGTAGTTTGTTCCTTTAGCCGTCTCTTACGACACACTTGGGATGAATTCCTAAAGTGATTACCGAGGAAATACTGTCAAAATGAATAGATGAGGAACTAGAAGAAAATCCGTGTCTTCGATCAGGCTCTCGTTTAATGTCGTGTATTCTGATTACGTTGTACGTAATTCTCTATTTTTCGATATTTTGTCACTTTTTTACCCCGTAAAGCTTGCATTAATTGTGATCAGTTTCACACAAACTGTACTAAACTTGAATCACTTTAGATCGAGAAATTTAACTGACCAATTTTTTGTCTCTTCTGTGGCCTTGTAATATTTCTAGCTTCACTTTAAGATCAAAAGTACTAAGGAATAGGATTGTTACTAGAATTTAGGAATAAATGTTAGAAACAGATCTAGGTGGTTAAAACCTGAGAGTTTTTCGTTTTCAGGTACAGACAAGGTTTCGAAGTACAGCCAAATGAGTATGCCGGTATTAATTTGGCAACACTTTTAGCTATAGCTGGTAATGATTTCAAAAACTCAGAAGAATTGCAACACATAGGTAAAAATTAATTAATCCTATTTTAACTAAAAATCTTATTAATAAATAAATAAATGTTTGGGACATCTGACACAATACCATTTAGTTTCAAACTAAGCAGAGCTTGTATTAGGATGATTAGACTAACTGATTTTTGTAAATACATATTATATATAGAAAGTACCCAAACTCCGAAACAAATATTTGCAGATCATACAAACATTTGGTCCGACCCGAGAATCAAACCCGAGACCTCAAGCACAGCGGTCTCATTCGCTACCTGGATTAATAAATCCTATTAATCCAAGTATTTCTGTGTCGTAAAGAGTTACGAAACAAATTAAACCTGTACTAATATTAGAAACGTGAAATAACTGTATATCTGTTTCGCTTTAACAGCAAAATCACTAAACTAATTTTAATTAAATTTACCATGGAAATACTTTAATTCTTAAGGAAGGTTACATACGCTGCATTTTATTCTGAAGACCGTACATACCATACAGACATAACCACGAGCAAAAACTATTTCTTAATATTTTATCAATTATTGTAGATTTACCTTTTTGTAAAGAGTGGAATATTATTGAGCTCTTAGTAAAGTCAGTCATAACATATTTTTTGTAGTAAAATCACCAACTGAGCATAAGTATAAATGCTCTATAAACCGCAGTGGAAAATGATAACTCAATTCATAATAAGTATAGCATACGGCTAATATATTTTAATATTTGTGGTTAGTTTATGTAGGTATCATTATGTACACATAGGTATTTAATGAATACCATAAACTATAGTTATATGATTCATATTCGCGTAATACAAGGTACAATAAGGGCACCTGTATCCACTTCTAATCAGTTGAACCAAGTGGTTTATTTGCCACTTTATTACGCATAATGATCTCCCATTGCCGAAGAGAATTAAAATGCAAATGCAATTTATCGGCGTCAGCCTGTTGCAGTCTACTACTAGTTACAGGCCTCTCCCAAAGTACACCATGGAGCCCGGTCTGCTGCGCTTTGCATCTAGTTACCCCCAACCTTCTTACGCAAGTCGTTCCGCATTTGGCCATGGGGCACTCCACACTACGTTTGTCAAGACGCGGCCTCCATTTCCGAACACTCTGCAGCGATTTCTTAACCCACTAATTTTCAGAGCTTTATCGTCGAACATCGTCCGTCAGAGAGACTCCGAGCATAGCCCTTTCCATAACACGTTGAGCGACATTAAGCTTATGTAATACATACAGCACATACACCTTACAGGCAGCAAACTTTAAGGGCGCGGTGTATTTGCTTTTTATATTGATGTCTCGCCCGTTCCAGTCTAGAGTCGTGAAGACGAAGAGCTATCACATCCCCTGTCTTATTAGTTGATGCAATTGAATGGTATAATCCAAGTATTGAGTATTCTATACTTAGATGGGCCAAATTGCAGCATCACATAGGTTCCTCAACACCTTGATGTATCCAAAATCAACCTGGCACTTCTGCAGGAAATTCAGAATAGACCAGGTCTCGATACAGTCAAAGGCCTGCTCATAGTCCACGATTGCTCATAGTATTAATAATAATAATTACACATCTCACACATGAGTGTATGATTCCAAACTAAGCAGAGTGTGTTCTATGCTAATTAAACTGCCGAGAAACATACTAATATACATATACATATTTAGACAAATATATACGTATTATAGATAAATTACACCCAGACAGAGCGGATCATCGTGCTCATCACTCAATTATTTGTGTCTAGTGTCTATGACCAACAGATATGTCAAAAGTGATAATAATGCTTCTTATTTTTTTTTAGGAATGGTACTAAACCACTTAATAGGTAAGAAAGGCAGTCTATCATCTCTAAAGGATTATTGGGATGTTGCCACATTTTTCGAGATCTCAGTATTGGCACAAGACTATACAAAAGCGATACAGGCAGCGGAATGTATGTTTAAATTAAAACCACCGAATTGGTACCTTAAGTCTACTATAGGAAATATCGAACTAATTGATAGGTGAGTTATTTTTTTATCTTCATACTTAAAAACTCGTAATTATGTTTCCTATGAATTTTTCTTAAAGGTTAAAACTAATCTGGAAGATTTTTGTCACCGCCCCTGACCAATTAAGTTGCAAGAAATTAATATTTGTTGCGAAAGCTTGCAATCTGATTGTTTAGGGTGTGTGGTTTAATTTTCTTATTTAGGGCCTGCCAAAATGATTACTCTGCCTGATGGCAAGCATAAAAAGAATTGAAGAGTGGTGGCCACGATACTCATTGCGAATGCAGGCAATGTAGTATGGCGACCCACACTAGGGCGGCCTAGTTTAATACTTTTTCAAGTCCGACTTAAAGGACCCGGTGTCACAGTGGGAGGAAAACACGTGCGCTGGTAGTGGGTTCCAGGTTTTAACAGAAGGACAAGAAGGAAGAACCGAACCATTTAGTTAGGGAGCATATGTCTACCATTCTAAAACAGTAACTTCCAAGGCTAGCACTTGTCCTGTAGAGGAAAGAAGAAGGTGGTACCAGTTGAAACAGCTCGTCAGAGCACTCCATTATAAAGGCAAAAGAGGACTACCATAGAGGCCACTGTTTTCTTAACACCAATGTTATTGTATGAATAAATTGCGAATTGCTTTGTATTCTAACCAAATAAATTAATTTTTTAACTTGGTTTCCATTTTTAAGATTTAAATTATTTGAAACAGTTGATAAAAATAATGCCATATAATAATAGATTAGCCTAAATTCAATATTAAACTGAATAATTAACAAAGTAACGTTAAATTAATCAAGATATATTGCATATGTTACAGATTTCGAAAAAGTGAAGAAGTAACGCCAGAGCAACAGGTGTTCTCATTTTGGATGGAATATTTTGTAGAAGCCACTAAGAGCAGCTGTGAAAATGTCATAAGATTTCCTGTGAGTATTCTATACGTGTTATAACATTTTACTGATCTCTTATCATTTTCCCTCTAAATCTGTTTTATTTGTCCTAAGTCTTGAGTTTATCTTAGGAAAAAATTGAAAAAAGAACATAAAATCGAAGTAAAATAGAAGGTAAAAAGATTAGTTTTGAAAACATTTATTGTTTTTGAAAAAAATTGCAAGGCTGTGTATTACCTTTTCTGATCTTCAATATTGATTTTTTTTCTTTTTATTGTTTTTATCCGATTTATTTCCGTTAAAGTTACTTTTCTTGATTATAATATACTGTTAAAAATTTTTAGGTGTTAATATTAGAAACAACAAAAGTATACATGCCTTCATACGTGAACGTGAATATGGGTGCAGAACAGAAGTCTGTAGAAATTCTAAATCTGTGTTTAGAATCAATGCGTGGACAGTGCCGGCAAGTCCACCGTTGGTTATTCACCTCAGATATGATTAGGAGCTACAGGTAATTATAATTTTATAAAAACAATCAAGGTTGTATCCACCAAGGATTAAATCAAAATAAAAAAATAATCTTGTAGAGGGACGGGTGTCATGTCCCTCCGACATAACGGGACGATCCTTCTACCAGGTGAGGTAATCATGCCTGGCGAGCCACAACCTAACAGTTGATGTTGGGATGTTGTATATATGCTAATCGACGCGAGAATCTCTATTTCGCGATACAGGATTAGTAGTTGCTTCGTAGTTCATTATATTCTGTAGTTCGATGTATTTTCTAGATGGCGCTAATGTGTATTTTTTGTTTGTTCTGTATGTGGAAGCCGCCACAATCTCATACATCTCACACACGGCTGTCTGATTCCAAGTTAGACAAATTAGACTACAGTATTTTATATATGTAATGTTTGTATGATACTATACAAGCATGTAGCCATCAATGAGACACTATGGGATTATTATAAATATATTATAAAGATAGGTAAGGTAGTAGAAGGAAAAAAGTATTAGTTATATGAATAGATTGGGGGTGTGAGCAATGCCCAAACATCGTAGAAAACTGGGAATTCAAATTGGATGGAATCTAAAATCTGATTTGAAAAAAATAAAATGAAACCCTCCACAAAACAAATATTTTACATGTGGCGACTTCCACGTTACTGCACAAACAAAAATATACAACAGCGCCATCTAGCGAAGATACATCGAACTACAAGGCAACTAATAATCTTGTATCGCGAAATAGAGATTCGCGTGGCAATTAGCATATATACAACATCCCAACATCTACCGTTGGGCCGTGACCTGCCAGGAATGATCACCTCACCTGCTCGGAGGATCCTCTCTCGGAGGGACATGAGACCTTCGTTCCTCCACATACATAAACTTAGGCAAGTCGAACCCCTTGAGCTATGTTAAAAAAGTTTTTCAATTATGTAAATTACTTATTTTGTTACATTTTTGTTTTATGTTAATATGTCGTACATAAAATTCCAGTTTATACAAACGAGATGAACGCTGTCTCTTCCTGTACGTGAGTGAGAACTCCGACGACTTCCAAATATTTTTATCGTCGCAGTCGTGTCGGGAACGCTTACACGATCTACTCGGCGAACTCACTGCAGACCATGAGAAGGTTACCGATCTCGATACCAGTGTCATGCAAGACCAATTGAAGGTAATTAAGGCATTTTTAACAGTAAACGTTATATATATGTCCTTTCAAACTTTAGAAAAATAATTTATTTGACTAGACTGACAGACTAAACTAGAGAATTCGAAAATTTGGTTATCGAATTTAAGTGAATTAATCGAGTCAGTCAGTTAAAGTTAGTGCAATTCAGTGTTAGAATGGCACACAAGTTTAAAGTCGTTCAACGTGCGATGCTTGCAGTTTCTCTAGCCAATAATATTCGACACGTAATTTCTCCATGCGACATTGATCGGTACATATCAGAGAATCAGTAGACTGAAGTGTCGGTTAGTCAGTTAATGATGCTGAGTGTTGTGAGTTCAAACCTCACATGGAACAATTATAGTTTGAGCCTGGGTGTTCTTTGTGTTCGTTACATGTATGATTGGTAAAGCCCTCCCCGCACAGGCTTTATTTCTAATGTGGGATTTGCCTGTTTAAAAAAAAATTAAAAAGATGGTATCGAGTTTCCTAGCGACGAGACTGTGATTAGGCAGATGTAGTGTAGGACGCCCTGCGGCACGGTGAACAGACTACCTTAAGAAGCTGGTTTTCAGCTTGTGGATACGGACTACCCAAGACCGGGATAGTTGTCGCACTGGGAAAAGCATTCGTCCAATGTAGCACGGGGAAAGCGTTCGTCCGACAGACAGTGGACAGTGAAAAGTCAATGATGTTGAATAGGCTAGATAACACCTTAGTCAAATTAGTTACTTTTTATCATCTGTCAAAACGACAATTTTGTATGAAAACTGTACTAAATACTAAATTGTGGCGTCACTGTTTTAGACTACTCAATTGAACAATATATTTCACTATATATTTGATTGAAATTCGTAATAATAATAATAAAAAGTTATCTTAATTGTATTTACCGAAATGTTTCGCGATATCGGTTTTAATGAAGTGGACATTGATATTTATTTACGATACAGTCATCTACCCAATTAAACCCAACGGTTCGAATCTTGACAGGGAGCCCATTCCTATAGTTTCTGTTTTGGTTCTTCGAGTACCTCATCATAATTCTCATCGTCGTATAAGCATTCCATCAGTCCATCTAGCTTTCATAGTACAAAGTAATACGAAAAATTATTGTCCGGAAAAATAATAATACGTACGGTCGCAGTTCGAGTACGAGCTAGACGACTTCAACAAGCGCGTGGTGCTGGGCAAGGGCACGTACGGCGTGGTGTACGCGGCGCGGGACCTCAACACGCAGGTGCGCATCGCCGTGAAGGAGATCCCCGAGCGCAACCTCGGCGACGTGCAGCCGCTGCACGAGGAGATCCTGCTGCACTCGCAGCTGCGCCACAGGAACATCGTGCAGGTCTGTCCGATACACCGTTTCTCTAGTTTTAAATCACACTTGATTGTTATACTGTTACAGCATATGTTTAGCTCTCACTTATATTCCTTATACTGCCTCGTTGGTCTACTGCAGATCGAGAATAAAATCGACCAGACCTGATTTAAATGCTTTGTAACAGCCCGACGTTTGAAAGTTTGAAGTTTTAATCCTCGTGCCTCAGAGAGCACGTAAAACCGTTAGACTTGCGCTTGATCTCTCCCCGGTCGTGCCGGATAGCCGTCCCATCGGATTATGAGAGTGAAGGAACAGAGAGTGCACCTGTGTTTGCGCACACAGTTGTGCACTATAATATATTCTTTATAGTTGGCTAGTGTCCGTTGAGACTGGCCGCCGTGGCCGAAATCGGCTAGGAGTACATCACTTAAATTATAATACAAAAAGAGTTACAAATATTCTAACTGTCGTAGAACAAGCTATGCTTAGTTTGAAACTAGATGGTGTTGTTTGAGATGTTTGAATAAATACCATTATTAAAAAATAAGTTAGTCACTTTAAAAATAAACTTTTTTGTAAATTACTGCTTAGTAAATTTGTGTCACTCCATATTGAACTTTATAATTCAATCCCTACATTGATATTTCTTAAATATTATATTCATTTTAAATTCCAGTACTTAGGGTCCATATCAGAAGACAACTATTTCAAGATTTTCATGGAACAAGTTCCTGGAGGATCTCTCTCAGCTCTACTCCGCTCTAAATGGGGACCGCTCAAGGAAAATGAAGCAACTATAGCATATTATACTAAACAAATCTTAGAAGGTGGGTACTTATATTGTTCTTTCGACATAAAATAATTTCATGTTCATTTGACTCCTGAATGTAATATTGATATGCGTATATAGTACACGTTAATTTAATTACTCCGCTAAATATCTTAATAACTTAAATTATATTTGCCTAACGCACCCCAGAGCATAATTCTTCAATATATAAAAAAATAAGATAAGATCTCTGTGACATTATAATACTATGCAGTATATAATTTAAATCGTATTTTCTACTCCACCTCGTGTGTTGTAGTACCTTGGGAAGCCAGTTAAATCGTCAGACTCAGTTGTCATACGAATACCTATGGCAATCGACTGGCCTGTTGGTCTAGTGATTAGTGACCCTGACTGTTAAGCTGGAGGTCATGAGTTCGATTCCCACCCGGAACAAATATCGTGTGATGAGCATGACCATTTCTTCTGTGTCTGTGTGTAATCATCTATAATACGTATGCATAATTTAGAAATATATAGTATAACCATGTTTAGTAGTAGGTAGTGAGAGTCCTGAAAATTTCGACTGTTGTCGGACTATTTTGCGAAGTCAAAGTTCTGTAGATAAACATCTATCTACAAAACTTCAGTATCACATAGTACTTGGGCTGTGGAAGTCTGACGGCAGATGCTCCACGTAAAAAATTGAAGTTAAGCCTGTAGTTACGTGCTAAACCGAAAGCCTACTCCAACTTAAGCTCGGATCGCGAATAAATTTCATTTCATAATACTGGAAAATATGAAACATTTCAGGTTTGAAATACTTGCACGATCAGAAGATCGTTCACCGCGATATAAAAGGCGACAACGTTCTGGTGAACACGTATAGCGGGGTGGTAAAGATCTCGGACTTCGGTACGTCCAAGCGTCTCGCGGGGCTTTGCCCCTCCACCGAGACGTTCGCGGGCACGCTGCAATACATGGCCCCCGAGGTCATTGATAAGGGACAGCGTGGATACGGTGCTCCGGTACGTATACCACGCAAACGTTTTTTAAAACTTTATGTTTTTGACATTGCCATCATCTTTTAGCTTTTAGCTAGGAAGTTTTGGCCCACTATACCAAGTCAGCCAGACGACTTGTTATAAGGTTTGTTTCAAGTTTGCCTTTTCCTTGCAGCGATCTGCAAGGACCTGCGTAGTTTGTCCCTTTGTTACCTCTTACGACACCCATGAGATGAGTAGGGGTGGCGACACTCAGTATTCTTAATATGTTATACACTGACTTTTGGACTTATGACCTACTGTAAAGTTAGTATGTCAAGATGATTGACCACAAGAAAATGTCGAATCAGGTAGTTTTATTGTAGCTTAAATGTTAAGTTTAAAAACTGTAATTTGCAACTTTTTATGAGCCTTTCCCATTGCTCGCTAAGTTGATCGATAAGTTGATACTAAGTTTAACACATACCAATTAACTTGACTAAATAGATATATAATTATAAAATAATAATAGATATTCTGATTCACGACAGCATTACGTACACTTAAAACAAAAGTTAACTTTCAAATGATGAACTATTTTATAGCTAATTGGGATCTTGGCTTAATAACCCAAATCATGTAATAATAATAACTAATATCCTTGTACTTTCTGAATCATCATCATCATCAACAGCCTTCAACGGTTCACTGCTGGACTCTCTTTAGCAAGGAGGTGTCCTCCTATTACACCACGCTTCTGGCAAGCGTTGAAAAGCGTGGAATGATAAAAAAAGCCTTATTAATCACGAAATTTAATCTGGATAATGTTTTATTATTTTTCTGTATTCCAGGCTGACATTTGGTCTTTAGGCTGCACAGTTGTAGAGATGGCTACAGGAAACCCACCTTTCATCGAACTGGGGTCTCCGCAAGCTGCTGTTTTCAAGGTAATTTTTTTGGTTAATAAGTTCTCGTTATAACCATCGCTTTTATTTAAGAAATTCATGTACTGATCACGCGAAGTATGCACTTTAAATGTTGTTCAGAACTTTAGTTAAAAGACCTTGTTTCGCTAACATCATCCGTAACGTGTTAGATATTGTTGGAGGTTCTTTAATTTCAGTAAGATCCAAACGAAAAGAGTTGATAAAATGTTTCATTTCAAATCATTGTTTTATTTTTTTTATAATTTTAGATATTGCACAGTATGTCTATGTTAGAATTACCAAATACGTTAGTGTTAACTAATGTTCTATAGTTTTAAATGCATGTTAGATTCATACATTTTACAAGGTAGTAGAGCTGCGTTTCAGTATGAATAGATCAGCTCATCCGGGGCAGTACTACCCTCTCACAGAATACTAACCTAAAGCGATAACATCCGGGCTGTTCTATTTCGAGTGCGAGGCCGGAGGCTCTTAAGTACAGGGGTGATAGTGTTCGTGGTAAGTGTCTGAGCATTACACTCCCACGATTACTGCCATGCCTTTTACGTCTCTAAGTGAGATGTGAAAAAGCATCTCACTAGGCCGCCATAGTTTGGGTCGCCATAATTTATTGTCTGCATTCACAATCAGTATGGTGACCACAACTCATAGATTCTATTCATGCTTACCATCAGGCAGAGCAGAGTCCCTTTGGCAGGCTCTCAAAAAAAAAAAAACATCTAGCGGATGTAAATCGAAAGCAATATTGAAATAATAAATGTATTTAAGTGAGATTTTACATTAGTTTTGTGAATTATAATAAAACAAAACAAGACAACAACTTTAATAGTAGCTAATAATAATGGTACTGATTATTTACTCTTTCTTTAAAGGTGGGATATTACAAAATGCACCCTGAAATTCCTCATGAATTATCAAATAGGGCTAAGAGCTTTATTCTACGGTGTTTCGAAGCAAAGCCGGAGGAACGAGCGACTGCCGCCGAACTCTTGGAAGACCCTTTCCTTTGCGAGTAAGTATTTAAAAAACCCTTATATAAATACACTAGCTGATTTACGCATCTTGGGCTAGGTGTAGGGGAGGTAAAAGTATTTTACGATCTTTTTTTGTACCTACGTAATTTTCAAAGAAAAACATTAAAATCGGTCGAACCGTTTCGAAGTGCGACCTGACGACAAACACTGACACAGGATATTTTAATGCTAGATATGCATACAAAAATTTTCAGATATAATCTTACAAAAGACGAAACTTAAGTTTCGTGAAAACAAACTATACACTTGTAAATGTTATAAGTGTAATGTTACATGTATAATTCTTATTTATTTATGTTATATTTAAAGTCTTTGTGAACAGCCTTTTACAGTCCACTGCTGGACATAGTCCTCTTCTTAGCAAGCAAGGAGCAGGGAGGTTTTGGCTTATTATACCACGCTGGCCAGACGGGTTTTAATAGTGTGTTTCAAGTTTTCCCTCTCTTTGTAATGATGTTGTCTTGCATACTTTGGTCCCTTAGTCGCCTTTTATGACACCCACGGGATGAATAGGGGTGATAACACTATGTATTCTTAATCCGTCACTACACGGACTTGAAGTCTTCAAGAGACATTTAATATCGTAATTCTAATAATAATCAGTGGTTGTCTTTGTCTTGATTAGTTATGATAGAATACTAAAGAATATATTATGGAGCGATTTCATACTAAAAATTACACAATCGAAGAGATCTCTCACTTGACCGGTTTAAATGGTTGCATACAGTGATTTAAACTATATTACACCTATTTTTGCCATTTACGTAAATATATCTGTAAGTTTAATAAAAAAGAATTAAGTTAAATGTGGATCTTTTTTTGAAAAATGATAACAAAACCTCTTTCATGTGTAATTTAACAGAAAGAAGAAGCCAACAAGTAGATTAGGCAGCAACATGGACTACAGTCGTAGCATATCCGTACCAGCCGACAAAGCACGTCCCATCACTGCTCACAAGAAAATCTCAGAACCTAGTATTGCTAACCTCCCCAGTTCACCAGAAATCGAGTAAGTATTATACTTCCCCAGCATATTAGTCATGCCTTAGTTTGCAACGCATGATATTAAAATTACCTAGAAACATATACTAAAGTGCGAATATAATATTTTTGCATGTCAGTAACTGTTCATATCCAGTGCAATGTTGTTTGAGACAGTAGGGTGTCACGAGAATTCAGCATGTCTCCTTTTCTATTACCTTTCTTTTCACATTATATTTAGACTTATTCTACTCTATTCAGATATACTCTAGCTTAGATATCTTAAAATTTAGTTAGTTAACTATGCAAAATTTACGGTATTCAAGTATTAATTGAATGCACATTGGTGGAACCATCGACCAGTTTAGGTGATCATATAAAGGGGACTAGGGTGTTAATGGTTTCTCTCAGGACTCGAATACTAATCGATACGAATACGTCTAGTAGCAGATTTCATCCACTTTGTATTTCGGTTTGTTACCAGTAGATGGAGTTGAAATATGTTTTTATAGTGTGATGTTGCCACACGCTAATGACACGAGCATTTAGATTTATTGGATTATCTGTAGTACTTACATAAACTTTTAATCCATCGTAAGGTTGCCTAAGGGCCTTTGTATATTAAATCTGATATTTTAATGTACTCTCTTGTAACTAAAATATGATTTACAAATATTGTTTTCTATCTATACGAGTGTGTACATACGTCACGTTACACATTTTGAAAAAATGCGTATTAATTTCTCATGCTGAAAAAATTCAACTAACCAGAAACTTATAGGAATGTACCACGTGGCTCCTACTGATAACTTTCGTACTACACTAGTTTTATTTCGAGAACATTCGCCATCAATATGTGCTGGATGCGTACAGTTTCTTTTGTCTAAAATTAGATTATTATTTCTTAAATGTTTTGCGTTGTGTGATGTTCTCATATCATCATACATTATTATGGTGAGAGGGAGCTTATGTATTGGGTAAGGAGATCTAGATATAATGGTCGTGTTACATGTCTCATTGAGATTTACATGAAAAAATATATTGGTATACATAAACTCATTCGCCTAAGATGATCTACACATATGTAATTGGTACTAATTGATGTCATGGATTTTTGTATCACAATTATTTTAAAAAAAATAAAATTAAAAAAAAAAAAATTAAATTAATTGTCTTTATGGTTACTATTCTAATATCAGTAAGTTTATGTAGCGGTTTCTATATCAAACTTAAAATAATTTGAATAACAAATTTGAAAGTTCGGGAACTAACGTAAAAACTTAATATAAGATTGTGAGAAAAATCTTTGACGTGATTTAAAAGGAGTTTATTTGAAGCAAGTGTCTCATGAAAGTGTTATTGTATCAAAGTCATACATTTCCATATTCTTGTACTGGCGTAAGGTTAAAAAGTCAGGTTGCAGACTGTGAGTAGTGTACTCTATAAATAATTGTAGATAAGGTTATCGCTGTAAAACAATTGTGAAGTGCGTTAGTCGAAAGAACTGGGTAAAGAAAACGTAACACAAACGTGAAAGTAGTTCTACCTTTTTTGCGGTAAATGACCTAGCATGAGCGGGAGAGAGTCATGCTTCAGCGTAAATTGACTGGTGTAAGAATGATACAGAAAACCCATGTTAAGTAATTCTGATTTCCCGAAATCTCTTCCCCTTGTATCTGGGGAGCGAGATGTGGAGGGCAGAGCCGCAACACATTTGTGATTCTTGGATCACCCATGGGTGGCGGTAACCACTTACCATTAAGAGTACCATCATAAGAAAATTTTAATACTTTAACAAGAGGAATAAAAATTGCTGATTTTCTATGTTGACTAAAGCTGTACTATGGTAATATTTTATAGAATCACTCATTACCAAACTAAATATCTGTTTGTAAGTGACATTTGACAATAATATTTGTAGAATTTTTATCCACAATAAAAATGAAATAGTCTAATTTATTCTTTCAATTATGACACTAATATACTAAAAAGCATCTCACAGTCTGCGGCCGTTACTTGAAAATGTGAACGTGTATTACAATCACGCTTGTATGCGGATATCAACATAACACTAACAGACACAATGCCCGAATGTGTTAGTGATAACACAATTGTTTTAACACATTGTCGATTGCTTTGCACCTAAGAGTGTTTGTTTTCCCTTCGTCAAGGGTGAAAACGATCCGGTCTAACCCGACAATCACTAGGACAGCCTCGTCGATGCTCTCACCGATACTGATATACCCACCGGATTTGTCTAATAGCAGGTAAATTTCATTTCATATATACCTATTTGATTTGCTAAATTTTATGTATTTATATTTTTGGTGCTAAATTTTTAATATGGATTTAAATTCGTTGTAAATAAATGTATATATATTAAATCTTATACATATATATGTTTTAATAAGGTTTTCTATTCCTTAGACTTGATTGTGATATAATAAGGTCTAGAGAGTATTTTGCTTAACTTGCCATAATTCACGACTTTGTATTTATAGTATAGTATTATAGTTCTTAACTATCCTATATCAACGTAGTTTTTTTGAACACTTACTAGAAGTCCATACCATATCTTAAAATAGTGACTATATCAACTTAGTTACCAGCTCTAGGTGTACGTACAGCACTTGACGTTTGAAACGTCGTACGTAGACCTCCCTCAGGGACTTCTCAAAGATTCTTACTTTGACCAAGATAGCTATTTAATACATAACTTGAGTACGAAGCTTTACTAGCATGGTAGACTTAGTTACTTTTGCAACTACGCGATAAAGTGCTTTCTTACTGGTTACGGTGTATTATTAAGAGAATTTATTTTTGAGTGATCAACCTCTCAACTTTGATTAAGGTCATTACATTATATAATGTGAAAAGGCTACCAACTTTTCGTAATACGAACGAATGATTGAACGAACGAGAACGTAAATACGAATACAAGATTCACTGTAAAGAGAAAAGAGAAGCTTATAGAATATCTTTAGAGATTAGACTGTCGTGTAATTCCTAAGCTTTGATTTCTAGAAAGTTCTCAACGTATAAACTCTTTTGTTGTTAGAATGTGCACGAATAATAATTATTGACATTGCATACAAAAGCATGAATTACAAATTAGTATACTTATATGAAAAATTAGATTTAGATATTGCATTATATACATTTAATTAGGCTGTTTGGTCCTTGTCTATTCTATATTAGTTAATAGCTCGGATCTTTTAAAATCCTTGACAAGTGTCTTACGTCATGATTTCAAGGTGTATCCGTTCAAAATCATTCAACCCATGAACTTCTACAATTTCATATATTAACGCTGTTCTTTTAATTAATATTCATTTATATCTATTAAGATCTCTATTTATCACTTCCGAATAATGTTGCCCGTAAAAAAAATATTATACTATCTTTATGACAACTTACTTTAGGAGGACTTGACAAGCAGACGAATACTCTTCTAGCCAAAGCAAAGCAAAAAAACAGAAATTATAAATACGATAAGTATATAGTTATACAAGCAAGATATTTTGGTTAAAATTGCAATACAGTTGTTTCATCTTTTGGGGACATCCTCCTTCCCGGTTTCATCCCAGTTCCTTACAAGCATCGTCAACAGCATTAAATAGCCCACTGCTGGACATAGGCTTCTCCTTAGAAAAGAGGTTTTGAACTACTATACCACATTGGCCAAACGGGTTGAAATAGAGTTTCTATTGTATTCTTAATCAGTCACCACATGGAACCCTATAAGCATTTAAGTCAAATTCCCCTCTACCACCACTATCAGTCCATATACTCTTGTCTGTTGCCAGGCCAGATTTACTTTATTTTGATGTCTTTCTGTGCCTTAAAGAATAAAGTGAAGTGACTCCTTATGGTCCATTTTTCTTACAATTCAAACGTTCTCCCAGCCTATTATCGATCTGTTATGTCATATTATATATACTGATCCTAAATAATCCGATCATAGCAAACCCGGCTCACCACTTCTTGACTGTCGTATTCTATACTTCTTGGCTGTTGTAATCTATGTTTTTACTACAAGTAGAGAGTTAGTGATTCCATTATAATCTATAATAATTATTGACTAGGGACAGTATCTCCAGAGAAGAGTATCTGTTATTGCCTCTGTCTTGCATGCACTGTTTCTTAGCACTCGTGAAATTAAACCATCCGAACTTATTTACTTTTTAGTCTAAAGATAGTATAATATTTTGGTAGTAATTTGGAAGTTTTAAATTAGGCAAGTTGTTATAATGTAATGTGTGGTTATTTTTTAGTACAATGCCCAACACGCCATCCACAGATGAGATGGACAATAATGACACACTGCTAAATAGGCGGAGTTCTTCTGGCGGTTTGTTATCTCCAGAGGTAAGTGGTGTAACACAATAATAACATTTTTAATTACAGACTAAATCTGATTTTTCAGAATTGAGTTTAAAGATCTTTGTTATATTTTATAAAATACTAAAATTTTGCATAACAACAGTGAAGTGGTTAGAATAGGAAATTCGTTGAACTCCGGATCGATTAATCTACACTTCTAAATGATCAGTTGACCTACTTGAAAACGTGACTTACATTTCATTGTATTCACCAACGAAATATATACACAACTAGCTTTTGCTCGCGGCTTCGCTCACGTGGAATTTGGTCTGCCACATTAAGTTTCGTAAGAGATCATTTTAAATAAATATTTTTTTTTTTTACCATGCAATCAATTCTACTGTACATCATCTTTATGTAACTTCAATGGTTAAGGCAGCGTACGCCAGAATAACTCTCAGAAGGCAGATATTTTTCAACTTAATTACACCACACCAATTACAAGAAACCAAAATTACATAACATCGTTACAAATTGTAGCCTATGTGTTATTCCGATGTATAACCTATATTACTGTAAAGTGATGAAACTTTACAGTAATATAGGTTATACATCCGTCCAGTAGTTTTTTTTTAAGAGTAACAAACATCCATACTCACAAACTTTCACATTTCTAGTAGGATTAGTGGCAATAATTGACAACAAAAAATTGGTGTACCTCTTAAGTTGTATAAGACCGCAGCAAGTACAATGAAAACATAAAATCAAGTCAACTAAGCGAACAGTTACAAGTAATAAAAAAAATATATGAAATTAATTTACATTAAAAGTTTTAAAGATTTGTTATAAAAATACGCGTAATATGTGATGCTGAGATATAAATATATTACAGGTGGATATGCCCAACGTGTCTCGGTCGTCAATAGACGTGGAACATGACGGGTTCTACCTCCTAAAGAAGGACTCGCAGCGCCGCCTCACGCTGTCACGGGTACTAGAACAAGACAGCGAGACCATTTGTAACAAGTGGATGCTCAGCATTACACAGGATTTTGGTACTACAGTGTTGACTATGGTGCGTATAATAATAACAATTTCGTATAACCCACACGTGGTAGTCTGCGCTTGCGCACTATAGTAATGAAACTGGCTGCTGATTGCTCAACTATTTTTAAATACATACATATTATAGACACTCATACGTAGAACAAATTATAGAGTTCATCCACAATTATTGAACTTGCGTTGAAATCGAAGCCATGACCTCATAATTTGGGTTTTGCAATTAATCTCAATGTTTTCTTTAATTAAATATACACAAACCAACAATTTATTAAGTTCTGATCAACAATGAAATAAACTGAGTCATTATTACCGAATTATTTATGAATTAAACAGTATTGAATTGAATAGGGGAAATGAAAAGATATTCAAAGCTTAAAAGTAGTATGACTATGCAAGAACTGTTACTATGCCTGGGTAACCAGCATCAATAAATTTACATTTAAAATATTTCTCAATAATTTTTTGCAGAACCATCTAGAAACTCTACGCTGCGCTCTAAAAGATTACATCATGGATCAGAATAAAGCAGTCATAGAGCAGGCTATCACTTCCTTAAAAGAGGAACTAGATTTCGACTCTAACGCCATTAATGAATTACATTCGGCCATATACATGTTCCAAGAGGCTGTGAACGCTGTATTGAGAATGCATAGTATAAAACCTCATTGGATGTTTGCATTAGACAATCTGGTCAGGAATGCTGTGCAGGCTGCTATCACTGTCTTATCACCAGGTTGGTAGTTCAATTCAGTTTAATTTTTCATATAAAGATCGCGGGTATCCGTAAGTTTTATTGTCCTAATTTTAAAATTACAGTTTACTTAGTAAAGTAATTACTATTAGTATATGCGCTCGAGTTGTCGTATTCAGAACTCATAGTAACTGTAAGAGTGACACGGCAGACATTGTTATTAAGACATACTCGTATTATAACGTGAGCTGGGATATAGACGGCCTTATTTTCAAAAGAACACTTATCACGGTTGACGTTTAAGATTAAACTTTAATTTTTTGAAGTGAGACTTGATATTGCATTAGAAATCTTGTAAAGCCAATTTTATTTTCTACTGGCAATCTGTTGTTAGGATGTTTACTTTGTTAATATTTGCTTTTAAGAACATCGCATATTATACACCGTTTTTAGTTAGTGGTTAAAACAATGTAATACGATCAAGTCAGGCCCAGTCCTTAGGTATGAAGCTGTATGTAATCAGTAGTAATACAACGGATTAGCTTATTGGATTGGGTGACTGTAACTGTAGGTGATTAGCGCTATGTAAAATAAATTGCACTCTATTCCGTCGCAGTAGGACTCACAACAATGAACAGGAAGGAAGGAAGGAACAGAAGAAAAATGAGTACCAAATTATGTAAAAGTAACAATCGGCGATCTTATCACTCACGGCGATTACTTACAGACAAACTTTGTACGGATATCAAGCATTTACAAGTTTGGATAGTTTGTAGCAAATCTAAAATCTACTCTACCTAAAAAAGAAGCAAAAAAAGGTTGAATAAAAAAAGATATATGTATACTATAATGAGTTAGGTGATCTTTTCGACATATACTACGAACTAATTGCATATGTATTCTTTACAGAGTTGGGTGCAAATCTGGCCGGTCAAGAGTCTGGCGGTCGCAGATCGGGTCCCGTAGCCGCTGATACAACTCCATCTGCAATGTCGTCCGCTGCATCTGCGAGGGACACGCACACGTTGCACGCGCTGAGGCTTGAGAACCACAAGTATGTAAAATTTGGTTTTGTTGCTTTTTTGTGTAGAGAGCTTCACAGTTGGTTCAGTTATTTGAATTTAAAAATATTAAAGTTTGCATGTATATAAACTCAACTAGTCGTTCATTATCATTTTATACCACTACGCCTTATCTTAACGGATAAAGAATCTTCTACCAAACCGTCTGACTAACGTCCTTCTTTCTAAGGAGAGGCCTATTTCCTTCAGTGGACCATTAAAGGCAGTTGATGATGCTCATTTTATATTGTGCATATATTGCATTCGATGATGTATAGTGAAATACTTAGCGAAGACACGTGGGTCACAAAAGCCTTAAATTTATATTTACATTCGATACTATGTTCATTTTCAGATTACATCAGGAGTTACTAGATAGTTACCAGCAATATCAGAGTTTATTGCGACAAATGCTCGAAGAACAGAAGACGCAAACTATAATATTGAGAGAATTAGTTGAGAAGAAGGCACGGTGAGTATATTATTTTGAGTAAATATAAAATATAAAGCTATCGAACAGTCCAAACTACTTAGTATAATATGTCGAAAACGCTTGATCGGCTGTAACCATACTACACCCAAGCTACAAATTCCGACGCGGTAAATATCACTATACACGAAAAAGTTTACCGCTATATCGACGACCCAAGAATAAAACTACGAACGATCGTGGACAAGTTGTACAATGTGGACACTATCACGATACACGAAAAGGACTTGGCCGCTATATCGACGGACCAAGACTAAACTACGCGTACGCAAGTTGTATTAGTTATTGCACGCGCCGACGGCTGACATTCAGTTCAAGATTACCAAACAAGCTGTATTGGTGTCGCTAGTCAGCGATTACAAAAGTGAGCGGAAAGTGGGCCAGGCTATTCAACATATTTCTATTGTATATGAATGCATAGTGTATAAAGATAGATGATGATAGATGATAGATTAACTTAAATAGTGAGACTATCAAAGGTCGTCCGTCTGTCCAATCACATTCCAAGAAATTATCCTTTTGTACATAAACTAGGAGATTGATCGGTCAGAGTGCGTTGTCGATTGGCATATCTTTATTCTTGTAACGCGAATCGACTATAGGTTCTCAGTAATGAACTCTTACTAATATATTACAGGGAAAGCACACCAGAAGTGGTGGTGGAGGAGTACGAAGAAGACTCGTCGGGTGAGGGCGGTAGCACGTGGATAGAGGAGACGGCTCGAATCAGCGCGTGGGTTAGCGCACGTTCGTTGCCCGGAGCCGTGGCTCGCGCTCTGTCACGCCAGCGGTATTCGCTTGCTGACCTGCTGCAGCACGCTCAGCGAGAAGACATCGTGCGCCTGAATCTACCGTAAGTATCGTCACTACTAAACGTCACTGTTGCATTCATTCTATCACTCTTATTATTCCCTCACCACACGCACAATACCTATTGATCCCATAGGTGTCATAGGAGGCGAATAAGGTATCAAACTATGCAGAAAGCTTCACTGCAAGGGGAAAGAAAACTTCAAACAAACTATGCTTACCCATTTTGTCAGCGTGATATCGGGGTTAAGCCTTCTTTCTACGAGAGGCCTATGAAGATTCTGTCACTAACTTAAAATCAAAAGAGTTTCTATAACCCCGGTCGTTTGACCTGAGTGCCAGTGTAGGTACTTTCTGATCAATGTGTTTTTCGTATTGTATCCATAACAAGTTATTCACCCTGGTTTTGCACGGGTGAAATATAGATACTAATGCAGTATCAGTATGAAGAAATTGGTTTAAAATATTACTAGTAAAGTCTAGTAAAGTAGTAAACTAGTAAACCACATCTTTAAATTCTCCGTACCTGCCGGCCTCTACCACTCAGGTGCTCCCGTACGACTCGCCGGCCACTCTGCTTTTTGTTTTAATTCTTTGATATGTACCAAGATATTAATTTTATGGTATGCCGTGAAAAGAAATTTTGATCTACAGTAAATGCAGAAAAGCCCAGCATAAGTAACCAAAGAATATAATCTATCACAAAACAACAAAGTAACTAAAAATATTTCTTTCACAGAGGTGGCATAGAACTTCGACTTTGGCGCGCAATCCAAGAACACCGACTTCACAACAGTCCGGCACACCTGCGACGAACAAGTAGCACCGAAACAGACATAGACAACAACAGCATCGTTGTTGTCGAGTGTAACCGCTGTAAAACAACACGGCGGACCTTGTCCAACAACTCGTCGTGCTCCAACAACCCCACAGTAGTGATAAGAGATCAACAGATGAACGGAAACGACTCGGTAGCTGACTATTATAGAGAGAACGGCGATGTCAACCTTTGACTACTGCGCGGATGGTGCACTCTGCAATAAAGGTCTCAGTATTTAAAGGAACGGCCAGTTAGCTGTTAAGCTGTTATACACCGTAATATTAATAACCTAAAGTACCCCACAAAATATTTTTGGTTTTAGTCTAAATAAAGGTAAATTTTAATTCTGCTTTTGATGAATGGTGCTATTTAACATAATTTTAAACTTTTTTATAAGTGTTCGCATTCAGCAGAAAATATAAAATAATTGAAGAAAAATTCCCAGTCAATTAACTGAAAAATGTTTATTTCTCTGTCTGTCTGTTTGCCCCTTGAATGAATGGTATACTTTCAGTAACTAACAAGAAACAATAAACAAACGTATAGGTCTATGGGTATCAAATAAATAGATTTTTTGTAATTTTAAGAAAGTAGAAACTGGTCGTTCCTGAACTGTGAAAAGTAATAAGCAATTTTGAGACAATATCTACTGTCATAGTCATAAATCCCACTTGTGGTAAATAAATAGTGTAAGTCGTTATCGTAGAAATAATATTGTTGAAATTAGCTTTGTTAATAAAAACTTTCTAATGAGTGAAATTCTAACATATATCCGTCCAGTGAAAAAAAATTGAGGCGTCAAGGGACATCTGACAAATGTGAAACGTCAAAATTATTTTGTAGAAATAATGAGTGTAAAATCATTCATTGTGAAATCATCATGAGAGAGCCGTAAAGTCACTTGCACGTGGCGACACGTCGCCACATTGCATCACACGTTGCACTACACCACATCGCATCACGCGTTGCACGTCACATAGCATGGCGAGGTATCCAGTGTTTCGACATCTGATAGTTCATATAAAAAATAATGAACACTTTCGAATTTTTTTCTAGTCCTTTCATAAATTTTTCGTGTGAATTTTAAACGAGTCATTACTCTCACCAGAGCTAACGATGAAAAGGTTTGTCAATATTAAAGCGACAAATCCAATAGAGGTCCGTAACAGGTTTCTCTGGCAAGGTACCGTATACTGCAAATCTTGACCAACCTTTTTATCGTATGGCTATAGTATTTCAAATTTTTATTCTTTTAGACCTGGATAGGGTGACAGGTATGTCAACGTTCGCTATTTATGTTAAGCATAACTCACATGAACTGCCACCTGCTTGCCTGCAAGTAAAATTGATTCACAATATTTATTCACTGGATAGATGTAAGATCATATAACATGTAGTGTGTTCGCTATATCGAATTGCTGTTGCTCTTACAAAATTAACGAAAATAATAATAATTAAATGCTTGAGGCCTAGAGTGTATCATCCGTGTGGCTCACGTGTAAATATAGTTCCATATTTATTAATATGTTATTGCTACTAGTCTTTGTAAATATTCTCTTTAAGCATAATATAAGCCACGACAGTCTCGAATTTATAAGGAAATATTTTGTAGTATATGGAAAAAAGCATTGATTGACACTTGAGGGTATTTTCGAGTAGCAATCTTAGAGAAAGGTGGCTAAATCTAACATCCATTTAAAAACTCAAGCTGTCGCGTGACATCTGGCAGCTATGTAGAAACGAGAAGTTAGCGAGAGTCGCGTAGTCAGTTATTCATGGCGACTCGTCGCCACACCTCATTACATATTTATCACATAACGTGGCGACTGGCATAATATATTTCATGTTGAAGGTAACTGAATTTGATATCAAAATAGTTACAAGATATTACATGTTTATAAAAGAATAATTGATGACATATCTATATTGATGTAATAAAACATGTGCATAATAAAATTTTCTTTATGAATTCGAGATATAAATACAGATGAAATAATTTAACACAAAATGTTGCACAATATCGTAGAATGGTGCTAATGCGTTGTGATGATAATATAAAAAGTTTTGTGCCTTTTAGCGCTTACTCTGTGTTCAAAGCTCACAATATTATATGGTTAATGTTCTAAACATGTGATTTACAAAAGTTGCGAATTGTTTAGTTTAAAATTCTCTAAAGTGTTTTGGTACTTAGGTACTGAAGACAATATTTTTGCATAGTTGCAGATAGCGCCATAGTAGATAGAGGCATGTCGGTCGTATGTGATGAGGCAATAGTAGATTAGATACGTGCCTTACATTATGTACATATATATGTATATACATCGAACGGTCGAACGATTGACGTCGCATAAAATACACGTATGTATATGGCGTTTTTATTCGAAATATTTTTGTGATTTAAACAATTGCTATTGGTGTCCCGCTCTAATTCGCCAAGATTGTCGAATAAAGTTTTAAAAATTAATTGTTATTTGTTGATATATAAAATATAAATTAATATACGTAAGATGTAACACCAGTAACACTGTCTGTCATAAGCTAAGAACGTTAGACAATTCATTCAAGTTAATTCAATTGGGTTACACACCTTTGTATGTAACCTATTAAATTAATTATTTTGATCGAATTAATCCCCGTACGGATCAATAACGTACTATTACTGAAATGTTAGACAGACCTTTCGAATCATCTTTTAAATTAAAAAAGTTTACTGAAACATTAGGCCATCTCTTTGCATTGGCCTTTACAATAAATAACGCGCTCGCGTTTTGTGTTAGGTACTGCACGTGCTGACGGCTAACATTCAGTTCAAGATTACCAAACCAGCTAGATCAAGTTAGGTCATCTCTTTGCATTGATCTTTATAGTAAAAAAGTTAATTCAAGGAGGTTACACAATATTGTACGTAACCTTCTGAATTTAAGCTTTGATCGAGTTCATTCCCATACGTATTCATACTTCATGGATAACGAAACGCTAATGAAGTGGCGTAATTCAAATGTCTACCGTCGAAAAATTACTATTTACGGGTCTACAGATAGTAACATTACATTCATGTGGATATTCGAAACGCAGTATGTTAATTTACGCTAGTCTTTGTTAACATCCACCTAGCAGACTGATTATATACCATTATTTGTTCTCCTCTGATTCTCCACTGTATACTATCATACATTTTAATGACTGTATATTTTCATTAGAGTGACAAAAATGTGATAAGCACTATTGATATAGAAAACATACGTGTGCAAAAACTAAACGTAATGTATTGCACCTTTTAAATAGGTAGCATAAATCAATAACATTTATTATTGTCACTTACTGTCAACACTGTCAACATTAACCGGTGAATGTTTGAGTTGATAACACAATTTCGGACTTATACCAACTCAGTCGGTTATTCTTGATGTACACCGGTGTACATACGCACTGTTCTTGAAGCGGGCTAAGAGCGGATACCTGAAATCTATATAGAATATTACTAGCGATGGAATAAAATGACAGCTAATTGTGATTAATCATATGATTTGTCATTATTTAACAGTAAATCTATTTTTTTATTATAAATACTTGTCACACCTTAACAACAGAAAATTGCAAGACTTACTGTTAAATACGCACAATAGTATCTTTATGTATCGTCTGAAAACAGCTTATTGCATCACTAATAAGTACTTTAATCTATCGTATGGTTATCAAGAAATCACGTGATTATTCACAATTCACTGTGATTTTATTCCATCTCGAAATATAAATCTCATAAGACTAATAGAAGATGAAAAAAAGAAGAACACGAGAAATGGTTCTTTTTTTTAATAAGATGATATAGTTATTTAAAGTGCCATAGTTATATATTATCATGTATTAGTATATATTTTAAGATAATATATACTATATTGTTAATACCTAAAAATTTTAATATAAAAAATTTGATCTGAAAACTAAACATATACTAAGTACTATTTACATTTATAAAAACATATATACTAATATGTTTGCTTCACATTGTGCCTATAAAACGAAAAATCAAAATTTAATAAGTGATTCTTGTGTATAAAAAAGTATTTTGACAAGTTATTTTATTAAACTGTGGCGTAACATAGGTGTCATTTTGTTAAAGAGTTTTTTAGTTACAATAGGAATTGGCAGACGAAATGTAACAATAGGCCTGATCAGTAGTCGGCATCCCTATGGTATCCAGATTAAGAAAACAAAGTGTCACTACCACACCAACTGCGCGACGTAACAGCACTGCAAAATGAGAAGGAAAACTTGAAACAAACCCGACAGCAACCCATCTGGCTAGCGTCGTATAGTAAACCAAAACCACCTTTCTGATTAAAGACCTATGTCCAGCAGTGGCCTACTAAAGGCTGTTGCAAATAGCCTTTAATGTTCGCTATTACTTCACACGCGAAATCTTTCAACCTCAAATTTTTGTAACACAATATATCCGAAAAATTTATGAGACAGTTTGAAATTAACAATAAATAATTCTAATAAGGTAAAAAAACCGATATTTCTATATAACAAATTGAGAAAGTCAACCGTTTTTTTTATCTGTGATAAATCCAATTCTCCGTTTATTCAATGTTTATTATACGCTGTGTTGCCAGTGCCTCGTTCCTTTGTTGGTTTTATACCCAATCGACTTATGTAACGCCACAGTCTATTGTAACTAGCCAATCTAATACTCAACAACACCGTTATAAAGTACAAATATCTTTTGTAAATTACACACTGTATGTGTAAAAATAGATATAATATAGTATATATTTACTAAAATCTAAACATACGCTTTGTTAAAATTCATTCACCTGAATTTGTTCTTAGTTTTATTTAGATGTAAGTGTTAAATAATCATCTCGCTAAATTGTTAATACGAACTAAATAAGTAGGTTCTACTAAATTTATAGCTTTAATGTAAAATCATTAATAAAGTAAGCGTAACAATTGTTTTTGTTTGGATTTTTAATTACTTGTGTTTCATTATAATATGGAACTGTTCAACGTAAATAGAAAATAGTATAAGATTTTTAGATAACAGTTAGCTTCTTTCGTGAGAAAGAGATCTAAGGCGAACTCTGGGATAACACGAAATATATTGTTTAGCATTCAAACAAAGTCCTTTTTTTGGAATTTGAGAGTTTATTTTTTCGTTCGTCGCATTTTGTGTGCTGAAATAAAAATCAAATTTGAGACACAATTTTGTTATATATAAAAACGAGTTCTCTTAATCAGGTCAATACAATATCCTAGGATCTTATTACAACATGTTTACTGTTAATTTAGGATAGATTTAGAAAAGGCGACATTGCAAATATTTCTAAAAATTTGAACGATCAAGAAGTTTCTTACGCCTTTCAAACTTAATCTCTTTCTAAAAATATGTACAATAATGTTGTAACAAATACTGTACCATATTTTTGTCATACATACAATTGAACTCGCATTTCTGTTGAATCTGCCCGCTTGATTTTATATGATTTCTTTGAGTAGCTATTTAATAAAATATTAATTGAACAATGTGTTTCTTTTAGTGTTAAATCTATCTACAAAGTTGGTAAACTGAGTACCTGCCACTCTTGACCTCTGGTATCATCTTTCTCGAAACTAGTAATACTTTAGCTTGTTTTTTTCTTTTTTTTCGAAATTCCATTTCACCACTAATACTGTGGCAGAAAGAGCACAATATGTAAAGGCTTACAGCTGTGAACAAGCCGCCTATCTCTCGGTAATTCCCCGAGGCGGAGCGGGTTTTCTTGCTTCATTTAAAAATGTTATAATTTTAAAATTTGTGGAAGAGCCATGCACTAATAGACTGTATCCGCCTGGTGTCATACTACCGGTGTTAGCAAATTTATCGTTGTGCTGGTGGTTGCCATTAGATAACTATGCTCGTTCGCCCTCCTAAATGCTGACTAGAGAGTTATGTTTTTACAAAAGAGCATAAATTCAAATAGCCGAAATAGGTATATGAATATGTTGACAAATATGTAAACTTTGTATTTTTAATATAAAGAAGTTTCTTCATAATTTAATCTTTATAGAACACTGCATCTCTTAAAAAGAACAGTTTGCTTGTTTTTGAGTAAATTTTTTATTGATGCTTGAGTATTTTTGCTCGTAGCGTGATGTTCGATAGTATATAGTCTTACTGGTTATCTAACTGAAAGAGTTTTTCAACTCGAATCGATAGATATTAGCACGTACCCACAAACGAGCTCTTCAGCTTTATTGTATTAGTTTAGGCTTACGTAGAAAAATGCAAATGAAGAAGTGTTTTATTATTAATTCAAGAAGATATATTATGTCTAAATTAATGAGCGTCTATGGCGACCTAAGCAGATATTATAACATACGACTGCACGATACTTTTCCGTCTGAGCAAGTAGTTATGCGCGTGGATGTCTTACTTTTAAATGATAATGTGTGTACCAGAATCATCCATATTTAAAGTTGACTATTTCTATACCTTAGTATGCATTTCTGGATTTCTGTCTCAACTATTTTTTTTGTTTCATCCTTTTTTGGACCCCGTTTTTACTTTTCTTAAATTTAATTTGACTTAAACAATATAATATAAATATGTAGGTTTGTAATGTACTCGCCAAGACAATAATGAATAAACACTTATTGATTTAAATGTTCGGTTTAAATTTTGATATACAATTTTGAAAAACCTTATATAGCCTACGTCACCTGGGCCGTTAGTAGGTACTACGGTAAAATGTACAAACATGCCAGAGTATAACTGCCTCGATGGCGCAGCGATAGTGATTACGACTGCTGTACTTGAGGTCTCAAACTCGATTCCCAGGTCGTATGGGTCCCCAAATGTTTGTATGATCTGCAAATATTTATTTCGAAGTTTGTGTGTTTACTATGTACAATATGTATGTATTTACAAAAAAAAAGTATATAAGTATTCTATCAGTCAGTCTAGTTATCACAGTACAAGCTTCATGTCAAATGTCCAAAATATTTATTTATAATTTGTACATGCATAGACATCCTCGTTTCGCCGTAGTCGAGACAAGACATGTTTCGATTTGATGACATATTCATTACTATTTCTTGTATTAATTCATTTTATATTATTATTACACACCGCGTATCTGCTCAAAATCTTGAAAATAATACATTAATTTTTATTTTTCTAGTAATAATATTTAAGGGTATTCTTTTAAAATTCTCAAGTAACATGTCAGTATTTATGTATAATACTTCTAAATCGAAACAAAGGTAATTAAATGGAAATCAGGGAGGCGTCGCTCGAGACGGCGATACAGCGTCCGCTGGGACATACGTACAAGACGCAACAAAGACATTAATTCTACCAATGTTTACGGGCTAACGTCTGTTCCAAAATTCTAATTTACATACGATACCACTACTACACTAAGTTGCGTACCTCAAACATTTCGTATTGTTATTATATGTATGTACATACATGTGAATGTTTTGACACGACCTCTACAGACGTTAATCTCAGACTAATGTTTACTGACAAAGCCATTTTGCAAGTTGATTTTACGGTGTAATGTTATTAACTTATTAAGTAAGCTCTGTGGTTTGGTGTTGTGAAGCCAACCGTATAATGTTTTTGCGCTATATCGCTGAGAATGTAGTCAGAAATTATTAGATCACTGAGGATTATTACTTAGTCATTTTAATAGATCTAAAATCTAATTTTACTTATAAATGGCATTACAGGTTTTAGTACATACAATTAGATTTTAGTTTTGAACTAAAATATGTTGTGTAAATACAGAAAATACCTATTAGAACAGGACTTTTACCCGACGGAAGCGTCCATGTCAGTATGACCGTAACAAACGTAAAATTTACTCATATTCTTTAAAAAATTTGGGCAACACTTTGAAGATCTGAAACGGTATTTGGAACTTCAGTAACCATATATTGTTTAATTTAATATCAATTTTATTCCATGTAATTCATTATAGAATTCGTACAGGTAACATTACGTACATGAATATAGAATGTTAATTAAGACTTAATAAAAGCGCAGCTAATCACCGCCTTGTTAGAACAATCCTACTCATTCTTTCAGATTTTATTGGCGAAAGTTTTCGTCGGATTGCCGAGGGTGGATGTCTACTCAATTACCGAAGCGTCTTAATTTTATTAGATATGCTTGAGACTACGAATTTGAATTTCAATTCTGTAGCCCTACACCCATGTTGGACGAAAGAACTTAACAGTTAATTTTATTAGACTCGTCCCGAAGCCTTTCTAATGTAAATCGTAACTTGATCTTGGTAACTATATTTGGGGCAAAAAGATACGTTTATGTACATTAACAAGTAAAATAACTTATTAGTAGCAGTCGTCTATTTTTAAATACAAATAATATAAAAAATATTATCTAAAAAAAATATGTGATAAAATTTTACTTTGTTTTTTAAAAGTCTATAGTTTTTACACCCAAAGAAAAGAAATGTAAGTACCTAACCGGTTATTTGTCGATGACTGGTAGTAAAAACTAGCTACACATAAGTGTTAAATAAAATAAGTTTTACATAGAGGAAGTTTGTCAGTTATCACAGTTAAAAATAATATTAACAATATATAAACAGTAAAACAAAGCATTGACTGACCGAGAATTATCGGTGGTTCGTTCTTATCAGCTAGCTATAAGTACGCTGCAAACAGTCACATGCGAACATAACGTGCCTTTTGATAGGGTCACTCGTTTGACATTTCAAGCAATAAGGTTTTAAGTCATAATAGTCCAGTGCCAATGCCTTAAAAATGGTCAAAAGTACAAAAAAATAGTAACAGGATGAAACCTTCTGGAAAAGCAAGATGATATTTAAAAAATGAAAGGAAATATAAATTAAAGGCGATCTGAGTTCGGGAAGGGGGTGGGGGTGAACTTTTAAAAAAAAAATGTTGTGTAAGAAATAAAAATAAAAAACCAAAAACTCGGTTTGATGCATTTTTGGCCTAAATTTTGAGGTTAAGTAAAAAAATTGTAAATAGAAAAGTTCTTGGTATTATAGTATATAGTTATTACCTACAACTTTGCCAATTAATTTTTTTTTACAGGACTCGTAGTTTTGCCGGAAATCATGATAAACCGTTTTTTACCCCTAAAAAGCTCACCCCCACCCCCTTCCCGAACTCAGATCGCCTTTAATTTATTTTTCTTTCATTTTTTAAATATGTTCTTGCTTTTCCAGAAGGTTTCATCCTGTTACTATTTTTTTCGTTCTCAAAAATTATTGGCACTGGACTATAAATCTCTATCCATCATAAAATATGTGAGAGTGTCTTTAGCAAATCAACGAATATCAATCAAATCTTCATAAAAATGATATAAAAGGAGAATCAAACTACCAGTAAATACACTATTCCGGGCATTCGTAATTCACTTTTCTTTCCTCTCGTTCTATAATATACAGTAGAAAGAAAGAGAAAAAATACACGCAATACTTACTACACATTTCTAGATACAATATATATTTTATCTAGCAATGTGTTGTATACAATAATATATATGTGATAAAAATATATATGAAAATTAACATCATTTTCAGGTGATTTAATCGCGGCCATCTTGGCGCGCTAATTCTTTGACGTCAGGTTACTCAGTGATAAAGTGCTTGATTTACAAAGTTCACAAAACTTAACTGATTAGAGTAATTTATTACAAAAAAAAATATTTATTATTAATATTGTAAAGTATATTTCTTTATGCTTAAAGGTATATAGCATAAGTAATAAGTGGTGCAAGGTGATGGGAAGATACAGTGTATCATGTTTGTTGTACTGTCGCGAAAATCATTAAGAATTGGAATTAGCGACTTCAAGAAAGTTATAAAAACAATGAAGTATCATTTGTATGTAGTAATCCACAAGTATTTGTTTTGTTTACAAACTTTAATGAAAACAGAACCTAGTCAAATATGAACACTTGTTGTTCACAAAAAAGATACTTTATTTAAGAATACAAGTTTTTAGCAGGACAGTATGTCACTGGCAAGATGGTACTAACAGAATGAACAGAATGACCAGAATGAATCACCTAATTCTTAAACTTAGCTTACATACTGGATTACAGTGTGTGTGTGTGCTGTCCGTGTGATGGGACCCACGGGTAGCTTCTTGGTACATGGTAATTAATTTAATGTGTTTTGTCTACATTAGTTTTATGATGATTATACTAAATCGGTGTAGGTGTCAAATTGCTAATCGACAGCGTTGGTGGCGTGATGCGCCCTTAGTGTACTAACACAGTTCTGAGTATGGGGTCGGAATGCATAACTCCTCCCTCCGTAAGTTCAAAATCATCATCCGATTTATGAGGCTGTTGATTTTGTCCTTTGCATAACAATACATTTTTATATTTATACAGAATTACAAATAGTACAAAGGTAAGTATTAAGTAAATGATTAGAGTCCATAAACTAACACTATGCACTTTCACAAAATGGCTTTCAGTATCTAGCACTTCACTTTTCCTGCTTAAAACGTGTGATAAGAACTGTAGATTTTCCAAGTCGATGTTATCTAAGTTGATTGGTTTCTTCAAGACATCCAGTGGAGTGACAATTTTAGGCCAATGTATATTAGGTGTGCTTGTATATATGATTTCGCCTGCTTGTACACGACGCTTGCGTAGAGTAAGTTTTTCGATCTTGATTTCACATTTATTATTTATGGTTACTATGTATGTACCCATAATATCATGTTGGCTCATGTCGTTCTCGCAGATCTCGGTGAGAATAGTTTGACGACCCGTAAATAGTATCCACGAGTCTGGCTGTATGGATTTCAACTTAATGTCTTCTGCTTCGACTGATAACGGGGAACATGATGTTATCCTAGTTGAAAACTTCATTAAGTCTTTGATGCACTGACTTTCGTCTTCAAACGAGATGTGGTTTTCATAGCACAAGAATTTTCCTTCGTCGACTTCTTTGCACGGCTGAGAAAGTGGTAAAGTTTTCGACCCTTTTGTAAGGATATAGGGATGTTTCGGGATAATTAGGAATGTACGGTTTGGACCAGAGTTGTACATTGGGAAAGAGTGTAGTCTATAATATCCAAACACATCTAATTGGACTGTTGGAACTGACATGATAAATGTTATCTGTTTGCCCTTTACATAGGCTTTTATATTTATGCAATTTTCTATATTAATCAAGTTGTCCTTAGTGACAGGAAAAACTAATCTGTCGGTTTCCTCGATTTCTTTAAGGATGTTAAACAGTTCATCTGAGTCCAATATAGATTGCTGTAATACATTTAATCTACTAAATGCTACAGCAGTTTCCACTTCATCCAATCGTGTTAATATTATTTGAAAATTATGAATTATTAAATTAAACGTCTGCAAGACACGATCCTTGCTTCTTTGATACTGGGTCTTATTTAAAATTTCTTCTATTTCCCTGATAGTTTTATCTAGTACAATAAAGTTATTTCTTGTGGAATTCGTTAAGTTAACAAAAGTATCAACTATTTCGGAAATTAAAGTAATCTTATTGACAATTGCGCTTTGTTTTGATTCTATTTTGTTAATCAAATTGTCATATCTCAAGGCATCTTCATTATCTAGGTTGCCTGTGATTGCTTTTATTATAGATCCAAGGGGATCAATGATACCTCTCTTTATTCTAACGTTAGGAACAATTTGATTATATCTTTCTATAGTTAAATTCATTAAATATTGGGTTTGTAGTTCAGCGTCTACTATATTATCGTCTAAAATGTATATGTTTAACTTATCTTTTATATAGCTAATGATTTGATTATATTTTTCTATATTATAGTTTAAACTATTACTAACTAATTCTAGATCTAATACTTTATATATGTGCCAATTATAGAGGCTTACAAATGCTTGACCTTCTTTTACGGGAAGAACCCCTGGATTTTCTTCAATCTTTTGAAGTTGAAGGGCGCGGGTTGTTTGCGTCGCTATCATCAAGACGAACCTGTGAAGGACGTTTAACATCTTTAACGGGTACTTTAGTATTTCTATTTTGTGTTTGCACTTTTACTGTGTTTCTGTTTACGTCATCTGTGACTACTGCCTTTTGGTATCGCGGTTTATCTTTACTACGGCGGGTATTAACGCCTTTGATAAATATTTTATTACCCGGTTTAATTTTGAAGTTGGTTTCTCCACCATGTTTTTGTTTAGTTTTAACCTTAGATTGTAATATTTTATCTGTTAGATAATTATACAAATATTTTGTGCGTTTAACGTGTTCTCTCACTAGTTGTTGAGTGTAATTTCTATCGAAGTCTACATCGAATGTATTCGAGGAGTCGGTATGACCAAATATAACTTCGAAAGGTGTAAGACCGGTTGTTGAATGTATCGACTGATTATAAGACATAATAGAGTATGTCATTACTGAAACAGGGTCAGTAATTTTTCTTTCGTATTTAGCAAGTCGGTAAATTTCTAGAATTGTGGAATGGAATCTTTCCACTAATCCCATAGAGTTAGGATTATGTGGTGTCCCTATATGTAAATTTATTTTATAAAAGGTTAACATTTCTTTTAATAAGCTATTATTAAATTCAGAACCTGGGTCTGTGCTGATTTTTGTAGGTACTCCGTACAATGAAAAATACTTTAGCAATGCTCTAATTATTTCTGGGGTAGATCTATTACTAATTTCAAATGCTTGTCCCAATTTGCTAAAAGCATCGATAATTGTTAAAAAATAGTTTCCTTCGATTGAGAAGGTATCCATAAATAATTCTTGAAAAGGTTTTGTTTGCGTTTGCGTTAACTGTAATTCTGGTTTTAAGGGTTTTCTATCGTATTTCATACGTTTACAAGTTTCGCAAGAATTTATAATGCTGGCTACTGTTTGTTCTAAATTATTCCAGAAATATGTACGTTTTAAATGTGCCACGGTTTCCTTGATGCCACGATGGCATGTTTTCCCTACATGATACTTTACACTGTACTGTACAGAAAGAGTAGTATACGTGGAGGATGAAACTGAACAACGAGACATGAACTATGTCTCGTTGTTCAGTTTCATCCTCCACGTATACTACTCTTTCTGTACATTCATATATTTGAATGGAATCCTTTTTAAATATTTCTATGATTACGTTTAATTTAAATTTTGATTAATTTACGTTTATAAATAATTTACGGTGGCGTTCATCTTCGAAATAAATGAAATATTTTATTTTAGGGCGAATATATTCTTTAAGGAAATTCCTTATTAGTGTTGTATTATTTATAGGCATGTGTACTTCAAGTACTTTTTGTTTATCTCTCGAAAGATTCTTAACCGTAGTTTCGTTTCTATTCCAAGTATACACTAATATTTGATTTGGCTTGGTATCAATTGCTTCGTGCAATATAGGAATACCTGAGGAATCCCTATTTTCCTCTGAATGTACCGTTCCTATCGATGAGTTTGGCTTTTCCGATGCGGTAAGCGTTACGCTACTAACGGAAGGTATAGAATAATTAGATTTATAGTTAGGCGGACTTAAACTATTTTCATCATCTGAAGAAATAAGAATTGGAACATTTTGTTCTCCAGTGTTTACTATCATTGATATATCATCATCCAATGCATTTAACTTTATACGCGACAGTGCATCTGCATTATTATTCTTTTTACCTGGTTTATACTCTATCTCATAATCGTATTCAGCTAATCTAAGTCTCCATCTTGTTAATCTACTACCTGGTTCCTTAAAAGATTGAATCCATGCAAGAGGTTTATGATCGCTCAATATTTTAAATTTAATCCCATATAGATATGGTCTAAAATGTTTACATGCCCAAACTATGGCTAAAAGTTCCTTTTCTATTGTACTATAACGAGTTTCGGCGTCATTTAAAGTTCTACTCGCGTAAGCAATAGGTTTATCACTACCTATAGGGCCTTGCGATAGTACTGCACCGATCGCAAAGTTTGATGCGTCAGTGGTTAGAAGGAATGGTTTACTAAAGTCTGGAAACTGTAATAATGGGGCATTAGTTAATAGTTCTTTACATTTTTCGAATGAATTTATGTATTCCTCAGTTAGATTAACTTTATTCTTTTTCTTTAAACAATTCGTAAGTGGTTGAGTTATTTTAGAGAAATCTTTAATAAACTTACGATAATAACCTACTAGTCCTAAGAAACTTTTTATTTCCGTAGAGGTTTTCGGTAATGGGAAATCTAATACTGCCTTTATTTTATCATTATTTGGCTTTAATCCGTCTTTGGATATTGTATGGCCTAAGTATAGGACTTCTTTTCTTAAAAATTCGCATTTGTCTAACGTAACTTTTAAATTAGTTTCCCTTAATCTATCAAATATCTTTCTAAGTTTATTAATGTGGTCTTGTAAACTAGTTGAATATACTATTATATCATCTAAGTACACGAGGCAATGTATTCCTTGCAATCCTCTGAGTACGTTGTCCATAGTCCTTTGAAATGTAGCAGGGGCTGTTTTTAACCCAAAGGGCATTCGAGTAAACTCGTAATGACCTGATTGAGTAGTAAACGCGGTTTTAGGTTGATCGGCTTTATCTACTTCTAACTGATGGTAACCACTAGCTAAATCTATCGTAGAAAAATAGGAAGCATTCCCTAATCTATCAAATAAATCTGAAATATTTGGTAATGGGTACTTATCGTCTATCGTTATTTCGTTAAGCCTTCTGTAGTCAATGACCATACGAAAGTTTCGTTCGCCGGAGGCATCAATTTTTTTTGGTACAAGATGTACAGGGGCGCTCCATGGGGAGTGAGACTCTGTAATAACATTGTTTTCTAATAATTTATTTACTTGTTTCTGAATTTCCTCGTTTTGAGCTATAGGATGTCTATATGGACGGATATATATAGGATCTTCATTCTTAGTCCTAATATTATGTTTAACTTGATTTGTAAAAGAAAGAGGGATCTCCTCACAGTGAAATATATCTTTATATTCCTCACATAGATTTGTTATGTAGGATTTTTCTTCATTATTTAAATGATCTAACCTTAACTTAGATAGATTACTTTGTAATATTTCTTCTATATTTAAATCTAAACTATCAGTGTTATTAGTGTAATTAATATAACAAGATTCGTTTTTTAATTTAATAGCATCCATAGGCCTATCAAACGTGATGGTTATATATTTTTGTGTTGTGTTTTGTATGACTGTTTGAGCAAACGAGTCTACACAATTTACAAAAGCGTCAGGCATGCGTACGCCTGGATAGAATTCGATTTTATTTAAAATAGCACTACCGTTTTTTAAAATTGTTGGGATTTTTACTCTTGATTCTGAACGTGGTGGTATTTTTATTTGATAAAATGGAGTATACCATATAGGAATGTCTACATATTTAGTTTTTAACACTTGACTCTTCATGTCAACACTAGCTTCTAACTCTTTCAATAGATCAGTACCTATAAGACCATCATATACTGAGTCTACGTCGTAAATAAAAAAGGTATGTTGAATATTAGTATTAAAAGTTTTAGTTAACGGTATGTGTATCGCTTCATTATGCTTGCTACGACCATGAGTACTAATTACTTCGAATAATTTACTTATTTTATATTTAGAGAAAAACTGATTTGCCTTCGCGGGGTTTATAAACGAACGAGTGCTATCTGTATCAATAAGAAATATAGAGTCTATCTCTGGTAGTTTAATATGAGGTAGTCTTAAGGAATTATTATAATTTAAATTAATTATTTCGGTGGATTTTCCTCGGAGGCTTCTATGTGAAAATTTGGGGAAACATTATGATGATCTAGTTCATCTTGTTCTAGCATATATAAATCATTTTGATCGTGGATCATATTATTTCTTACGGTTCTCATTGAGACATCTGCATCGTGTTTAGGTGGCGGTCGATTAATGCCAAATTTAAACTGCTGATTCGGGTTTGGTCGGAAAAATCCTGACTGTTTATAGTTGTTCAACGCTCTCGGAAACTGAGGTTGACTACTACCTATCTGCCTATTATTGAAAGTATTAAAATTAGGTCTATAGCCTTGAGGCTGTGGTGTAGTGAACCTATTATTATTCGGTACAAAGTTCGGCCTAAGCTGTGGCGTTATTTGCGGTTTATTTTGTGGTATGTTAAATTTAAATGGTGTTGAAGGGACGTTAGGTTTAAAATTATTATTAATACCTCCTTGTGAATTGGGAGTTATTTGTTTAGGTTTATAATTCTTTAAATTGTATCGTGTTTGGAAGATTACTTCCTCAGTTACGACGCTCAAAGCTGCTTCTAAATTAGTGCATTTATTTAGCCTTACAAAACGCAGTAATTCTTCGGGTAAATTGTATAGGAAAACATTTAACGCGGTATTATTATAGATTATATATTTAGCTGCTTTGATACCCTCGTCGGTTAAAAGGTTTACCTTGGAAATTAAGGAACTTCTTGTATTCTGTATCCTATGACATAAGTCAATGTAAGATTCGCCGTTTTTTATTTTAATATTTTCTAATTCTATGGCTATGCAAGCCTCGGATCTAGGATCACCGAAATGTTGGACGAACAACTCTTTCAATTGTTCCCAGCTTGTAACGTTTTCTCTTTCGCTGACTAAAATTGCGGCTTTACCTATTAATCTACTCGTAATGCAATGGTATAGATACGTTAGTTGAGCGGGATTATTATCCCCCCTAAAACTATTTATAACATATTCACATTTATTAAAAAATAAATTAAGTAATTTTTCATCTCCGTCGAATCGCGGGATGATATTTTGGATCTCTTTAGGAATCAACTGGATCTGATTCATAATGAATTATTTAACAATTACACAATAATTAAAATTTAGGGCAAATAAATAACTAATACGTAACTAGCTATGTTTGTCTAGAATACGCGGCTTAATATTATCTTGTAATTCGGCGATTTTGACCAACTTTACAAGAACGTTTATTTGACGAGATTTAGTCCAATTATACGTAAATAATTATGGGTGGTAAAACATAGAAAGGAGTAGGGTAAGGGTTTACTCACATTACGCTTCTCAGTTCCATGCTGATTCTGTCTTCTTGTCGAGTGCTCGTTGACGAATTTATTTGGTAGGTTCTTGCGGATATGTCGTCTAGGCGTTCAGTACTAAGTTACGACCGATTTTTGTGTACGAAAACGAAGACTTTTCGCGACTTTAAATATCCGACCCGGCTGCGCCAGTCAAATATGAACACTTGTTGTTCACAAAAAAGATACTTTATTTAAGAATACAAGTTTTTAGCAGGACAGTATGTCACTGGCAAGATGGTACTAACAGAATAAACAGAATGACCAGAATGAATCATCTAATTCTTAAACTTAGCTTACATACTGGATTACAGTGTGTGTGTGTGCTGTCCGTGTGATGGGACCCACGGGTAGCTTCTTGGTACATGGTAATTAATTTAATGTGTTTGGTCTACATTAGTTTTATGATGATTATACTAAATCGGTGTAGGTGTTAAATTGCTAATCGACAGCGTTGGTGGCGTGATGCGCCCTTAGTGTACTAACACAGTTCTGAGTATGGGGTCGGAATGCATAACTACCTAGTGTATAAAATACGTGTGACACTCAGGGATTGCCGCGGTAAAGCTATTGCACACCATTTTTTATCAACTTATGCAATTTTAATATTTTGGAGCAGCTCGTCTTGATCCGTGCGACCTTCGTACAGTCTACACGCACGCATATGTCTAGTCGCACGCACACAAACACTGTGCCGAAGTCTGCCGAACTGAAATGACGTTAGACGCAACGCCACAATACTGTGGCGGTCAGAGTGGGGGGCGTTATGTTTATTTTCGTTACGGAATTCCTTGAATCGGCCGCCGCGCTCGAAGCCTGCGCGGCAGTCCCCGAGTGCTACACGTATTTTTATTTTCTTAATAACAGCACGGAGTTTGGCAGATTGGAATTTGGCTGCCCGGTTGTCATCAACCCTCCTAGGGAGTATAAAAATTTTGAAACAAAGCTGAGCAAGAAAGTGAATCGGAATAAGAAATATGGATTGATGAGATTGTGACTATGGTAACCGAAACCGCAATTGACTCTCTGTATGTTTGTCCTATATTTAAAATGGTTATTCAGACAGTGATATCTGTTCATACTTCAAAATTAAAATAATTTACATTTAAATGTACGTTTGCATAAAAATAATAATTACCATTTTCTCTTTTGTCCATCAAACGATTTTTTTCTGTTTGTTCTTTTAGCTTCAGTGTTGGTATTAAAAAATAGCAATAGTTTTTTTTCATCAAAGGAGAGGATTCTCAATATTTGCGACCTCCGGACGACAACTAGTATAAGCTGACACAGGAGCATTTATCAAATACACAGACAGTTCTGGAAATAAAACATACAATGTTGTAGCAATAACTAATCTCAGATTACCGGAACGTAAGATCGCGCGCTTAAGAGCATAGCTTACTTGTAAATAGCTAAGGGCCCAGACGCGAAGGTTACGCCTTAGCGATCTCTCGGCTGATATAAATCCACATTATGCAAGTAACAACGTTTTGGTTCACTGCCAGCAGACTCCACTATATACACCACCATCTATACCCATAATACACGTTAATTCTGCGGTTCTACTGCTGCACTGTACAATATATGTAAGTAAATGAATAAATATATACCTCCCTGTGTACGTCTACACTCAAGAAGGCATACATCATTTGACTAAAGTACGTCGGTAATATTGAATGAAGCTATCGTAGCTAAAACAGCAAACATGTTATTTATTGTGTTAAATGTAAAAAGACGTAAAGGATTTTAGAGGGACGAACGGTGGGCGGTTTACAAAGGTTGTCACAAGCAGAGTGTTCGACACTCGTATTTTATCGGTATCGGTAAAACAATGAACTCTTGAATGAATGGTACTCTTATAGTAACGTTCGAATATTGAAGCCAAACATTTAGCAACACTTGAATAATATGTATACGAGGAATCAACCGTATATGAAAGATCATTATTGTTATTTTTTCGGTTGAATATAAAGAAAATATATCTGTATGTATTTCCAAATATATCTGTCAGAAAAGTAGTAAAAGTAAAGAAAATCATAAAAATTCGGAAAGAAAGGGTCCCGTGCTGTCGCCCTGCTTATTCAGCGATGACCGGCTGGAGAGCCTGCACGGTGCCAAAACCAGCACGTGGAACTTCCAGCCGGAACGATCAACGAACCATCGTGGCTCGACGAGCGGCCTCATGCCACTCGCGTATCTCTTCGGGCGAGGGCCGTATGCCCTACCCACCCGGACTTCAGCCGTTCGCCAATAAACTTCCGTTAGTAGTTCCGCCTCCAAATCCCACGGGGGAGTTCCGGCTAAGGCGCACGCCGCCTCCATCGATAAGATGCGGTAACCGCGTATGGCTCCAGAGGCGTTCTGGGCGATTAGAGCCGCTGCTCACACTAGTGCACCACACAGCGCCATTGACCGGCTAACACCCCCGTGTGTAGCCGTCTCGTCGTGACGCTGGCTCCACCCAAATTGGGCAAACGTTGCCCAAGCGCAGGAACAGCACCGACCAGCTTTGGAGAAGGCTGTCAAAAGTGCTCGTCGAAGAGCCACCTGCCGTCGAGGATCAGGTTTAGGTCGGAGCTCGTAGATACTTCACCTAGGCCTGAACCGGTACGAGGACCGAATTGACTACGATGGAGGCGCCGGAGGGAGGGTCGACTACGATGGGGCCCAGGGAACAAAAGGGCCTCAGCCTTGTCCAGGGTCACCCCCAAACCCAGTGATTCTATACGTCTGACCACCAGAGAAACACAGGTGGTGGCCAGGCGCGCCACCTCTTGAAAGGTCATCCCCTGGGCTGTGACCAATGTGTTATCTGCGTAACAAATTACACCCAGCCCGGGGCGAAGACGACCTCGAAGGGCCCAGTCGTATCCCATATTCCATAGAAGTGGTCCGAGGACAGACCCCTGTGGAACACCGCACGACATGGGCCGCCGCCTCATTACAAGATAGTCTGCCGCAAGCCGCCTCAGGTACTCTGGCACCCGTGGTAGTAGAGTCCTTCCCTGATGTAGTTAAATGGCAGACTGTTAAATGTGTTGGCGACGTCCAACATCACCGCCAACAGCTCACCGCCTCTTCGGTCAAGGCCCTCAGGCGCAACACGACATCGATCGTCGAATGCCCCGCTCGAAATCAGTATTGGGCGTCCGACAGATAGGGTTTCACCTCGCAGAGGTGCCGAACGATGCGGGCAGAGAGTTTCCTCTCAAACAATTTACCCACCTCGGCTGAACATACTCGTAAGCCTCCCCCAAGGTTCTCCACAAAGGCAGGTCCCATGACTTCCTGCGACCCCTCCAAGTCTTCGGACAACCTTGAATAATCCTTAAGAGTTTTAATGTCTTTTAAGAAGGCAAATAAAAATAAAATTAAGTATTTTTGTTTACATTTACTTATTTCATTTTTTGGAGCCATACTAAACGTATGGTAATGGTTATTAATTTATAATATGTACTTAAAACAAAAATTAAAAAACTAATTACAATATTACTATGTCATAACTGTTTTAAAATGCAATGAGGAATAACCAAAAATTGGACAATTCTTGATTCCAAAGCAAAAAAAAAATAGAATACAAAAGAATAAAAATGAAATTTTAACAAACATAAGTATTGAAGATGCATGGTATCGGTAACATATTTTATAAATATATATTTACGCTCGTCTGTGCGCCACGTGCATAAAACACTTTACTTATACCCAGAGGAGGCGAGAATCGAAATCCATAGATCGACAGACGTTTGTACCACGTGTTGAAAGGTCTTAGATAATATAATATAAAAGCTTTCAAGAGAATAGCGCTTCACGGCGTGTCTGAAGTATCAATTCAACTTGTAAAATGACTACCTTTAGGATGTTCCAGACCTCCGATGGCTGTATTGGAAAATTGCAACGGCACGCTCGTCTAGCGAAATCTTCAGAGAGTTGATTTTTATTAAAACTTTGTAAAAGAGGTACTTGCTCATACACGTAGCTATTCCATTACGTGTTATGTTATCACTTTTATTAGCAGTTTGTAAGAAAAGTTTACATCAAACTTTAGATTTTTCTGTGGGTACCGCGGTATCGTTAAACACAAAAGATGTTTTCCGAACCGGTGGGTCGGCTCAGAGAATCGAAAGAATGCGTACCGACTGGCTTGTGCTATTTTATCACGAATAGAAAGGAACTTAGAGATTCCACTGTTTATTTGAACAAACGAGCTCCAAATACGTTGCCGAAATGTAAACTCGCTTTTGTTTACGAATATAAACAAATCAAAGGGATACCAATCCTTAGGGTAACATGATTCAATAGTTATATTCACAAATTGAAACATTATTTCGGCAAATTTGTTTATATTTCGAACTTGTATAAGCATTGCTCAAAATCATTTAAAATTCGAATTAAGCTTGACTTTTTAAAGTATATACGTATGCAGGCTATAGACAATATTTGTTCAGACTATAAGGTGTTCAATGTAATGCATATCCCCGCCGTACGGCGGGGAAGTCAGGGTGATATTTGCATATTGGCATCACAAGCTGTCTTAATTTTGGCGTAATGTGTGGCGGGGGTCGAGATTGTGCTATAGTGCCGAGTAGCTCGAGGGTGTGGTGCCCACATGTTGCTGTTACAGTACAATTTATTGTTTCAATCTGTGTACACGTAGAAATTAGAATGACATGAATATTGGATGCGTACAAATGTATATTTTGGATGGAATCCATTTGTATATTTGTAATAAATTAGAGATGTATGTTTAATTAAAACAACAAGTTACATAATTTCATTCTCACATCAATTTCATCTTGTTTTAACTCTAATAAATTGTAATTAAATTTAGTATATAAAAAATGTGTTTAGTAAAATTAATCAGACTTCGACTAAAGTGGCATAACATTTACCGTGGGTACATACAATTACGTCAACATATAACTGTAGACGACCAATCATATATAAAGACTTTATGAATGATGAAACGAATATGACAAAAGCTTCAGCGGATCGACCAGGCCCGTGTTGACACAATGGACGGCCAGAGACCAATGTCCGATTTTGCCTTTTGTACGTCTACATTAATAGACTGAAATAGAGTGGAATTGCTTTCGCTTCGCGTTCCTATAAAACAGTGAAAACGTTTTATGATGAAAATTCTCGCTATTTAAAGAAGCGAGATTATTCGCATAAGTGTCCTCTGGAGGCCAAAACACGGAGTCTTAGAAGCAATAAAAATACCGGTGGAGGGTCAATCAGGTTAAGTGTTTTGTCCGGTGCCTCGCAGCTCAGAAATAATATATTTTATACGAAGTTTATATTTGAGTGGATGGAGAAATAGTTGGAATATGTGGTGCTGCTTCGAAGGGAGCGCGTACCGGCTGGTATTCTTTCTACTTACATACCTTCGCCGTAAACATTCCAATCACGGATGATATAAATGTTATTTACTCCAAAATATCTTTCGACTTTTATGGAGTAATTGTTGTGAGGAATTATCTTAAAAAGATGTATGAGAAAAGTATTTTAGATTAATGACGATAATGTACCTACTCATAACCGATTAAGGCCACTCTAAACAGCCAACTACGTAGGAATATAGCACAAGTTTGTGCATACACACAGGTACACTCTCTGTTCCCTCATTACTACAATTTGATGGGACGGCTCTCAGACACAAGCGAGAAGAGATCAGGCGTAGGACCGACGACTTAAGTGCTGTCCGAGGTAAGATGACTTAATACCAAAACTTTCAAACTCCAGGCTGTTATTACCTATTTCTGTAACCAGAAAAACTTAATACCACTTTTTGACACGACCTGGGAGTCGAACGACATACATTAACCACTAGACTAACGAGGCATTTTAAATTAATACTTACAACTCGAATGGGACAAAGATTTACTGAATTGATTCGCCAAATGCTAATATGTTGTTTACTGCGTTCTATTTTTAGATGACGTGACCTTCGTGTGATGTTCTGACAAATAAAATAAATATAATTTAAGAAACTAAAAACCAATCTTACAAAAGTTGCTTACAAACAACGATACAGGTGAAGATAATAAAAACTTATATATTTATAAGTCAAGCTATTTTGTCAGTAATGACCCCGCATTACATAGACGGATTTATCAACATATTGTTTGATTTTGTATAATCGATACAAAAATAGTTACAATGTATGTTTACTACCTTTTTTAAAAAGTTTGTTCATCATAAACCTATAAACACCGACCTTACAATGTGACCTTAATGTCACTATTTAACAATGTACCCAAAAAATTCACTACGTAATAGAATGTTTCGCGAATTGTATGATATATTGCATGTTTCAATCGAGACTGAATCGCAATTATATTTATAAGATTTGATACTTTCTTTGTCGCCGTGGGTGGTACTATATTTTCGTCATATTATTATGTTATAATTATTATCTCAGGTAAGCTAAAGTTTATTACGTTTTTTCGTAAAAAGAAGAAAAGATTTTCGGAATATCTTTAACAATCCAAACTGAATTTAATATTAAATATAAAAGATATACTTTTTTATAAATGTACCTACTAATAGATCTTTTGACACTGCTTATTTTTCTGATTATTTTAATGATATCAATTTTTTACATAGGTTAAAAGGAACAAAAGAAAAGTGAGTTACAAATTTACAGACTAAAATATATACTATAAGTATTTCACGTATTTACAATGATAATTAATAATTCTTCATTAGCTTTTTAAATACAGGCAAGGTTGTTGCTTGAGGGATTATTCTCACGACTCAGGCAAGTTGTTCCATAGTCTTACTGCTTGCACAGTAAACGATTTATCTGCAAATTGGGCGGAAAGTTATGGCATTTTTAGTTTTACATACTCTGATGACCTCAGATCTATGCAATTAGTGTTATGTAATAATTGAAAACGTTCTTTAAATTACGCCTTAGCTTAAAGAACATGTTTATTTCTTACATGTATCTAGTATATGATTAAACTTTGTAACAAATACGTTCACCATTAATATACATAAACATAATATAATAAAATGATAATTTAGATTATTTTTCACATTCTTAACTTTGTTTATATAAAAGTTAGGGTTTGTTAGACTACACAAAATATTAAAGAGTCTCGGAAACATTGAAATCGACAACGAAGTCACTGATTGCATTAAGTACGACTTTGTCAATGAAACTTAAGAAGAGCGTCGGCACTTTAATTAGCACAAAGCCGTCTGTCTGCGATGCTCGTGCACTTTCATAATTTATGGAATGCCAATTTTTCTCTTAGCAAATCACGTCCCGGACTCCCGAAGCGTCTTGCTGTAATAACGAGAAATTAAATTGGAGTGTCGTCTTCTTCGTAAATTTTAATGGGCGTGATACTAAAGAGAAACACATTGTCAACAACGTAGGTACTCTAGGCGGGGATCTTCGTACTTGCTCGTAAGTTGTATCGCTGTATAGACGATGGGGGTTGTGCCGCGTCTCAACTTAAACTTCTTAATTGAGTTTGAAGACATGTTAAATCGATTTTTAATTGAATTTGTTTACCATTACAGAATGCTGTATTGAAATATTTTCTCATTTGAATCTCTTGACCCTTCGTATTTAAGTTATGCTTTAATATTATTGTTAATTTCTGTAAACTTATCTGACACTACTTCATTTTCTTATAAGATGAACTTATGAAGTCGATAGATTTATTTAATTTCTAAATCAAAAAGATTTCGAGACTGTATCTAAATTGTGTACTTTGTGTTAGTAAAGTAACATTAGACAAACACCTCCTGTGTTTGAAAGATAGATTGATAGATTAATTGATAGATATTGAAAGACAAAATTATTGTTTTTTTTTATAATTTCTTCTGATTACTATTGATCATGTGTAGTAAAAGAATATACATACGTAAATATAAAATACGTACATAGATAAACATCGTCAGATAATTTCACGATAACCTATCACAGCTTCAGCCTTCTATAGGTAGTAGAGCCCCGCTGATTCCGCACGAACGGGTGGGCTCAACCGGGGCAGTACTACCCTCTCACAGAAGATCAATTGTGCTGCGTGCTGTCGTCTTTCGTTGGTGAGAGCGAGACCAGAGGCCCACTGGTGCAGGGGTGACAGTTGTCGTGGTAAGTGTGTGCAATACCACGATGACTGTCATGTTTTTTACGTCCCCAATCGAAGCGTGAAAAACCATATTACTAGGCCGCCATAGTATGGGTCACAATACTGCACTGTCTACATTCACAATGAGTATGGTGACCATAACTCTAGGATTCTATTTATGCTTTCTATCAGGCAGAGTAGAGTGACTTTGGCAAGCTCTTAAAATACAAAAAACAAAGCTATCCTGGTGTCAATTTCAAATTAAAAAACGCGATTTCTACACGGTTCTAACACACAGTTTTTTTACTATCTGCTTGTCGATATATGTAGCCGGCTTAGAATTAATATATAATGTATACCGTATAACTATACAAGACATGACGTTTTCTTAATTAAAAAAAATACAATGGCAATTCCTCACTGCTAGTTCGTCCACCGAAATCATTTTGCACTCCTATCATTAAATACAGTTATTACATATGAGAGGGTGATGAAATACTGGCGGGATGTACAACGGGTGCTAATTGGAGATACATGAGAATTTGCATTTTACTTTGTCTCTCAAACCCCCCAGAGCGGTCCCGCTCACAATCCCTTTGTCAATCCTGAGTGCACCTCTGCAACGACTACATTAATTTTCTGATACAAATTTGTATACAATACAATAATCATATGTATACTAGTAAGTAATCATTAATCCAGTACAATTAACACATAGATAAATGATAATATATATGAGAGTACAAAAGGGTGTTATAAAGAATAATCAAAATAATCCAAAGCGTCCAAGTTAAACTACAGATTCGATAATCAAATATTGTTTTACTCATTACTTTGATTCGTGTCAACGTAGATTGTTTGTGTTAGACAGAGACCAAGTAATTCATAATTTTTCTCCTGTTTATCAATAAAATTGTTTCTTTTTAATTTATTATTTTCAAATTTGGGCAAAGGACAGCAAAGATAGTCATATAATTTGATGTTAGTAATGAATTCAGATATCGAACATACAGACAATATTAATGTTTAAACAGTAACAAGTAGTAGTAACTAAGGGCACAGCTGACTCCTTTTTGTATTTCTTAAACCTTCCCCTCAAACCGTCACCTCGCTGAAGCTTGCAGTGGCGTAATATGAAAATCTATTTGGGTTCAAAAGGAAGCACAGTTTTTGAAGAGTTACTTGAAGTTCATGTGTATACCGATTTAAATTTGTTATCCTGCGATTTAGCGATCCACACCATTAAAGAAAAACTGTGTCGAAAAACAGTTTAAAGAGTTCAATGAAATATGTAATTTAATTATAATAGATTTATATTTATACTACGAGAGTATCGTTTTATACGGACTGCAATTAGATGGCGCAGCACTCTAAGGAAAATTTTCTTACAAATTTTAGATTTGAAGTCATCATTTTTCTCCCTGAGTATAAGTGTGCTATACTACACCTTACATAGGAGGGATTTGAACTGCTGTTATTAAGATATTCGCTACTCAACGTCACCGGCAGTACGAAATCAAGGGTCCATAGGTGAGAAATAATACTCGTACAGCTCAACAATAATTTAAACGTGTATGATGTATGTATAACGTGTACGAAGTGTTTATAAACACTCGGGCAACCAAGCAATAGCGCGATTTAGCCAACAGTAACAGCGCCATCTATCGATTGGAAACTTAACCGGAGAGAAAATTACAAAAGTAAACTTATTATTAAAACATGGAACAAAATACAAATATATGCTTGACATTTACACCATGATCTCATTAAAGAGGTGAACAGAAAAAAAATAATGTTTGAATAAACTTGTACTCAATGATTGTCCTGAACACCGCTCTAGTGCTCTAAGAAATAATTAAAAGTAACTCTAACTCTCAATTACGTGATGTAAAAGCATACGGTGATGTGACTTGAGCGCTTATTTTAGTTTTTAATATCAGAAGAATTTTCAACCGTTCTATCCAATTAAATTTACTTTCAATCAACGCCAAAACAATCACGTTCCATCAAAATTAAACTCAATTTACATCTAGTACAAGTTTTGTAGGTTTGTTTATACTCGCACCTAACATACCCGTGGGAGTCTGGCAATCACAGCGAACGCTCTGAGCTCTTCCAAGCCCATTACAGATAAATTAAGTCAGATCAGCTGTATGCAAATGTTGCTATAGCACCTGCTAACTGTTCTTATTGAGAAAATTCACGATAAAACTCTCTCTGGGAATTGTCAATGTGGATTTAGTTTCAAATATATATTATACCTAACTTTTACCAAACATATGATTTTAAATTAAAGTCAAAACATATTATCTATTTACATTACTTTGAATGGCTCGGTGGCCCAGTGGTAGTGTGTGCGACTGCTGTACTTGAGCTCTCGGGTTCGATTTCTGGGTCGAACCAAATGTTTGCATGATCTGCAAATATTGAGTGATGTTCTCTTGCATTTTTTGTTCCCGAAGTCAACTCTTTCAACACCTAGGATTAGGGGTAGTGACACTCTGTTAGTATCTGTTCCTAGGAGAGTACTGAGAGAGTAATAACTGGGAGTTTATATTTTATCAGTGCATAATGTAAAGTGTAATCATTTCAGAGGGTCATCATTTTTTGAAATTGTCTATGAATGTTAAGAGATAGAAATGTTTTTTTTAATAGGACCTATGCGTCCATCTGACCTGTGTGATATAGTAGGTCAAAATCTCCTTTTTAAGGAGAAGCACAAGTCTAGTATTGATTATTAACGGTTGTAGATGATAAATATGATAATACTTTCCATAGCAATGGCTCTATTGCATATGTATTGTAATTTTTATCACTTACAAAAAACACAAGATACAAAATTTAAAAACACAGCTTGCGTAAAACTGTTTTTACCAATTTCTGTTTTAATCAAAAATATCATCTTTCGTATTTTTATTTCTTTATTTACCGCTCTAAAAGGCTGTTGAACTCTACTGTTTCAGAGTCAAATCTGTGTATCTTGAAGATTTTACATTAAAAAGAAAAAATATTTATCAAAGACTTGAATTGCTGGCATATCTCCTACGAATAAGAGTCTTAAAGAAAACAGTATCTGTACTGTCTATTAAAATACTAGACAAATATTGTGCGTTATTTGAGGTCGATCTTTAAACCACAGCTTTCAGTCAAGCTCAAGTCAAATAAATTAGTAAATATTTTTGTTTGCACTCGTTTGGTTATAAATATTATATATCTCTTTATAAGAAGAAGATATCTAAATATGCCTATAGCAATAATTACATGTAAGCTTATATAGCCATATATTAGCATACGTCTGATTAACGCTGTTTAGATATCCTAGTTTACGTATTCCACAACGTACGAGTACATTACGTGTACAAAGAACTCCCTGACTCAGAGCAACAATTTGTGGAGCATAGACAGTGTCGTTACGAGTGGAAATTGAACCTACAACACTCAGCGGAGTAGGAAACGATGAGACGGTCGTTTAAGTCACTACGCCATGTACAGTCAACTTGTGTTCTTTATTTAAACAAAATGTTATAGGTAACGATGGCGGTATAGCATTTTTTATTATAAATTTAATTTCACAGACTTAAGATTAATGGTGACCGCTATTTCACCCTTGCTTTAAAAATGTCGCTGAAGGGCCGCGTCGTATGAATCAGTCGTTACTGTCAGGATATCATCAGTCTTGCATGTAGTAAATTTGTTTTGAATCGAGCACGATATAAGCTTGTTGCGATTTCGATAACATTGACGTCCGTGCCTAAAATACTTTTGAATGAATGCAGATAATGTATCGCGATATTAAAATATGTTTTTGTTTTTCAGACAAAAACGTGAAGCTTTTGTTTTTCGATATTATATAAGAGCTGTTAATTCTCTATGTACTTTACGATCTCTGTGATAGATATTATTTGTAAATGTAACTTACATTGTCAATTTGTGAACAGTAGTTCCGTCTACTACAATCTACTACAGACGGGAAGGCTTGGTTTGAGTGAAACCACCGGCTTATAGAATAAGCAAAATTTTCATTGATTTTCTCTTATTATACATACGAGGTTGTGGTAGAGGATGTCAACTTATATCTTTTGAATTGTGTTCATGAAAGACGGTGGTAACTTTCCGTCATTAGACCCGACTGCTCGATTGCCCATATTAATTAAAAAAAGGAGCTTGTCATGAGCACTGCCAAGAGAAGTGAAAACTGAAATCTGTATTTGCAATTGTAAATAAAATATTAATCTGATTTTCGCATTTATCGGCACTCTGAGAGGCCGCTACCCAAGTATTTACTCTGTTTAAAGCATATCTAAAGCTAATTTAATAACTACAGATATACTTTAAGAGATAGATTATTTTAGATATAGATTAAAGATTAGCATGTTGCTGGTACGAACTCATAGAATGTTCCCCTACCAAACGTCGTCCTACGCGACTACAGTTATCATTTAAAAAAAAACTCACACTAATTATAACAAGCAAGCAATTAAAAGACAATTATGTATATTATTATCTTTATGTTACATATGATACTATCCGCCGGTACATTCCCATGTCAGAAAAGTAATTACATAGAGAAAATTTATATTTTTTACTAGACTACACCAGCGGGTGTGTAATATTAACTGTAAGGTAGTACAAAATGGCTTTGAAGAATTTGTTGCTTCTCGTCCATCTGATTTCTTCTAAAAGGGTATCAATAAACTGACATTGTGTTGGCAAAGATTCATCGATACTATACTTTAATTAATGGATATAAAAAATATGGTAACTTGTTTCTTAAAAAACGTCGATTTCATGGGTAGACTTACTATAATTCTATATTTTATATTCGTTAATAGTATGCGTAGATGTGCATAGATGCACCCCTGAAAATAATTCTGGCGGCGCCCATGCCATAACTGTCAAATACACTTAGCGATAGCTAGTAATCTAAATTCGTTGTAAATCATTGAACATATTCATGTATAGATATTTGTAACTTAATCACTCCAAAACAACTGAACGTATTTGAACGAAATTTGACAAAAGTATAGATTAGAACAGAACATAGATGACATTTTATAGTGAAAAAATTATTTTAACGCGGGCTGAGACACGAGGAAACAATTGTGTTATATTATTATATAATGTATGACCGGAGGCCCATTGAAGCTAGGGTGACAGTTATCGTGATCACTGCGTGAGTCTTACACTGCCACGATGACTGTCCTGTCGATGCTTTTTACGTCCCCAAGCGGAGCGTGAAAAAGCATCTCACTAGGCCGCCATAGTATGGGTAACCACACTACGGCGGTGTCCATAACTCTTGTATTTTATTCAAGCTCTCCATCAGGCAGAGTAGTCACTTTGGCAGGCACTTAATATAGAAAAAAAATTAAAAATAAAATAATTGTTTGAGTATTCTTTCGTAACTCTAAAGATAAAATCTCAAAACTACCGAGAGCTTTGTATTAGATTCAGATTTTACTAATAACTAAAAATGGTTACACTAAAAGAAAAGATTACGAGGAGCGAAAATTCGAATAAAAATAAATCAAAAATTCTTATATTAAAGGGCTTGTAATGCTCATTTAGTTTGGATTGACCAACTCGACGGGACTCTTATCCATTGTTAGTTGGTCAACAATTGTACTATTATATTAATGTTCGACTTGGTAATATTTACTTGCTATATTTCTAATATTTAACAGCACAAATAATCACGAATGAATAATACGATGTATGTACGAATATGATATTGTGTATGTTTTTACTATGCAATGTTTTTGTACAGAAGCATTGCAAAATAAATCAATATAGTACCTACTAGTAAAACAATAATACCATAGTACTCGTACACTAAATGAAATTGTGCGTATTAAAAGACTTACGAGGAACTTTAATACAATTAAGAATAAATAGTATGGAAACAAACTATTGTTCATTGTGATGATTATGTCTAAAAAACCCTATGAAAAACTTGTGACTTCCAGGCCCATCCTATACAGGTGGGGAGAAGGCGGGACCAGTTGAAAGAGCTTCTTAGAATACTTTACATGATATGGTAAAAGTGATAGAGGACCGCCATAGAAGCGACATCTCGCAGAGGCTAAAAAGATTAAGTGGCTTCGGGACTGTCTATATTGTAGACTGCTCGCCACTGCAACCGATCGAGAGCGTTTAGCAAATCCTGTGCGGAACCCTCGCAAAGATGGGAACATTACTCCATGCAGAAGTGAACCAGGGTCTTATAAAGAAAACAGATGTTCAAGTGAGAAGAACCATCTTACTTTGTTTACTGTGCCTCGTGGCCCTAGGGCCCCCTTAGTGACGCTCTCAATGTTTGTACAGGTTGATACAGATTCTTATAATCCCGGGGTGCTGGGCTAAAAAAACCTCCACGTGGTGCACCCTGGAAACGTTGGTGATGGTGTTGTTCATCACTGCCAACGGCTAATATTCTAGCACGAAGAGGAAGCCATTTTCTTCGGCAACTCGGCCGACGCTCTTCGGAGCATTGAGGAGGAAAACCTCGGTAAAAAATCACGATGGTGGGACCCTTTCTAGGGTCGGAGTTCCTCCGCTCAGCGGTTGAAAAGGTAGGACGGGCTCGGTGTGCACTTACACTGCCACTGAGCAGGCATAAGGAGACGTAGTCTACCTGCCTCCGTCGGCATATCGTAGTCCCGAGTTGGAGTTTCGCGACTCCAATCGGGGGCGAGGGTCTTGGCTTAGCTGCCCGGACTGCGAGGAAGAAAACCTCTCTAAAAAATTACCCCGAATCCCGTGTTCTGGTGCGTGACCAGGGGATGCATGGCTGATGGGTAGTTCAGTCGTAAGCGCACTCCCAGCCGGGGCACCTGCGGACCCCTCGGTTGGGCACAAATTTACGCTTGCCCGGGTATTGGGGATCTCTGCCCGGGTCGACCTTTCTTCTCCCCATCTCGTGGGTTCAGTTATGGAAATTCAAATTAAAAATATAAAAACTAAGGAAGGAAAGAAGGAGATAGATGGTAGGAAGCAGAAAAGTGCAAGGGCAGACTTCTGTTCCAACGACGAGGAAGCATTGGTTGGGATGCCTATCTCGGTGGAGCTCCCAGAACTTATTATGACTGCTGGGAGCCGAAGAACATCGGAGCGATTACGCTCCAGATCTACCGAGGGCGGAAGCTCCAATGCGAGGACGGTCATGCTGGACTGCATGGAGACGGAGCTGTGTGACAGCCGAAAACGTGGACGCTCCAGGGATGAGGAGAGCGATACATCCCAGGAGATGCTACCTCCTAAGGTAGCAAGCAGCCGTAGAGGGAGGTCACGAACCCCGATCTCGGCCCCGTCAGGCTCCGTCTTCTGTAAGGCGGAAGCCTATAGACGGGTCAGGGCAGACGGCGAAGTTTTAGCGGAGGAGCAAATCGCTGATCTCCTGCTAAAAATAAAGGAACCGATGGTGGGGGATTCAGTTCCTCAAACACCATCGTCCATGCAGGAGAGAGCGAATGCGGCGGTGGCCATTATTCACAAAGTGGCCACCAAGTCGAGTAACCTTAAGGGCTCTTTTGTGAAAGCCCTTAAGGACTCCTCTTCCGCTATTGCGGGGATCGTGGATACCCTCATTGGGGACGTGGCTCGGCTCCAGGCCGCCAACGATCGTCTGACGGGGCAAGTGGCTGAACTCAGCGCTCAGTTCGCCCAATCCCGGGCGCATCGCCCGACAGGGGATCCGGTCACGTCCCCGTCTCAGCCTGCCCCCTCTTCCAACCTCGGTGGCATTCCTGATATCCATCTGCGCCAAATAACAGATGCAGTATGGCGCATGATGGACGGGCGTCTGGCTGGTCTGGAGGCAAGGCTGCCACCAGCCCCTGTTGTCCGGCCGCCGCTCGCGGCCCATAAAGCGAAGGTTGCATCGGTATCAGCATCGCTTCCCGTTGCGACCGCCACGAGGGCACGGCAAGCGGCCAAGGCAACAGCCCGGACGCCTGCACTGGGGTCAGGGACCAAAGCAGCGGCAAAGGCTGGGGCGGAGTTCCCTCCACTCCCCACTCCAACCGCTGTATCTGGCACCTCCACAAGTGCTCCCTCCACATCTGCCCCTTCCACGGATGGTTGGCAGGTAGTCGGGGGGGCTAAAGAGTCCCGCAAACGGGGTAAGAAGGCTGCAAACAAAGCAGCCTCTAACCCGCAGGCGCCATCGGCTGCAGTGGCTGCCACAAAGACGCCGCACAAACTACAGGCGCCTAAAAGCGCGGCTGTAGTAGTCACCGTTTCACCGGAGGCAGCTAGCGGCGGGCTGTCCTACGCGGCCATTTTCAAAAGGGCCCGGAACAGTCTCGCACGCGATTTCGGGACAGTAGGTGTCAGAATGTGCCTCGCCCAAACGGGAGCTCGAGTCCTCGAGTTCCCTGGGGCTGAAGGTGCTAAGACGGCGGACACATTTGCCGAGAAGTTGCGAGGAATGTTTACGGCTACGGATGGTGTCAAGATCGCCAGGCCGACCAAGTGCGCAGAATTGAGCATTTCAGGTCTGGACGACTCCATAACAGCCGAGGATGTCCGTGTTGCAGTAAGAGAGAAGACGGGTTGCAACACGTACAACATTAGGGTCGGCACCATCCGCCCCGGTCCAGGAGGACTTGGCGCAGTGTGGGTCAGCTGTCCCGTTGCGTCGGCCAAAATGTTGGGCGATACCGGCAGGCTGCTCATCGGTTTCGTGAGCACTAGGATCACAGTCCTGGCGGCGAGACCGATGAGGTGTTACAAATGCCTGGCATCGGGGCACACACGCGCCAAGTGCGTCAGTTGTTTCGACTGCAGCGGATTATGTTTCCGCTGCGGTCGACCGGGGCACAAGGCGGCAGATTGTTCTGCTGCCCCTCACTGCCCCGCGTGTGCGGCGGGTAACAAACCCGTCAATCACCAGATTGGGCAGGGGGGTTGCAAACCTCCCCGCAGTTCTCGGCAGGCGTCAGGGGCTAGCCAGTCGGCCCAGGCTGCTTCTGACGTCGTTCGTGCGTCTATACCGTCGCCCATGGAGGAGGCTGTAGAGACGGTCGAGTAATGGCCCAAGTCTCCAACCTCCTTGTCCAGACTAACCTGAACCACTGTGCCGCGGCGCAGGACCTTTTCCTGCAAACCATGGCACAGTGGTCGATCGGTGTTGCCGTAGCCACGGAACCCTACTACGTTCCTCCCCGTCCAAACTGGTTGGGTGACCGGGACGGTTCCGTGGTAGTCGTCGGCTCCGCGGCGGCTCATTCCCCGCCCTTGTCGCTAAGAGACAAGGGCCCTGGATATGTTGCTGCCGAGTGGGGGGGGATCACTGTATATGGTGTATACTTCTCCCCCGACCGGAGTTTGAACAACTTCGAGGTTTTCCTTACCAACTTGGAAATCTCGATGCGGCGTCTAACGTCTGGGCACGTCTTAGTGCTGTGGGACTTCAACGCAAAGTCCATTGCGTGGGGTTCCCCCAGGACGGACGCTAGGGGCGAGGCCGTAGAGGAGTGGACGGCCTCGGTGGGCCTCTGCTTACTAAACAGGAGCTTCACTAGCACGTGCGTGCTACAGCAGGGAGGATCGATAGTGGACCTTTCGTTCGCTACCCCTGCCCTCGCCGCACGAGTAAGGAACTGGCGTGTCCTGGAAGAGGTTGAGACGCTCTCGGATCATCTCTATATCCGATTTGAGCTCTCCCGCTCCCAGGTACCCAGAAGGGGTCACATGGCGTGGCGTTCTTCTCGCTTTCCGCGGTGGGCTATAGCCAAACTGAATAGGGACCTACTAGAGGAGGCAACCATTATTCACTCTTGGCTGTCACCGCAGGCTCCGACCGAGGAGGTCGACATGGGGGCTGGTCGTTTCCGCGATGCGATTACGCAGATCTGCGATGCGGCCATGCCCCGCATCCGAGGTTGTCGGCCTCCATGGAAGGAAGTTTACTGGTGGTCCCAGGAGTTGGCGGACCTCCGCGCGGCCTGTACTCGTGCCCGGAGGTCCTACACCCGTAGTCGGCGGCGACACCGCGAATAAGGCGGGGAAGACCAGCTTCATGAGAAGTATCGAGAGGCGCGGAAAACTCTGAAGCTGGCCATCAGCCGCGCCAAGGAAATTAAGCGTAAGGAGATGCTGGAGGGTCTCGATCGTGATCCCTGGGGTAGCTCTTATCGTGCGGCGCGACAAAAGCTCCGCACGTCGGCCCCCCCCCTACAAAGACACTCCAGCCCAGCTTCCTGCGGGATATGGTCGAGGGCCTTTTCCCACAGCGGGTGGAGCACACACCCCCGTCGATGGTCTTCATGGCCGGAGAGGACGGGGGGAACGAGGACAATGTTCGGCCCGTCAAGGAATTGGAGGAGGGGGCGGTTGTTCTACGGATTCGCTCTAAGAACACCGCCCCTGGGCCAGATGGGATACCTGCCCGAGTATTGGCACGAACCCTCGACCACATGTCGGACCGCCTCAGGGAGGTCTTGGACGCTAGTTTGTCGTCCGGACGCTTCCCTGAGCGCTGGAAAAGCGGGAAGCTGGTTCTATTAAGGAAGCTCGGACGGCCTACCGATTCGGTGGCGGCCTATAGGCCCATTGTGTTGCTGGACGAGGCGGGTAAACTGTTTGAGAGGATACTCTCTGCCCGCATCGTCCGGCACCTCTGCGAGGTGGGCCCCGATCTGTCGGACGCCCAATTTCACTACCACGGGGTGCCCGAGTACCTGAGGCGGCTTGTGGCAGACTATCTTGAGGAGCGTATCGTCGTGTACGAGGACCGAGATGGTATTCTGAGGCGGTGGCCCAGGTCGTGCGGTGTTTCACAGGGGTCCGTCCTCGGACCACTCCTGTGGAATATGGGATACGACTGGGCCCTTCGAGGTCGTCTTCCCCCCGGGCTGGGCGTAATTGGTTACGCCGATGACACATTGGTCACGGCCCGGGGGGCGAACTTTCAAAAGGCGGCGCGCCTGGCCACCGTGGGAGTCTCTTTGGTGGTCGGGCGCATTGAGGCGCTGGGTTTACGGGTGGCCCTAGATAAGATGGAAGCCCTTTTGTTTTATGGGCCCCGTCGTGGTCCACCCCCCGGTGCCTCTATCGTTGTCAATTCGGTCCTCGTACCGATTAAGGCCCAGATGAAGTATCTGGGCCTGATTCTCGACGGCAGGTGGCTCTTCGACGAGCACTTCCGACAGCTTACTCCAAAGCTGGTCGGCGCTCGCCACGATGGCTCGTTGGTCGTTCCGGTTGGAGACTCCACGTGCTGGCTTTGCCCTCGTGGAAGCTCTCCAGCCGGTCATCACCGAGTGGGCAGGGCGGCAGCACGGGACCCTTTCCTTCCGACTGACGCAGGTCCTTTCCGGGCATGGTTGCTTCAGGAAGTATCTACACTCAGTCGCCAGGAGGGAATTGAGTCCCGGCTGTTACCACTGCGACTGCAGTGAGGACTCGGCTCAGCACACGCTAGCGGTTTGTTCCGCCTGGGCGGCGCAGCGTGGGGTCCTCACTGCAGTTATTGGAGGAGATCTCTCGCTACCGGCCGTCATACGCTGCATGGCTGGTAGCGACAGTTGTTTTACCGCGGTCGTAACCTTCTGCGAAGACGTAATTTCGCGGAAGGAGGCGGCGGAGAAGGCCCGGGAGGACGATATCCACTCGGACCCAATTCGCCGCCGGCGAACCGGGCCGCGGAGGCACGCATACCAGCGCCTCATGCCGCCTTGAGTGTGGCCGCGGGTGGACGGGATGGGTTTTCCCCTCCATCCGCTACAATGGCCAGCCGCGAGGAGACGACGTCTAAAATATAGAGTTTATCCGCAGATGGTGCCCGAGGTAGCGGGCAGGCGCTAGGAGGAATCTGGATGTCGTAATAGCAGCGGTTCCCGGATCCCTCCTATCTCAGGCGCAGAGTGGCACACCGTGTGGTTTTAGTCGGTCCGGTTCCGACACACCACCCTGCCGTAATCCCCGGTGGGGTGACGGCCCGAGGGGGTTTTGCACACGTTAAAAAAAAAAAAGATTTCTTATAATTCCTTTGAGAAATGTGACCCAGAACCACGTCGAGCTCAGCGACAACCTTCTGTCGTTTTTTCTCAACGTCTGCTAAGTTAATTAAATGTCTAGCTGTATGAAAAGAAACAAGATTCATTAAGTTCCATTAGTGTCTTCTTGATTCTTTTATATTTTGTCACACCAACACTACCTATGAATTCATCTTTCTATAATTTATTTGTCTAGCCACACATTGCTTGCTTTTTAGCGATAAGGCTGCAATTAGTACATGGGCATTTTTTTTCATGTATTTGGTGTACCTATTTTTATATATATGATATGTTAAACTAGTGTAAAATAAATTTTATTTTATTCTATTAACTGTGTATAAATCGAATAAATGTTACGTTTAGAAAAAGACTTGAGAAATTTTGTAAAATACTTAAGCAAGATTTTGAAGCAATTATAACTTCATGAATGACGTAATATGCTTGTACGAGTAGTGTGGCAATCAATCAAGTAACCGCAAACCCAAAGGCGAGACTTTAATCCCGATCTCTTCTATTCTTAACGTATGACTTACACGATAAAAACTGCTCCTGCATTAAATCGACGCTTTAAACTTTATATATAATTCCTTGACAGTTAAATTTAACCCAAAAATAAAAAATCTAACATGTTTCTTGGCAAAAATGATATTAAGTCTTAATTTTAGCTTGTGACAACAAAGTGACTTAATTATTATATTTATTAGTGTGGAAAGATTCAAACTATTTATATCACAGAGTGTAGATGACGCGTAAACTAACGTCATGTCTTTATATTCTTCGTCGAAGTTAGTAATTACAATTTATCACAATTTGTGTGTCAACTTGCAACAATTCTTATTCTTATATTACCTACATAAAATTCTCGACTAGACCAATCATGAATCTTTTAATCTCTTTATTGAAAGTAAAATGAGGAAAGATTATATACAAAAATTCTTATAATGAATATCTAAACATTTAATAACATTAGGATATTATGCACGCGCCGGTGCGTTACAATTCGGGCTCAGCGTTGCCTCGGCTAGATACGGAGCTTATAATAAAACAATATTAATTATCAATCGACGCTCCAACGACTCCTTTGTCGAGCCCAGAATGCCTCTGCCGTTTAATAACAGAGGAATGCGTGCATTAAACCTTCGGCATCTCACAACACTTTTGTTTAAATAATAAATTAGATTTATAAACACCGTACAATTTCAAAGAATTCGCTTGCGATTAAATTATAATATTTTCAGACAAGTCTGGAACCGACCCTTTCGTTATTTTGCTTAGTATAAATCCTATTGTCTAAGTTATAGTTTATTGGATAAATACCATCTTCAACAAAATTTCTATATAAAAAATCAATTTGTTTTCCCCTTACTACAAAGCGCGGGGCGTACACAAATCAGTTTGTTAATAAATTCAAATTTATTCGTTGATCGGATGCACGTCTCTGTGCTAACGTATTTAAAAAGTGATTAGAAGTTAAATTGACACAATATGAACTTTTTGTGTCAGCTACGGCTTCTAATCAGAAAAGAGATTATTCAATTTCAGTGAGACTGAAAATTGATTAGATGTCATTATTATATTTACAATTTAAATGTTCTGTAATACTTACATCTTAGCATTTTACTTTCATAAATGAAGTGCGATAAAAATTTCATGTTCCTCGTGGCTTTAAAACGCGAACTTGCATTACTTACAATGAAAATTGAGATTAAATTTACATTGTTGCTTTTACGGTGCGGGTTCTGCACCGTCTGTTATGGTAAGGTATTCATGAAAGCAAATGTTTAGTCCCGGGGGCGAGCAATACAAAGCTCTTGGCGGAATCACTCGTGTGCGCTTTAACTTATGATAATTGTATTTGGTATAATTCGCCCAAAGCAACGACTGTAGGAAGTCAATCTATTCCGATATATAATATATGTTTCATATAACTACGGTAGGTATGAAATCCTAATAAATATAAAGTGATAAATATCTCTTTTTTCACTTGAAAGATATAAATTGAACTTGTGAAGAAAAATACGTTTTGACGTAACTGTGTCACATTACTAACTCCTCCAATAAAATATCTATTAGTTCTAGAAACATCTTAAGACGTACATCACAAGGGGCTGGTTATATACCACAGCAGTTATTCCAAGAATTCTTGATGACTGCAATTTTTGTAGTCTTAAGTAAAACTACTATGGGTGTGCTTTGTTGCTTTGATTTTAGAGCTTTTATCATCTTCAGCATTATCAGAAACAGCTTTTAATAGTCCAATGTTGGACATAAACCTCTCCTTCGAAAGCAGGTTTTGGTCTAACATATCACACGGGCCAAACGGGTTGGCAAAGAGTTTGTTTCAAGTTTTCCTTGTTTTTGCAATGATGTTGTGTTATGACACCCATGGCGTCCCATGAAGTTCCCATATTCGTCAATAGGGTAGGCTGTTGCCCTGCGCAGTTAGTAGGGTGGTGACACTGTATTCTTAATCCGCCATCACACGAATCTTTTGTAGTAAAACAAAATTCCTAATTCGACTCCTAGAGGTATGAAGTATTGACTAACTATCACATTTTTTTTCTTCTTTAAATAGTCTTCTAATGTTCTTCTTGTTTCGTGACATTACATATAAATAGTGCTACGGAATTAACAATATCAAAATATATTAATAAATGTACGATTGATTACAAAAGTTGGTTTAATATCTCAACTAACCACTTTAAGCAATTGCCTCAGTATATCGTGTAAACTAATAGCCCACTCAAGATTAGTTCCAAATAGAATTCGTCTTCACGGCCGGACAGTCTCTAGGGTCACACCGACCGCAACCCTTCGGGTCTTAGCATCTCTTCAACGTCCGAACGAAGTGTTGTTTCTGACACCTGCCACAGTGGTACAAGTGAAAAGCACAAACGTGTGAATGTTTTAAACATTTAAAATATTTTTAATTGAACAAGAAGCGATAGTAATAATATAAATAATATAATAGTAATTTATATATGTACACTCGTAGATGATACATATAGAACACTACACTGACTGATTTCGGCAGCTAATGCTTTTTATGTTGTAAGCACTCCCAAAAAGTATTTTTGGAAATTTCGCAACTGAGGCAACCTGATTTGCACAGTCACTTAGAGAAAAACAGAAACATAACCATAATAATATTAACTAAGCTAACTGCTATTCGAACAGAAATAGTGAAAACACTGCACTGGCTACATGGATGGCGTATCAGTTAAAGTGGTCATTTTGTCACTTTCTACTGCGCTGAATGTTATGGTTTCGATCACCACATGAATTTGTGTACATTTGAATGAATGTTGGTAAAGTATCCCATAGCGCAGGATATATTCCTAGTATGGTAGTTGTCTAGTTAGATAAAAAAAACAAATATTGGTCTGTAGTTCACTGCCGACACATGTTTCAAAAAGCGAAAGTATGAATATAAATAAAGGTTAAAAAAAACTAACAAAAAATTTTTCAATTTAAAAAAGGTTGGAGGGCTTGATGTTGTTGTTGTATTGTTATAAATATTTCATTGACAAATGTTGGTAAAACTCCATTTGCAAATATCTTAAAAAACGTCCCACGATTTTTCACAATAAAATAGTATTTTTACTAATCACACTACCCTTAATTTGAATTAATTGAAAATTATTTTTTACCTTTTAATTAAATTTTCAACGTGTTTTTATAGTTTTTAAACTATTATTTCTTCTTTACTTTTTGGTTTAACTATCTTCAAAAACGTGTTTTATTTGAACTGTCTTTGATCTTTGTTCTTTACTTATGATAATAGTAAAGATTGAGTTAGAGAGATTAAGCAACTGGGGTGCTGGGCTAGAAAACCTCCACGTGGTGCACCCTGGAAACGTTGGCATCACTGCCAACGGTTAATATTCTAGCACGGAGAGGAGGCCGTTCTCTTCGGCCATTCAGTCGAGGCTTGGTCCAACAGAGCGGGCGTGTCTGTCGGATCCTGTGTTGGCTCTTTGCTCTTCGGAGCAATGAGGAGGAAAACCTCGTTAAAAAATCACCAAGGTGGGATCCTTCCTCGGGTCGGAGTTCCTTCCCTTTCAGCGGTGGAAAAGAAGGACGGGCTCGGTGTGTACTTACACTGCCACCGAGCAGGCATCAGGAGATGTTATCTCCCTGCCACCGTCGACATATCGTAGTCCCGAAAGTAATGTTGTGGTTATGTCTCGCGACTTCTATCGGGGACGAGGGTCTTGGCTTAATCGCCCGGACTGCGAGGAAGAAAACCTCTATAAAAAATTACCCCGAATCCCGTGTTCTGGTGCGTGACCAGGGGATGCATGGCTGATGGGTAGTTCAGTCGTAAGCGCACCCCCAGCCGAGGCACCTGCGGATCCCTCGGTTGGGCATAAATGTACGCTTGCCCGGGTACTGGGGGATCTCTGCCCGGGTCGACCACTATTTCTCCCCCAATCGTGGGATTAAGCATGAAAAATTTAAATGACAAAAACCAAACTATAGAAAGAAAGAAGGAGAAAAAGAATAGAACGGAGAAAAGTATAAGAACGGACGATTGCTCTTCAAACGAGGAGGACGTATTGGTAGGCACGCCTATCTCGGCGGGGCTCGGTAGCCGAAGAACTTCGGAACGATTGCGTTCCAAATCCGCTATTCCGTCGGATGATGTTAGCTCCAGAACGAATATGGACGTAGTGGAGCCGATGGAGAAGAAACTTTGCGAAAGCAGGAAACGCGAACGCTCCAGGGATGAGGCGAGTGACACATCCCAAGAAATGCTACCTCCCAAAGTGGGCAGTAGCCGTAGAGGTAGGTCGCGAACATTAACCTTGGCTCCGTCTGGTTCTGTCTTTTCTAAGGCAGAAATCTATAGGCGGGTTAGAGCGTAGGGCGAAAGTGCAGCAGAGGAGGAGATTGCAGATCTCCTGCAGAAGATTCGAGAGCCGGTGGAAGGGGGTTCTGTCTCCCAAACAACTGTTTCTTTGCAGGAGACAGTAAATGCCGGGGTGGCCATCATCCAAAAGGTGGCTACCAAATCACGGAACCTTAAGAGCTCTTTCGTGAGGGCTCTTAAGGACTTCTCCTCTGCCATTGCTGGGGTTGTTGAGACCCTCGTCGGGGATGTAGCTCGCCTTCAGGCAGCTAACGAATGTCTGACGGGGCAGGTGGCAGAGTTGAGTGCTCAGTTTGCCCAATTTCGGGCGCAGGTGGACATTCCAATACTGCAGGACATGGCTTCGAAGCAACCTGCCTCCACTACCGGTCCCAGTGGCGTCAGTGACGCACACTTGCGGCAAATTTTGGACGCAGTGTGGCATATGCTGGACGGACGTCTCGCAAGCCTGGAGGCGAGACTGCCTCCTGCCCCTGTTGTGCGGCCACCACTCGCTGCAGACAGGCGAAAGGCCTCATCAGCTTCGACTCCGCTGTCTGTCGGGAGTGGCCGCAAATCGTATGCGACAGCCGTGTCAGTGTCGGCACCTACACTTGCTGTTGCTACGAGGACGCAACAGGCGGCCAAAGCAGCAACTAAGACGGCCGCACCGGACGTAGGGCATAAAATAGCAGTAAAGAGTGGAGCAAGATTTTCTCCGCTCCCCACTCCTACACCTACACCTGGTCCGTCCACATCTGCCCCTTCCACATCTGTTCCCTCCAATGACGGTTGGCAAGTGGTCGGAGGGGCTAAGAAGAAGTCCCGAAAGCGGGGTAAAAATTCTGCTCAGAAAGCAGCTCCTACCCCGCAGTCGCCATCGGTGGCAATTACCACCAAGAAGCCACGGAAGCTAAAGCCGCCAAAAACCGCGGCTATAGTGGTTACCGTATCGCCGGAAGCGGCAAGTGGCGGACTGTCCTATGCGACTTTATTCAAGAAGGCTCGGGATAGTCTCGCCACTGATTTCGGGACGGTAGGGGTCAGGTTGCGTTTAGCCCAAACGGGAGCTCGAGTGCTGGAGTTCCCTGGGGCTGAAGGCGCAAAGACAGCAGATTTGTTTGCCGAGAAACTGCGAAATATGTTTGCAGCCACGGATGGTGTCAAGATCGCCAGGCCTACAAAGTGCGCGGAACTGCGCATTTCAGGCCTGGACGACTCAGTAACGGTCGAAGATGTCCGTGTTGCAGTTCGAGAGAGGACTGGATGCAACACGGATAACATCAGGGTTGGCACCATCCGCCCCGGTCCAGGGGGACTTGGTGCAGTGTGGGTAAGTTGTCCCATAGCGTCAGCCAAAGTTTTGGGCGATGCTGGCAAGATACTCATCGGTTTCGTAAACGCCAAAGTCACAGTTCTGGCGGCGAGACCGATGAGGTGTTTCAAATGCCTGGGCGCGGGACACACCCGCATCAAGTGCAACAGCTGTTTTGACTGCAGCGGACTTTGTATCCGCTGCGGTCGACCGGGGCACAAGGCGGTAGAATGCTCTGCTACCCCTCACTGCCCAGCGTGTTCGGCGGGTAACAAGCCCGCCAATCATCAGATTGGGCAGGACGGCTGTAAGTCTTCCCGCAGTTCTCGGCAGACATCAGGGGCTAGCCAATCGACCCAGGCTGCCTCCAACGTCGTTCATGAGTCGATGTCGTCGCCCATGCAGGAGGTTGTAGAGACGGTCCAGTAATGGATCAAGTCTCCAACCTTCTTGTCCAGACGAACCTGAACCACTGTACCGCAGCGCAAGATCTCTTCCTACAAACCATGGCATGGTCGATCAGTGTGGCCGTAGTCGCGGAGCCCTATTATGTTCCTCCTAGACCGAATTGGTTGGGCGACCGGGACGGTTCCGTGGCAGTCATCGGCTCCACAGCGGCTCATTCCCCGCCCTTGTCGCTAAGAGACAAGGGTACTGGATATGTTGCTGCTGAGTGGGGGGGGATCACCGTATACGGTGTGTACTTCTCCCTCAACCGGAGTTTGAGCGACTTCGAGGCTTTCCTCAATAGCTTGGAGACCTCGATGCGGCGACTAACGTCTGGGCACGTCCTTGTTTTGGGGGACTTCAACGCAAAGTCTGTTGCGTGGGGTTCCCCCAGGACGGACGCAAGGGGCGAGGCCGTAGAGGAGTGGGCGGCTTCAGTGGGCATCTGTTTATTAAACAGAGGCTCCACCAACATGTGCGTGCGACAGCAGGGGGGGTCGATAGTGGACCTTTCTTTCGCTACCCCTGCCCTCGTCGCACGAGTAAGGAACTGGCGTGTCCTGGAAGAGGTTGAGACGCTCTCAGATCACCTCTACATCCGATTTGAGCTCTCCCGGATCCAGGACTCCAGTAGGGGTCACGCGGCGCGGCCTTCGTCTCGCTTTCCGCGGTGGGCTATTTCGAAGGTGAATAGGGACCTACTAGAGGAGGCGGCCATTATTCACTCTTGGCTGTCTCCGCAAGCCCAGACCGAGGAGGTCGATATGAAGGCTGGTCGCTTTCGTGATGCGATTACGCAGATTTGCGATGCGGCCATGCCCCGCATCCGAGGTCATCGGCCTCCACGGAAGGAGGTTTACTGGTGGTCCCGGGAGTTGGCGGACCTCCATGCGGCTTGTACTCGTGCCCGGAGGTCCTACACCCGCAGTCGCCGGTGTCACCGCGTAGATGGCGAGGAGGACCAGCTTCATGGGGAGTACCGAGAGGCACGGAAAACTCTGAAACTGGCCATCAGCCGCGCCAAAGAAGTGAAGAGGAAGGAGATGCTGGAGAGTCTCAATCGTGACCCCTGGGGTCGTCCTTATCGTGCGGCGCGATAAAAGCTCCGTACGTCGGGCCCTTACCTTACAGAGATACTCCAGCCCAGCTTCCTGCAGGAAGTGGTCGAAGGGCTTTTCCCGCAGCGGGTGAAACACACGCCCCCGTCGATGGCCTTCTTGGCCAGAGACGACGGGATGGGGAACGCGGATAATGTTCCACCCGTCAGGGAATCGGAGATAGGAGCGGTTGTTCTACGGATTCGCTCCAAGAACACCGCCCCTGGGCCAGATGGGATACCTGCCCGAGTATTGGCACGAGCCCTCGACCACATGTCGGATCGCCTCAGGGAGGTCCTAGACGCCAGCTTGATGTCCAAACGCTTTCCTAAGAGCTGGAAGAGTGGGAAGCTGGTCCTGTTGCGGAAGACGGGACGGCCTGCCGATTCGGTCGCGGCCTATAGGCCCATTGTGTTGCTGGGCGAGGTGGGTAAACTGTTTGAGAGGATACTCTCTGCCCGCATCGTCGGGCACCTCTGCGAGGTGGGCCCTGATCTGTCGGACGCCCAATACGGGTTTCGAGCGGGGCGTTCGACGGTCGATGCCGTGTTGCGCCTGAGGGGCGTCACCGAAGAGGCGATGAGCTGTGGCGGTGTGCTGTTGGCGGTGTCGTTGGACATCGCCAACGCATTCAATAGTCTGCCATTTAGCTGCATCAGGGAAGCACTCCACTACCACGGGGTGCCAGAGTACCTGAGGCAGCTTGTGGCAGACTATCTACAGGAGCGTACCGTTATGTACGAGGACCGAAACAGTGTTCTGAGGCGGCGACTCATGTCGTGCGGTGTTCCACAGGGGTCTGTCCTCGGACCACTCCTGTGGAACATGGGATATGACTGGGCCCTTCGAGGTCGTCTTCCCCCGGGCTGGGCGTAATTTGTTACACAGATGACACACTGGTCATGGCCCGGGGGATGAACTTTGTAGAGGTGGCACGCCTGGCCACCACGGGTGTCTCTCTGGTGGTCGGGCGTATTGAGGCGCTGGGTTTGCGGGTGGCCCTGGACAAGACGGAGGCCCTTTTGTTCCATGGACCCCGTCGTGGTCCACCCTCCGGCGCCGCCATCGTAGTCAATTCGGTCCTCGTACCGGTTAAGGCCCAGATGAAGTATCTGGGCCTGATACTCGACGGCAGGTGGCTCTTCGACGAGCACTTCCGACAGCTTACTCCAAAGCTGGTCGGCGCTGCTTCTGCCCTTGGGCGACTTTTGCCTAATTTGGGTGGAGCCAGCGTCGCGACGAGACGCTGGCTCCCGGGAGGACGATATCCACTCGGACCCAATTCGCCGCCGGCGAGCCGGGCGGCGGAGGCGCGCATACCAGTGCTTCATGCCGCCTTGAGTGTGTCCGCGGGTGGATGGGATGGGTTTTCCCCTCCATCCGCTATAGTGGCCAGCCGCGAGGAGGCGACGTCCGCGTGTGCCGTACGTCGCCTAATTAGAGAGTTTACCCGCAGATGGTGCCCGCAGTAGCGGGCAGGCGCTTGGAGGGATCTGGATGTCGTAATAGCAGCGGTTCCCGGATCCCTCCTATCTCAGGCGCAGAGTGGCACACCGTGTGGTTTTAGTCGGTCCGATTCCGACACACCACCCCGCCGTAAACCCCGGTGGGGTGACGGTCCGAGGGGGTTTCCACAGGTTAAAAAAAATAAAAAAGAGAGATTAAGCAACATTCGTCTTTCTGTTATACCGTCGTCATATTTAGCAGCGAACTATATCGACATTGTTTTAATTACACGTATAGCATCTGTTCCAAAACTGAAAATCAAACTAATAAAAGCGTGTAATAAAACCTACGGTCATAAAAACAAAATAACTTATTGCTAGTGTTAATGGTATATTAAAGCTGCTAATTGATGATATTAATATGTCGATTAAACACAGCGAAAGTCTTATAGCTTGAGTCGAGCGTGCAACACTACCGGTCAAACTTAAGAGTTTCGTAAAATCGCTCCTTTGAGAAATGGAATACTCCTAGACGTTAATAACTATTGTTCAGTAATTAATTAATTTTCACTCAAAAATCAACGCCATATTCGAGTTACACTAGTTTGAATAGTAAAGTAGTTAAGTAATATTACTTAACTATTGCTATTTCCTTTGTTGTATTTGTTTATATGGTACCTGGACTAAGTCTACCTAGACCTCAACACATTAAATGTACCACCGTTGAACCACATACAAATCATTAGTTTTATTATAAATTCTAGAAATCTTTTTTAGTAAATATAGACAAACTATGAACATAACACTCTGATTAACAACAAAAAATCGCATTAATACTTACAAATATTTACTAAAAGTACATCGAATCGAACCTACGCCCCTTTCATTTTCCTTCTTAGCTACTTACATAGTTGTCGAGTTTTTGAAGTGTTTTTTTTTTCTTTTATTTTAAGAGAGTGCCAGAGTGACTCTACTCTGCCTGATGGCAAGCATAAATAGAATCCAAGAGTTGTGATCACCATACTCATTGCGAATGCAGACAATACAGTATGGTGAACCACACAATGGCGGCCTAGTGAAATTCCTTTTCACATCTCACTTAGGGACGTAAATGTCATGATAGTCATCGTGGTATTGTGTTACACATACTTATCACGACAACAGTCACCCCTGCATCAATAGGCCTCCGGTCTCGCACTCTCCAACGAAACACGACAGTACGGATGCTGTTGCTTTAGATTGGTCTTCTGTGAGAGGGTAGTACTGCTCCGGTCGAGCCGGCCCATTAGTGCTGAAATCAGCGTTGCTGTACTACCTACAGCTACCTACTACTATATACTAAAAAAATGTACATCATCCTACCCTTTATATAAAATAGATACTCATTGTAGCAAATATAAACCAGTTTTATTTTAAAACTTATCATGGAGGAAGTGGTGATAAACGCAAAGTAAAATTTATATTACACCCGAAGCACTTTCTAGATGTTATTATGGTTGAAAGTTTCACAGAACTAACGATAAGCCATGCGTCTGTGGAGCGACTTTATAATACTCGGTTCGTTCATATTTCAATGCTAACGATTGTTTTCCTTAATACTGTTACGGTCTTGGCGAATAAAACTAATATAACTAGGACCCATTAGAGAACTTCTGATTGTGTTTTGTTCTCTATGTTAGATTCTTCAGTTCTAAATCTATTTTGCAAAGGTTATAGTGAGATCTCAAAGTGGATCATTTATTTGTACCCAACTACAAAGGAAAACTTCGTGTTTCAGGTGATCTCGACTGCTGAAAGTATTGCCACTTCACGATGAAGTCAAATATTACTGATAATCTCGTAAATTGTTAAATTATCCATTGTTTCGGACTGTTTAAGAATTTATAATGTATCACCTCGGCGCGTAATTATTTTATTTAACAGCAAGTCATACTATGCAAGTAGAAAAAGAGTGAAATGTTGACATTTTACTCTTTTTGATACTCTGCTCATTATTACGACTAAGAGGAATGTGTTATGTTTTTTTTTGGGATATTTCTTAAATTTTTATAACAAAGACGCCCTACACGAATAATATGGTCTAACCTATTGGTATATCATTAAACGTTGCTGTATTAACGATGTGTAAAATGATCTTAAAATCACGCTATGATACCTGTTTAAGGGTACACTACCATGTTAAGTTAACAACTTCATTACTATGAGTGACCCTTGTTTAGTGACATTAACTTTTACCCCTTTTTTCTCATTGTGAGTCCATTCCACTAAAATAATAATAAAAGAAAATCGTCCTACCTAAACTCTCGTATAACCTTTCAATAAAAACAAAAACTGTATTATTTATTTATTTTACTTCTCAAATCTTACGGTGTTAAACGTTTACTAAGTCGTAGGCGAATGATTCCATCAGATCGTACAAATTTAATAAGCTCCCGGCGCTTATGTAAATGCGTCGCAAATGAATGGATTCACCCTTATTCAAATTAGGCTTAGTGACTACTACCACCTGCAAAAGAGCTTATTTATTACGTAAACATTCCTTTTTACTAATTAGAGATAGACTTCTCAAGTCACAAATGTTCTTTTTTCAGTGTAACACACTTTATCAACATGTGGATCCCAGTTTGATGTTAATTGTAAAGTTTTAATAGTTTTGTTTGGGCTCAAAAATATTTTGAGGACTGTCGAACAATTAAAATTACTTTTGTTAATTTATGAATCAAATAAATTCATTTGTCACAAGACATAACACACTAACAATCTATTTGTATCCTATGTTACGAAAGTTAAAATACCCATTTAGCAACGGATTTATTCGGTAAAAACACAACGATCACCTGTTTCAAAATACATATTACCGTATTTATAGACCATTCTGTGTGTGTCAATGTATGTACATATATATAACTATTTTGTACACTACAATGTGTACTACATGCTTACATCATAATATAAATTTAAAACCATGTTGTTTCACCCCTTTAAGAATGGAAGCAGGTAGTGAATCTACCTTACCTACCTACCTCTCTAAGATATTTTTAATTAAAAGTGAATATATTAACATATCTGGTATCTATACATCAAAAAAACATTTCTTTCTTTTTTAAATTTCTATAATAATCAAAAGAACGGCAAAGCAAACTATTTTGCGTTGACATTTTCCTAAGAATACCAGAATTTAATTAGTTTGTAGAGACCCTTGTTGGTTAGTGGCCGTGGTTACTACATTCAGATCCCCACATCTTACGTCCGAGACTGCGAGGTCCGTGGCTACACTCAAGAATAATTGCAACCCTTGAACCGATGTCTGCGGTCGTTGAGCCAACAGATATTAATTAGTGAATTTTCTGTGTTTTGGTATAATCTACAACTATCTTTTACTTTTTTCAAGGACAGACAGTCTACGATGAAATATTTTAATTGCAGCATTCACGATAGCTTTTATTTGATAATTTTAAATTGGAAAATAAATTTCTAAATTATGTATAAGTAACTTTAGTACTTGGGTGACCAAACTGCATTTCTTTGTTATGTTTCTTTTTTCTTTAGGAAAGGTCTATCACAATACAATAACCCATTTATTAACTACCTCGGTGTGGCAGCTGTACTGAATGTGACTGCTGAGCTTGAGGTCTCGGGTTCGATTCCCGGGTCGGACCAATGATTGTATGATCTGCAAATATTTGTTACGAAGTTTAAGTGTTTACTATGTATAATATGTATGTATTTACAAAAAAAAAGTATATAAGTACTCTATCAGTCAGTCTACCATAGTTATCACAGCACAAGCTCTGTTAGTTTGAAACGAGTAGATAACGTTGTGTCAAATGTCGGCAATATTAAAAAAAAACTTAAATACGAAATTTGATTTAAATCATCAAATATGCATATTATATAAGTATTAAAGTTGGATATTACTAGACCTTTTTAAAATATAGTAATGAAGAACACTTTTAAATTTTCAGGTTAGTGATAGCCACGTGGATACAGGTCTGGTTATTTTTTACAACAGACACACAACGCCCAATCCCATAAGCAGTTTGCCAAGTACTCCAAGCCATTACACAGGAGATATTATAATGCACAATCATGTGCGCAAAAACAGGTGCACTATCTGTTCCCTCACTCTAAAAATCTTATGCGTGCACTGTAATCCGACACGAGAAAGATTAGGCGCAGGACCGATGTCTTTACGAGCTCAACGCATACATATTACAGATAGATATTTCTATGATTTCTTTGATTTCTTTTATATGATAGATATTTCAACATTTAACGATGAATTTGATTTGGGTATTCCCAAATCAAATCAATCGTTAAATGTTCATTCACAGAAATGCTCGACTTGAGCGGGCATCGAACTTTCCGCAGCACTTCGTTACATACAACACTACGCCGACCGGCTCTTAATATAAAGTCAAACATTAGAAGCAAACAGTAAAAATAAAATAAAAAACGTAATCGACCAATTTCTTTATTTTTTTTTTCTATAAAACCTAAAGTAGTATTTAACAGACATTAAGAACAAAGATACATACCAATATCGTCTATAATCAATAGAAGTACATATAATTTTTTAGTAAAATTTAATTTTATTTAACTTAGTTTATTATTTTATACATTATGCACATTTGGTGCATTCGGACTAAATGCCTACGGCATTCTCTGCCAGTTTACTATGTTCGTATTGCGTTAGGAAAATATCTGGTTATCTGTATTATATATAGCTCTTACATTTATAAAACACATTTTTTGAACTTTATAAACCTTCAGTGAGGTTTCAACCAAGAAATGCAGTTGTTGATTATCTACTACCAGATAAATTAAGTTCTAAGTTCTAGTACGTTAGATTAATAATTAATTACTCGATACTTTTAATGAGAAATTCTCGAGTCTATCTTTGTCATGTGGTTTAAAATTATAATTACACAATGCATACGCTTATATTTAAAAAGTAAGTAGTAATATGTACTAATAACTTTTCCCGCAGTATCTTCCAAGAGCCTTACACTTGCCACAAAGTTCTTGAGGATGGCGTTTATTAGGGTCACTTTTGTCCAATCCGTCCGGTTTCATAAGCGGCCGCTGAAAATAATGCGTACCTTTCAAATAATATTCATTAACCATTGTCTAAAATCAAGGATTAATGTGCAGTTGCAATGCAACAAACCGCATTGTTATTGGCACGCCCTGTAATCTTCACCAATCACAACGGTAAACGTGTTCGCCGCCACGCCGTCATGAGTGAATCAAAAAATAAATAAAAATTATACGGACTGAATAGAAACTTGAAACCAACTCAATGTCAACCCGTCTGGCCAGCGTAGTAGAGTACACCAAAACCTCTTTTCTAAGGAGAGGGTTATGTCAGTACACTGCAGCTACCAGCAGCACACTGAAATGATGATACGACATGATGATATATGATATCTACCTGTTTAAAAGGCATGACATTGATATTACAGCTCGTACACTTTTGTCCGTAATTAGCCCAAGAATTAGCACTCATCCAACTGCGTCCACATTCGGGGCAGCGGTACTCGCCAAAGCACCTTCCTTTTCCTTGGTAGGGAGTCTAAAAATAAATATTATATGCTATTAGTTTAAGCTTTTCATATATTACAGTTAATGGGCCCTGTCCATATGTTTTCAGAACACTCATACTCGTACATAGACGAATACATATTTCAAATTATTGTATTTAATGAAATTATTTATAGAAGAATAACTAAGTTTCTTCTAAAATTTCTTTGAAAACCCTTCAAACTAGATAACACGACCCATTTGAATACAACATCCAAAAACGATTGTTTTTTTTTTAATTTTAATTTTATTTTATAGTCCAAAAGGATAGAATTTTAAAAAAGTAAGGTGTTACATATATCTTCAAAAAATATATATTTAAAAATTATATTTATATATATACATACATATACATATTCTAAGTGCTTATATATATATATATATGTAAAACCAAAATAAATGATGAGTTCAACAATTTAAAAAAACATAGAATAATGACTTTCTAAAAACTTTATGAATACCTAGTTGATAAATATTTAACGTAAATCAAATCAAATCTGCATTCCTTAGAAATCCTCTTAAACTGGCTTTACACACATACTCGTGGCTTACAACTATTAGTAACACAATATATTGAATTACGTACCGACATTGTCAATGAAACAATTACGTAAATACTCAACTTCTCTAAAAGACAATTTAACTAATAACAATTCTTCAACAAATGTTAAAACTACTGTGACTATTGTACGAGTGTCACCCTTTTATAATCTGAAATAGAGCAGTGCAGTAGGAATAATATGAGTATCAGTAATATGTATTATATTAGGAACAGGTTTGTGTAATTTGCCTTCAAGTAATGTAACATTAGTGTACAAACTAATGTAACGTTAAACAGAGAAGGATATTTTAAATATAAGTTTTCTAAAATAACATTTGAATTAGTTACCATGGATACAGATAATTAAAATCAACGAATACAAAGTTGCTGTTACTGATACCTAATTGTTACCAAAACGTAATATGCGAGTATATTTGTAATCCGTAGTGCTCTTTACGGGGAAATCCCCGTTCGTCAGCGCGATATCAAACAGTATGGGGAAGTCGGCAACTTACGTAATTTAAAAACTACCATTCTGTTTTTACATTGTTATAGATGTATTTTGTGAATATGTTCTTATTATGTATATTCAGATATGCTTTCTATTAAAAAAAGGAGCTAAGTTAGGGTTACATAAGAATTAGTCCTTATTTTGACAAAAAGTTATGGATATTTTGAAGACCCATCTAACATAGAATTAACTTAATTACTAGCCTGTTGGTGTAGTGATTTGTGACCATGACTGCTAAGCCTGGGGCTATAGGTTCGATTCCCACCCATCATAAACATTGTGTGATGAGCACGACTACGATCCAGGTATTATACCTGCACCTTATTATCGATAGTATGTATATTATATGTATTTAGAAATATAAGTATGGTGATCAGTAGTCTGCTATAGTACAGGCTCCGTCTAGTTTGGGTTTAGATGGCTGTGTGTGAGACATGTCCGGTTATTATCAATTTCGTGTACCTACGAATATTGTGAATGCAAAATGTGTTTGTTTGCTTTTATGCCTAAAGCAATAGGCGTTATTTCAATTTTAATAGAGTTAGTTCGTGGACAGATGATGATGTGAAAAATTTAAATAACTTATAAATAAACCATAATTTTCTTAGAATATCTTATCTCTAACACTTTCCAGGTCAGTTGCCTAGGAAGATCGCTAAGCACTTATCTCCTCTGTCTAGATGTGACACTATAGCTGACGTTAGTGTCACGACGTTTTCTTCAGTTGATTTTGTTGCTTTGAAGCCAAATTGAAAATCACTGAGGAGCTTGTTTTGTTTTAGATCTTTCATAACTCTCTTGTTCACATTTTTTTTAAATGTTTTAGATAGCGTGGATAGAAGGGAGATAGGGTGGTTGGTAATTATTGGTTTCACTTCTTTTTTCAGATTTAAAAACACGACAAACTACAGCTCTCTTAAATTTAACCCGGAATGAGGCAGTAGCGAGGCTCAGGTTGGGTAGGTAGAGCAAGGGAATAAACATTCTGTTTCTTTATTGCCGCATTAATTTTATGCAACCCTGGTGCATTATTTAATCTTAATCTTAGACTTATACTCCTAACTTCATGAGTTTATTTGAAGAACCGTGTCTAAATTAATAAACTGAATACACTAAGTCGACTAAAAGAAAAAATCAGCGAAGCGGTGTCGGCGATCTCGTGGTCTATTTGCCGACGCGTATTCCAAAATTTCGGTACTCGTTTAGGAGAGTGCAGACGTCGAGTAGGCGGTCATTTAGACGAACTAATTATAAAAAAAATAATTTCAAGTAAGCAGCTTTCTTGTGAATAAATAATTTTTATAATATATGGCTTTTTTATATGTTTTTTAAATGTTAGCTAAATCGTGGTCCACCCGGTATTTTACAACACCTTTTGTTATAAACGGGTTTAGGAGGTCTATATCTGTTGAAATTTAGCGGAGTATCGGTGTTTTCAGTGATTATATTCAACAGATTACTTGTTGTTATTTCCATTGTAATATTGACATCAGTGATTTATAAAGATTGTCCAAGGATTCTTTCTAGGGTAATTTTTTTATTATTGTGTGTATCTTTTTAGTTTTTTTAGAGTTATCAATAAATAAACGTATGGAACAGTGGTCTGTTATTTGTTGTTCAAAAACAACTGTCTTCTAACGAAATAAGCATTTAATCATGAAATGGTCTAAACAAGCTTATTTACTCCACCTCTGAGACCTTGTATAGCCACCAAGTTTGAGTAGTTTTGAGCATCATTAGACAAGTGTTAAGGTAGTATATTGATATTTATATCTCCAGTAAAGATTTCGTTTTTAATTAGTATTACATAAAATGCTATTAAAAGATTCCAGGTACGGTTTCGGATTACCAAAACAAGTTGGACGATAGGAACAAATGACTGTGTAGTGCGATTTAATGGCGGCAATTTAACAATTTCTCTCTAGGAAGTGAGGCTCATAGACACATGTTGTAATCTCACTACGCACGCGTGCTACCACATCATTATTTTTATTTATGATAGTTTTAGTCCAAGGCTTAACATAATCGTTCATATCAAGTAGTGGATTATTCAAATTTGTAAAACGCTTGCATAAAACAATAATATCTATTTACACATTTAGGGCGGCAATAAAGACTAGTAGGAGGTTAGGATTGCATCATAAATTTTCATCTTATCACTAAGCAGTCTTGAACAAAAATTGGTGACACCATGATGTTACCAATCTTTGTTCGAGACTGCTTCTCATTGGACACACATTCAACCTGGCAAGACGTATCTGCTTCTTCCGTCATCGTAATATTAAAGCTGTAATCGAATTTTAACTATAAATTGTAATATCATCTGTAAAGCAGTTGTAAAAAAAGTGTGTATATGCAATCACACAGCAAAAGTGAAACTTCTGAAAAGTAGCAAACTTATAGACTATAGGCAGTAGATGATAGTGAGCACGTTACGAAGCATTGCACAAAGAGAAGACCGAGTGTATAAAATAGTGTGTATTCCATCTCATTTTATCGCGACCCAATCCTGTAGATTTGTTTGTTTGTTTCTTTATCGTGACGCATTTTTGTTTCATCGAGTTTCAAATCATAACGATTCTAAAGAAGTTTTACTTTAAAAAACTATAATAATAATAAACTTTTGATTCAAATTTTTTCATTACATTAATGATTATAATACCAGTGACTAGTGACAATTTGTTGACACCGCAGAACCAAGCTCAAAAACACAATTATGGTTTGTTATGGCATAAACAAAGACTCATGAGTATTTATAACACACCCAGTGTAGTACATTTATTATGTTGATGCAGCAATATAATACAAACAGACCAATTGTAGTTGAGATTCGATGATACTTTGGTACTAGAATATTTTTTATTTATTACTACATTATACATCTAAGATGGAAGATTGGCATAATCTGATTCGCTATACTGTACTTTGTTAGTGTAGAAAATGTAGTTGGACTAGCGTGTTTGTGTTTGTTACCTAAAACGTGTTAATCTAGTGTGTTGATAGTGTCAGAGTGAATGTCTGTTATGTGTTGTGATATGTGTTGATTATCAATACTGAGATAAATTGCATGTGTAATTGTTTGGGTATGCATGCACCTCAAACAATTATACAAACTAACGAGAATAGTAATTAAAGAAATAATTTTTATGACTAAAATTACGGCAAATTTTACTACGAGACAGGTAATCCACAGACAAAGTTTAGTGATATGGGCTATGGCACAATATTGTTCATTGGTCTATATAGCTAATCATTTTCTCATTGTTTCAAAGTTCCAAAATCCTTATCTTTTATTTTTGGAGACGTTCCTTCACTCTGTCTAATATAGACTTTACCACGTGACGTCTAACGCTAGGTATAGTTTTCATACTTAACATACTTTAACGATGACCCTTACCGTAATGTAAATGAGTGTAATTCCTGTCATCTTAATATGTAGACTGTAAAGTGTATTCATCTTATGGTCTACAGTCTATCTATACGTCGGTTTTATTATTTCGGATATAAACTCGGCTGTTATCGGACATCTTTCAGCTCATACATGTCTATTTCAATCTCCACAACAGGTTTTAATAACACTTATTAAGTTCCTTAGTCTCACCAGTTAAAAATAATTGGACCTCCTAATCTCACTTCACCTTCGGCACCTCCTAAAAAGGTTAATTGCGAATTTCCAGGTTCACGATCTAGATTCACCAGAATAACAAAATTAAAAATGTATGACAAGAGCCTTATACGAGTTGTGTCATAAGTAATATATTATTAGAAAAAAGATGTATGCATGTGCATGCAGGGTTTAAGGAAGGTTTTGTACTAGGTGCATTATTGATATTCAGCACAAAATTTAAATCAGCTAACTAAATTAATGAAATGAATGTATATAATTTAAAGAAATGGCTAGAGGAAATGCTGATATCAAATTTTACCAAACCCAGTGTACTCGTAATGGAACATATAAGCTACCATGTAAAACAAATTAATAAACCACTTGATGTATCTGCCAATAAAGCTACTATCCAAAAATGGTTTCAAGAGAATAAAAATTCATTTCGAAGAATATTAAACGAAAACTAACATGTGAAGCAGAAGAAATACTTGAAAAATATAGTCATATCCATAATCATGAAATTTTATTACTGCCTCCATGTCATTGCTACCTTAACGCAATTGAACTGGTATGGAGTGAGACAAAAAGAATAATCGCAAGCAAAAATATAGAATGACCAGGGACCCAAATGTAAATGCAAAAGAAAACTTTCTATATGTGCTAGCTTTCTGCACATATGTACATGTTGAAGATGAACTTGAGAAATTCACAAAAATATTGAAGACTGTAGTGGCACCAGTGAAAAAACCTGTGACGCTGAATCTATAATTTCAAGTGTAGAGTACTTAGAATCCGATTTCAACTAAGAATCTTCCCAAGTTACAAATTAACAAAACAAAAAGTTATTTCTTTTGTGTTTCCTCGTAATTTACAATAAAAATAAAAGCTTTAATAACGTAGCATGGTTAGCGTATAATAACGTTACTTCAATAGATCCGACTGCCTACCAACCTCAACAAAACATGAGATAAATACACTTTGGCTGTACTGCTCGCCACCGTGCGTTGTGCAGGGTGACTGGTAATTAATCATTCATGAATATCTAAAAAAAAATTGAGATTTAGTTTACGTCCGTTAATTCAGCGTATAGTCAATGTTACAACTTGTTAATTTTCAAATTTGCTGATGTTCCCTTAGGAAATCTTTAGCTGGCCAAACTCTATTAAGTAAAATGTGTATTTTGTGGAAGAAATAAGTTTTAACAAGTTCCAAGCTATGTAACAATTGATATATCGGTCCAGAGGAATTGATAACAGCTGTTCCCAGATCCCTCTTAGTTCAGATTTTCTCTTAACTTGAAAGCATTTTTCTACAGGTATGGAAGATTTCTTTTAGTAATGAAGTGTATTCATTCGGACAGCGCCTGCATTCTTAAGAATAAGTGATTACATGCTGACTGTGAGAATAGTCTTGTAGATTTGTTGATCGTTAAATGCTGATAGAGCGATCATAGGGTTAGCAATTAAGGGATAACAGTTTCTATGTGATTCAGAATATCAACCCTTATGAAAGGCAGGTGAATGGAATATAGGACTCAGGCATTCTCTAGCCTCTATGCTGTAGATGGGACTTCTATACACTTTTCACCTCAATTTCTAATTGGATTTAATTGCATTCATGCGAATGTTATATTTTTTGACTCTAATTGGTAACTGAGTAACACAAAGCTGAACAATTCTATCCAGGTCAGTCTATGGATGGGTCACCATTTGTAAAACATTCACATCCCTCCTTGCCTTGGAGAGTACGTTAAACAGGTAGTTAGAGCCCTTAACAGTCCAATAACATAATTTTACCGTACTTTAATATCGTCATGGATTGTGGAGGTCTGACGGCAGTCGCTCCTACTTAAAACTGACCTCAACCTAGTTTCAAAAAAGGTTCGGTGAAAGACGGAACTTCTAAGTTTTGAATTAAAGAATTATACCAAATACGCCTGGAGGAGTTCTATGTTGGGAGAGCCTAAGTTGGGGAAGGCCTATGTCCAGCAGTACACGTCTTTTGGCTGAGATGATAACCAACTACGTAGTCATACAAACACACATATTAGGGTGTAGTTTGTATGATCTGTATAATGTGTATGTAATGTCTATCAATGTGTATTATCCAACATGTTCTTCATGGGGTGTTTGGAGGCATTTGCGGTTCATACAAATGGGTGCCAATTCTAATAAAATAAGCCAAGTGATGTGGCAGCACGCCAGGCATTTACTGTGTAGTCCTCTTTATCCGTACTGTAATTGTACACTGTGCTTCCTGTTAATATAAAAAATTTTGATATTAAGTACAGGGTGTTGTTAGACCGCAATTTTAATTCAAGCAAATGTAGACGTTTTACTTAAAATGTAGTTTCTCCAAATTTCTATAGGGTTCATTGAAAAACTACATTTTAAATGAATAGAATAAACTTTCTTGTACATCTGTTTAAGACATTATACAAATTAGTGTACATCAAATTAATGACAATGTATAAATGTGTTACCTTATCGCTGAATTATAATTTCTTACAAGCAAATTTTAGATGAACAAATCGGTAAATATACGATTTTATTGGTAAGAATCTAAGCATTCAGTAACGGGCGTGCAAATTTTGTCTTTTCACATTTTCCTGAATTTTGGTTGCTTCATAGCCTTTCATTAAGAGTAATCTTAAGTAAAGTTATTATGACATCGATAGAACTTTACATAACTAATTGGGTATTTGCATGAAAATGATTTTTCAAATAAAGTTCAGTTAATAAATTCTTTGATACACATAAAATACCTACGCAAGATTAAAATTTAATTTTTACAAATAATTTTTAAATAAATAAATAAATAAAAGTGGTCACATATGATGTAAAAATCACGTGATGTGAAACGTGATGTGTTTGGTCTGACGTCATTGTGCATATTATTGGCGCGTCATTTGAATGCATGATAAACGACGAATGATAAATTATTGAAAAAATTTTAAGTTGGTTTTTATTTAAAGTGAGTTTAATTATATTTTATCATTAAGATTAAAATTTACTGAAAGTAGCGTAAATAACAAATAACAAATTTAAATGGAATATGCACAATGACGTCACATACGCAAGAGGGAGCTACCTATACGTTTAAATTTTAACAATTTTTTTATTGTTAAATAGTTTAAATGTATATAAATAAAAAAAAAAAATTTTTTCAAAAATTTTAAAATTTTTTTATAAAATAATAAGACAACTATTTAATGGAATGGAAAATCATGCAAATACCCAATTATGATAAAACCGGGCCCTTACGGGACGTCTTAGTTTATTTTATTACTAGTTCAGGAATGATGTCATCATCATCATCATCATCATCAACAGCCTGTTACGGTCCACTGCTGGACGTAGGCCTCTCCTTAGCAAGGAGGTTTTGGTCTACTATACCACGCTGGCCAGACGGGTTGCAATAGGTTGTTGTTTCAAGTTTTCCTTCTCTTTGTAATGATGTTGTCTTGCATACTTTGTTCCCTTAGTCGCCTTTTACGACACCTACGGTACGAATAGGGGTGCTAACACTATGTACTCTTAAGCCGTCGCCACACAGACAATCGCTCATAATTGTTATTTAAGACATTTACACATTTACAATGTACCTATGCAGCGCATTAAAAATTTACATATATTAGTGGCTACAAATCTATGCGCGTTAATATTTTAATGAGCAAACATGTTTTAAGAAAAGGGGTTGTGACAGATTTTTATACATCAATAAATTTATTAAAAATAACCACACTCCTAATATATGGACATATACAAACTTACATATTGCAGACAAATAATACTAAGACACAGAACAAAAGTCTTATGTCCAGCAGTGGACTGTTAAAACCTGTTGATGTACGTTTACAAAAAGTCTACATCCTCTTTGTTCACGATGTGAATAATTTATCACTCAAAGAACCTGTCCGTTAGCTCCTAATTAGAAAGAGTGGAAGGTCTCCATTTCACAAAAATACGACATTTTAGAGGATCTTACGATTAAGGATTCAAGAGTACCGTACCCGCTCACCGTATAATTGGCATGGCATACTTAGTCCTCTTTATTCACAGTAAAGGTGGGATTACGTCGAGAATTTCCACCTTTGCCTTCAAGATGGAGGATTAACACAAACATTAATAGTATAGGATTCGCTAAAATACCTACCATACATGTTGTAGCATACTGTGTAAGTACACATTCATGGGCTCTTGTAATATTATTTGTTACTTATTTTTTAACACAATTTCTCATTTCTCAAAACACATATCGATTTTTAAATAGTGTTATACCGGTAAAACTATACAACATAATATATAATATAACTTAAATAAACTATTATTTTATTCTACTCTTAAAATCGAGCTTTTCAGGCGCCCCCGAGTCGTCACAAAATACACTTTGATCAAAAGAACGTCATTTAATTCTAAAGGTATATTATGACTTTATAAATGACTCTCTTCGGTCAAATCTAAGATTTATACTTCAAAATATAAATACATAAAGGACCAAAACCAAAAATTCATTTATAAATATTCGTAGTTGCAGATACGAAATGGAAAATTCCTTCACCATATGTAACATTATCTTATTTATAAATATATGCAAAGCAACCCAAACCGTATTCACACGGACGGTTGTTCAATTCCATCAGAAGGGACCCAACCACTTTTAAATATTCCATGTGCGGTCAAGAGAAAAATCCACAAAGAAAATGTATTACACATCCTTTATTGCTATTCTCCCTCTTTTACAACGACCACTAGCTTCGGGTAACACAATTTTATGATACTTTTATCAATAAAGAGCTTTTGCCACGTGTCGTAAATATTGTTAAAAAGTTATATATTTGTTATAAGAGTCGGAGGGAAACCTAAACACCTTGAGGTTCCATTTATTCGATTCAGTCCAAAACACTTCAACGGTATTACCAAGCCGTTTACTTTACATCTGATTGTAAATAGTCGTCGGTATTTTAAGTCATTGTAAACAATGTAAATAAGAGTTCGTTATATTCTAATCTCAACAAACACCCAATTAGTCAGTCGCTCCGGTGTTAATTAGAAGGGCCTTTAAAGGGCTAAGTACGCATTTAAGTACCCACTCAATAAAATTTCCGTTTCCTTTAAGAAACAACCCTTTTTCTCTGAGATGTCATCGGCTTCTTTTCGTGTCAATTGCACACCCCACTTGTAAGGGATCGTTAAATTAAGTAAATATTTGTTCATAGAATTTTAAGGATCCTTTACATCTTTCAATTAAAATTGTAATCCTCTAATATTTACGTTTTATCTAATTATGTTTCTATTGTTATATATACATATAATCACGCCTGTTGGCTCAGTGGGATAGGTAGAGTCAAATTGAACATCTACCCTTCGCCAGTTTATTAAATATATAAAACGAGCAGTATGTGATTTATATACACGTATACGTTATTTGTACATATTATAAATTTTCATTTAAAGATATAAACAAGACAACAAATGATAACAAATGATATCAAAAAATGTAAAATTTATTAAAAAGGTTTAATAAGGTTAACAAAAAAAATATTAATAAGATCTTTTATCTCTTTTTGTTAATCTTCGAACCGCTGCACCTACTTTCGTGTAGTTTTCAGATGAGGATAAGTGACAATTTAGGGTGAAATTTTTTTTATTATGAAACAGCTAAAAATATTGAAGAGCTTTGCGATTGTCTTTAAAACTTTGGCTTAAGTTATGTAGCGTACATAATTTAAATTCCAATGAGATGTAACACAACACTAAATTCCATGCGAATTACCTTGCGTGAAAACTTGTTTAAAATTAATAAATGTATCATAAATAATGTAAATACTTCCATACTATTGCTAGCACTTTTTGTGTGTATTATTTAGTTTGTTTTATATAACTTTTAGCAAATGCAATATTTATTCAAAGAAAATTAGAGTTCAATTACGCGTTGCGATATTAATACTATGGAAATTTCTTATCGTTTTAAATAAGAGAAAGAAAAATCTATTTGTTTGAATCGAAAGCTCGAGGGCAATTGAATACCGCTAATGGGATGGTACAATTGAAACTGCTCTGCGGAAAATCGAGCAATAAGTATGCATCACGACGTCGGAGGCTGCGGCTGATGCTTTCAGAGATGTCTAGCCGTAGAAGCCCGTAGCTCGAACTACGTAGCCCGTAGACTCAATACCATTAGTAAGTCTACGATACGACGGTGCTCATTCGCTTTAATACAAACTGTTCTCAGGGACACACACGTTCGGTCATACCAATACAAATAAATGAATATTGAATGTGATGTTCGGATTGTAAAGATAATAGTTTCTAGAATGCGCACGTTTGATACGCGCTCTGAATTGAGATGCTTTCATTTCATTATGGTATTACTAAAAAAATGTTTTCAGACATGATATACGAGTACATTTAAATTTCTGCACAATGATGACTTCTAGCTGGCCACGGCGGCCAGTTACAACAGAGACTAACCAATTACGCAGGAGATATTATAGTGCATAAGTATGTGAGCAAACACAGGTGGACTCCCTGTTCCATCACTCTTACAATCCGATGGGACGATTATCCGACACGACCGGGCAGAGATCAAGCTCAGGACCGATGGCTTAACGCACTCTCCGAGGTACCAGGGTCAAGATCCCAACTTCTAATTTCGAAGTTGTTATTTAGTATTTGTGTAACCACGAAATTCAATAACATTTTTTGACTCAACCCAGGAATCGAATTCGAGACCTTTAAATCGTCAGTCACATACGCTAACTCCTGGTTGACCTCTAGCATAAAGAGCTCTTTTTATATTTAGATTGCTATGATAATCAATTGCGATGCCTGTAAACTCGCAATATCAAAATACATACATATTGCCGACAATACACTAACTTTACATGACAAATCAGTATCAAAACAAAACAGTTTTAATTAATGTTAGTTAAAATTATATTGTATCATAGAATAGTATAAAATAGTATTGAATTAACGATGGAAAAATTCTCATGAAATATTTCACGACACTTATTGCAGTTCTGCTGTTTTTCATATTAAAGTCAAAACTATACGTAATACTTCAAAAAAATATTAACAATTACAAAATCACAATTATTACCAGTAACCAGTTTGAATTTCAGAAAGGCTACACTACACAATTACTTTCAATATTTGGGGACCTACTCGTGTTTCACCTAGGTTTTCCACCTGAGTGAAAAAGCATGAGGACTATATAGGATCCCGAACAGCCATCAATGATCGTCAACAACCTTCAACCGTCCACTACTGGACATAGGTCTCTCCTTAACAAAGAGATTTTAGCCACGCTGGCCAGACGGGTTGATATAGAGTTTGTATCATGTTTTCCTTCTCTTTGCAATGATCTCGTCTTGCATATTTTGTCCTTTTAGTCACCTCTTACTACACTCATGGGTAGTACAAGGGTGGTGACACTCTCGTATTCTTAACCTTCACCAGAAGGAAGTTACTGTACAGTGATGCAGTTGAATTGGTTTCTCTATAGATATGGTTAAAAATATTGACGGTTCTTTTATGGAAGTGAATTTAAAAGCAGTGTTAAAATTATATTATTAGATTTTTTTTTCTTAATATATGTGTTATATATATATTTGTGTATGAATGTGTTAACTGATATATATTCCCATGATAACATGTTACATATACGTATATATCCTAACTTTTTAAATACCTTAGCAATCCATATTAAGGTTGCCTGTGTGAGCGATAAGGCACTGGTAGTTACACATACTTACTGCATATAACTCATCTTCTTGTTATGTATTAAATGTGTATAATGAAGGTATTATTACAGTAATAGCATACGAATATTTTTCAATTTTATTTTAAATTTACTTATCATCTGTTGAAGCACAGCCCGCTACATAGTCACAATGCTCTACCCAGATGGAGGACCTAGGTGAAGCTGGGTTTGACCAAAAATATTTACCGATAAAATCAATGAGTATTTAAACGAGGGTATGCATATCTAACGTTATATAAATACTTTAACAAAGCCTTCAACATGTTACGTTATAACGCGCTATTTTATAAATTGGAACAAAATAGAATACAGGGTTTATTTTGAACGCCTTAAGAACTCTCTCACAAACAGATAGTAGGTAGTAGAGCCACACTGATTTCGCACGAACGAGGCGGCTCGACTGGGGCAGTACTACCCTCTTACAGAGGACCAACCTAAAACGACAGTATCCGTTCTGTCGTGTTTCCTTAGTAAGTGTGAGACCAGAGGCCCATTGATACAAAGGTGACAGTTATGATGGTAAGTATGCAACCCTTACACTTATAAAAACTGTCATGCCTTTTACTTTTTTTTGCGTGGTATAGTAGGCTAAAAACTCCTTGCTAAGGAGAGGCCTATGTCTTGCAGTGGACTGTAAAAGGCTGTTGATGATTGATGATGCCTTTTACTGTCCCCAAGTAGGGCGTGAAAAAACATCTCACTAGGTTGTCATAGTGTGTGCCAACATACTGTATTGTTTGCGTTCGCAATAAGTATAGTGATTTCAACTCATGGATTTTATTCATGCTGTCCATCAGGCAAACTAGTCACACTACTAACCGTACATAAATATCTCTCAATGGCGATCATTATGATGCAAAATAACTTCGACATGATGCTTCAATGGATACACGGCGGTCTTATAATATACGCAAATAAAACTACACTATTGTACATACATTCATCTTTTAAAAATTATGTACTCCCCGTATCATTGCACACAATCACACAAGTCTGCACAATAAATGATATATATTGACATAAACATTACTGGAACTGGTCAACACACACCATATCTTGGATTGATTATAGACCATCATTTTACTTGGAAATACCATATGGAACATGTGTGCAATAAAATGAGATCCCTTCTTGCCAAATTCATTATTCTAAAATACACAACAAACTATCTTACCTTGAGAATATTTTATCTATCTCTAGTTGACTCCCTTATTACTTATCCTCTAAGTACATATGGACGAACGTATAAAACCTTTTTAGATGGAATGTACAAATTACATATATCAATTAAAAAAAGTTCCCAAAAAATTGAGACAATGTCATGGTGAGGTTATTTTGTATTGTATTATATTGTGAGTTTCTATCCAGCATTGGTTAATGATTGCATGCGAAGGTCACGACCGGTTACACACACTGCACAAAAGTTTTACGCACACCAAGCTATCCACCCCATTTTAATCAACCGCAACTTAAAAATAGAATGGTAAATGCCTTGTGCAAAACGAGCATGTGTTGTCAAATGTGTTAAACTTATTTCTACCAAAAAGTATTGATTAAATTGTTATTTATGTTCTAGAAACGTAAAGAAATTTCACACTGACCCTGACCGATAGGCCGGTGGTTGAGGGTTCGAATCCCACTCGGAGAAAATAATTGTGTGATAAGCACGACGATTTCTTTTCTCTGGATGTGGATTATCTATGGCACATATGTATTAAGAAATGTTCAAATATGTTTATTTCCAGTCTACATAGTTACGATGGAAAAGGCAACCTAATTTGAAATCAAGCAGCCGTGTGTTAAATGTGCAAGGTTATTATTGTTAAGTAACTATTAAGTCATTCAATTAAATATACGAAAACGGATAAACCTAAAATAGGTTTTTATAATTAACAAGTTAAAAAGTTATGGCATTTTCAAAAACAAAAATTACTTGAAGTATAAAAATACTTAGACTTATACAATGAAAATGTTTATTAAAAGCTATTCTGCATGCAAAAATATCCAGAAATACACAGATTTAAATTTATATATTTTTAAACACAAAGTTTTTTTTATAATTTCGAAAAAGTTTGATAAATACGCTGACACTAAGTAGTAACTCCCGCTACCAAATTTACGTTCGGAAATTAATTCCATTTACGAACCCAACTAACATAAATGCCCAGTCATTGCCACAGATAAAGAAAAACAAATGAGACAATACAAGAGCGTAAGTGTTGGACACAAGTGCTCGAAATAGCTCGTGTCCCGTGCTTATGGTTATTTGAGTTGGCGTATAACGTCCTAATTTATAACGTTAATATGGCAACACTGACCATGATTGTACCGACGATATGACGCCCATTCACATGCGATACAATGGATCATCAATATGAATAACAATGTGGTTTTGTATTATTTTTAGGCGCATTTTAATTCGAATGTCTGCTTCAAATATTCTATGTGGGATAAAGAAAGGCTCTGAAAATGTTAATCATATTATTCTGTTAGAAAAAAAACAATTAACATGATAAATGAAGAATATATGTTGTATTGACATAATGTTTATTAATTTATCATTTCAATATATCTTGAAATGAAAAATAAATAATAATGTATTGTATCACATATTATCATCACCATCAACAGCCTTTTACAGTCTACTGCTGGACATAAACCTCTCCTTAGCAAAGATGTTTTGGCCTATTATACCACGTTAGCCAGACGGGTTGAATAGGATTAGTTTCAAGTTTTCCTTCTCTTTGTAATGTTGTTGTCTTGCATACTTTGTTTCCTTAGTCGCATTTTGTTCTTAAGTTCAGTCAATTCATTTTTAATATGTCTTAGTAGATAATGAAACTAATTGGCAATTGTTTCCTATTTTATTTTATACAAGCATCATTAAAAAGTAACCAAATAATAAAATCATGATTTAACATAACATCTACGTAACGTTATCTTGTAACATATGAATTAGATTTAGTATTAAAATTGGTTACCTTATCTATATTTTTGTTTAAAATGTATCAAAATATTTCTTTTATATTCAAAATATAAAATAAGAGCCTGAAAGGCAGCACCATAAACAAAAACGTAACAAATGTTTCTAATAGAAGTTCAGCGTTGTATTTCCCACAAACACAATGGAGTACTTTATGCGCCCTATGTACGTTTCTACATAGACTTATATTTATTCGTTTGAAGAAAACACAGACAATCTTTTTCTGTTTTCAAAGAACTTGTTTTTGTAAACACTAGTCTAGAAAGGGCTTACAGAGAATAACAGATATTCTTAAACTTTAACAAATATACACAGAGAGTATACTTACATAGACAGGTATCTGTAATACACTAAAGGTCAAAGGACTTGCCAGGTTTATTAGAAAAATCACGGTATCGCTTAGAAGATCGTTGGATGAATGTTACACGCATGGTTTTAGAACAGATAATTGCAGGATGCTCACAGTACAATAAAAAAATAATTACGATAAATTACAATACAATAGAATCTTGTTATTGTAATTTAAACTTTCAAACTATTTACGTGGGTAATTTAAAGTTTTGTTTGCATTTATTAAGACGGATCTTAATTCAAAACTGATAAAAATCCCACGCAAGGAATCATAGATAAAACAGAATTTTACAAACTCGATACGTTTAGTTTTTATATTTTAAGTTGTTATTATTTAATAGTATTAATATTTATGATATATAGTATAGTGGTATTAGCAATAAATATATTACTGATACCACTATATTATATTATTTTATACGATTACATTATTATTTGCAATGATTTATATCTTCATGATTATCATTTATTTCTCAGTTTCTCTCTGCTATCAACAGTTCATCGTCCGTATTTTCCAATAGTTATAAACTTGAAACCAAGTTTTGTTGTAATAAATATATTTTCTTATAAATATATACAAAACATTTATAATCTTTTTTTGCGTGTTCCTATTCAGTAAGTGCTGGTATCCTACTTCAAAAAATGTTTGTCCTCAGGTGTTTATAGGTTCGCATATTTCAGCCAAAGGTCGAACAACTTAAGAAAAGTCTGCTCCACTAATATTCCTTGTGTAAGAAGTCTTTGAACGAAACAAATAACGTTAATTGACGGATTGTAATAAAAACACATTTAGTAATTTTTTTACATAACTCTCCATTTTATAAACTAATTATTCTTTATTTTCTCACTTGGGGTTCGGTACCCCTAATATGACTTTTGTATATACACGTATGTATTGTTTGATGATTTTTGCGTTATTACTAATAAATTTAAATAAATCAACATCCTTCCTTGATAAACAGAGAATAGAAATTTACGCAACTGTTTGTGGATACATATCTTTATTAAAAATGTGATGCTATAAATCTACGTCATTTTTGTAAAGTTGCAATAGTTTGTATCGAATTAAAATTTGTTACAATCAAGCAACGCAAGGGAACCGCAATCGGTATAATACTACGATTGCTTGCAACATCGAGTAACGAACCTGGCCGCTACACTCTGTGCATAACGATTTATACAGCGATAGGGCTGGCAACATCGCCGTATCATCTCGGGAATATCCATAATATTGTTATTTCAATATTTAGTGTCAAGTATTTTCTAAATTCAGTTTATATCTTACCTAGAATACTTTAAATGTAAATCTTGTACAGATCATGATATGAATATCACGCAAAAAAACGGTAAACTACATTATTGTTGCAGTTTGTAACTTGTATTCAAGCTGACACTCGAATTTCGAATCTAATCATACTAACATTATAAACAGCAGCAAACAGGGAGCATTTGTGTGCGTGTGTTTGTTACTCCTTCCCACTCAAATGGCGAGACTAATTTTGATAAAATTTGATATAAAGGAACTGAACACCGTGGATTAGCAAGCTACTTTACTTGTATTGTATAATTATAATAGCATGATAAACCACGCGTAATTGAATATACCTACATGTGTCATGTTGAATTTAAAATCGATATTAACAATTAATACACTAATTGTGAACAACAAGGTCTTAATTGTAAAGACGATCGTGCTAGTCTGTTTCATTATTTTAAAAAAATGTAATAATATTTAGTTAATTTTCAAAAAGCACTTATCTTCATTGTGAAAAATAGCATATTTTCAAGGTTAGCTAAAGATGTTTTAGTATTAGTGACTAAAGAGTTCTAGCTTGTGATGAAGCGAGTCAGAAGTGCCACCTACGTAAATAACAGAACAATTAAGGAGCCATGCCTTATTCGTCTCAAATTGATTCGCTTTTAAAAATGCTTCGTATCTTTTAATTGGTCATTTGATTTCTAGTCTGATCATCTTTTATCATAAGTTTTTGTAACAACTCCGATACGATTAAAATTATTTCCACCACATTACTTGATAAGAACCAAATCCCTTAAAAGACATCGCTTGTACTTAAGAAATTATCTTTAACACAATCGATAGATTTTTTTATATTTGAGAACAGAGTTCTAAGCACTTCCAATTTTTTCTTACCATCTCTTTCTATCTCACTATCATCTTTACAAAAACACTAGACTATATTTACTCGTATATTTATTTCATTATCAAGTATTGGTAATTCAGTGCAAGTGCTTTATGTCGTGTGATTCAATGATGAGGTGAGTCACGGCTCGTAAACAGTCGAGGTCAACTGTTGCGCCGCGCCTTGACTCATCACTGTATTGCTAAAATAAACACATGCAATACTTTCGTCTTTGTACACTAACAAACACTTACAAGGTTTTTTTTTCTTTAAGAGGCATTACGGCATTGTAATATGTGTTAGTCAGAATTCTTTTTGGTGTTCACATATGAAATAATCTTTGACAATTTGCTAAAAGTATTTTTAAAACAAAATATTTCTTGAGTTCATAATGAGGCAGTAATATTTTTGTGTTGTGAACAGATACAGATACAAAAGTAATGTAACATACTACCAAATGGTGGTAAGAACATAGTGACACCACCCTTATTCATCCTGTGGGTGTCATAAGAGGCGACTAATGGAGTAAAATACTCAGGGCAACATCACTGCAAAAAGAAGAAAAATTTGATACAAATCCTTTACTAACCCGTCTGCCCAGTGTTAGGTTAGGATTTAGGTCTAATATACAGGCCTAAATCTCCTTACTAAGAAGAGGCCTAAGTCCAGCAGTGGACTTACAACTTGTTGATGTGATGTGATGTGAAAAATTATTTAAATAAATTTTATGTGGTTAAAAAAACTTACATGCGAAAATATGTATAATAGTTCTTCAGTATTTAGAGTATATTACGAGTAGGTTAAAATTCGGGAAAGAAGGTACGATAGAGAAACAAAACCGTAAAGCCTTCCTTTTTGTATCTGTTTGTTTTTGAAAACCTTTGGCATTTATGAAGAGATACAAAGTCAATCTCTACTCTATGTTTTACAAATAAGTATTTACATACTTTTATGACTTAAATAGTCAATTTACAATGGTGTGTTAATTTCACTACTAGACAAACACAAATACTATTTAAATAATCGTACTGAGACAACCCTACCGGTAGTTTTCAGGTTTCACAAACGCTCGAATGCTCGGAATAACTTAAACAATGCGTCTGAAATCTTGTCTAACTGCTTGACATACCGAATGTTCAATTCTCAGCGTCTGCGGGAAGAGACGGATGTCTACCTTCACGTCTTGAAAGGTTCCACGCATACCTGAATCTACGATATTTGATGAAGATATGTGTACCCGAATCGCCTTTTGTTAAAAGTAGTATGGTTGGAAAAATTAAAAAAAAAAGACTTGACTTCAATGTCTTCAGTTTAGATACCTAGTACCTTTGACTGGTTTTAAATCAGGTGTGTGGTATGGAAATTATTGTTATTGATTTAATTGAAGTACTACACTTTACAGGCGAATAGGTGAGCGCCACCGTAATGTATCATAGGTATTTTTAAACCAAACGGGCAATTACAATTTATTAATAGTAAATATATTATAGCATTTTGTTACAGCCTACAGAGGAGACATTCTTACAAAGAAGAAAATACAAAGCATGAATTTCATAAAATTAAAATTCGAGTATTACTATATGAATATTGGTTAAGGATGACCCTTTTACCTTCTTCCTTGTACCTATTGTTACAAATTTTACCGATTAGCGGGAATAGGCTCACTACCGGGGACGACATTTTGGACCCACGTGAGACCAAAACAGTGACGAAAAGTGGGCGTTTAATATGCCTCTGCCTACCTCTCCGGGTAAGCAGGCGTGATTTTATTTATGTATGTATGTATTTTTATGTTATACATATTTAAACCAATTCAGCCAAAGTCTAAAACTCTATGAACAATAAGCAACACACGCCGTAACTGTTGTTTTTTTCTTAGAAGACGTGTCCAATCACGGTGTAACAGTGAATAGTTCGTTCTTTAAGAAAGAATTGCGTATGTAACAAAGCCATTGAAGTAGCTCAATGATGAATCATGTTGAGGTTAAGGTAATTAATGTAGATCAAACAGCACTTTTGAGTGCTTAAATACGAACATGTATTTTTTTTACAAATGAGTAAAAGTATCCGTGTGGTGACTGATTAAGAATACTAAGTGTCACTACCCCAATTCATCCCATGGGTGTCGTAAGCGTCTACTAAGGGAGGCAATGACATAAGATGGGACAAGACTGGAAAAAGAAGGCAAATTTGACACAAACCCTACCAACAAGAATATTTTAGCTTGCGTGACCAAAATCTCCTTTCTAAGGAGAGACCTTTGTCCAGTAGTGAAGGAGAGACCTTTGTCCAATAGTGGACTATTAAAGGTATCAAAGTTTTTACCCGATAGCACACAGAGGTTAACTGCTAGATTTAAATTATTATTTTGTAACAAAAAATATTTTTTAAACGAAGACATTTCATTGTAACTATTTCAGCATGTTTTAAACAATTACTTTCAAAGAGAGAAATGGACGCGGAGAAAAATAATATCTGCTTACATGCACTAGTTTTATCATTTTCGTATGTTTAAATATGCTTCGTATGTTGTGCATTAGTTGGAACTGTCTGGGTCTTATCTTTAACGTTGTCTCATGTCATATAACATTGCAGTTTGTAGGTATTTGTTATGATTTCTCTTCGTTTGTATTCTGTCTTGGAGTAAATGTTTGTGTTGTAAATGCTTTGTAATGTTACTCTCAAGTTGCCTGTTTTGGTCATATTTAAATTCTACAGTTATTATTCTAGTTAAGTACTGGGAGTAGAACGGGAAAATGAAAGAATAAAACTTCTTAAGATTTCCTAGTGGTAACTACCACCTTGAATCACAAGAGTTATAAATGCGTTGCTACTTTTTGTAGATACCCCATCCCAGAATTACACAGAATAAGAAAAAATAAGACACACATCGCATTGTTTCAGAAAAAAATTAAAGAACAAGCCACGTTTACCGTTAGTAAAGAGAAAGTAGTCTATCAGCCAAAAGCCGTCTTATTAATTTATTTTAACTTATTGCACTTGTTGTATGTGGCGACTTCCACATACTGCGCAAACAGAAAAACATACTACAGCGCCATGTAGCGAAGATACATCAAACTACGGAGTATAATGAACTACAGAGCAACTACTAATCCTGTATCGCGAAATAGAGATTCTCGCGGTGATTAGCAATATGTACAATATCCCAACATCAACTGGGCCGCGATCCGCCAGGCATAATCATCTCGCCTGGTCGGAGGATCCTCCCTTTTTATCGGAGGGACATCACACCTCGTCCCTCTACCTTGTACAAGGCGGACTTAATGCCATGAGGCATTCTCTTCCATTCGATGTTCAGGTAATGTAGAAATAAGATACTGTAGGTGTAAAGGTAGGCTTACAAATATAAGGTAAACTTATAAATTTAGTTAAAAGATAAATAATATTCATGAAGTTACTAATAAATAAATAGCAAATGCATAATACATATGAATATATACTTAAATTTAATATTGTATGATATACTACGTATATCATGTACGATATATATTACATAGGATCCATTTTATCCCATAATTTTAAACAAAAATCCTCGAAAAAAATCGCGAAAATAGCCTATCCTCGAGGCGCCTAAAGTGAGAAAACGCCTTAAGAAGGAAGGCTGTGACTTTTTAATTATCCATGAGCGGTAGTTGCCACTTACCTTCAGGTTATTAGGTGACCGTCTGCTCCTATATTCCCTATACCATAACAAAAATGTATTAATAAAAAAAAAACATCTGATTTCAACATTTTTCAGCAGCAATACTGGTCTTAACAACATTCGTTTCTTATGTCGAAAAGTTCATAACAATCTAATTTCGCGTTGTTAATAGTGCCTATTATAAAATTAGAACTTAAAAATGTAAATCCGTTTTGCTATCCGTGCGCCCGCCAGGTTCTCAGTGAAACACAATTTTCTACAAATCAAGCGAACACCTATATAGTTAATTTGATTCCACGAAAGTCTAGCAAAAACCATGATTTAAATTAAAGCGTTGACTTAGTTTCAGTACTTTTAATAATTTGATAGCTTTTACTCGTACCCGTCACGAACCTTTGAGAAACGAAAGAAATTAGTTTTAACATTTTTGTATGAACTAAAAAATAAAGTGCTAATTAATTTTCACTTACTGAATGAAGCCCTTCACTTACATTTTTACGCGTAAATGTCTGGCTTAAAATGAATTGAATTTTTTAAACAATAATTCGCCACTGCAGTGCAAAAAACAAAAACAGACACGTTAGCATGAACGAAGTTTCATCTAAAAAATCTAACACAGCTAACGGGTTCTGATAACCATATTGTACGGAGTGTATTAAGAGACGAATTAAAACACCGAAATCAAAATTAAGACTGAACATTTATTCATATTAAACATTGCTTAAATATAGTTAGGATAATGGGGTTACACGTGTACATTAGAAATGATGAAATAATTAACATGGATTACATGGGTTATGCACTTACACACTACACCTCCCTTCTAATAGAAAAAAAAAAACAATTACATTAGTTTTTTTTTTTTATATAAATGAGTATATATATAAAAGAGTACAATTGCAAGTATAGTAATATAATATAACACTGAAATAATCATAATATTTATTAAGATATATATAATTTTGTCCTATTTTTATGTACTATATCTAACTTATTATTTTTCATAATTTCTACATTTGGTGGTATGTCCCTGACAACTTTGTAAGAACCTGAAAATAAGTCATCGAGCTTGTTACCTACTTCATTTTTCACTAACACTAAATCATTTTCCTTATATGTAACTGGATTTGTATATTTATCATAACCTATCTTCCTATTGAATTTACTTTTAAGTAGATTATCTCTGGCTTCTTTCTGTGAAAGCTGTATACGATATTTTAATTCACTTGGATAACTTTCATAATTATATATAGGATTAACTAAGTCTTTGAAGTATACATCTTTTACCAAAAACTAATTCATAAGGCGTAAACTTCGTTTCGGAATGCACCGAAGTGTTGTATGCAAAACACCAAAAGGGAAGCCAATGGCTCCAAGTCTCTGGGTGCTTATCTGTATGAATTCTAAGAAAAGAGTTAAGATGTTTATGAGAAACTTCTAATGCCCCTATGCTTTGATGATGGTAGGCAGTAGAATTTAATTGTTTAATTTGCAATAATTTACAAATTTCTTTGAATATACGAGGTGTGTTCAAAAAGTAAGGTGACTTTGTATTTTTAAGAAAAAATATTTATTTATTTATCAATATTTATGTTGTCCCCTTCAAAGTAATCCCCCTCAGATACAATACACTTATGCCAGCGGTTTTTCCAATCGTCAAAGCACTTCTCATAAGCACTTTTCGGTATAGCCTTGAGCTCTTCCAGCGATGCAGTCTTTATCTCTTCAATCGTTGCAAATCTCCGTCCTTTCATAGGTCTCTTTAGTTTTGGGAACAAGAAAAAGTCACATGGGGCCAAATCCGGTGAATATGGTGGCTGAGGCATGATTGTGGTGTTGTTTTTGGCCAAAAAATCTCTCACCAGCAAAGATGAGTGAGCAGGGGCATTATCGTGATGCAAAAGCCATGAATTGTTTTTCCACAATTCCGGACGTTTTCTTCGTATTGCTTCTCGCAAACGGCGCATAACTTCAAGATAATACTGTTTATTGACCGTAAGTCCATATGGTAAGAACTCCTGATGCACCACGCCGTGGTAATCGAAGAAAACAGTGAGCAAAACTTTGACATTTGATCGAACTTGGCGTGCTTTTTTCGGTCTTGGCTCATCTGGGCTCTTCCATTGGGACGATTGGACTTTGGTTTCGATATCATAACCATATACCCATGATTCGTCACCAGTTATGACCCTTTTGAGTAAATCTGGGTCGTCGCTGACGTCATTCAACAGTTCTTGAGCGATGCTCATGCGACGGTTCTTTTGGTCAAAATTTAGCAATTTCGGAACAAACTTCGCTGACACACGTCTCATGCCTAAAACGTTAGAAAAAATTTCATGGCACGAGCCAAGCGATATACCAACATCCTCAGCAACTTCTCTGATAGTGATTCGACGATTTTCCAGAACAATTTTCTTCACTGCTTGAACGTTTTCATCAGTTGTTGACGTGCTTGGGCGTCCAGAGCGAGGCTCGTCATTGGCATCTTCCCGGCCATCTTGGAAGAGTTTGTACCACTTGTAAACATTTTTTTTACTCAGAACAGTTTCACCGTATGCCACTGTCAACATTTTAAGTGTTTCGGAGCACTTTATTTTATTTTTTACACAAAATTTGATGCAAATCCTTTGATCCATATTTTTCGATAGCAAGAAATCGCCGAGCACGAAAAACACTTATAACCTTTACGCCTCTCCCAACCAAACAAAAAATGCTATACACTTGAAACTTGGTACAGATGTTCGGGAAGAGTGTACCAACATAACAAAATAAAAAAAATCGATAATCGAAAGTACGTTGCCCGCCAAATTTGAAAAGTCACCTTACTTTTTGAACACACCTCGTAGATGATATAAATTCCTTACCTCTGTCAGAAGCTATCTCCTTAGGAACACCATATCTAAGAATAAAATTATTAACAAATGATTTTGCAACATCATCAGTCCTTTTGGAAACTAAAGGGTAAGCTTCAACATATTTACTGAGTTCACACTGTAAAGTTAGTATATAAGAAAAGTTATCATTATCAGTTTCTAATGGTCCAACTAGATCTAAAAATACTTTTTCAAATGCTGAATTAGCTGTCGTTGTAATGCTCATAGGCTCTTTATGTGGAATTGAATATTTTTGCCGTTGGCACTTATCACAACGTTTCACAAAATCCTTTACATCTTTGTCAATTCCAGGCCAATAATAATATTTTTTAATATTATTTGACATTCGTCTCATACCAGCATGGCCACTACTAGGTAAGAGATGAAAGTCGTTTAAAATTACACGTCTGTCATCTTTATCATTTATTCGCTCTATATCTTTTATAATACATATTCGTGGTCTGGACCTATCTGTCATATTCTTTATTGCTTCTAACAATTTACAAACAAATTCTGTATTATCTTTATTTTTTACTATACAAACTTCTTCAACATTTATATCTTTACATACTTTATATAGCTCTCTCACAAAGTCACCTCGTGAGCTTCGCGATTGAGATTCTAAATATTTAATAAAAATTGTTCGCTTACTACTTGCGTAACAAAATAAGTCAGTTTCATAATTTATTATCTTCTCTTTCTTGATTTTTTCATAACTTTTCAAATCTATAAACACTAATTCTACTGATTCCTTTGGTTTAATATGAGTCCCTACGATTTTTGGTTGATCAGGCCAATTATCTGAGGGTGCTATATCAACCGAAGAATCTTGAAGTTTCTTGGCTTGTCTACGCGTTAAAACATTAACATTATGCTCATGCATTTCTTTTAGTTCATTTACGGAAATTCTAGATAAAGCATCTGCAACACTATTATTACAACCTTTTACATATTCTACATTAAAATTATATTCTTCCAGAGCAAGTCTGAATTTCATTAGTCGACTTGATGGATCTTTCATATTGAAAAGGTAAATCAAGGGCCTATGATCTGTACGAATCGTAAAATGTCTACCATACAAATATGGACGAAAATATTTGACCGCCCACACTATTGCCAATAATTCTTTTTCTATTACAGGATAGTTCTTTTCGGCTTTGTTTAGTGTTCTGCTTGCAAAAGTAACAGGACGTCCATCTTTATTCGCTAAAACGGATCCTATGGCATAATTAGATGCGTCTGTCCCTAGAATAAATTCATTTTGTTCCGAATAATCGGGATATTGTAGAATGGGAGGAGAAATAATTTTCTCTCTAAGTGTTTCAAATGCATGCTGACACTTTTGATCCCAATGAAATGGTACATTTTTTTTATAAAGTGCATTTAAAGGCTGTGCGATTTCTGCAAACTTTTCTATAAACTTTCGGTAATAATTTACAAAAGCTACAAATCTCTTAACTTCATCACAATTTTTTGGACATGGGTAATTTTTTACTGTATCAATTTTTACCGGATCAGGTTGTATGCCTTGATTAGATATTATATGACCTAAGTATAAAATTTCCTTTTTCAAGAAATCACATTTAGAAGGGTTCAGTTTTAAATTGACTTACGTAACCTTTCAAAACTATCCTGTAAATTTTTGTTATGAATATTTAATTATCTCCCGAAACAGACTAAATCGTCCAAATATATTAAGCATTTTTCGTAGTTAAGACCTGCTAAAGCTATGTTCATCATGCGAGAGAAGGAACTAGGACTTGTTTTTAAACCCATTGGCATTCTGGTCATTTGATATTGACCAGAACCAAATGCTGTTAATTTTCGGCTGTTTTCATCTAAATTTACATTATAGTACCCTTGGTGTAAATCTAAATGACTGAAATAAACACTCCCAGACAAAGACTCTAATATCTCAGTAATATCCGGTAAAGGGTACTTGTCATCGACTATACAATTGTTCAACTTTCGATAGTCAACAACTAATCGCCATTTTTTAGCGCATGTTGAGTCCGCTTTTTTCGGAACTAACAACACAGGACTAGACCAATCGCTTTGACTTGGTTCTGCTATGCCTTCTTCAATCATTTTATGTATCTGTTGTTTAATTTCATGTTTCTGAGCTTGAGGTAACCTATACTGCTTAGAAAATATTGGAGTGGTATCTGGTTTTAAAGTTATAGTATGTGTATAAATATTAGTTGTCTTTAATTTATCACCCGGTAAATAAAAAGTATCAGCATACTTGGCGCATAAATTTTCGATAGAAGTCTGTTCCTCATTATTCATATGTGAAAAATTCATACAAGAAAATAGCTGTTTTACTCTCTCTGCTTTATTTTCTAGTTTATTAAAAGAACAAATATTCTAATCACTTAATTTATGTGTATCAAAATTAATTTTTTGCAAAGTTACACAATCTGCCGTTGTATTCAGTATTTTAATAGGTATAACGCCATTTAAAGGAGTAGCAATTGAACTAGCTAAATAAATACCATCTTGTATCTCAGTTGAAAAAGCACACAATCTTCCTGACAGTTTGTCTGAATATAATGAACAGACTCGCACCTAGGAGATATTTCCAATTGACTATTAAATATATTTCTAATGGGTAAATTAATTATTTTATTTAAACTATCACGCATTGTCAAAATATTTTTATTGAAATCTAAAACGGAATTGAACCTGCTTAAAAAATCTCTACCGATTATACCGCTACACTTAATTGGCAATGTATCAATTACATAAAACTTATGACTAACAATTAAATCATCGCACCTCAATTGTATAAACACATATCCAATTGCTTGGACTTTGCCCCCGAGACCATTGATAATTATATCTTCACTGTATATCGTAAGATTCAAATCTAAAACATGTTTATATTTAATTGCACACAAGGATGCGCCAGTATCTAATAAAAAAGGAAATGTTACACCATTTACTGAAAAATTTATGTAAAAATCACTATGGCAAGATAAAATTGTATGATTAATTTCATTAGTCACGAAAAAATTTTTCTGTATTTATAGAATTTACAGGCTGGTTTTCAGTCATAATGTGAACATTTGGCTGTTGGCTTATCCTTCGGTTTCCTCTAGACATACCTGCATTCTGCTGACCTCGAAACTGGTGACCTCGCATTGAAGTACCCCTGAAGGCGAACTGATGATTCTGCCCTCGCTGGTTGCCTCGAAAACCTCGACCTTGACCCCTATAAGAACTATAAGAAGGAGACTGGTTGTTGTATCTTCCTTGCTGACCTCTAAAATGATGACCTCTATAATTGGAATTAAAATAATATTTTTTATTCATACCCAACATTTCTCCAGAAGCGGATGTACTGGTGCCTTCCTCATCGAGAGCCCCTTGGATTGCGTCCTTTAGGGTGGTGAAATTCCTAGCGGCTATGATCGTACTGAGCCTACGATTTCGCAAACCCTCAGCGAATTTTTTAATAGCTATATTTTCATTTAAAGGTTTCAATATTTTATAATTTTCTGAATTTCGATTCGCTTGCGATATCGTAAGGTCCACAAACAATTCTGATATTTGCTGGCCATAATCACTAAAATTTGATCAAACTTTATTCAAGTACAATATATGTATGTACGTCACATTATTATACTATAGTGCATTATATTAATAACAACTAAAGTCCATTAAATAGTCCATTAAATACAGCTATAGTTTCCGTTGTATACCGTGTTACGCGAGCCGTACCGTACGCACAATCTGCACGCTTTTTATAGATTTAACCGAACAGTTAGCACCACACGCATTATATTTTACCGATTTTACACAACACCTGGATACAGTTTATTCGGAGCCTGTGCCTGAGCTTTGCTCTCAAGACACCCGGAGATTTCTGGTGGTCGCTGAAATAAAGACGCTCTCAATGCAGCTCTATTGATCTGCCGCGATATCCATTGCATATGGCATTTTTTGTATAGCACATATGCGAAATATAGCACACGCAGAAGCATGCCTATACACATGACCATGAGCAGAAAATTTGTAGTGGACATATGTTGTTGTATTTCATCTGCCCTGGCCACATTCTTCCCATCCGCTGCGTTCTGAGCGATAACAACTTCCTGGGATTTTTGGTTACCCATCACGATGATTTGAAGATTCACGGAACACACGAATCGCAACGTCCGAATCGACAGATCGATGTCTTTGTTCTAATCGCGCCATAATTATTGCTTCAATTATTTTCCACTACGTTATGCACAAAGTGTAATAAAAGTTCCACTCTTTTTTAGGCAAAGTCGCATCAAATAACCGAGTCGCGCGGCTGCTCGGCTACTGGCAGAGTCGCCATGTACGGAGTGTATTAGGAGACGAATTAAAACACCGAAATCATAATTAAGACTGAACATTTATTCATATTAAACATTGCTTAAATATAGTTAGGATAATGGGGTTACACGTGTACATTATAAATGATGAAATAATTAACATGGATTACATGGGTTATGCACTTACACACTACAATATTATCGTAATCATCATCATCATCATCAACAATCTTTCATCGTCAACTGCTAGACATAGGCCTCTCCTTAAACAGGAGGTTTTAGCCTACTGTACCACGCTGGCCAGACGGGTTGGAATAGGGGTTGTATCAAGTTTTCCTTCTCTTCACAGTGCTGTTGCCCGCATAACTTGCTCCCTTGATCACCTCTTACGATACCCACGGGATGAATAGGGGTGGTGACACTTCGCATTCTTAATCCGTCGCAACACGGAAATCATAAAAGGGCGGCTGACTGCGAAAAACAATTACTATAATTTTACTATAACATACTACAAACTTGTATTCTTAAACTATCATACACAAAATCTTTCAAAGTTTATTGATCTAACTTAAGACTACTTTCATATAAAGCTTAGTACTTATCGATCGTTTGCACCAGACTGAGCCACTGTTATTTATTCATAAACTTCGAAAAACTAAACTTCCCACGCGAATCATTCGGTGCTGTTTACCTATCTTGTTAGACTTGCTTTTATTGCTTTAAATGGCACTAATAGATTAAGAAATAGTTTATATCTCTGTAAATTTATTGGTTATGAATGCTATGTTTACAGACGATTGGCTTAGCAATCTTGGCTTTAAAATCTGAGAATAAACTACTTCTATATTACCATAAGACGATGTTTTAATATACAATACGAATATTTAACATCTAAAGCAAAGTTTCAAAGTGTGATTAAGAACATTCATCATCCGAGGTTTTTATTCCAAATTAGGTAATCTAATCTACCACGATATGGCTGAACTTCGATTTTTGGTGCGGATCGACTGTCATCAGATCTCCACAACACAAATAACAGGCAATATTAAAATTTTGTGAAAAGACTGCTGTCGAATATGTAATACAACTTTATTGCACATCTCTACAGTATAACTTTTATACAGACATAGATGAAGATCTTCATTTAGTATTACAATAGGCAGGCTTATCGCTCACGGCGGTCTCTCCCAGACAACCTTTGTACGGATTTTGTAAAATCAAATTTTGATAATATATGATATTATAATAATATAATCTGAATAATTAATATTACATCAACTTATTGCATATATTTACAGCATACATGCTAACACGTATATAATATTGTAAATACACATATTGCAGATAACCCATAACGTACCTCACATTAACAAATGCGTTTTTAGGACTTCAGCTTTCCACACCAATTGCCAAAGATGTTCGTATGGCAACCGCGACCGAAGGCTTAGTGCCCTGTCTGAGGCACTGAGGAGTCTCAATATGTTAAAAATGGTCAATCGCCATGGACTAACCTGGCTAGGATCGCTTAACTTTGTAACGTGTTAACCACACGGTTATCATTGGACCACGAGAACATAAGTAAGAACATTCAACGCTGATGAAACTGTACAGACACTCACTCAATCATACACAACTAACACAAAAACTCATAAAATGTACATATCCAAAAAAAGTCTCTACACAAGAGCCAGTATAAAATGTTTCACATTGTACCAAAGTAACCATGGTACCTGTCAACAACATTGCAATGTACGCAGCTATCCAACTACCCTTTTGTAGCGAACTAGCAAAGCTTGTCGCTCTACACTGATCCACTTTGTTGTTGTTACTTAATCTTGGCCAGAACACTTGTTACAGTCTAGTCTAGCTGGATTGCTAGACATAAATAATGATGTCTATCTTTGGTTTTTTATAGTTTTAGAAGTATTTTTGTAAAATAGTTGCCCTTTGGTCGATTCCAAACACCGATAAATGATAGACGATATTTATTTCTGCAAGTAAATCTTTTACAGATATTTTTACACGTCAGGCTTTACGGTTGGGAGGCACCGGCATTTCCTTTGGCTCACTCTGGGAAGAAATTCCGAAATAAACCATAGAGTTGTTTTTTTTTTAAGTCCCTAAACAATTTTACTTTAAAATAACACTATTCGAGTACAGTGCATGGTCTTCGTTGAGTTTTTGAAGAAAGGACCATAGTTGTGAGTCGACCTGTCTATATACAGACCGCAAAAGAACATCATGTCACCTAACCAGTAGTAGTCAAGATTACGCGTAACCCGAAGTGCTATAATACCGCCAGCAGAATATTTGGGTGGGCCCTGGAAGCACTTAAAACTACCAGAAAGATACTTAATATGAACTACGAGTAACATAACAAGCCTAGATGATACTCTATATCATTACATCAAACTGATTAAACTAATGAGTTCTTTTGTGAGGTTATCATTGCAATATTAGTTCAATGTCGATTGTAGGTAGATAAAAAATAACTTGTTATAAAGATAGATATTTAGAACTGTTTTCTCAATCAAAATGAAATCCAGTAGTTATGGATTGTCTTTGATATTGCAAACCTACCATTTCTAATCGTCGATCCTGCACCTAATCTCGCCCCGGTCCTGTCGGATAGCCCTGCCATCGGATTATGCGAGTGAGGGAACAGAGAGTGCACCTGCATTTGTGCACCCTAATACCTCATGTGTAGTTGTCTGATCTCCGTTGAGATTGGCCACCGTGGCCGAAAATGTCTTGGTGAACACTGACACATAGATACATATTCTTCACTGTGGTATATCGTGATTGCATTACATTGCATTGATTTAAAATGAGAAAAATGAGGAACAAAAGTTACATGAAAATATATAAAAATAATCTTCGAAGCAATTTGTATATCACATTAACTTGTAAAGTTTTTGAAAGGCTTATAAATTAATTTAACATTTTAATATATGTAAAAGATTGTAATAATACACTTCGTAATAGTCACACCTTTTTTTGTTTTATTTCGTCTATTAACTTTTATCTATTGTACATACTTTCTATGAAAAAATATTTTAGATGGAGCTTATAAATAATAAAATACTAAAAAGAAAATCAATAAGCTGTTAGTTAGAACGTCAGTACTTTTTAATAGGCATTTACTAAATATCTCCAAAGAAAATCTATTGACATATACCCAAAAGCAAAGATTGCTTTTCAGTACAATAATGAATTCAGCTTACATTTCTAATTTTTCTAAACAAAGGTACATAAAAGTTAGTACGATATTTACTCTTGTCCCTCGTCTACATTACTATTAGTTTTTAAGCCTCTAAATTGAAATCGAATTCTATCAAAATTCAATCCCTTATAATTGGGTTTGCGAAATTGAAATTACGACGACGTAGATAAGTATGGGCAAACGTCATTCTCCCCAGAGCACAATATTATTGACCTTTACAATATGTTATGAACTTTGATTCGAATCGAAATTGAACTAATTTTAAACTTTCATGTGATATTTTACTATCAGACTTTGACGTCACAGCGTTCTGGGACTATAAAGAATTGTAATTTATTAAAGTTAAGTGACTCTAATGGGCGGTGAATTTTTTTAGTTACTAGGTGATCTGGTAAATATTGTTTTGTCATATAAATTATTTCTAAAACGGGGATTCCTTTGTAGAAGCGTGCAAATAGAGGATTATTTACGTATTGTAATGCCAAATTATAAAGAAATTAAAGATTTTTTTTTGTATAGTATACAAAAAAAATTAAGCTATCCTTATCACTTAGAGGTAAAAAACAGCCTACTATTTATTTTCAGACCTACCGAATATTCACAAAAAAATGTCATAAAAATCGATCAAGCCGTTTCGGCGGAATTTAGTTACAGACACTAACTAAATAATATAATTCACCGTTTAACTAATTAACAAAAAATAAGTATTATATTTTTGAATGCTAATACCATGAATATGGTTAACTATGAATTTTATATACACATGCCAATACACGTCTGAGTGTCATACATGCACAGTTTTTAGAATAATATAGTAGAATTAGTTGTTGGAGACGACTCCGCCCGCGTGTATCTCGGTTATCGGTAAGTTCTACTTCAAAAATCAAGGTATCTTTGTGCCTAAGTTCGTTAAAATCGGTGCTGCGGCTTGACCGTAAAAATGTAGCAGACAGAGCTACTTTCGCATCCATACTAATATTACAAACATTGCACAGACCGCAACTCCTCCATCATAGGCACTTGATGACGATTCATTCAGGTCAATCTTAACATAATAACTTTTTAAACTATTCATCAAAATTACTTAGTATAGATGTAGATTATTATAAAACTGTCGTGATAAATTTTTATTAATATATAATTATCTCTATTATATATATTGGGATAATATACAAACAAGGAACAAGTGGCTGTCAGTGCCTATTTGCAACATCAATAGTGTTAATCACATTCGCACATCGTTAACGTTCTCAGTTTCAATGAGCAGCTGTTAAAGTGACATCTAAGTCACTTGTAGTAACCGTAGGATCAGATCGTAATATCACAAGTGATTCATTGCAAAATGAATAAGCTATAACTATAATACGACATTTATATATATATACAAACACACAGCATCATAAACAACAATTTAAACGTAGCAATATTTTCCAAGAAAATTCTCTCACCGTTTCAATATTTTATCAACATTTCAAATTTCTATTAAAAATAAACATTGCTACGGCAAACATCTACATATAAGTTTACGTTTCAAAAGACTACGTTGGTATTTATAGTGTAGTTCTACGACTTCGCCTATTTCAAACGGTTCGAAAACATCTTTGTAAGTTGTTTTCTTAAGAATCTGCAGCCATATTCAACATCTAAATGTATTTAGATCGGTCTAATGGCGGTCGACCTGCAGACGACTGTGAGTGGGGCTGTGACATTAAGTCAGCCACTTTTAGCCCCGCCAGCTCCCGAGTAATGGCCCCGACACCTTTGACCAAAACACGTTGGTCTGCGCCATGTTAGTTGCTTGGGTACACAGTCACCGTCTGATTTAATATTACTCACAAATAACATCCGAATTGTACCCAAATTCAAACGTACAATTCTTAGACTGTTACCACCTTAGATTTAATTATTAAAAACTGTAGAGTAACCTTTTAGGATTGTTAACAGATGGTTAACAAAACTAAGTGGATAAGAGAGTGAATAGAGGCACAATTACTTACTTATAAAACCTAGGACTAATTAATTGATCTAGAACTTAGTACTCCTGACTATTAAGTCACTTTGGCAAGCTAAGACGTTGGGGACTCTGATTATCATATATAGTTAACATATTTGAGTTGACAAATGTATAAGTATATTTCTCAACAATCTGGTTGAAACATCACAAACTCGATTTATTTGAAATCTGACAGCCATGTGTGAAATGTGTCAAATTTTTATTATTTCATTTCACAAATGCCTGCAATAATCCATTTAGATGTGTGCCTGTACTTTTATACATATATCTATCATTTTCATATAAAGTAAGTGAAACATAAAACAAACATTTTTTTTCTACCATTCGCCAAATAAACTAATTGGCAATTCTAATTAAAAATCGTCTCGGTGCAACTAAAACAAATGTCGTGTTAAGTTCTTTCGGTAAGCTTCTCGAGGACGAAGACGACTTCCATTTAAAAACATATTCTAGATTAAGATGTTATTGTTTTGTTTTCCTATCCTGGGTATGCAGACTTAAACAAAAAGTCATAGTCTTAACTAGTTTATCGTTTACATTTGTTGTTGGTGTAGTAGTTAGGGACCCTAATTTTCCCGGGAGGTTGTAGGTTCTATCTCTATCCATGACAGTTTTTTGTGTTTTGAGCAAGGTTATTTGGTCTCTGTTTAGATAGGCACTGTGAAACCAACCACTCCTGGATAAGGGGCACCCAGGCAAACAATGGACGAGGCTCTGGCGACCGACTCGTGGCGGTATAACCATACCACTGCGAGAATCACTAAAATTCAATCCTGGTGACGGGCAGCAGCGCCATCAGATAAACAATTCTCGCCACTGTGGTCACCAACCCGCCTGCCAAGCGCAGTGACTATGGCAAACCCCTATGGACCTCGACCAAATTCTACGGCCCCCAGTTCCCGGCAATCACACTATACCTCATCATGGTACCGGCCATGGTAACGGTGCGGCGGGAGGCATACGGCATACAGGATACGGCAGGGTACCACCGACAACTATACTTGGTGACGTATAATTGACGCCCGCTGCGGCTGGCGTTTCCGAATTGGAAGCGAAGGCAAACCATATAAATTGGCATATTTTGGGGCTATCTGAAGTCTGACGACAGGGTGAGGATATGATAGCCCTAGATTCTGGTCACCTCCTCCGTTACTTCCGACAAGGAGGCCAACAATCGCAAGGCGGTGTCGGATTTATGATCCATAAGTCGTTCAAGGGCAACGTGGAGGAAGTTGGCAGTGTATCGTCAAGGGTAGCGTACCTCATCTTAAAAATACGAAAAGGTATTCCCTAAAGTTTATTCAAGTGTACGCACCCACGTCCACACATTCTTAGATGAGGTTGAAGCCATGCATGCCATGTTTCACAGTTGTTTGTCACACAAATCGGCGGGTTCAATTGCTAGAAAACTTTCTCGAAGCCCAGGGGCTCTATCTGATGAATTCCTTTTTCCAGAAGAAGGCTCAAAGGAAGTGGACCTGGTTAAGCTCCGACGGAGCTACAAAGAACGAGATTAACTTCATCATCACAAACAAATGACATATTTTTGTCAACAGGTTCAATGCAAGATGTGATCACCGACTCGTGAGAGGTACCCTTAATCTATGCATCAAAACAGAACGGGCGCCCCTGACGAAGTCGACTCTTAGATCAACTCTGCAGCAGGTCGAAACTGAGTGCGAAAGCTTCTCTGAAATCGGCTGAAGATATAAAAAAAATGCATTTCTTTAATGCTCCCGAAATCTGTTTGACACGTATCTTGCTTATATCCTGGTGTTGTTTAAGAACTACTAATATTAATCTCTTTATGAACAATGTCTACATAAGGTAAAAATGCACATACATAAGTTTATAAGCTTATAGTTCATATAAACAATTAATAGTTTAATGACTATAATAAAAGTTTACATCAATTAAGCGAAAACCTAATGAAAGTTAATTTTACCTTGAAAACTTAAAAAAAATTACAAGCAGAAGTAGCTACAATCCCAGAATGTTTTTTTGGCTAAAAAATATATCCGAACTCGTACGAAAATTAGACGCACGCTTCACATTGTACAGATGGAAAAAACAGCGAAAGTGGAAAGTGTCACGAATAGCATTTGGCATTCAGCCACCAGCGGTATTGATGCGGCAGACGGGGAATACTTATTTATTCATAAACGTTCAAAAACTTGTCAGTTGTGCCCGCATGTAGGTGCACACTACCCAAATGCATATTAGTACGTTCACTGTTTATTTTATTCTGCAAACATATTCGGAATCCAGGCGTGCTCGCGTCTCTTTTTGCGGCTACAATCGGAGAAAACGTCATATGACTTGTCTTTGTTTTTTTTTTGTAAAGTCTGCTGCACTTTGATAAGCAGGGAATATATTTAATGTTACCTATTTTATTTATTATCTTTACATAGTTTAAAATAAAGTCGCTTCCTGTTTTTGTACGCGACGCTTCAATCTTGCCAACTATACATCGAATTTAATGCGGAGAGACATTCAACACGAAGGTTGTATATATATGTTGTACGATGGCAAGTCGGGTCGAGTCGATAATATTTAACATATATAAATAAATAAATGTATCTCACATATTTAAGCAACGCAAAGTAGTATAATTATAAAGTCGTTAAAACTACGATATCATGATTTCTGCGGGTATTTGTAGCACTAGCTTTTGCCCATGGCTCTGCCTGCTTGTAGGTCGGTTACCGTGATGAATAGTAACCTATGTGTATTTCTGATTTATAAGCTATATTAGCGAAAAGTTGCATCTAAGTCGGTTCAGTAGCTTTTGCGTGAAAGAGTAACAAACAACCATACCTTAATCTTTACAAACTTTTACACTTATAATATTTGTAGGATGGGATTAAAAAAAGAAAGCTCATATTCCGCGTAGTATTTGTACAATGGTAATGGTTAACGAGTATAACAGTACCCATAATATTCATAAGGTGTTTTGTGTTAGTTGAGTCTCAGCTAAACTTAATTTATTTTCTTTAGATATTAATCATAAAATATAAATATGTTTAAATTTCAGTTGTAAATAACACTATCTGTAAAATTAAATTTCGTAGTTCGCTAAAGTTTAAAGGCAATTTAATATCTCGTTCGCTCGCTCGTTCACCGTAAATATAATTAATCGCAAACCTTTAAAAGTTAATCAATTAAGTGCATTGTCACTACAAGACAACATGTATTATGACTGCTCTTCAGATCAAAATCTGAGTGCAAAGTTATATCAAACAACTTATACAAGATGATTGAAGGACACACTTTATGTTTTGTTAAAGAAACTTTTAGTACTGCCATCAACATTTCTCAAATAAACAGTGCACACTAAAGAACAACCTTCATTTCTACAAAGAGAAATATTTACTTCTTTCAAAACTACATTCGTTTTTCTTGTTTTACAGAGGTAGTTTCGATAATATTCTTTGACAAAGTCGTAGAGATAGCGCAATGGACTGTAAAAGAAAATCTAAAACAATGTATTTTATTATTTTAAAAGAAACAGCAGACTCGATGTCGATGTTGTCAAACTAGACGTGGCGTATAAAAAGGGTTGTTAAGGCAACTTTGCCGTGATTACAGGCCCTTTAAAACAATTTGTTACATTATGGTTTTTAAAAGTGATGGTAAACGAGCTAATGGTTGTTAGCATGAAATTGTTTTCGAAGGATGAGGGTAGTTTAAAAATTCCAATCGCGTCCATCCGATTAGAGGCTTACAAGCTCGAGGCCTGAAGCTGCAATAGGTTAACGATATCCAGGTACATATAGAATTAATGACCCCTTCGTGACTAAGTTCACTTTTCACGAACGGGGGAAAGTTTTATGGGTTCGTGGTGGTTTTGTATCCTGTCATACAGCTGGATAATCTGTTAGGGCGCTTTTACTTTGATATGATTGCTCCCCGTGTTCGCCGACATGGTGATTAAATATAGAAAATTGATTGATGGATTAGTTTTATGGGTCCTCCTCACAGACGTTATAAAATTTGAGTTCATTATCTTAATAATCGGCAGCATTCGAAAATATTTGGGAGTGGTATAATCAATTAAAGTAAATTTCAATGGGGTGTGCCTTCAAAAATTGTCTACTGATGAGTTTATTCACCAGCAAATAGTCTGCTTTGAAAGATTCACATCATGATGTTTCATCCGTCACAATAATGTATTTATACGAAATTCTCTACTCTAGAACAGAAAAGCAGACTTTTAAAATATTACGATTTTATTTACAAGGAGTTCGTTGCAAAGAAATCAAAAAAATGTTTAACATACTTTAAGGACCACCGATAGACAACTATAAAGAGACATCTCTGCCCGTGTGTAAAACTACAAATAGATTGTAAAACTTGGTTGACACTGGTGTATAAAAAAGCCGTACTTCTATATACTCAAAAGTTACAAAATGGTCGTCAACAACTCATCAAAATCTAATAACATGGGCTTAGTGTTCTCCTGCGGACGAGTGGCGCTCACCTCATCTGTCGTCTAGACAATGTTCGGTTTCGTGACTTTTTCACAATTCGCAATCCCACGACAATCGTGCCGTACCTCTCCTTACCTTAGATGTCTTCGAACATAATATTAAATTTTGCTACGGGCTCTCAGACGTTCCAATCCATTATGCTATGACATCGAAATTAGACTTTTATAGTTGGATACGAAATAAATTCTCGCGACGACAAAAAATAATATGAAAGATCGGGTGTCGCTTTCTTCACGAAGTTGTTATATTTTTTATACTTTCAGGTAGAAAAGAGTAGATATATTTGTGTTCACTCTTTGAACTTTGACCGGTTCTTCATATAAATAACACTTTATTTTATTGTAAGGCTCTTGAAAGCTCTTAGTTGTAACGGTTACAAATGCGCAGGTAAAATATATTAGAAAGTTATTAATTATTTAATTACCTTAACCCAAAGAAAAATACAAATGTAATAGTAAATCGATACAGAATTTGACAAAAAAATGTTAATATTCTAGTATAATTTTCACTTTGTCTTTAAGATTACGTCAGAAGCGAAATATTTTATTCTGGGATATTTAACTATGTTGCGCATGCAAATTTTGAAAACTCCTAAAAAACAATTCAATGGTTTATAGTTAGAGATCATGTTTTATCACGCAACTATAATATCGTCATTTAAAAACAATTAACTGAATTTGCAAACAAATCTTATAGCTTAATTTAAACCTAATTCTAAATTTTCTTTGCAATTATTTAGAATAGAAAATTATACTATAATTAGCGTCTTGGAACTCTTTTTACTTTTCTGTTAATTCTCAATGAAAGCGTTGATTACCGTTTTACTACACCATAATTACAATTGAAACTTGTATAAAAACCTCCAAGTAATAATTTATAAAAATATCAATGCCTCACATTGTCATGAGTGTCATTCCCAATCATTTTCATTGACGAAAAGAGCCCGACCATACCGACCAAGGCGAAATTGTAAATTGTATCATGTCGTGATGAAAAATACCCACAAATATACTGACAGATAGTTCAACTGCCGTCATTCGCAGTGAGTATGGCGACCACCATTCTTGGATTTTATTCATGCTTTCCATCAGGCAGAATTGAGTCACTTTGGTAGGTTTCTATATATAAAAAAAAACCTTCGGATTCAGTTCACCATCGGGGTTGCGGTGGTCCCACTTCAGTCGCTCCGTGGAATAACTGATATTTAGGGAAAACTAGTTGAACTAGTAGTCAACCCAAATAATTTTAAAATTAATAACGGCTAAGAAAAGTCGTTATAAAAAAATGGTTACAAGCTTTCTATATAAATCGAATTGTAGGTATTCAAAAGTTTAAAATGATTTAAACAAAAATTACATGCAATACTAGCTACCCTGACAAACAGCCGAAACTTTGGTGAGTAAGTGAAATTAGTGAATCATGCTATTTTAAGCCACATGTCCGAAATGACAGACTGCTATATTTTTCTGAACAATATATTTATTTTTGAACCTTAATCACAAATTCATAAAGTTAGTGGAAAATATACATAAAAAAACGGTCCACTGGTATCTTCTTATACCGTAGCGTCTAACAAGAAAAAGAAATGATAAAACTAAAAGAAATGACATGACACATACATAACTTGAATATAGGGGTATATTTATCCTACACTTTTTTTTCTTTTTTTTTAAAGACAACATTCGCACTATTCGGATTTTACAAACGTACAAGACACGGACACAAAGGACACCTAGACCCAATACAACAAGTTGTGGATCACACAAAGTGTTGTCTCCTGTGGTGTTTGAACCCACAACACTCAGCGCAGTAGAGAACAGCGTGGCGACCGCTTAAACTACTAGGCCAATCGTGCAGTCTTAAACTTATAATAATGATAAATGAAATATTTATTATTACATACATCTAATATACAACGCAATCTAGTATCAAACTAGTATTAAACTTCTATCGTATTATGTAAATACAGACATATCATGCATAGAAAACACCCAAACTCCGAAACAAATATTTGCAGATCGTATATTTGATCCGATCCTGGAATTGAACCCGAAACCTCACTACAGCAGTCGCATACGTTACCACTGCACCACCAAGGAAGTTAATTTCCAACTTTATTTAATAGCGTGGACTTCATAGTCACAATGAGTTTTTTTGCAATTTTACTAGATGTCTAAAACATGGTACCATAAATAAAATTTCCAAATCACAAATATAATACATCATTTAGATTGTTTCAGTTTAAAAGCGTATAACACTACACAATTCGATTCAATTACTATTTAACAATACTGTAACAAAAAAATCAGTTATTTAGACTTTGGTATTTATTATTATAAATTGTAATTGTTCAGAATTTTTTTGTGTGTTTTAAAACAAAGAAATGGCCATCATGTTCAGTATTAAATATGACAAAACATTTGCGGCTAAAAATCTCCTGCCCATACACTCTAAGTCACAAAGTTGGGTACACTTTTCTAATATTTTACTTTGCCTGTTTGGTTTTTGACATATGTCCAAAAGAATACCTAGAATACTATAATGCATTTTTCTGTAGATTCAGTCACAAAAAGTAGTTTCGATGAGCATGTGAAATGTTTATAATAGTGCAGTATTCGTGGCGACGGTAACTGATGTCAGGACTCCCACAAACGCTCAATTTCCGCATTGAAATGAAATATCAGGGTCTATTTTCAATATTTGTTATTAATATATTTATAATTTATTATCGAAGAAAGATAAAAGGACACGTTTAATAACATATTCGTTTGTTACGTGTTTGTGAATGAATGTTACGCTAAATCTCGGCATCTAGTTTCAAAAAACAACGAAGACTTCTTATATGACCCATTTACCAATTTATTAAGTTATTCAAGCCCTATTAGCGTAAGTGAACGTTAATTATTCGTAAAGAGTCAAATTTTTGCTTTAAAGTAGGTACCACTATTTCAGACTTACAGACAGACACACAAACGTATACTATTTTAAATAGTTATTAAAACAATTAGACTTATCACGTATGATTTCAAGTGGTTCCAACTATACGAGTAAGTTGTGTTAAAATTTATTATTTTAGATATATATATTTATACAGATAGATTAATCTGGTAAATACACAAGCATTGTTTTTTTTTGTTTTACATTATAAATTTTGTAAAAACAATAGGCATGAAGTTACTAGCCGCAGAAATGTTCATAATATTGATTTTTAGTTCCTGCGCAATTTTGCACAAAATTTTAACATTACAAGCCTCCTGAACACTTAAAGAAATCGATCACGAAAAGGTATTTTTCTACAAACGTAGCGAGATTTTCTCTATTTTAAATATCGAGTAGTTTAGTAATAAAGGCCCAGTGCAGCGTCGGCGCCGATACGTGACAGGCTGATACGCGTACGTCCGTAGACGGAATCGAATACTACAATGACACCCAGATACAGGATGGCAGGGCATTTCACTACTAAATATTTATTTAGCCATTTTTTTATTTAGACAGCCTCTGTTATATGATGTATTCATAACACATTATTTTGAAAAAGACAATTTGAGTAATCACAATCCTAATTAATAAAATAAATACGAATGTGAGTTTGTTTGTTTATTACGCTTTTAGGGCTAAACCACTAAATCGATTTTATAAATCTATCCGAAATAAAATTTCAGTGAATAACAAGGGTTACTTTTTACTACGATACAAGCAGGTGGTGCTAAAGGCAACAGATAGTACATAGTAATTTAAAGGTGATTACATCACCGATAACTAATCTAACAAGCAGCAATATATTAAATATATGAAGATATTGCTATTACTGACGATTAACTATTTATTTTTTTAACATTCGTCGAAAGTAAATAAATAGGTATTTGGAATACGATAACATACCTATGTAAAGTAGTTTGTGGCGATTCCACATTATAACACTAACGATAATATATAACAGTGCCATCTAGCGAAGATACATCTAACTACGAAGTATGAACGAAACGTATGAATGTAACGAACTACAATGCAACTACTAATCCTGTATCGCGATATAGAGATTCGCGTGGTAATTAGCATATATACAACATCCCAACATCAACCGTTGGGCCGTGGCCCGCCAGGCATGATCACCTCGCCTGGTCGGAGGATCCTCGCTTTGTGTCGGAGGGACATATGACACACGTACCTCCACAAGTTTTTAAAATCGACAATGGAATTTAAATAGTGATTTGTTTACTAGTTTTAAATCTTCGTCCCAAAAACTGTATGAAGCAGTGTTTGCAAATAAAATGTTAAATTATTTTTGACCTTAGAACCAATTAAAAGTTCTTATGTAATTTGTTTAGGAGATACCTATGTCCAGGAGAGGTATACTCTAGAGGTTGTTGATGCGATGATAATGTGGTGTATTTAAAATCCCTACATTGCCACAAAACTTATGAAATTTTAAATTGAAGTAATATTTTAACTTAATATTTTATTTTGAACTTGTTTTATTAAAATAGAAACGTATGTTACTGTTAATATAATTTTGCGATTATGACTAGTACGTTACAATTTTAAATGAGTAATATTATATTTTCAGAAAGAAACATTCCAGAGTCAACAATTTCTATTGAATTAATGTGGTAACAGATAAGATCTGCCGCAGCAATAATGGAAAAATCCTAATCCAATTTTAGCATAATTGTACGATAAACGTAACCATTTTTACAATGAATACAAATAGAGAATACGATATGAAACAAAGAGAAAAGTATCTTTGAAATTATCAGACTCTTATGGGCTCTTTTCTTCAAATCAAATCAAATCATTTATTTGCACTGAATGTAAATAGTTACATAAATAAAGTCATTAATACCATATTCCATTTTAAGATATTTGCATGCATGATTCAACTGAAATGTGAGAGAACCAAAAGCTGCCTTGAAATTAGCTACCGCGCACTACCCGAAAATCTTGGAGCCATCATTTCCTACCTGGCAAAATTGTTCAGTTACATCGCATGAAACTACATATGCGCGTATAATCTGACGTCATACATCTGATATTGTGTTTGCTCTGGTGGCCAGGCAGACAGGGCTACCATTGTCCGGCTCGTCGACTATCTGCTAATATCACTTAAACGATACCCGTAGTATCGAGGGTAAAGTATTGGTCACACCTGTAGCGGGCAGTATTGCTGTAGCCCTTAACCGTGACCGTGAATTTCAAATATCTAAATATCGCCTGAAAGAACATAAAACTGATTTTACATTTAAAAATGTAGTAAAGAAAAACAAAAATACACAAACGAAAGTCGGTTGCAAACAAACAAACAGCTGAAGTGAAGAAACATTCAAGTGAAGCTTTAAAATTATTTAATTCACATTAAAATTTTATAAGTAAAATATATTTGAAAATGCAAGGCACACGAATAGTTATAAATTGAAAGAAAAACTTGGTTGTTTAAACCATTATTTAATTTGAGAAAGCGAAATACCTACCACCTATTGTCAATCAATCGGGAAAGGTGAGAATTTCGATCCCTTTTGATATAGTATAAAATTCTCGGGCCGAGAGAAGTTACCAGGGATTCTTTTCCAGGGTGTACCTGGTTCTCGAAGTACGGCGGTATGCTCTACAGACAGACATTGGCACAATGGCACGCGCAGCTGTAACAGCCAAAAAATGCGCGCCAACGCGCTGTTGGTGTTGTTCTGCCTAACCTCGAAGCTTGGGTAGGCAGGGAGGGAGGTCGCGTCACCTACCGACTGATGCAGATACTCGTCGGGCATGGTTGCTTCGGCGAGTATCTGAATAAGATCGGACGCGAGGAGACGGCACACTATCACCACTGCGCAGCCGACTGGGACTCCGTCAAGTACACGCTACAAGACTGCCCCTCGTAGACATCTGAACGCGGAGTCTTAGTTCGACAAATCGGACGAGATCTGTGCCCGCCAGCCATCATTGCTGCCATGCTGGCGAGTGAGGAGTGTTAGGCCTCAGTGGTCTCTTTCTTCCGATCCCGAGCGAAGAAGACATCGGCGGCGTTATGAGTCGTCGACAGGACCACGAGCCGCCAGAGAGTGGGGACCTCTGGTGGCAGATTAGTTGATGTGATCGGCGACAGGATAATTTGTTGCGGACTGGTTGCAATAATGCGATCGGGCCGCAACAAATTTTGACAACCGGACTGATAGGCGGGGAAGATTTTGTGGCCTCCCCAGGATAGGGTCTGACTGGGCGCGGCGTTGATTCTGGAGGGGACCTGAAATAATATGGTCTGGGTCCCCTTCAGAGAAGGACGCCTAAGAACGGCTACTGGGGTGGTTTTTAGTGGAAACACCACATACTCCTGGCTCCTGCGTCCCTGAAGAGCCGGCGATCCGAATTTTCCGCCCTGACAACGAAAAAATAAAATAAAAGGTGTACCTGGTTCCCCAACTACTAGTACTTGAGACGGTGTGCGATTTTTTGCCGGTGCAAGTCCTATACGTCCACCAGCGGGTGGTATCCGACAGAATTTTCACACAGATCTACGCCTATTAATAGATTACAGAATAACTAAATAAGAAAAATAAATATAACCACGCTATAAGTAATTCGATTGTTCCACACTCTATCGCTTGCAATGACACGGTGCCTATCATATGCAGTGTATTGTCAATATATGAGAAACATTGTCTGACAAAATCCCTTTATGAGATGTCTAGCGTAGGCACATATATTTTCATGGTAACAAAGATGCTATTGTACTGCTCCTACGACAGTTAGTTTAGCTGTGTTGTTTATCGTTTTAATTTATTACTTAGATATTACATCCATCCATCACAAATATGATATGGGCTTATCGGTGTTGCCAACTTCTATTACTATTAGTCATAACGTGGTGGTCACATGTCTCTAACAAGATTAACTTATTTAATTTTCGTTATAACTTTTTGTACACTCTCATATTTCATTTTTAAGTGTTACTTAGTTATTATTAAACATATTTGTCACCTGTCTTGTAAGTTACTCGATAAGGGGGTTTTCTCATCGACTGCTTGGATACTCTTAAATAGAATTTTTATAACTCATTTAAAGATACAAGTTTAATAACAGCTTCTTTATAATTACGTCATCTATACATATAATGAAATTGTAAGAGGTTGACATTTTTACATTTAAGATAGTGAAGTAAAACTAATGAAGGGGTTTTTATTAAAGTAATACAAAGCTAGAGTTTTTCTTATAAGATACGACTTTCTCTTATATGTATATTGTGGCAAACCTTACTCCACATTTAGAGTTTGTTATATTTCAATAGGTTGAAAAATAAAAAGTTAAAATCAATTTAAAGAATCACCAAGATAACGGACATCTTTTTTTTAATTAAGAATATACAGTTGGTATTGAATACAGCTGTTGATAAAGTTAAGTTTATTTGATAATAAAGGTAATACTTCGCGTGTTGCTTCAATTATATCATCAACAAGATATCCATTATACTACTTCTAATTTTGTTCCTTTCTTTTCCAGATGAATCCTGCACCGCAGTTTCATATATTTCAATGATAGAACGGTTTATACGCATTGTAAGTGAATATTGTTAAATTTATTAACTCAAAGCAAATATAGACTTGAGCTACTTTGTACTAAGTGGTGATCGAAATTTTTGATGCGGCTGCTGATGGCGTTTACCACTGAACCGTACGTGATCCGTACTGTAATAATAGGTACTTGTTCTAAAAAATAGTGTAATTCATTTATAACTTTATGCACAAAAATATGAACTGGTGGATATATGCATCCTCTAGGTGTCGACCAATTGAGTGATACAGAGAAACGGAGTCGGGGGGAAATGGAACCTAAGACTAGCAGTCACCTACGCTACCAGCTAGTCCAACGAGACGGTATAATGTACACCTATAACGAACAACAGTGTGTGTTAACTGTGATTAAACAAAAGAAACATTTAATACTTTACAGAATAGCTTTATTTATTGCAAAAATTGTTAAAAATAAATAAAACAAATCCGTAGGTGCTGTGCCAAATCTCTCTCCAGTCGTGTCGGATAACCGTCCCATCGGCTTATGAGAGTAAGGGAACAGAAAACGCACCTGTGTTTGTGCGCACACTTGTACAATATAATATCTCCTGTATATTTGGCTGAACTCCGTTGAAACTGACCACAGTGGCCTTAATCGGTTAAGAGTACTTTATCGCCATTAATTTAATACTTAACTGATACTGTTCTGGTACGCTAGCAGGAACCTTAAGCTTCTAATAGTAAAACTGTTTAAATTACGTATACAACTACTTTATAAGAATATTAATATGTAATTGTTTTAAAATATGCGTAATATTTTTGTTTAAATATTTACAGAGCAACTTTTGACTCAAACAGGAAAGAAAATCCAATACAAAATTATCGTTGTACTATTGTTTTAGATTATTAATTAACTCGTAATAACTTGGACATAATTGAACTTTTATTATTCGTTAAACTGGACAGTAAGTACAAGCCTGATACTTGACTTAGTCAACAGTAGCTGGAAGTTTGAATCATAGCCAATAAATCGCATCGTGCAAAATTTGTACCTCACACACTTTGAAACAAAAGAATTACTTCAATTTCATTACGTCGCTCATAAAACGTGATTGGAATTACATACCCCGACTTCAAACAACAATATTTACAGTGATGTTGTAAGTTAAAAAGTATTTTATATTTACGTACCTGCTTACGTAATAGCAGTAATATTAGCTACTAGGTTCCTCCATTAGAATATAGAGTAAACCGTCATTGTACATGCTAAGTATGTAATTTAGGTAAATTTCTTATCGCGACGGGAGCGGAGGGCTCTTCAAAAGTGTTTAAATAACTGTTTATCGCGCCGCCAGGCGGCGTTGCAGTCGAGTGGGTTTGCCGCTCGACTGTGAAGATACACGTTATTGTATATAAATAACTAACTTTAAAAGCATTTAATGTTGTGGTAAAATGTGGTGAATTATAATTTTTATCTGTGGTTTGATGACCTTAATGTACTATGCGTTAAAGTACTATTTGTTTTGAAAGAATCTACATTATGAAGCTAAATAGTTTATTAGTTTGTTTGGTTGGTTTTACACACTAATTTCAGGAACTAAGGGTCCAATTTGAAAAAATATTTTAGTGTTTGATAGACCATTTATCGAGGAAGGCTGTAGGCTGTGTATTATCGCGATGCGGCCACTATAAGTTGGGTATTAATAAAAAAGATGCCAAAAAGGAGCGTAAATTATTTATTTTAAGAGTTTCTCTCGCGTGCCTAGTGTAAACTGTTAAAATTTCTTAATGCTACAGACAATAGAAGATACAGACGAGGTTATGTCGGTTAACTGATAATAAATGGCGGGAGTTAAGGTAGCTCATATCATGTTCTCATGTCATTTCAATAAATTTTCTTGCACTTGAATAAAATCTGAGGATTTGGAATTGTTGTATTTTAAATTATGAACTTGAAAGAGTTTACGCTTAATTTTACCTAATTAAATCATCAAATGACTAACACTATCAATAAAATTTATAATAATAGTATTTGACGTATGGCGGTGGATTAAGAATATAGAGTCTAACCAGCCCTATTCAACCCAAGGGTGCTTTAAAAGGTGACTAAGGGAACAAAATACGCAGTGTTGTCCTACATATTTTGTTACCCTTACCTTATACCAAATTGTCTGGCCAGTGTTGTACAGTAGGCCGAAACCACCTTTCTAAGAAGCAGTCTATGTCTAACAATGGATTATAAAGGCTGTTGATGATAATGATGATTGAAGTGTCTACATATATTTTATTTTTTAATAAAAAATACACACGAGTTTGCTAAAAGTTAAGGCGTAAACACAATATTCAAATGACGAGAACGAATAATTGTAATGAGGTCTGCGTAAAAATATTTCTAATTTTATAGAAATAATTTCAAAGTGACCATTTAGGTAGATAACAAAAATTGCAGACGATAAATACAGTGCTGGAGGAACAAGAAACACCCAAAACGATTAAAATAAATCTATCGTTGAAATAAGGCTATTCAATAGTGCACTCAATTTCAATAGTTATATAGTTTAAATTCATTGTACGGGGTCAGTGACAGTCAAGTTCAATAAACAATGTTCACTCTGTAACGTAACGGAACAATGTCTACAAAAAATTGCCATCCATGCCGGACACTAGCTACAGGCAAACCCTTTATCAAAGTTTGAAAAAATAATTAGCGAACGGCGAGTTTCCGGACAGCTGACAGTTACACCTGCCGTGCTGGCGCACACAGCAGCCGGAGCTGCGGTGCGTCAATGCCACGTAGAGGGCTCGGGGATGCGAAAAACGCGGGAACCCTGCGGCGCCACTGTTTTGCGAAAAATGGTTTACATAACACTACTCAATGGCATAACATTGTATATTTAGATCAATTTTGTGGGTGCTTGGAAAGCATTTTTACAGAAAAAGAATCCTTTTTATTCACACACGCACACACATATGTACATACAATAGACACAAAAATCGATCAATTATAATTCGAATTACCATGGAGAGGATTCCGTAGTATGTAGTTAAAAGTAATTTTCATATAGGTGTTAAATTCAAATGTAAATTTCGACGCCTAATAGTGGGCGATTAATCATGTTACCACTAGAACATGACGCCATATAGAATTACTTTAAATTCTTTTTCGGGCACCTATCGCCTTTAAATAATCTACGCTCTAAGCATCAGTTTTCAATCACTTAAAAAACTTTCATGTAGAGTCACCTGCAAAAGCTAGGATTTTAGTAATAAGCAACTTTTCAAATCCCAACGTCAGACTAACTACGCTACCCGCCGTTTCACCAAAAGTTTATGGAATGACGTCACGTAAAATTCATTACCTCGGGCACACAAGTAGAAATTATTAGTTGGAAGTTTTAGACGCTATCGCGACACCGCATCGACAGAAAAATTAAACTTAGAACGAAGAACGAACGATTCAATCATACCGCAAGGAACGAACCATTGAGCGATAGAAAGAGTAATGAAGTGAAAGAACGATATCGCGATACTACAGCAAGTAAAATTGCAATCGTGATCTTTTTGATAAGCCAAGTTCTTAGAAAGCAATTTTAAAGTCCGCAGTCTTAGGATAACTTTTATATCTATATTATGTATATTCTACAAGTTTTTATATTTTTGTTTATTCATATTTTTTGCACAAATACACGCATTGGCGGACTTAATGCCTAAGGCATCTTTTACTTATTTATTTATTTATTATACATCATGCACTTTATGTACATAGGCGGACTTAATGCCTAAGGCATTCTCTACCAGTCGACCTTTGGGTGATGCAGAGAAAATAGGAAGTAGGTGCGTTTCAGGTGATGTTGAATAACAGAAGTATACATATATATGTACAAACTTATCATATACTAAAATTTATATAAATACATAAATACATACATATACACACTTATGTTGATATAAATCTATATACATACATACATACACAAATAAATATCATAACAAGTATAAGATGATAATCATGTATTGGTGGATTCTGACAGTTGCTCCAGTAAACACTGCTTCACTTTTTTTTTGAAAGAAAAAGCGTTGGTAGCCATCCTGACCTCGAGGGGAAGCTCATTCCAAAGAAGAACAGACTGCACAAAGAAAGATGAGCCAACAAACTCAGATGTATGGGAGGGGCAACGAAGGAGAAGATTGTTAGAGGACCGAAGCTTTCTGTCGTGATTGCTACATATTAGTTGGAAATAGCATTTTAAATATGTTGGCGAAGATGGGTTATTGAGTATAGAGTATAGGACAGAGAGCGCGCGTAATTTTCAGTGTAGACGAATTGGTAGCCAGTTGAGCTGCGAACGGAAAGAGGATACATGGTCATATTTACGGAGATTATAAACAAATCGAATGCAGTTATTAAGAAGACGGTCTAATTTATCGAGAAGATCTGCATTCAGGTCATAGCAGCACACATCACCATAGTCGATTAAGGGGAAGATAAGAGTTTGCACAAGCATAGTAGTATCTTCTCATCTTTTTTTTGAGCCAATATAGACAGCTCGTGCTCTGCAGTAGGATAAATTCTCAGCGGAACGGTTCTATTCTCTACGTCTGTTTGTTTTTAGGGCTATTTGTCTTTCAGCAAACAGAAATTCTGTAACATTGTAGACTGTTGATATTATATCAATTCAGTCCAGTAAAAATTCAATTCTAGTACATTACCAGCAGACTAATATAGTTAAGCTAACTAAAAAAATAGTTATTGAAGTAGGAACCACATTTTACACCGTCACTTCCGTAAAGAAAAAGTTTGTCCATGTGGGTACAAATATTTGCAAAGAAAATGGATCACAAACCTATTTGTTCGTAAACTTTTCATCATCATAACAAACATTTTGAAAATCTTAAACGATAATAGTATTATTGTACAAAAATAACGCAAGAAACGCGAACAATTAATGTATATATACTCTCCTTTAACAAGCCAAATTAAAATTTAATTAATATGATATAACGTCACCGCGTAAGTAGCTTTCGACTTCCCTTAAAAAATATCCTCGAGAAATTTGAGATAAAGGTATCAAATTAATTTTTAACAAAGCATCGCAGATACAGTCTCGAATTTTTCTTTTGTGGCACATTACAATGAAAATTCGTTTTGAAATTCGACTATGGCTTGGTGGGCCACGAAAAATAATGATTTATTTATGTCAATAGGCTATATCCAGGAGCGGTGTTTTCTTTCCCAAATTGGTTATTGTTCGTATAAAGTTCTTTTATTAAGCTTTGTTAGTAAAACGAGTGGAGGTACTAAAAGCGAATTTTACATTGTATAATACCTTTTTTATGAAAACAATTTGTTCACATAATGGCCGTTTCCGTTTTGTTTTTGTTTGGAAGCGAGTGAAAATGTTCTTAGTACAAAGACATTTGCTTCGTCTAGACTTGGTCATGTGTGAAATAACCTGTGAATTGAACAGTCGCTAATAAACCTTAAACGAAGGACATAAAACTAATAGCGAACGTCACGTTGTCGTAAAACGTCGTGTGTTATTAGCGAAGATGAGCCGCGACAAGTTTCTCCTGTGTCACGTGTCTAAATACCCACGAAATTACTCTCTTTTCTTTTTATTATAGAAATATTTAATTATGAAAATATTTGATTAAAATTAATCAAAATAAAAACTAAAAACTCAACATAATCATATTAGGATTCTAGGATACTAATGTCGCTTTTTAGTCATTTCTTTCAGCATATACACTTAAGATAAAGATGTAATAGGAATAGAAGTATTTATGAATTCATTATTTATCGAATCTGCGAACATTGATGTATTGGGTACTTTAATTAAATCTACTATAGAGATAAAATATTTTTCTATTAAAACAATGAATTCTGAGTATCTACAATAAATGATGACTTGATTGTTGTTATGTTGGTGTTATTTTCGGGAAAAGTAAACATTTCAACAGCCTCTCATTGTCCACTACTGGACATAGGTCTCTCCTACGGTAAATAGTTACTTAAGTGAAAACAGTTCATCACTCTTTCAAATAGCCCAATTAATTAATTACATAATTTTATTTCATTGAAAAATCTTCTTTCTTCAGTAGTTGACTATTTTTGTGTAATCCAAAACGAAGGGTAAGTCCAAACGCTGCATTCCAAGGAAATGTTTAACGTAGCTTAAAAACCACTTAAACTTGAAACAGAAGCTTAAAAACAAAGAAACAGAGTTGATAAATATGAAAAAGATAGATTTTCATAATATTTTTTAAAACATTAACTTTTTATTTAAATATGTTAATTGTATTCTTTTATTATATTATACAAAGATTCGTTTGTCCGTGAGGGATTAACAATATGGAGTGTTACCAATACCATTCATCCCGGGGTGTCGTAAGAGACGATAATTTTTTTTATTTTTTTTTTTTTTTTATTTTTTTAAAAAGACAACGCCCGCCGTAGGAATAAATCCTGTGTTGCGGGGGACTTTTACAAACGTACAAGAAACGGACACAAAGAACACCCAGACTCAGAACAACAAGTTGTGGATCACACAAAGTGTTGTTCCATGTAGGATTTGAACCCACAACACAGCGAAGCGGAGAGCGGCCGCTTAAACCACTAGGCCAATCGTGCAGTCAAATGGAGCAAATTACGCAGGACAACATCATTGCAAAGAGAGAAATCTTGACAATAGTAGCTATACAAACCCGTTTGACCATCGTGGTACGGTAGACCAAAACTTCCTTTCTAATGAGAAATTGTGTCCAACAAAGGACTATTATAGGTTTCTGATAATATAAAGATTATCTCCAAACTTAATGTTTATATACAAGCACTATGCAGGCATTCTAAAATCTCTTATAAGTAATTGTTAGAACTTTCGCAACAAACAATTCTTAATCCATTTATGGTTAATAAGTAAACATGCATACAAAACCAAATAATACTTCTCTTTAGGAACTTAACTAATTGACTACACCATGACAACCATCCCAATTATGACGCCATATCATTGTAAGATATGTTCGAAAACAAATAATTGCAATGTTTGGTTTAGCTTTCATCCCGAGGATTGCTAGTCACGGCTCAGTCATTAATATCCAGCTAAGATGACCATTACACAAGTAAAGCCTTATTGCCAGGATTGTTCTCCACGAAGAGGTTTTATCGTTCACCGTCCCCCCAAGAGTAATAAACACAATATCTCGGTTCTTGAGTGTTCTTAACTAAACAATGTATTATGTAGAAAGACGAGGCTTTAGAAACGTTTTGGTAAGACGTGTTTGGAAATGATTTCTATTGAAAGAAAAAAATACATATTTCAATTTATTTTTAAGAAATCTTAATGTTTCTTAGCAAAAGTATGGTTTAATTTACTAGTAAAAAATGCCGTGTTTTTCTGAGATTCAAAATTTTATCAGTTTTAAGAGTTAAAATGAATATAACTTTAAAATTTTCTTAAAATCTGGCAAAATGGAATTTAAGCTATTTACTTTCGCATGCAAAATTTATATTTGATATTTTAGATGATAAATATATACATAAATAAATATATATTTCAAACAATTGACACACAACGTCATCTAGTTTCAAACTAAGCAGAACTTGTGCTATGACTGATAGAATACTTATATACTTTTTTTTTGTAAATACATATTATACGTAGAAACACCCAAACTTCATAACAATGTTTTGAAGATCATACAAATACTTGATCTGACCCGGCAATCGAACCCGAGACCTCAAGCACAGCAGTCGCATTCACTACCGCTGCGCCACCGAGGCAGTTGATAGTTTATATGACTAGTTGTAATATAATACAATGACATAATATGATTATAATGATATTATAGTCATACGGTGGCAAATGTTGAGTGCTAAGTATGTATCTAATTGAGGATTATATTATAATCGAACTGCATAACTGATATAATATCTAATTATTAATAAAAAACACGTAAAAGTAAAGTAACGATTTATAATTAATCTGAAATATTAAAAGTATGATATTTTAATTATTTCTGTTTGTTAACCAATTACCGGATAGAACATTCTCTTTTATCAAATCTAGGTACTTGTTTGTTCCGTGGTTTAAGTACTGTAGTACTGCCGCTGTGATTGTTGCAATCTATAGATTAGAAAGTAAACATTGATCTTTAGGAACAGTATCTGGTTTTTAATCCAGTATATTTGTAATACATTGTACGTGTACTGTAGAATTATAACAGAGGTGAGAAAAATGTTCAAAACAGAAATAAAATGGTGGTCTGTCTTAATATAATTTCTTTTTTGATAAGGAACAAGTTTCAGTTTTCCTTAAGCCCCTTAAGGAAAACTGAAAGAAAACTTTGAGTTTATATGTTCGAAGTAATCTCCGATACTACTGACGCCAATTTTGAACTTTAATTGACTGCTATAATATGGCGTGCGCTCGGGCTGCTTTGCCTTGCATTAATAGCATTATTTTACGAATTCTCGATACGATTCTACGATTAAGTCTTACAGCACGTTAATCAATACAGTTAGTTAGAAGATAATGTGAAATAAAAACATTAAGTCTGTAAAATCCTTACGTTGTTGTTGTCGCTGACCATGCAAGAATAGTAGCCGAAATAGCCATGTAGTACTTTCATACATGCGTAAACCAGCTTTACTAAAATATGTTGCACAGTAACAACTTTTTTTTTTACTTTATTGTATAACAATATGCACAAAATGACGAATCACTAAAAAAAGCAGAAGTTATACAAGTGGGGCTAGTTACACAGACAGAGGGAGTAAAGACATTTCCTGTTATCTAGTTTTATACATACAAAATCATGAAATCAAGTGTGTATTCCACGGGCCGGATTCCACAAGTGTTCAATTACGTGGCTCAACCCTTAACTGTTGTATACGCCGTTCATTTTTATTTTATTCAGAGGAAAACGTTCAATGTTTATAGGGGTATTCTCTTTATTTTATCTGAATTTAGTTTTAAACGTATTTAGAAAGATGAGAAAAAGTTTTTTAATCCAAATGTGTGTTTTAAAAATCGTAAGGCACAGGAAAATTTATGTATCTTTACAATGTAACAATTATCCTTGTTTTTTTTCTATATGAAGAGCCTGCCAAAGTGACTCTACTCTGCTTGAATGTGATCACCATATTCATGTTTGATTAGAATTAAATATAATTAAAAATATGAAAATATTACCTTAAGCATCAATATTTAAAGAAATAAATTATTAAGGATATCGTATCACTCTGAACAACATCAGAAAGTGCTTATTTTCGATAAACAAATTTAGTTTACTCAATTTCACTTTGTATGGTATATACCGCAGGTTAATTCTAAGTTCCAATAAAAATGTGTTTTCAATACATACAAAAATTAACTAAGTAACAATACCAGGCAAAATACATTACAAGTTACTCAATCTAGACTAACGTTTTTTATATCATATCGAGTATAAACCTGTCTGCAAAAAAAGTAAGGGTGCAAGGGTATTTTCAGCCGGGGATTGCTTTTTTAACAGCCATGTTAGTGTATGGAGCGCCGTTAGTCTGTACGTAGCTTTTTATTGCAACCCGTCACGGGTAACAGTATAAACTTACTTTTAATTCTGCAGATACTTTACAAACAAAGGCTTCCTTTGACATGATCATAAAATTGACCATTATTGATGCAATTTTAAACTAAATAAACTACTTAAATGTTCTATAACCATGTACATTAGGATTAAAGTATACGCTATATATACTCGTAAATAGATTTTTTCGCGATTCTGTACAATAATACTCAATACAGACAATATGATGACAGCTGTGGCCGGACCTGTTGTTATTGTGGTTAGTGGTCCTTATTTGTAATTATTTGTGTGATAATCACAATTACGTGTTCTAAATCTAGGTGTAATTCATCTAGGGGCTCCAGGGATTTCCTGGGGTTTCAGGGATTTCCTTACTAGGGTGCACCTGGTCCCCTGGCTATTGGTACCTGAGACGGCGTGTGGTTTTTGGTCGGTTCGAGTCCGACATAACCACCCTTCGATGGTATCCGTGGGGATTACAAAAAAAACACAGTACAAAAAAAAAGGTGTAATTCATCTATAATATGTATATGTATTTAGAAATATTTAAGTATGTTTATCATAAGTCCGGTTAACCTAGCAAAAACTCTGCCTAATTTGGAATCAGACAGCCGTGTCTGTTATTATTATTCTCTTTATTATAGTTATGTACATATTGGTTACATTTTTAAATATATAAAAAGAAAAACATAAAATATCTATTTAAGAACATAAAAAATAGTAGACCACCGACTTCGGGTACTGGGACTAAGAAAATAATAATTATTATTGTGCATATGATGTGTTACATTTAGGTGTTAACATCTTTCAACGACCCATTCATCATTCTATAAAATATTGGTATGAATTTTTACTCTTTAAGTAATTAAATGTTTCTAGAAATTACTCATAATTCTAAGAAAGACAATGACATAGAAACGAGACGATGGTAAGTTCGAACATTGAAGAGAATTCCGGCCGTAATCCAGACTCCAGATGGTATTTAACTAAAACTATTATATTGTAACTATTGTAAACTTTTAATGTATTACGTATATCTTACTCGGCTCGGTAAGTACCTATTAACCAACATCAAATGTTTAATACATAAAATTTGAAATCTCATGCTTTAATATTTTTTCTTATTCTTTTAATAACATGCAAAATATATTTAATTTTGATAGCAGCCAATAGAAAAAAGGAACACGAGACGTCTGTAATATTGAAACCTAAGTCCCTTTTTCCCCAAAACGGGTATAAATAATATAGAGCAATAAAGTGTCGCCGCCGCCGGCAGATGGCAGCAGCACAGCGTTTACCCTGCGCTAATGACATCGCGCGTACTAAATTATTTTTACGACACACCACAAGACGATGTACCACATCACAGATTGTCCTAGCTACTTGTGCCACGGAAATGGAAACATTAGACACCTACACAAACATAGAAAGCCTAAGTATTGGATAGACTACCTAAATTATAAAAATTGAATCCAGATATATACACACATAAGAAGAGATTATTTGATAGCAGAAAAGCAACTTACTTATGCTGTGTAACTTCCTGTTAGGATAAGGGAGTTTTAATATCCACTTACTACATCCCCATTTAAAATAGTTTTGTTCATCAAGTAACAATTTCATTTTATTACCATACAATAAATAAGCTTTTTGGAAAGGCATGTCAGAAACGGAATGACCGTCACGGTCAAATGGAACTTCAACAAGGTATAAATCACATAACAAATGAGACTACATAAGTCTCACAAAAATAAGAGCAACAAAACAGTCTAGATCCATGTCCTCTATTAAAATGTCATATAGAGTGCCAAGATACTTAAAGTGAACTCTCTCGCGAAGTTAGGAAATTTAATAAATAAAAATAATGATAATGATTAACTTATTTTACTTTAAAGTTTTATTTTTTTTTTTTTTTTATCAATCAATAATATCAATATCAATAAATGAACATAATTTGACAACACTATGGTGCCGTCATGGTACATATATACAAGTAACTGATGTGATTTTTACCTTTCATTCTAACCTACCTATCAGCCCTATGCCTTTATATTCGTGCGGCAATCCCCTCGAATACCACCCAACGGACGACGGGTGGGGTGTTCCTTTCACATTTGAACCTACTAAAAATCCAACGTCTCCTCGATTACCACTAACAGAAAACCTGAGAGACCTCGGGCTATTACGACTTGAAGATGATTCATTCGTGTCTGGGTACCCGGTGGTTCTTTCTTACTCCATAATGCGAACATACGCTCCACAGGGCACCGTGCCGCCACCTTGACAATATCCTGCCAAGTTTAAATTCGTCTGTCCTATTTTCCTTACCTTACCTGAGTTCTGGTGAGGAAAGATGTGGAAAGAACAGAGATTATTACAAATTAGTACTACAATTTGATGATAAAAGAAAGTTTCTGTACATACAACTGGCTTTTTTACTATATTACAATTCTACGTGTATTTGCGCAATTATAGTTCATAAAGCATTAACATGTTTTAATAATCTCGAAACCCAGGTGTATTGGGGAGAAAACTAAAGATGATACAACTTAAATATGACCAAGAACTATCGTTAACTTTGTAATTAAGTAGTAAACCACCTGTGTTCGAACGTCCAAGCCCAGACTTATGCTGTTTATAGTTTCTGCTGTAAACCTATCGTGTTAGGTTTACAGTATACCTACATGCAGTGACTAGCTTTAACTTTAGTGTAGTTTAAAAATCTGTCAATCTCTTTGTGGTTTTCGTAATCTAGCTTTTTATATATAACTTTTTCGTCAGCTAAATAATAATACTTATGTCATTGCATCGATTGGTGATATATTGTTGATGTAATATTTAGTTCACTATCAGATTATATCTCAAATCATCCCAGCACGGTTTCAATAAAATCTTCAACGGCTAGTTAATTCTTCTTCTTGTTCTTCTATGATTAACATTATCTAATAGCTGTGTGCTGGGCTTTACATATTGTACAAGAGTTAAGGTGTATTGGAAATTAAGTTATAACGTATTTGAATATGGAAAAATTCTCGACAATTTGAATATCTTTCAAAGAACTAGCTCAATGTTCTAAGATAAATAACGGTAGGTTAGAAACCCTGTCTATTATTTCATTTGCCTCTACAGTTTCTTACGGGTGAGTTTGATTGAATTCAAATAAACTGGGATATCACTTCAAATGTTTTCCACAGGAGTAATGGTAATAAACTTTAATAATAATCGGAATCGTCTCCGCTTACCCACGTGCCAACAGATTGGTACACGATCCGAATGTTAAATGACTTGTAAAACGTTCTCGTAAAAAACTGGCTCTTCATTTTATTATTATTGGGTCCTGAGAACTGTTTCTTAAGCGTGATAGTTTTCATTATAGACTGTAACTATCGATTTTATTGTTTTAAATATTCTGAAAAATGTTTTTTTTTATACTCGTTAAATTATACACATTAACTGACTATAGGACTCCTCCAAGGAAAATTTATATTATAAGAGTCATCGACCACTTTGTATTTGCCATGAACAATTTTTTATTAACAACACCAAAAGGAGGTTATGTCGGACTCGAACCGACCAAAAACCGCACGCCGTCTCAGGTACCAGTAACCAAGGAACCAGGTGCACCCTAGTAAGGAAATCCCTGGAGTGATCTGTACCTAATAGTAAAAATAATTTTGTAAAGTTTCAAGTCAGTTATATAATAGGTATAAAATAGGTTGAAACAGAAAAGCAAACCGTCGAATGGTTAAATATTTAAAAACAACTATTCATTATTAATAATTTATCTTATTAATAAATTGACTATCCACGTTCAGACCAATATTGGTCTTTGTCCTACAATAAAACCATCATTTCATCTTAGTACACAGATCACATCTTGGTGATGAAAAGAGTGTGTTGTTCAATTTAAAAAGCTTAGTTTGACATTTAACTGCTATGTTTAACTTTTTTCTAAATTCAATTCAAATGTAAGTACTCCATATGTTTACTTTTTTGTTGTAGAATGTAGCCTATCTAATTTGTTTTTGCAATCTAATATACATTTTTTTTATTATATCAAGATTTTGTTAAATCGAGATTTGCGATTTTTATGGCTCTTCATTGATTGAAAATGTTTTTATCGGACAAAGAGGAATTTCAAGAGCCTGTTTGCAGTCTTATTTATTGCTCATTCCTTTAAACGGACTTTGACTACGTTAACTAACAAAACCAAAAGACATTGTTTTAATTTAATTTTACAGCTACAATATCTGTTGTAATGGAAGTGCAATTAAAGGAATAACATCGTGTAAGAAGAGTCGTCTTTAAATATTTCAAAGACTATATATACAAGACATAGACATTAAGGGCCTAGACACATTTCTTTTTAATATTATACAAGTTATGAATTCGTAATCTCTTGTTAATATGTAGGACGAACGTTCTATAAAACGTTGTATAGAGTGGGCCACGACTAAGTTAACATTTGAAAGAATCATATAAAACAAACCATTTCATATATAATAAAAATTGTTTATTTACAAGAAAGTTAATTAGTTGGAACTTATTTTTTAAAAGTTTCGACGTTTGCACTCTTCGAAGTGAGCATCGAAATTTTCGAATTACTTCGGCAAAGAGACCCCGAGATCGCCGACATATCTTCGCTGGTTTTTCTTTTGGTTGATGTAGTGTATTTGGTTTATTGATGTAGACACGATTCTTCAAATAACCCCATGGAAAAAAGTCTGTCGGGGATAGATCTGGATTGGAAATCAGGTTTTCCGGCAACATGTCTTTGACCACCGGTAGGGATTCATTGGATGTGACAAGTGGTTTCATCTTGTTGAAACCATGTGTTACGATTGTAGCCACCAAATTCCAGTAGCGTCGGTCCCATGTACTCTCGTTACATGTTTGTGCGGGTGTTAGATTTAACAGTTAACGAATTCTTGGCCCACCCTATGTAATATTAAAAATTACATCGAAATTGAGGGACTCAAAATTAATAGCAGTTCTGTGTCCATTTATTTAAAAGAAATATTTTTGATCTAAATTTCTATTATTTTTTGACCTTGAACTCTATTTACCGTAATTAAATGCCAAAATAGGTACAGTACTTCCAACGAAAATTTTCAAAGAAGTTCTATTCAAAATAAAAAAATATGATTTATCACAACTCTTACATTTTACCTATTTTTATTTTTTTTAAGCTTTATACACTTTTGTGCAGCAGTGTCCTTTTTCGATCAACCTTTGGGTGGTGTTGAAATTTTATAAATTGTTCTTGTATGTGACGGATACAGCGGTTGACAAAAACAGTGTATGTAAAGAGCCTTATACAACTATTGCGCTTACAATAGCAAGACAATCGTGGCAATAACAACAATTCTTGCGATCTAATTAAGGCGAATCCGAATACCGAGCACCATACAGAAGTATTAAAACTCGTTGGTGAAGCAAATAGTTGTGCACTTGGGGAACTTAGCGCGGTTGGAATGAGATCAAGATACGAAGTACCGTCTGAGTTGAAATTCTTGAAGCAAATTGCATTAATGAATAGCCAACACATTTAAAAATGTAATTACTAGTCAGATAACATTAGGTATATAACTATTTTTTTTATTATTATTTTATACGGAAAGGAAATAAAATGAAACCATTTATTTCTAATCAAAAAAGTACTAAGCACACAGTATTAAAAGTAACAATAATAATGATTTAAAACAGAATACAACATTTTATACAATATTATATAAGATGAACTCTATAAGTATAGGAATGTGGACCAACACCGGCTTGTGATAGTTTGCCTTCAATGTTTATTAGATGACTTGGGACGATCTCACAGTTCGGGAATAAAAGAAGAACCTCAACCTCTGCAGATTGAACGTTCGAAATCTGAAATAGCTTCTCCTTATCTATTAACTTTATCGACCAACAGAACTACTAATACAATCATATTAAATATGGTAAAATAATGCACTTCTTCTGTGGCGGTCAGTCTTAACGGAGACCAACAAAATACGCAGGAGATATTATACTACACAAGTGTGTGTGAAAACACAGATGCACTTTCTGTTTCCCAAGTCTTATAATTTGATGGGAGGGTTATCCGACACGATCGGGTAGAGATGAGGCGCAAGACCAACGGCTTAACGTGTACTTCGAGGCACGTGGGTTAAGACCCATCTGCCTAACTCAGGTTTGTAATAAGTATTCCTATAACCAGAAAACTCAATAAAAAATTTTGACCCTACTATTTCTTTGCTATAGGGGAGACCGGGGATAGTTGACTAATTTTTTACAAAATCATACATATTTTTTGTGTTTTTATACATACAGACAATAAAACTGAATCAATGGAAAGAACAACTATTAAACTAATAAAAAAATATAAAAACTAGTCTATTATTCAATATAATGATCACAATTTAACGTATTTTACAGAACACCAACTCTTAGTCAATTTACCCCGGGTCCGGGGTAAATTGACTATATGCCCGTGGTAAGTAGACTAACATATTAATAAGTGATAAATTACGAGAAGAGTCAAGTAATAAAACCTTTTTTATAATTTAACAAAACTTTTTATTCAAAAACAATTTTAATCAGGTACAATCATTATCTTACAATAAGTCTTTCACAAAACTATCAGCGCCTCGTTTTTACTTAAACATTTATTTATTTGTTAATTAAATAGTTTTAAATCAACTTTTCTTACGCTAGAAATTAAATGCACATTTTTAATGATGTGTTGAAATTATAGTATAAAGTTATTAAATATCTATATTTAGTATTTAAACTATATATTTATATATTTGTTTTATCATCAAAAGTATAAATAATTTTGCTCAAAGTAAACTCTTAATCAGTCTCATATTAGTCTTTGTATTCTTAAAAAAACATACAAGTTATCAGTCTTCAATATCAGAAGTGCAATGTTTGCATTCAAAAAACATTAGATTACCTCTTACACATTTGGCATGAGCCCATAACTTACAAGTTATGCACTGAATCCATTGTTCGCCTGGAACACTATCGACGTAGGATTCAGTGCACTCTAAACAAAACGTACTCTCGTCATCTGAGTCTACAGCATTACCGTCATTTTCATCGACGGTGTCATTAGTAATCTCATTAACTTTATCCGTTCCTTTTTCTTTGCCCTTTCCTTTTCCTTTGCCCTTTCCTTTTCCTTCGCCCTTTCCTTTTCCTTTGTTCTTTCCTTTTCTTTTTTCTATGCTGTTCTTTGTATCTGTTTTTTTCTTCTTAAAAGTTTCTCTTTTGTTTTTCATATCTAAAAGATTTAGTTTTTCTGGGGTGTCGGTATATATAGTACTTTTACGCTGCCGAATATTTCTTCTGTTTTCTAAAAGTGGCGCCGCTTTTGGAAAGGGTCTTAGCTCTTCAAATGTTGCTGATGAAGTTAAGGCCAGATTTAGATTGTGTAAAGATGGGGGCACATTTGCTTCTATAGGATGAACGTTTTCTGGTGTTTTGAGGTTTTCTCTCAGTTCCAGTTCAAATACAGAATTAAATGTTTCGTCTAAAAGAGAAGGTGACTCACATTCAGTCCTCAAAGATCTTGTAGGGGAGGATATTGTGGTAGTAATCTGATCTGTATTTACAGTTAAATACTGCGGTGCCAGAAAGTGAGTTTCAGTTATTGTATTGTGGTCAGGAATTGGCACCTCTTCGACAATAGACAACCTATTTGATGCATCTGAAGTCGATGGAACAGCAACTGTGCTCACATCACATGCTGAAGAATTATTACCATTACGGGAAGTGGGCATCGGTCTATCTGTCACATAAGAACCACTAAACTCGGAGTCAGGAAAAATGTTTTCATTCAGTGGCGAAATCCCGGATACTTTGAATCCTGATTGAATATTTTCAATTGTAGCAGCCAATGGTAGTGACGTTTTAAGTAGCTCCGGTATTTCATAAATTGTAATAGTTTTGCCCGGGTTACTAGCCAGCCAGTTGTCACATGCTCGGTTGAAATACTTTTTCAATGGTCCGTACACAGATCTGTCAAGAGGTTGTAGCTTGTGGCTACAATGTGGAGGGAATGATAAAACTGTCACCCCATTAGATTTAAAGTAATCCAACGCTTCAATTGATAAGTGAGAGTCATGGTTGTCCAACAACAAAAGTACAGGTTTTTCTTTACTAGGTTTAACATGTTTCACGAAATGTTTGGTGTACTTTATAAAATTTTCTTCTTTCATCCAGCCAGACGGGTTAGCATCACCTTCACATCCTATAGGGCCTCCTCTAATAAAATAGGACTTATAATGGACGCGTGGGAATACGAAAAAAGGTGGCACCATATTTCCTACAGCTGAAACAGCTACTGCAACTGTCACCAGTGTACCTCTCTCAGCAGATGTCATCTTGCCTAGATTTTTAACACCACGGCGTGCTATTACTCTATTAGGTACTTTTACGGTTGTCATACCTGTTTCATCAACGTTCCAGATATCACCAGGGCTGAGATTCAAACGTTGGTAAACAGCAGTTAAATTAGCAAAGAACATACTGACGTTATGTTTGTTGAATGACGTAGCTCTGGAAAGGCTTGTTGCTTGAGGTGTCCTTATAGATAAAGAAGGATGACGTTTGAGAAACGAGCCTAACCAATCTTCGCCAGCTAACAACTTTGTTCTCCAAGAATTAGGCATAGCTTTATTATTTTTTATGGCGAACTGATATGCTAATTTCCGAGTCTCATATGGCGTTAATCCATAATAAATGTCAGCGGCTTTCTTTAAATAACTTGCTAAAGCTTCTTCTTCTACATTATTGAAAACTTGCCTATTTTTAATATATCCCACTGAGTCCAAGGTCAATTCTGCTCTCGTCAAATTCGAATTATGTTCCAATTTCTCCTTTAGTTTTGCCACATAACGGTGTAACGTCTTGTAGGGAATGTCATATTGTTTTGAAGTTGCATTTATACTTTTTTTATCAAAAATTATAAGATGACATGCTCTTTCTACGACATCTTTTGGTGTAACAGCTCGTTCAATCTTTCTTTTATAGGTTCTCATTGTACTGTAACAAAATAAATATTAAAACACGAATAAAAGGTTAATTTACGAGATATTTTAAACTTCAAATTATATTGGGGTTAGTTGACTAGCTAATCAACCAGCCCCGAAAGAACTTAGTCCACCAACCCCAGACGCCGTTTTAAGTTTTAATGGCATGGGTTACCTAAACACTGTCATCAATTTAAGAAATAATACATGAAACATGATTAACATGCACTCACGAAACACTCTGACTAATAGGCAAATGGTTAACATAAAGTGTGTAGGTGTCAGTTGAAAAAATATGCAATATGAAAATATTACTTACTTGGTACGAAAACAAATAACATGTCACTGCTTGAAAACAACGTGCGTCCGCGGCGCTGCGCTCCGGACAACTGAGCGGGGGGCGAAGAGTAATGCACAGCTGGGCCAGAATTATGTAATACTCATATCGTTGACGAGTTTTTGGCGATTAGTCTACCTACCCCTATGGTCAACTATCCCCGGTCTCCCCTATAGCTGTATGTATTACGTACTGCTAATAAACATTAAGTATCGATTGTATGGAGACTGAACGACATATTTTTTTATAAATTGGCTTGTTACTAGACTTACATTGACTTAATTAAATTAGTAGAACTGTGTGTTACAACGATCTATGTTGAAATAAAAGCTAGTTCTGTTATGTTGACAAAAAAAAACTGTTAACTGTTAACTGTGTAACACAGTATGAATCTTTCTAAAACTAGGTTACAGCATAAAAGAACTACAGAACTATTACTGAAGTTATGAATACATAGAAACGACCGTTATAAAAACGAAAGTAATGATCTTTAAAACATAAAATAGGTTGACTGATTTGAATATTACGATCGAAGATAAGAGAGTAGAAGAACTGCAGGAATTTGTTTATTTACGTATTATGTTTACAAGGAATGGAGTATATGAAGATCATATAAAAAGGGGAGTGAAAGCGGCAAATAAGGTTAATGGTGCTCTGCACTGTTACCAACATAAACGTGTCCAAAAAGGTACATTTAGATCTGCGCAATGGTGTGCTGGTCCCAACCCTTATGTATGTTAGCGAATCTTAGAATTAATGCTGTACAAATACGTTCTATAAAAAGTATTTATGGCGTGAAGGTAAGTGACAGAGTAAGAAATGTAGTAATAAGAGATCGTTGGGGACTGACAGAAGACTGAGAGAAGATGAAGTAACAAAGAGTGAAAAGAACATGCTTCGATGCTTTGAACGCATAGAGAGGATGGATAATAGAAGACTCACCAAGGGGATTAATAGAGTGAATGTGTGTAGAAGTATCAAAAGAGGCCATCTACGGTGAGTATCTACCAACCAGATTGGTGATGTTCTGGAGTAAAAGAGATGTGTCAGGACTGTAGTAAGTGGAGATCTATTGTCTCTGCCTACTCCTCTGGGAAATAGGCGTGACTTTATGTTATACAGAAATTTTTATAATCGTATGTATCATAATATGTATGGATGGTCAGACTTTGTAAGGGATTGTACAAACTGATTAAGTTAAAAACTAACTATTCTGGCACAAATTGGAAAATTAGCTGATTTCTTCTGTAATACTGTGAGAATGCTGTGTTTCTGATCCACGGGCGTTATTGATTTATTGATTATATTCCCTAATCATTATTTATTTCAAATTCTTAATTTCTTATTTACCCTTTACCCTACCCAACTGACGGCAATAGTCTTGCCTCCAATACGTGAATGAGACGAATATCTCTTCTTTTAATGTCACGAGGGACTTTACAAACATGCATGAAATGAACACAAATAACACCCAGACTCAGAATAAAAGTTTACAGACTACACAGTGTTTTCTCATGTGCGGATCGAATCTACACTCAGTGCCGAAGTAAGTGAGGCACCTCCCCATCGCTTAGGCCACTATGCCATCCGCGTAATCAAGAAATTGTCAAAATTTTAAGAGTTTAATCCACGGAGGACTGACTCTCCAGGAATATACGCCTGTGTGTTAATAATGTCCATCTATATGCTAATTTATTTAATTGCAGAATTTACCTACGAACCTAAGCAGACAAGTAATTAAGTTCAGGGTCGTTCTATTTCTAACAACGTTACTTAACAAAATAAGTATGAATCATTTATCCTTGAACCCGTCACTCATTTCTGTCTACCCGCTACCCTGTTATTAAGAAGCTCGTACATGACACAGTAATTATCGCCACGCTGACCTGTAGATAGTGTTTAGAGATCCGTAAGGCGGATAAAAATGTTAACGTACTTGAATTTAATGGTTTAAATGACTGTGTACCGCGGTATAGTGACTATATTATGTTGCACAGAAACTTATACAATTTCATAGAGGAAAGCTAGTGATCTTTATTATCTAGTAGCAGCCAGCAGCAACCTACAACCAGAATCGAGTTATAAATACAGGTAACCTAGCTACAAACAAATTCGTTTTTATAATTTTGTTTGTTGTTGTTTCATTATTATTGTCATCTAAACATACATTGGTACATTGGTCTGAACCTTTTATCATGTGTATAAATATAAGTGTCTAACTATATATGTTAGTATGTAGTACAAGCTATGACTATTTTGGCTTTATACAGCCAGTTAGAGAACATACAGTTAGCGACTACAGAGATTGCTGCCATTATTTGTGTAATTTTACGCGCTTGACTGTATTTGTATTTATTTTATTTCATAAGTAATTTATATTGTGTTTGAAATGAATTTGATAAAGATCAATGATGACTTGTCTAATTATTTAATAATATTGCCTAAAAAAATTTGTATAAGGTGAATTTGCTACCATAGGTACTTAACCAACTTAGAAAGATAAACGAATAAATTGAGTATGTTACAAATATATTACATGAATATATAAAAGGTATTCATATACAATAAATATGAAAGATGTATGCATATAAACATATTATCCACACACACACGCGCGCATGCACACACATACACGTAGACATACTAAAGTATCATTCTGATGACTCCGACAACAAGTCTCTATAGGCTGTGTACTTGAAGCTTAAAAGTGGATCGATAGTGGTTAGATTGCAATACAACAACCATTATTACAATAACGATAAAGATTCCAGCATTAGGTAAATAATTAACGGTAATTATAAATATTTATGTCTACTACCAACGAGAAAGAATAACAGCACAGCTTAACATAATAATGTTATTAATATGGCCAATGAATAGTCACACAGTTTTAATTTATTGTGTACGGAACCCCAGACAAAAACCAGTTTATAAGTAATTATCGGCTATACGTGTCAAAATCGTTTTCATAACTTGTCTTGTTCCTATAATATTATAAATAGGTAGGTATCGTTCTAGTCGTAAATTATTACCTTTTAATGAATACCCTGGAGCGTCTACCAAGTTTTTATCGCTATATCCATACGTGATCGTACGTTATGGCAACATTACTTGGTGTTACCAACTCCTTAAAGTTTTAAAGAAACCATTAAGGAAGTTAAAATCACTGGTTTGAATTATTTTCATCTTATAGCTCGAAGATAAAAACTTTTAGAAATTTCGTACGATTGCACGAAATTTTTTGTTGTGATGTAAAAATATATTGATTTTAATTAGATTTATATGTACTTGCATACCTACATATACTCTTATATAATCTATCCCCAAAAGGATATATAAAAACTCACATTTGTCTATAATTATGAGGTATACCAAGTCACACTTATTTAATAGGTAGGTAGGTAAAAGTAGAGAAGACAGGAAGATATAAGATAGAAAAAGGAAATTGTATAGACAGATGTGTTAAGGTATGTAAGTAATAGCTTGAATAGGTCAGGGTCACATACCTGTAACTGGGACTGGCTGTTGTCGGGAACTCGACGCTCTATAGCCTTTAACCATACATATGTACTTATTTGCACAAGTCTATACTAATATTATAGAGCCGAAGAGTCTGCTTGTTTGATAGAGCTCTCAATATTTTGCTGTGCTAGATAGCCCATTTATTGAATAACGTGTTAGGCTACGTACCAGCACCAATAGAAGCTGAGCGACAATGAGATATGTTGTAAAAAACGGTGAAAATCTACTCCTATTGAAAGACACACATGAAGTAGCGCGGGTCAGCTAGTGATATGATGAACGAAATAAATAAATGGCCTTGTCTGAGTAGTTATGTGTTTGAATTTGTTGTATATATGCTTGCTGCCTGCACATCTAGTACATTTTAATCAATAAAACGTGCAGATAAACGTTGCATGCGTTGATGTGCATTTGCTATCAAAGTTTCAAAATACGTGAAATGCAAATCCCTAAGATTAAGATATGATGTTTATTATTGATTCACTTTTTTATCGTATGTTTATTACTGATGTCTGGTTTTTGACATTAACATAAGAAGCAACGTATATCGAATGTCAAAACTATTATGTTTTTATTTCAGATAATATTATTTATTTAATATTTCGCATAATCTGCTCACAGTTATATCCAGATGGTAGCCTTTGAGACTTGAATTAAATTGAACATTCCCGCAGATTCTCAATTTGATGAAAGCCTTATTTTGTATAAATAATAATATGTAAAAAGTTTGAGTTAAGAAAAAAAATCTTCTTAGATATAAACGAAAGTGTGGTTTGTTAAAGAATAAACAAAGTTAATAAACTTTTACTAAAAAATAACAAACACTCTAACCTCATACATGCAACTATAGCTTTTCCAGAAAGTCTGTAATTTTAAGTAAGTAGTTTTTTTCCAACTTATTTTTTTATTGATAACTTTATACACCTTTGTACACTGGCGGACTTAATGCCCAGTCTACCAGTCAAGTTTTAGGTAGAGTAGAAATTTTGTGAAATAGACACACAGGTTACACAATTAAATAACCAAAGTATACATTACTCAGCATTACATACATAATTTTATACAGAAATACATATGTATATCTACCCGTATATATACCCCTGCCTCGCAGAGCATTTAAAGCCATCTGTCTGGCGTCAGGTCTTTCTCCGGTCATGTCGGCAAGACGTTCCAAACGGGAACAGCGAGTGCACCTGTGTTTGCGCACACACTTATGCCCTATAATATCTTCTGGCTTGTTGGCTGGTCTACGAGACTGGACTTCGTGGCCAAAATCGGCTAGGAATTCCTCATCATTTATACTTTATAAACGTGTATAATAATGTAATATAATACGTTGTACTATCGTTTCGATGACTCTGCCTTGTCATTAAGAAGGGGATCATACACTTTTTTTTTAAATACGAAACAGTTAGTGGACGTCTCGACTTCAAGCGGGAACACATTCCAGTCTACAACAGCTCAAACGAAGAACGAAGAGTCCACGAGATCGGAAATGTGAGAGGGGCATAAGTGAAGTAGGTTGTTTTCAGAGTGAGGATTTCTGTTGTGATTGGACAACATCAAACAGTTTTCCGTTTGTTTGATGAGAGCAAGGTAAGTTGGTGAGGATGTGGAGGTGAGACATGAAAGTAAAGAAGTCAGGTTAACTGATGGCAGCATTGGCGAATGGGTAACCAATTCAGTTGAGAAGATAAAGCAGATATATGGTCATACTTGCAAGGTTGCAAGGAGCTCAACATTCAGGTCGAAGAAAATACATCACCATAGTAAATTAATTGAATAAACAAGGACTGCATAAGTTTAGTTTTGGTTTTAGGAGGTAGGAAATTCTTGAGGTGATGTTGTGTTCGCAGGAGTTCAGTTACCTTTTGACTCACGTTACTAATCTAAGCTCACCAATCGAGAGTTGATTTAATGTGTGGACCCAGGTTTGCGACTACGGGGCTAAAAAGTATCACTGAGCTATTGAGTACGATCGGCGAGATTGATTGAGTGAATTAAATTTTCTCGACCAGAAATTTATGAATTCTCGATCTTTATTAACTATTTTGCCTGGGAATATAGCAGCAGATCATCAGCAAACAATTGATATGCACACTGAAGATGTTATGTGATGCGGTTAATAAATGTTACAAGGAGAAAGTGAGATAATATATCACCATAAAGGACACCAGAGTTTAAGTCGACGAACGAAAAAATGATGAGTTTGTTTAAATTATCCAAAACTATGAATTTCAAAGTGAAGTATATCTATATAATAGAAATTTCACTGTAGTTTTAAGAACTCATCATCATCATTATCATCATCACCATCAGCCAGAAGACATCCACTGCTGAACATAGGCCTCCCCCCTAGAACGACACGCCGCATGACTGGATCCCAACTGCATCCATCGGCTCCCCGCGACTTGGACTATGTCGTCGGTCCATTTAGTGGGGGGCCTACCTACGCTTCGTCTCCGGTACGTGGTCACCACTCGAGAACCTTTCTTCCCCAACGGTTGTCGGCTCTACGAGCGATGTGGCCAGCCCATTGCCACTTCAAGTTGCTTATTCGAAGAGCTATCTCGGTAACCTTAGTTTTCTTGCGGATATCCTCGTTCCGGATCCTATCACGCAAGGAAATGCCGAGCATAGATCTTTCCACAGCTCGTTTTAAGAACTAGACGATATTAATTTAAATCAAAAGAAATAGCTTCTAGCAATCTTTGATTCTAGGTAGAATTGATTCTAAGTAATTGAGTATACAGTGCACACGATGTTTCGAGTCACACACCATTCATAATGATGAAGTGAAACATCTTAAAATCTATCATTTATTTCAAAGTAAAATTAAATATTGGTTCCAATGTTTCTATTAATAAGTTCCACTATGAATAGAGATGTTTTATTTTAAATAGACGTAATGAGGTAGATTTTGTCGACGGAGAAGATGGCTCACATGATGAGTGTAATCACCGCTGCACATGGACACATGCAATACAAGGAACATAAACACGTTACCTTATTTTAAGTGTCTCTTCCTTACCTTGATTTCTAGGTTGGGGTCCGGAAATCGTCGGCAAGCAACAAAAGAATTGCTCTTCTGTGAGACTATGATACGACCGCGGTCGAACCGCCCCACTTGTTCTAACAATAATATTAAATATGTAATAATAACACCTCTAAGAGTAAGTTGATAGAACTATGAAAAAAAAAAATATAATGTACCATCAACTACATATGTTATATTTTTCTCGTATATCTTGTATGCATGCACGCATGTGATATTGTTTATCACTTCATATCTTCCCAACTACTGTACAGATTTATTAAATCAACATATCGTTAGGTTCTTTTTGGTAACATAAGTGTCCTTTGATAGGTGTGACTTGAAAAAAAAAATCAAAATCACAATTGTGAGACAATATAATTTACATAAATTAATATTAGATTATTTATTTAAAATGATATTTCAGGACCAAGTTTTAATAAAACAAAAATATATAATTTAACTGATCTCTCTGAGGGTTTGCTATCAGTGTTCCTAGCTAGCTATTATTAGCTATTTTTCACTTAGCAGGATTCTTTTATTTTTAAATTTATATTTTGTTTTTTAATGCACTTGCACCATTAACGTAGAAACAAACAAACTTAAAATCTGATCAAACCAGCTTCGTAGTCGAATATTAAGCTGACAAATTTCTTCTTGCATTCATGTAGGTACATTCCGAAAGCGGAATATTTATTGCAAAATGTATTGTATATTACACATGTGGCATGTAATTTACTACGTCAATGGATAATAAACTTAAACGTGTGCCACTTTCACTCTTTCCGTCCCTTCCCATGCAATAGAACTTAACGTAGGTGCCTATTTACGAGTACATACATCCACAGACAGGTTGGCAACGCCCTTTGAACTCTAAGTTACAGGTGTTAATGAATGAGTATCTTTCCATTAGTTGACTCGTCGGCTCACTTACCCCTCTATATCATAAAAATAAGATATGTACGTAAAACATCTTGAATACACATCAGTTAAGAATCTTCAGAAAAAATGTGTACATTTCATCGTACTGTTCTTTAATTTGTTTGACATTACATTAAAAATGAATCATGCCAGCAAAAAAAGTATGTTAAATATGTATAGATGCGCTTTTACTCGACGACTGGCTTATTTCAAACGTATGACTTTCAACACATCTTGCAAGTCTTATCAGTATAAAACTTAATCTAATATTTGAGTAGTTATAAAGCAAAAAGTACATAATAATAGAAAAAGTAGTAGCCTGTCTGGACATTTTCAATTCAATGATAGGGGCAGTTTGAAAAGAACTAATTCGGTCTGCGAGTCCGACCGGGGCCATTAGAATGATTGCCGACCATCGTACCGCAGTTACGCTGATGCAGAGTGAAGTTCAACAGGACCACTCTTAACGGATTGAATTTTGTACGTTCTATAGACACATGGACTGTGTAACTAGATTAGGTGGTAGTCTGTAGAATATCTTATTTCATATTATCGGGTCCCATCACTGTGTTTATTATTTACTTGACTCACTGTGCTTGTTATTTACTTAGACTGGACGGATTTACGCGCTCAGTTTGTCGCTTCCTATTGTGTTGAGTGTTGTAGATTCGATACCCGCATGGAACAACACTTTGTGTGATCCACAAATTTTTGTTCGGGCTGTTAATTGTGATTTTTTCATAAAGTATGTAATGACCATCGTGAGACATACATTCCTAGTGTGGTAGTTCTTTTATAAAAACCTAAAAACACAAACTTATTGAACAAATTGTATTTTATACAATACAAAAGAAAAAATCTATACATGAAAAAGTTGATGCGGTACTTTTTTTATTTTATTCTTGGTCATTTTACATATAAAAATTTAGAAAATTATGTACTCATACCTAGTTTCGCCTCAAATCAACTGGTCCACTAGTGTGCCGCGAAAAAAGGCAGTAATAGAAATAATGGCTGTCAATTACTATTTTTTTTAATATATTGGGTAAACAAACAATATTATAACCAAAAGTGGTTATAATAGTATTTAGTTATACTATTTTGCCAGTTATGATAATTAGATTGGATAATTTGAACCGTTCACAACATTAATGCTCTATATCAATCACAATCTTTTCGTTGCGCGTTTGGAGAATTCTCCGACCAAGTGAAGTCAACACGTCTGGTGGACCATGACCCGGCAAGTATTAGAAAGTTGTATAAATTTTAATTGGCGCGAGAATTTCAATATTGCCATACAGGATTAGCATTTACTCCGTAGTTCGTGTATCTACGGTAGATGGCGCTTCAGTATGTTCAGTCAAGGCCGGCAGCTTGTGCTCAGTCCCCATATCGTTTGTTGTGTCGTATGTGGATTTCGCCACATCAATCCACCTCCAAAATCGAGGGTCAGTGTATGATAACTCAGCTGTATATGCTATGTTGTGGATCGTGTCAGTGGAAGTAGTGAATAGTTTCACTGAGTCGTAACTGAGTGTCGCATCCCCAGTGAGTTGGGGCAGCTTCTGCATAGTAGTTTTGGGAGCGGTTATGTTGGGAAGTTGTATGTATGTCAACTGAGGTGAGAATTTCCATATCGCCATACAGGATTAGCAATTACTTGGTAGTTCGGAGTATCTTCGGTAGATGGCAGAGCAGTATGTTTTCTTCCGTAGTATATGGACGTCGCCACAAATGCGTTTGGATTAAATGCAACTAATGCGTAAGTTATACGTATCCTGGATTCAACTGTACAGAATTGAGTATGTGCGTAAATCAAATGTGTAATGAAGCATGTCAAACTAAGTCTGTCATCCAATATACGATCAAGAATTCATGTCGGTTCCAATTGATATTTCGTTGTGTAGATTTTAAGATTTATGAACTGTTATAAACATAATACACATTTCAGAGAATTATTGATGAATGAAATTGTAAACTGTGGATTATTGTTATACTACTGATAAGAATATTAAGTATGAGTTATGAGTTAGATAAAAGGAAAAAAATTGAATCTTCATAGTAGGCCAATTACTAGCTTTTGCCAACAGCTCCGCTCGCGTATATGTCGATTAAAAACGTTATGCCCTTCTTCAATCAAAGTATCTCATAGTCAAATTTCATGAAAATCAGTTAAGTCGTTTAGAAGTCAAAGCGTGAAAGACAATCAGAGTTACTCACGTATTCACAATATATTTTTATTAGTTTGGGTTATGACATACCCTTTACTCACTTAGTTCTGAAAAACACAACATAACATTAAAAAACGCATAAAGTAATAATTGTTTCTTTAAGTTTTAAATTCTTATTTAAATTTTGTTTTTAAGTATTCTTATCCTGGAGAATCTCCGGCAAATTTACTTTTACTAAATAACAGTAAAAGTTTAGTATCTTGAAGCAAAATTCCATCTTGGACTAAAGAAAAGAATTTATGTATTTTTCTATAGCACCATTGCAACTGCAGAATTGTATTAAAATTTACATCAAAGGCAAGTTTTAATCTACTAGCAGGTAGGTATGCAATCACAAACGAAGGCGAGATGATTCTCGCACATTTTACAAGATAAATAAAATTAACATTTTCAATTCAAAGACGTCATAACGCTGCATTACGTAGGTACGTCTAAATTTGTGAGAGCAGTCGACAACACTCGGTCCCCAAGTACTCGGCAAAAGAGGTGTTTACATGCATTTTATGCCGCGGGAGCTCTTATCAAGTCGCTACGGAACCTCGTGCCGACGGGCGTCGTCAACCTTCTACAGATATTTGTGAAAGACGATTCTCCTCACTTTACGTGTATACAACTGCAAGTGAAAATTGAAAAGTTTATGTTAAGAGTTACGACTTTTTTGAGTGTCTCTAAAACGATGTAATTTATGTGCGAAAAGTTTGTTGCAATCTTAAAAAAGCTCGCTACGTAATCAAATTTTATGTAATTACTCGTAAATATGAGTATTCTAATTATAGCGTAACGTTTTGTCTAAGTACAAAAGAGACCACCCTGTTTTTTATTCGGAAATTGTTAGGGGTAATGGAGTGGACTATTTGTAGTTAAAATCTTATAGCAGAAATTATAAAATTATCTCATTAGCAGTTGTGTACAATGAATTTATTTTAATTTTTTTTTTGGTTTAACAATGAATGTGATTCTTTTTTTTTTTCTTTTTTAAAAAAGACAACGCCCGCACTAGGAATAAATCCTGTGTCGCGGGGGACTTTACAAACATACAAGAAACGGACACAAAGAACACCCAGACTCAGAACAACAATTTATGGATCACACAAAGTGTTGTCCCATGTGGGATTTGAACCCACAACACTCAGGTCAGTAGAGAGCGGCGTGGCGACCGCGTAAACCACTAGGCCAACCGTGCAGTCAACCGATTATACAGTGTGTAGCCTAACTACGTTTATCTAAACTGATTTTAAATAGATATTTGTTATTTATTTTTAAATAGACGCTTGGCATCCATATTACATAGACCAAATTACCTGTGCTGAAAAAGTGAGTAAGAGAGATATAGGGCTATTCTTCGAGTCCTGGAAAATCCCGTCACCCCTGTAGAAGTTGACGAGTGACGTTCTATGTTAAGCACTACTGAGAAGTGCTACCAGAACACAATATACTTTTAGAGAAAAGCTCTGGTTACTATCCTCATTTACTCTTCAAAAAAATACAACTCCTGTGGGAACATTTAGAAATACATGTGAACTATTGCCTCGAAATATGGCGAAAGATAATGCCGCCATTACAACAATTTTCAGGGCGGGCGCAGACGCACCTCCTCGCCGCGTCGCTCGTAAAAGTGAAATATTATAAAAGCGTTCACTGAATTTAAAAAACAGTCTTTGCTTCCAACTGTATAATATGAACTTTAAATCACGTCGAAAGTTATATGTCCTTGGTGTATGCAGCCGTGCCAATTCGTCGAAAAATTGATGGTACTAATTTGTGAATAGTTGTTTACGACGATGTAATAAATCTTGCTTAAGAAACGTTAACAACTATATACTTTTATACTAATATTCAATTTTAGACGAAACCCAAACTATTTCTTATCTGTGTTTAAAAACCAATATTAAGGAACAAAACGGAGTTGTCTGGTGGACAAACGGCCAAATAATTGCATAAGTGCAAAAGGAATTCTAGTGATTAACTCGAGCCACAAATAAAATAAATTGTTATTTTTTTTATTATTTATTATGTTATAAGCATATACGTGTTTAAAAGAACAGTCTAAAGTAAGTCTTTAATAGATTTAGATATTTAAAAAAAAGCTAAATAAAAATTCCCTATTACTCAAACTGTGAAACTTTTTTACAAACCAATTTATTTATCAGTGATCAAATAGAGTTTGAAAATGTTTTTCTTGAAATTGTAATGGTAAAACAATTTTAATTAAAAAATAGGTTTACGACTTGTTACTGTAATTGCTTTTGGATTAAATACAAAACTAATTCTTTTTTTTTAATTATTAACTTATGTTTAACTTGTCCATTTATAGGTACCCATATGTTTTAGCAAATTTAGTTTTTAGAACTTAGTAACAGTAACACTTTCATGTTTAAGCTTATCTATCAGATAAAAATAGAAAACTTGAAGCAAAATATCTCAAACAAAGTTTAGTAGTGAGCTAAAACAACGAAACATAAAAATTTCTTTGTTTTTATTTTACGTTACAAACTTTATAACTACAATTTTGGGCTTGTATATAAAAATCACTCAGAATACTGAACAAATGAAAGCGCAAATAACAAAAAAACCATTTAATGCTTAATCAGAGTTTAGTTTAAACTAAACTAAACAGTATCCCTGATTAACTAACTAAATTTTTCTTTGTTTACACTTAAATTCGTTTCGAAAGTTGCAATTCTTTTGAAAATGTTTATGAAATCCTAAACGAGTTAAGCCTTTCATGTTTGGAGCATGAAAGCGGAAGCTCTTCAACGACGGAATAAGAGAACGAGGTGTAGAGGCACAATTAAGGACTCTACACTTAGCAAACTCGAGATATCTGAGCACCCATCTCTTGTTTGCACGCCTTGAGTTTTTGAAGTCTCTTAATTAGGTACACTACTGACTACATAGTGTGAACTTCAAACCATTTTTTGTGTTAAATTCTCAAATAAGGACGTTATCTTTCACCGTACATATATTATAATTAGTCTTATCGTAAGTAAAGACAATGAGTGATTCGTATGATGACAGATTGAGAATACGGAATGTCACCTCCCTATATGTTCTGTGGTTATCATAAGGCCTCTACAAAGAGAGGCGATCACTAAGACGACGTCTGTGTCCAGCAGGCTATTGATGAAGACGAGGTAAGGAGTGTTTGATCATCTCTGCCAGTTTTGGAAAGACAACGGTACAAAGTGATGTAGGTAACATCATAGTCCTGACTAATTTTGTTAAATATGGTTATTTGAAACTGCCAATGCAGGCTAGTATGGGACCTTCTCTTCTACCGCCTCGCATACTTTATGGAAGGGATTATTATCGTGTTTACTTGGTTGGTAATCATCGACAACATTTTAAATTGTCAAATTTTTAGAACTATATTTTAAAAGTCAGGAGATATGGCAGCTGGTTCTCATTGCTACATACGAGTTGCTGTCAACAAGACGGCGTAGTACCAAATTTTTAAAATCGAAATTTTAAATAAAATGTTACTCTGCTCTTAAGCACATTAGTAAGTTCATTCTTAAATATCGATATAAATATTTTATCGTTTTTATGTAACTTATATTTTATAAACCTAAAAATATTTTCACACATCTGACACAACGCCGTTTAGTTTTCACCTAAGCAAAACTTTAAGCATGGCTATGTGTTTTGTTATTGCAGTTGTTGCAACTTTTTAAGAAGAATTTAAATTATTTTAGCAAAGTTCTAAATACATGATAATTTCATGAAAAAGTTGGGATGGATGGATGGATGATTCACTTTTTAAATCTTACAAACATCCATTACAAATTGCTAGCGATACAGAATCAACGACCTCTTTTATAACAAAACCTAATACGATCTGAATTTAGAAGAGTAACCGTTTTTGTTGTTATGGTATTGTTATGAAATGTTGCTAAGATTCAATAGTCGATTCGGCCATTTGACTCTAGATTAAGTTTTAATAATCATGCATTGTGGAACAGAACAATGAGCTTTACTATTATATAATAAAGATAAGGTCGAATACTACTAGTATGCTGTACGGTTGGCTTGTTTCGTCCGAAAGCGTTTCTCGGTAGTGATCCGATCCGAATGTTCTGTTAGCAACTGAACTTACGGGACTGAATCAGGAACCTGTGGCGAGTAACATAAGCAGGCGACTCGTCAATAAATATCAAAATGATATGCGTGGTTACCCCGCGATCTCGGCGATTATTAAGGACGATTGTACTGTATTATTGGAACTTTTTAAAGGGTATTTGCAGTAAGTCATAAGGTTTATTTTTAAAATTTAACGGAACCTGCACGTAGATGAAGTAACTAAGTGCAATTCATTTTTTAAGAGATATCTAGGTACCTAATTTTATTAATTTTATTTTTTAAAACCGTATTGAATTTTAACAGGAACTTAGTACTCAATGGAATTGAAAATATGGTGTTGTTTGCATCGATACTTCATACATCAAATTTCATACATCCATTATTAGTGTTTCATGTACCAAACGTCTTTTGGGCTATGTTAGGTTAAACACCAATCCCTAACTAAAATATGTCGTTATATACAAACAGTGTATGTTGATGTTAAAGGATTCAACAACAGAATATATTATTATAATCAAATTAAACAATACTGTATCGAGTTTAAGATGAAATTCCTTGGAGCTTATTCACTTAAGAGAAACCATAATGTTATTCAAATATGACAACTCCGTTCAATATAAATGTTTTACACATCGAAACGATAACGCTGGAGTGCTTCCTTTGTTTGTGGAAGGAAAACGTCTATACCTTCTTAAATTAATTAACAGTATTGCCTGATGACTAAAATAAACGTAATTAAAACTTTTTGAATTAACTTTCGCCTGATTTCTTTTTTAATTTGGGCCTGACTTGCCTAATTTTCTCGCACAACGGGGGTTTGACACACCCCGTAATCTAAAGCTGACCCTTTGTCGTAGTAAAAAAGATTTTAAAAGATTCGTAAAAGAACGGAGAACTTTGTCCCTAATACAGTTGACTAATTTTGTTTTGATAAAGGTGAAATGTTTAGTTGAGTTATTAAATATTTCAGTGAATAGGGTTGGGCGTGCACTTTATACTTTGTGAATAATATTTATTTATATGTATTCAGGGTTCCCTAACGATAAATGTTAAAATAAAACTGTTGATAAAATGAAGAGTCGCGGACAGAAAAAAGCGAAATCAGAGCTCGCAAACTGCGGCACTGACGGATTAGAAGCGATTGCAACTGGGAATGTAAAGCAGATGATCCTCCTCGTGAAAATTGAAAATGAATCAACTGTAGTTATTTAGATGGTGGTCTAGTTTATTGAAGTCTGCATTCAGGTAAAAATAACACACACCACCTTAGTCAATCAAGGTCTAATTTAGATTTTAACGGGAAGGTACTTCTTAAGACTGGAGCGTGGAGATTTGAGGCATAATTATTTTACCAATTTCAATGTTTCGGTAGAATTATTAGAAACTTGGCCGTGTGCGTACATATATAAAATCTCGTCTGTTTTCCCGGAGGGGTAGAGAGAGACATCTTCAACGCCTACTTTTCGCCAGTGCTATGTAATAGGTGGCGATCCTATTGCCGCTAATCGGGATGTTCTTTTAAGTATTTTGTATTTTAAGTGTTTACTTTTATTTCAAAACAAATTTATGTTGTTAAATAATAATTTGCCGTGTACGTTTATAACTTTAAATATTTTTCCTGTATTTTTTTTCTGTTCTGTACTTTTCTTAAATTTCGACATCATTATATTCTAGCATACAGCACAGTATAAACTTTGATCTTATCAAGTTCGTCTCAAGTTCTTATATATCTAACAAATGTTGCTCAAACTTTGCGATAATCTTTCCCGAAAACAAAATAATCGATCATGCTAATGTAAAAATAATGGGTAGCTAGTCTTAGATTAATGATAATGCTATTTGGTAGAATTAATAAAAATGAAATATATTTTTTTTATATATAAATAAGTATACAAGTCTTAAATAGGCTTTTACTTAGACGGAGTTGTTCTTCAACAGCGCACTAGCAATATCAAAACCAAAAATGCTCTTAAACTAAGTAACTTTTCACCTACACAACGAAATGTTTATACCCCTAGATCACAAAGGTCCTTTACCTGTGCCCGTCTATTTTACACTGTTCAGTAGCTTTACGAGTCATTACTTTCGTTGACCAGGCGAACGAACGTGACACTCAAAGTTTACCTGGGTAGGCGTCTTATGCGGGCCAGGCGAAGCGATGCGACGCGATACCGATGGAAAGGTCGGGCAATAAATCGATAGAGCATTACACTTTTAATCGTTTTTAAAAAGAAAGAGGTTACTCACGATGCGTCCCCGAACTTACAAGATAAATATTAATATCGTCAAAATCGAGGTTTAATAGATTAAATCTACCTATATTTATTGAAAAAAAAACTTTTCTTTCTCTATGCATTAGTTTCAACTAACTCCCCAATTGGACTATTTTTTTTTGTGTGTATAATTTTTGTGCAATGTGCTCAAAAATATGAAAAAGAACTTGCTGTGTTTTTTTAAGCTCACAGCAATATTAAAGATTCAATAAGTAAGCTATATTTTATAGCATACTAATGCTTAGCTTCAGATACGCACCTACTAACAAGGTTTTATGCAAGATGTGTGCAACATAAAATTTTTATAGACAAATATAAAGTCTTAGGATGTTCATCAAGGCGGTGGTCTATGGGGAGATTGCAAAACGATGGAGCCCAAATTTTATTGCATGTTACGCACCATAAACACGGGTGGCGGTTACTGATAATAGAGGCTGAATTTATTTTTTTTGATGTGGTGGCATAAAGTTGTTTAATGACATGGGGTGTTATTATTGTTTCTAGTTAAGTGAACTCTCACCACATACTGCGCTCCTAGTTACAACGTAAGGGATATCTATGTTGATAATAAAAAGAAGATTGGTGAATATTTTAGACTAATTGTGCATGAATAACGACTTGAAGAATATCGTGTACGCGTTAAATATAAACAGTTACTTAAGTGTGCATTTAGGGGCCGTTCGACTAGTTTCTAACCCTACGCAGTTTCTTTAACAACCTCTTTCATCAGTGTTAAGCGCCTGTATTATGCCCCGAAATGTGTTGGACAAAAAGAATCACTCAGTGCATTATATAATAAATTATAGACGTGTCCGACACTAGTGTCGTCTTGTCAAACATAATTTAGAAGAAAATGTATACATTAGTTGTTTTAAATTATTACTCTGAATGTGAGACACAAATTTTTAATGAATCATTCAAGTTAGATCGCGGCCGCCAGTCTCAACAGAGACACAGAAGACATTATAGTGCATAAGAGTATGCGTAAACACAGGTGCACTTTTTATTCCCTCACTCTCATAATTTGATGAAACGGCTATCTGACATGACCAGAGAATAACAGTCGCAGGATCGCCGGTTTTACGTGCTTGTCGAGGCACGGAGGTTAAAACTACAACTTCCAAACTTCGGGCTGTTATTGACTATTTCTATAACAAGAAAAATTCAATGACACTTTTTGACACGATCTAGGAATCGAATTTGGGATCGGCAATACGATCGGCAGTCGCAAACACTAAGCGTTAGAGTAACGAGGTATATGTTTACTGCTCGGGTATAGTAACTCCACCTCAAAAATTCTCTAATTTTTATTGTTGGCTGGGTCTACATTGTTTCACAACGGGGACTAAGGCCATTACTAGGTTGTTTTTAGACAGGAATAATGTCAAATCTTAATATCTAAGATAGGTATATCATCAAATATACATATATATACTTAGTCTGGCCATAAATACTGTTACACTTAATTATAAAAAAATATTACATTTGAATTTCGAATCTGTCATTTTTATACGATTGTTCATTGTGTTTTCTCATTTTGGCGCCAATACATTGTAAAATATTTTGCGATATTAAAATGGTGTGGGGTGATAAAGAGAACCGAATCGCGGTGATAGCATTACACAAAGTAGGTATGGAGCCAAATGCAATTTTTAAAACTCTCCATACACTTGGTATTAGTAAAATGTTTGTGTACCGGGCTATTAATAGGTACAATGAGACCTCCTCTGTTTGTGACAGAAAAAGATCTGGCCGTCCACGTAGTGTTCGTACGAAAAAGGTGGTCAAAGCAGTAAGGGAAAGAATTCGAAGAAATCCTGTCCGAAAGCAAAAGATTTTATCTCGGGAAATGAAGATAGCACCTAGAACCATGTCGCGTATTTTAAAAGATGACTTAGGACTTGCAGCCTATAAGAGACGCACTGGCCATTTCTTAACTGATAATTTAAAGAAGAATAGGGTGGTAAAATCGAAACAACTACTGAAGCGGTACGCAAAGGGAGGTCACAGAAAAATTTTGTTTACGGATGAGAAAATTTTTACAATTGAGCAACATTTTAACAAACAAAATGACCGTATTTATGCTCAAAGCTCTAAGGAAGCTTCCCAATTAGTCGACAGAGTGCAACGTGGACATTATCCGACTTCAGTGATGGTTTGGTGGGGTGTTAGCTATGAAGGAGTGACTGAGCCATATTTTTGTGAAAAAGGTATCAAAACATCGGCACAAGTGTATCAAGATACCATTCTTGAGAAGGTAGTTAAGCCCCTTAACATCACCATGTTCAATAACCAAGTATGGTCCTTCCAGCAAGACTCGGCGCCGGGTCATAAAGCTCGGTCCACGCAGTCTTGGTTGGAATCGAACGTTTCGGACTTCATCAGAGCTGAAGACTGGCCGTCGTCTAGTCCCGATCTTAATCCGCTGGATTATGATTTGTGGTCAGTTTTAGAGAGTACAGCTTGCTCTAAACGCCATGATAATTTGGAGTCCCTAAAACAATCTATACGATTGGCAGTGAAGAATTTTCCCATGGAAAGAGTGCGTGCTTCTATTGATAACTGGCCTCATCGTTTAAAGGACTGTATTGCAGCCAATGGAGACCACTTCGAATAAGCTTTTTATATTTTTAATTGTTTTATATTTATGTATTAAACTGACACACTGTAAAAGTAATAAATGTTATTTGCAGTTAACAATTTTCTTTTTTCTTTATTACAATATTTATGGCAAGACTAGGTATATAGTGGGATTAGTTTAATCACTATTTGTAGAATTTGAAATTAATTCAAAAAACGTACTGAATAAATAAGATTAATATGTGTATCTGAATTGCATAGCTATTGCAAACAAGCTTATGCTTAGAAGAATCCAATTACAGAAAATCTAGCTCTCAAAAATCCCATCAAATCTACTTTTTAATGAACGTAAATACGTACTTAAGTTACATTTAATTCCAATTTAGGGAACGCACGAGTAGTACTTTCTATTTCATGCTATAGATTACTTCAGCGGACGCATGACTGAGCCTTGAGTGTCTGTACTCAGGATCAGTCTTCGGGACGCAAATAGTTTGCAACAAACTTTTTTATTTGCTACAAGATCCGTTTATTATGAAATAAATCATCATAGCAAACAAATTAACGATTTTCCAGTTTGGTTACTGAATACCTGGCTTGATTTAATATCTTACTTACTTGCTTACCAGTCCTAAACCTTTCTTGTGTCTTGCTACTAACTCTACAAGGTACTAGGCCGACACTGATTTTAACACGAACGGGGCGGCTCGATCGGGACAGTACTACCCCCTCACAGAAGACCAACCAAAAGCTACAGCATCCGTGCTGTCCTCTTTCGTTGGTGAATGCCTAGAGGCCCACTGGTGCAGGGGTGACAATTATCGCGGTCTATGAGCCTTACATTACCACGATGACTGCCATGCCTTTTACTTCTCCAAGCAGGCGAGTAAAAGTTTCGCACCAGGTCGCCAGAGTGTAGATCACCATACTACATTGTCTGCATTCACAATGAGTATGGTGACTACAACTCTTGGATTCTATTTATACTTTCCATCAGGCACAGTAAGTTCACTTTAGCCGGCTCCTAAAAGAAAGTTGATTAACAAGCTAGCCTGTAAATACGTAGCCAAATGGTTACACTGAAAATTATTAGCGTAATATTTACTAGTATTGTCTGCCAACTTTAAAATTAATAATGTAAGTCTTATTTTCTATGGATAGTACTACGTTGTGAAATGTAAAATACGTCAAATAAAAACACAACTTTATTTTAGTACTAACGTTTAAAATAGCGATAATTTAAGTAAATAAAAAAGTCACGAATCCAATCAAGTTGGTAAACAGTGGGAGAGAGAGTGGACAACTATATAAAATGTTTGTTACGATGTGTGATAAAAACGTTATATAGGCAAATATTTATAAAATGGAGCCACGTAGAATAATTCAATTAATACGGTGTGTTTAGACTATAAAATCTTTACTATATATATCCAATGAGCCAATGAATATATTTAAATTTATTTTTATGCAATCGTTGGCTCCATAAAGTTAAACAATTGGACTGAACAATTTGCTAGTTTGTTTTAATGACAAATTGTTGAATATAGGTCTATATTGGTAGAAGTGGATTATAGATAACAAGTCTCACTGAAAAAAAAGTAGATTTATTGAGTAGTTTGTGTCAAAATCCATATAAATCGGTTGGTTGGTCATTTAGATAGCCGATCAAACACATGCTGTAAGTACAATGTACAGAATTACCTGACAGGGTTAATTGTATGGTCAGCATTTTTAATTAAATATTCAATGTAAATTAGAACATACATGAGATAATACTACATTTATACGATACCTTTTATTCCTCAAAATATGTTACACAATAATGATCGGCATCAATAGGACTAATCGCTCCTACATGCCCACCACAATAACTCATGACACCAGTATCAACAGAAGTGACCCACGAACCCATTCAGTGATACTCGTAAAGTCCCAGGAAAAATGAAACTGTCTTGGGACCCGTAACTAACTAAAACAGGGAAGGCAGTCATATAATATTATGGGTCCTAAATGAGCTAGATTTGAACTATATGAGCTATATTATAGTATGGCCGGATCACCTTAACACACGGAAATTCTGCTCAGTTTACACAAAATTCTCACAGTATACCATGTCAAATGTCATTTACAAGCCATTCGTCATTAAATTTGACTACACGGATGGCGTAGTGATTCAAGTGGTCGTTCCGCCGCTCTCTACTGCGTTGTGTGTTGTGGGTTAAAACCCCACATGGACAACACTTTGAGTGATCCAACAAATTGTTATTCTGACCCTAAGTGTCGTTTGTGTTCGTTTCTTGTATGTTTAAAGTCCCCCGCGATACAGGATATATTACAACTGTGGGTGTTATCTTTTTAAATAAAGAAAGAAAGTAATTACGTTTACTGTACCAAAGACTAGATTCTCTGAGAGTATGATGGGTACTCATCACTGTTCACAGTTAAAGTCAGGTGTTTAGCGTTGACGCCATGGTAACTCGACAAATTTAATCAAGTATACTTCGTTCTTAAAGTTACTACATTCTGTAAGAAATTTAGTGACAAAGTCATCCACCTCAAGCTTTATCCTTCCCCTTACATGATTTGCCGCATAGTTGATGCCATTCGTCTATAAGGTCATTATAGAAATCGAATTGCTGTTAAAGCAATCCTGTGATTTTATCGTGGTCTCGCACGCCTAAGAAGTCGCATTTCATATTTTCTAGTGGTAAATAGTACGTGGTTACAAGTCTTTGCACCTCAAGATCGACTAGAAGAATATCCACCAACACCGGTAATTTCACAGTGCCAAGCGATGTCTACACCTTGCGCAAAAATTTCAGTGTAAGTCATGAGCCTTAAATGAAAAGCTTATTTCTATAACTAATCTTAAATAACTGAGTTTTTATTCTTAACAGTAACGTTGTCAATTTTATTTCATGGCAGTGATTAGAGATAACCTTTTAGAAGTAGCTTGAAAGTTTTATTGGATGGCAAAGTTAAACGATTGTGTAATACTCCAAAACGATATTAAGTACAAACATGTATACATGTCAGGTATTACATTTCACTAATTCGGTTGATCGGTATCATTAGAATATTCAATAAACCGCTTGAAATGTTAATGTAAGTTTCTTTGTTTGTGTGTTAACTGTGCTTTTATGCCGTAATACATTCAGCAAGAAAGTTTGCACGTTGTTAGGGATAGAGTACTGAGACCAAGTCGGAGAAATTTTATTTCACGCTAGTACTACCAGATAAAACTACAAAAAAATAACAAAACATATTTCTTTTTACAGATGCCTATTGATTTCCCATTCAAGTTTATTAAGTCATGGAAGAAAATGAGATTACTGTGATAAAACCCTTAATACGTGGCCACACGTCATACCAATAAAACTAGTTTTACGTTCTACGTTCACCACACCCTTAGATCAACTGCCCAGTAGCTAGTAGCAAATACTGGTCATTTTACTGCCGAGCCCTTTATGGCTATCAAATTTCTATAAACTCATGGTAAACTTATGTAAACATGAAAGTTATGGTTGTACAGCAATATATCTATATACCTACATGTTTCTATTATGCGTGGGGCTACAAGCAGTTGCTGATATAAATTGATTACGAAACTAAATGTAAACTATTTGAAAACGAGTTTCTTATTACTATCAATTACCTATGTATTAAAATTTTACATTTTTATAATGTATATTCCATATTTAGACATATGTCGAAATAATTGTTACTTATTAAGCTACACTATATTTTCCATTCTTTGCCAGTCGACTTTTAACTTTTACACAATAAATTTAATATGTATAGATTTATTGTGATAATGCTGTCAACTTCATGTTTTGTCATATTGTATATGTCATGTCATATATTTCAATGTAAATTAATTATATCTAAAGTAGATTACGATAAATGGTATGGCAGGTGCGATTGTGAAAGTAACTTAGTAAGTTTGACTAAAAAATAATATCTAAATTGGACCCATAGACAATGGTAATATAACCTTTCCAAAAGTATTTTTATTCGATTACCTGATTCGCATTATGATGCTGTAAGGAGCGCTGTGGTGTTCGATCAAGGACGACGCCTTAGGGTCCGGATGGGATGCCACAACGGTGTTATTAGGTCAATTGGTAGACGATAGCATTCTGCTTATCCGACGTAAGGTTAGTTAGGCATTCTGTCGAGGCATAGGAACCTGAAATAAAATAAAAATTAAAAATAAATGAACATTTATTGCCTTCTAAATAAAAAAAAGGTATAAGACCTGCAAAATACACATAGCGATGCTTAATACACCCTCACTAAGAACCCCTTAGAAAATTAAGGGATATTATAGGAATAAGCAAAGTGGAAAGACTAGCAGAAAGAACTTTATTCTTTAGGATAGGACCATGGGAAGTATATACTCCACTACAAAGATCACCAGGACAATACCGACAGAATCGAGGAAATGAAGGGCATATCCAAAGGAATAGCAACACTCAACATCAAACTTCCCGCACAAAATAGCAATGATGAGTCATGGTTAATTATTCAGGTTTTATCCCCAACTGAAGCAGATAAAAAACAATCAGTATACAGAAAATTGAAATGGCTTTGAACAGGACATATGTTGAGAGAAAAGTAAGAAAATGGACCAGAATAATGACAGAATGGTACCCTAGAGAAAGTAGCAGAAGTAGAGGAAGGCAGTCAAAGAGATGGAAAGATAATTTGAAACAACTGGGTCAGAATTGACACGTACAGCAAAGGACAGAAACAAGTGGAAGTCCTTAGAGGAAGCCGTTGCTGAAAGACAATATGTGTTTAGTTTTAAGATTTTTTCTCACCTCGATTGTTATAATTTTATGTAATGTTTGTTTAAATAAGTTAACAGCAATAAAGGCTAATTTATTTATTTGTTTATTAAATAAAAAAACCTCAACACATGAAAAAAAATATTAATATAACAAACGGTGTAGATTCAGTAAATGTTGGGAGTGTGCAGCAGATCCATAATTACTCTCAACGTTGGTTCACAATCCACCCCTTTTACATTACTCACTTTTGTGGATACACAAATATACATATAAAAATTATACTGATGTAAAAAAACTAATAATAATACAGGGGTCAAAGGTAAAAATAGATAAAAGAAAACAATAATAGTGATAGGTAATAAGCAAAAAAACAGAAAGTCATATGATACATACCCCCAGAGTAGCCCTCAAGTCGATCTCGGGGTGTTTTTTAGTGGAAATACCAGGGATTTTCCACACCAAAACAAAAGGTATATCTGACTCACCCAAATACTTACTCTGCCTTTGGGCATGCATCACAAGTGTACGCCCTACCTGTGGAATAAATTGGCGTCTGTGTTATTTCCGTTCGAAAACCTATCATCATCATCATCATCATCATCATCAGCCTCTAAAAGTCTACTGCTGGACATAGGCCTCTCCTTAGAAAGGAGGTCTTGGCCTGCTATTCAACTCTGGCCAGACGGGTTGGTATAGGCCTATATGGTTTTTGGGGTGCTGGGCTAGAAAACCTCCACGTGGTGCACCCTGGTAACGTTGGCGACGGCACTGTTTCTTCCTGTGCCATTTGGAAGAGGATATCACCGCCAACGGCTAATATTCTAGCACGAAGAAGAGGAGGCCATTTTCTTCGGCCATTCGGTTGAGGCTTGGTCCAACAGAGTGGGCATTTTTGTCGATTCCTCTGTTGGCTCTTCGCTCTTCGGAGCAATGAGGAGGAAAACCTCGATAAAAAAGCATGATGGTGGGACCCTTTCATGGGTCGGCGTTTCTCCACTGTCAATGGCGGAGAAAGGAGAACGGGCTCGGTGTGTACTCACACTGCCGCCGAGCAGGCATTGAAAGATTTAATCTTCCTGCCACCGTTGTCACATCGTAATCCCGAATGGAGTGTTGTGGTTATGTCTCGCGACACCAATCGGGGGCGAGGGTCTTGGCTTAGCCGCCCGGACTGCGAGGAAGAAAACCTCTTTAAAAAATTACCCCGAATCCCGTGTTCTGGTGCGTGACCAGGGGATGCATGGCTGATGGGTAGTTCAGTTGTAAGCGCACTCCCAGCCGAGGCACCTGCGGACCCCTCGGTTGGGCACAAATTTACGCTTGCCCGGGTATTGGGGGATCTCTGCCCGGGTCGACTTTTAGTTCTCCCCCACTCGTGGGTCTAATATGGAATCTCATAAAAATAACACAGAAAATAATAAAAAGGAAGGACAGAAGGAGAGGACAAGGAAGGGAAAGTCTAAAAAAGCAGAAGACTTTTCGTCCAACGATGAGGAAGTCGCACTTGGGACGCCTACCTCGATCGGGCTCCCAGAAGTCATATTGACAGCTGGGAGCCGACGAATATCGGAACGATTATGTTCCAGGTCTGCTATTACATCGGATGGTGGTAACTCCAGTACAAATCTGGATGTACTGGGATCAGCAGAAATGGAACCCTGTGAAAACAGGAAACGCGGTCGGGACGATGAGAGTGATACGTCCCAGGAAATGCTACCCCCTAAAGTGGGTAGTAGCCGTAGAGGTAGGTCACGAACGTCGACCTCGGCCCCGTCAGGCTCTGTCTTTTGCAAGGCAGAAGCCTATAGACGAGTTAGAGCGGAAGGCGAAAGTACAGCGGAGGAGGAGATTGCGGATCTCCTGCAAAAAATTCGAGAACCAGCGGAAGGGGGTTCTGTCCCCATAACAACAGTATCTTTGCAGGAGACAGCAAATGCGGGGGTGGCCATTATCCAAAAGGTGGCTACCAAATCTCGGAACCTTAAGAGCCCTTTTCTAAGGGCTCTTAAGGACTCCTCCTCTGCCATTGCTGGGGTCGTTGAGACCCTCGTTGGGGATGTTGCTCGCCTCCAGGCTGCCAACGAATGCCTGACAGGGCAGGTGGCGGAACTGAGTGCCCAGTTTGCGCAGTTTCGGTCGCAGATAAATGTTCCGCCTTCGAGGCAACCTACCTCTACTCCTGATTCCAGTGACGTCAGCGATGCCCAGTTGCGCCAAATTTTGGACGCAGTGGGACGTATGCTAGACGGGCGTCTTGCGAGCCTGGAAGCAAGAGACCTCCAGCCCCTGTTATACGACCAGCACTCGCTGCAGACAGGCGGAAGGCTGCATCAACACCGATTCCGCTTTCTATAGCAAATGAGCGCAAATCGTATGCGACAGCGGTCTCGGTGTGTGCATCTGCGGTTACCACGAAAACACGACAGATGATCAAGGCAGCAACAAAGACAGCTGCATCGGTGGCAGGGCCTAGAATGGCGGTATAGCCTAGAGCAGAGTTCCCTCCGCTCCCCGCTCCAACACCTGTACCTGGCACTTCCACATCTGCCCCAACCAATAACGGTTGGCAAGTTGTCGGAGGGGCTAAGAAGAAGTCCCGAAAGCGGAACAAAAAGGCTGCTCAAAACGCAGCTCCTACCCCGCAGTCATTATCTGTGATAATCAACAGCAAGAAGAAGCCACGGAAACTACAGCCCCATAAAAATTGCGGCTGTAGTGGTCACGGTGTCACCGGAAGCGGCCAATGGCGGATTGTACTATGCGTCCTTATTTAAAAGGGCCCGGGACAGTCTCGCCACTGAATTCGGGACGGTAGGGGTCAGGTTGCGCCTCGCCCAGACGGGAGCTCGGGTCCTCGAGTTCCCCGGGGTTGAAGGTGCAAAAGTGGCGGACACTTTCGCCGAGAAATTAAGGGGAATCTTTGCAGCCACGGATGGTGTAAAGATCACCAGGCCTACGAAGTGCGCGGAGTTGCACATTTCGGGCCTGGATGACTCCGTAACGATCGAGGATATCCGCGTTGCAATAAGCGAGAAGACGGGCTGCAACGCGGACAACATTAGGGTCGGCACCATCCGCCCGGTCCTGGAGCTGCTGCCATATATGGTATGAGGGCAGAAACCCGTCCAAATTGGTTGGGTGACCGGGACGGCTCCGTGGCAGTCGTGGCTCTGCTGCCCCTCATTGCCCGGTTTGTGCGGCGGGTAATAAGCCCGCCAATCACCAGACTGGGCAGGGGGGTTGTAAACCTCCCTACAATTCTCGGCAAGCGTCGGGGGCTAGCCAATCGACCCAGGCTGCCTCTGATGTCGTTCGCATGACGGCATCGTTGCCCATGGAGGAGGTTGTAGAGACGGTCCAGTAATGGACCAAGTCTCCAACCGCCTCGTCCAGACGAATCTGAACCACTGTGCCACGGCGCAGGACCTTTTCCTGCAAACCATGGCACAGTGGTCGATCGGTGTTGCCGTAGCCGCGGAGCCCTACTACGTTCCTTCCCGTCCAAATTGGTTGGGTGACCGGGACGGCTCCGTGGCAGTCGTTGCCTCCACGGCGGCTCATTCCCCGCCCTTGTCGCTAAGAGACAAGGGCACTGGATATGTTGCTGCTGAGTGGGGGGGGATTACCATATATGGTATCTACTTCTCCCCCAACCAGAGTGTGAGTGACTTCGAGGTTTTCCTTAACAACTTGGAAACCTCGATGCGGCGACAAACGTCTGGGCACGTCTTAGTGCTGGGGGACTTCAACGCAAAATCCATTGCGTGGGGTTCCCCCAGGACGGACGCTAGAGGCGAGGCCGTAGAGGAGTGGGCGGCCTCGGTGGGCCTCTGTTTACTAAACAGCGGCTCCACCAACACGTGGGAGGGCTCGCCTCTGGCGCCCTCAGAGGATATTGGCGGTTAGAGCCATACGCGGTTACCGCACTGTATCGACGGAGGCGGCGTGCGCCTTAGCCGGGACTCCCCCGTGGGATTTGGAGGCGGAAGTGCTCGCTGAAGTTTATCGGCGAACGGCTGACTTCCGGGTGGGTAGCGGCACCCCGCCCCCGCCCGAAGAGATACGCGAGTGGCGAGAGGCCGCTCGTCGAGCCACGATGGCTCGTTGGTCGTCCCGGCTGGAGGCTCCACGTGCTGGCTTTGCCGCCGTGGAGGCTCTCCAGCTGGTCATTGCTGAGTGGGCGGGGCGACAGCACGGGACTCTTTCCTTCCAACTGACGCAGATCCTTTCCGGGCACGGTTGCTTCGGGAAGTATCTGCACTCGGTCGCCAGGAGGGAATTGAGTCCCGCCTGTCACCACTGCGACTGCAGTGAGGACTCTGCTCAGCACACGCTGGCGGTTTGTTCCGCTTGGGCTGCGCAGCGTGGGGTCCTCACTGCAGTTATTGGAGGAGATCTGTCACTACCGGCCGTCATACGCTCCATGGTTGGTAGCGACAGTTGTTTTACCGCGGTCGCAACCTTTTGCGAATGTTCAAATTCGAAATGTTAGCCCTAAAATATACGCCTCTGCAGCCTGTTTAAGAAGACTACGGAATTTTCTTCCAACTGCCACTAGGATTGAACTTGCACAAACCACTCTTCTACCCATTCTCGATTATGCCGATATCAGCTATCTCGATCTAACCGAGGAACAATTTGATAAACTTGAGAGACTTCAAAATTTCTGTATCAGATTCATTTTTGGTTTACGCAAATATGATCATATATCCGAATTTCGTACAAAACTCAAGTGGCTCCCAATACGACTTCGCCGGTGTACTCATATCCTGTCGCTACTATATAATATCCTATATAATCCTAAAACTCCTATCTACTTAAAAAAACGGTTCACTTTTATTCATGACACACATACACGATGCTTGAGGTCATTAGAAAATCGAACTTTGGAAATCCCAACACACACCACATCTTTCGCTGATAAGTCTTTCGCAGTGCAGGCTGCACGCCTGTGGAACTCCTTACCGGAGGTTATTAGGCGGGCACAGTCGGTGAGTACTTTTAAGAAACTCGTCAAGGATCATTATTTATCTTTTTAACAAATATATGCTATATCTGTATCTATGTTTATGTATGTATTCATATTTATGTGCCAATGTAAGTATTTGAATGTGTATTCGTATATATGTATGTGTAATAGTAGCTAATATACCTAAATTGCAATGTGCACCACAGACTACATAATACTATACAGTATAGTCCATCTAACGGTTGCCTGGAAGAGATCGCAGACTGCGATAAGGCCGCCCATTGTACTACTATTTTTTGTTTGTATCCTACATTGTATGTTTCCTACTTATGGTGTGCAATAAAGAGTACCTATCTATCTATCTATCTATCTAATTTCAAGCTGAAAAATCGCTATACTACTCTGAAGATGTTTATAAACTTACAACTGATACCACGGGTACGTAACCGTAGCGAACGAAGAATGTAATTTTTGTGTTTACTCAAAATATTATGGTTATTGTTTACCGTTCCCTAGAATAATATAGAAAACTAAACTCCTTGCCCTTCCCACTTTTCAGAGCACTCAACTGCCACTGTAGGACAATCTCAGTATCCTGGGTATTGGCCGGGATCTCAATCCGTAAGAATATATTGAGCGCGTTACCAAGGCGGCCTCGCGGAAGCTAGGTATACTGTACAGAGTGAGACGGTTCTTTGCGCCTGAGCATCTGTGTCTTGTTTATAAGACCTAGGTACGCTCCTGCGTGGAGTACTGTTCTCATCTTTACGATGGATCCGCACAGTATTTGCTGGGCGCTTTGGATCGGTTACAACGGCGAGCAGTCCGGATTATCAATAACCTAAAAGTCACGGAATCCCTTGAGTCTCTGCAGTTGCACAGAGATGTCGCCTCTATGGCAGTCCTCTATCGCCTTTATCATGGAGAGTGTTCTGATGAACTCTTCCAACTGATCCCATCCTCTCCCTACGACCGCGGGTCCTTTAAGCGGGGCGTGAAAAGCTTCTCACTAGACCGCCATAGTGTGTGTCGCCATACTGCACTGTCTTCACACAGTATAGCGACCACTGCTCTTGAATTCTATTCATGCTTTCCAGCAGACAGAATAGAGTCACTTTGGTAGGTTGCTATAAAAAAATATTTTAGTTATAGCATGACTAAATTATCTGGAATTGAGCTAGCAAAAAAACACAACTGTATCAAACCAGGTTGAAGAGTTCTAGCAGGGTTGCCATGTGAGAGAAGGTGGCTTCCTAATTTTATATCTTTTGTGGCACATTGTAGGTATGTCATTCAATAGTTTGATTTATAATATTTTAATTGAAAAAGATAAATTAGTCCACGTGATGTAGAGAACATAGTTTACAACTGTTATGTATTAACTGTACTTAACTAGTATCAATGTATTTACAGTTGCTTTTATAATCACAGAAAGCAATATCACAACACATGTAAGGTAGGGAGCATACACACGAGTGCATCGTTTATAAGTAAGATAATAGTAGTAAGTAAATAGAAAAACAAGCTCTGAATCACGCCATTAAATGTACATTGTGATAAAGGAACATTTAAATGTGTTCGTTGTATAAAAAACCCACCTCAAAAAGTCAACAAAAATAAGATATTGGTGTTAAGCTATCAAAAATGATCTGCACCTATTTAGACAAATTCTTCTTAAGTATAGGATGGGCCAAGAATTCGTTAATACTTGAATCTAACATTCCCACGCAAACATGTTACGGGAGTTCTTGGGACCGGTGCTACTGGACTTTGTTGGCTACAACCGTAACACAGAGTATCAATAAGATAGAGCCTTGCCGGTGATCAAAGACATGTTTCCGGAAAAGCTGATTTCCAGACGAGACAACATTCAATGACCACCCAGAAGTCCAGATCTATCCCCAGCAGACTTCTTTTTATGTGGTTATTCAAAGAATCGTGTTTACATCAATAAACCAAATACACCACGTCAATTAAAAGAAAAATCAGCAAAGAGATGTCGGCGATCTCACGGTCTCTGCCGACTTGCGGTGCTCGCGTAGAAGAGTGCAAACGTCGAAACGGTGGTTATTTGGAGGATGTTATTTTTAAAAAATAAATTCCAACTAATTAGCTTTCTTGTGAATAAACAATTTTTCTATTATTTCAAATGATTTTTATATTCATGGTTATTTTATATTTTTCAAATATTAACTAATCCATGGCCCACCCTATATTATGATTAGAAAACCTTTTTTATTGTAAATTCGTAAAAAGTTTTTATTCTAATGGCAAAATATATTTTAACTTGACCAAAATCTTTCAAAGGAGAGACTACAGTAGTGAACAATTATAGGTTGTATGTAGATAACGACAATGGTGATGAATTTGACTAATTCTTAAACTAAATCCCTACACAACACGGTATACACTTTGAAATACGTAAACGAAACTAAATGCGACAATTAGTTGCAATAAGTATGAACAAGTGTACAAACCCCCGTCTCATCTTGACTAACACATGCTCACAGAACTCCATTTTGTTAATTATAATCGATAAATGCTGTAATTTATAGATAAAATAAAGAGCTATGTAGCCATACTCTAAGTGCTCTTGAGAACCCGTTGCCCATAATCAGATTAGGTGGGATAACGTTTATCAAGTAGGATCTTTTCGACCGGGGAGATCGCCAATAGTGTTTAATAATACCCTCTTAAAATGCCTATTACTAACTTTATTTACGGTCTATGTTTTCACACAATAGCATATTTTCATACTAAGAGGAAGTTATCTTTAGATCTCTGCAATTCAGAAGTCATCAATCATTTTATGAGACATTCATTTATACGAGTATATTTCAAGTGTAGTTAGTAGTAGAATAGTTAAGTGTAGCCAGCATGCTTCGAATTAAAAGCGATTAGTGTTGAGATCGAAGCAAAATTTTCACCTTAATATCAATGAATTACAAAATTATTTTTTTCAATACTAAATTCATGTGTTCAAAAACAACGAATTTTTCTCAAATTTTTGGATCCTACAATGTTTCTGTTCACTCTTTACAATACTCTACGATCTTAAAATCATTAACTTTTTCGTTGAACATTTTTTTAAGATGCCTTTTAGATGTATTAGTGCATGAGATAGGTAAAAATATTTTTTAAAGAGAAACGAAATTCAATCAATCGAAACTCATTTATTTATGCAAACTAGATTCTGTATCTTGAGACGGTTTAATCAGATACTCATTAGATAATGTACCTTCGATGTTGTGATTACCGAGATCCCGCGTTACATTTCACGCTGGCATGCAAATTAAATCACCTTAATTCTATCCAAACATATTCTCAAGAAATTCCTTATCTCTAAATTAGTAACAGTGGGATTATGAGGCGGTAACGCCAGTAAAGCGGTAATACTCGACGAGATTCCACTTAAGCCTTTCCGAGGGTATGTGAAATATTGCTATGGTGTTTTGGAGCCATTATTTACTTGTTCAGCTTATTTATTGACCGGGAGGGCATAAAGTAGCCGTCTTTAATGTAGATTACAATGTGCTACTTAAGATACGTGATGTAGATAAGCATAACTACCTAAGTAGATGTTGTTTAAGTGTTATACTGTATAAATTATACTAACATACGTATTTGGTACAAAACGCGCACCATTCGCGTATCTTTAAATTGATTTATGGTACAGTGACCTTTTTTTAAACAGTAAAAATACCTTTCGTAATACACAATTTTGTCTTATATGGTAACTATCTACTTAGAAGGGCCTCAAAAAGGTGAGGGTCCGCTATGAGGATAGCCTCGCTTAAATTTTGACAGTCCAATGAACGATGTATTCAACAGACATCTACAAATTCAAGAATTTTCCTAAAATTGTTAATAATTCACGTTACAGAAGCTACTATATCATATTTGACGAGACAATACTGTAACAACCTGCATAGATATGCATATTAGTAATACGAATAGGTTGAATACAATACAATGGCATCAATCAAATCTCAATAAATAGAGGTCACAAACCATAGAAAGTTTTTCCAGTGTGAGGTCGCTATTACAAATATTTATTATGTTATAATTCTCTTTCTACAATCGGTAACGCCTCCATTCTCTTGTATTATTGGATAATACATTGTTTTGACCACGTGACTTAGCACGTTGAGAGACGTCATGCTCATACATTTGTTAGTTTTCTAATAACGCTTACATTTGTAAAGTGCCAACTTAGCTAGGGGGGTAAATCGCTGGTGTAAAATGTAGAGCGTCTAGATGCGCACCACACTCCAAAGCAATCTCTTCTACTGGTAAATATAAAATTGTCACAATTCTGTTGTGCTGTGTAGAATATACCTAATTTGTCATCTTAACTAATTTTTATATCTCCTTCGTATACATATTTAAGTTGAAAAAGTATTCGTAAGCTTAACCAAATTACACTGGCTGTGGTCATAGACTAGCTGTCAATCAGTAGGGCAGGTAATTCAAAGGTATATTCTGTGGTTTTGGAGATCCCACCCTCTTAAATGTTTAGCTTTGTCATGAACTCTGGAGCCTTTAAGAGTAGAGTGAACAGGTATTTTTTGGATGGGCGTGTACCACCTTCGTCTTCATCTGCACTTTCCATCAGGTGAGATAGAGGACAAACGCCTATTCCATTACAGACGTAAAAAAAAAAAAATTTCATAACATTTGAAAACAATCTCGATAGTAATGGAAATTACTGTTCGTAGAAAAATGAAACCAGGGCATGAACAAGTAAATGTTTAAATATGTGCAAGGTAACCTTTCGGATATTTCGGTAAAAATATGTCGCGAATTCTAGTCCAGTCTAAATAAAGAATTCGTTGAAATTATGAATCTTCATTCCCTACATACTAGATCTATTATAAAAACTTTGTTACTATTTGTAGTGTTTTAGTTTCAAACTTAGCTACATGTGCAAATACATGTATTATAACCGCATGAGTGCAAAGGGGACACTTGAAATAAAAGACCAAGGATATATTTTTATACATTTTATTTTTATAAAGGTTTCATTGTATTTATCGTAGGTATAGTGACATTTGAAGTATATTTCATAGCTTAAGTAGCTTTCCAATTGGATAATGTGTAGTAGGCGATTAACTAAATCTAAAACAATGGGTAAGTTAATAAAAAAGTAAACATTAAACAAGAGCTTTTATATGGCTTACAATTCACTGCAAAGTATCTATAGCAAAAATTAGTAAAAACAATAAAATGACTTTCTGGGTTATCAAATTGTGCATTAACTAAGTAGGTAAATTATTTAAAAATTAATCTAACTTAAATTAAAAGCTGCTAAACATAAATTGTAATATTGTACCCGAGGCACGGTAAATAAAGTTGATTTAGGGTTAATATGGACTTATTTCAACGTTTTGCAACGTACGTCCTTCACTACAAATATAAGACGCACGCTGCCAATATTATGTACGTACTAGCCAAGACGCAGGCTGGGATTTAGAGAATGACATGGCGCCGGCCCCACCGGGCGACCGACGACAACGCTCACTAAAATAATTTCTATTCATAACAGTCAAACAAAATTGGACTAAACAACAAGGAATTTGTACTTTGGGAGATGTGATATATAGAGAATCGACTAGGTCCTCATCAAAATGAATATTAAATACTTAATAAACATTGTATCCATAATATATAATATAAGCAATATAAAACGTAACATAATCGGAAATACTAGACAATAATATAATTCTGCTAAAAACTGAAATAATTCAGGTAGTTTGTCAAGGTCCGAATGGAAGATTCGCAGGAAAGATGGCACCGCGCGCAAGTTCCGAGTGTAAACCGACTGTACGACTAAACTCGGCTTAGCATAGAGATCGCACGAGGCGTGAACCTTCCACGCAAACACTGACAACACAGAATTGTCTAACAATATATCATAAATCGAATAGAATTAAAACTTCGCTAAGATTTTGTACCGAAAATGTATCTAGCGTCGTTTAAAATGATATGCTTGCGAACAGCAACACTTTGGTTAGATCACAAGGTCGAGGAATGCTGCCCGTTCATCGTCCGAAAGGAAAACGTAATGCACTCCACACAAAGTACCCACTACACATTCTATTGATCAGTGTTGGCCGCTTGTTCGGTAGTACTGCATTATCGATATCATATTATTAATAAATGTCACAACATCAAGCCAGTATAAAAACACTAAGCCTACTAAAACTACTACCTGCGAACTCTTTTAAAGAGTAAACTTACAAACTAGACTCGTAAAAGTAACACAAAGTATGCGACAGACCCGCGGGCCTGCCGCACTATTACAGGATCCCTATAAAATATAACTTTTTTTTTCACCTCTCAGTTTTATTACAATTTTCTGAAACAATCTTACCACTAATCGCATTTCCAACGTTATAATATAGACAATACAACGCTCACTATCGTTACAAAATTAATATCTTTAATATTTTAGAACAGTTACACACTGGAACTTTCATCTTAATCAGAATACTCTTCCGTAACTTATACTTCTATCTGTGCCAATTCCTTACGCATCGACTTTGAACATACAAAAATACACGTTGAGACGTATAAAAAATTTTCATCATATCAATTTTTCAATGGCATTAAAACGATCCTTACAATAATTCAAGCGTTTACATTACTTAAAATTAATCAATTGGCGTTTTCCATCTGAGCATCTCAGTATCGTTCCACGTTACTTCAATTTCGAACCTTATTTCAGTTAAATTGTAAGCAAACAAGAGATCAATATAGAAAAGAACACTTACTTAAAACACATGACCACACTCAATATTAATTATATATTACGCAAGGTAAGTTCGATTGTACATACACAGAAGACAAAGGAAATGTATAAAATATATCAAGTTTTCATCCACTCAAACATGCATTACCGTTATACACTTCTGAAAAATGTTTTTATAAGTGAAATATTTATTTCAATGTTTCTTTCGCATCCAGCGCTTACAAAGGATCGGTTATTTTTCTTTATAAAATTTAAGACAAGCAATTGACAGGATTTTTCAATAACCTGGCTTGCGTTGTCAGTAGCGACTAGAGTTAGAATAAAATAAGCATCAAATTGGTATACATACGTTTAGTTCCATACTCTTCAAATTTGAGTAACAAAATGTTTATATATTAGCAATTACATAAATTCTTACAAAGCATTGAAAATGCGTAGTTAAAATCTTACCATCCTAGTTACACAAAGACCTTATCGTTGTGCGTCTGAAGTCTGGAATAAATCTTAGGCGATGTTTTTATCAGAATTGCTTATTTGTATGAAGCGCTAAGACTGCTTCCTATGACTGGATGCACAACCGGTCACACAATTTCTCTTATCGCTGTGATACACGAACGACGAGTTCAAGTCTCGTTTGTCTTACAAAAATACTACCTACATCTACATTTCCAGTAAAAAACGTATATTACTTGATGTTTAATTAACGCATTACATATTAATAGAAAAAATGTTATCACTAAATTACTTGTTACCTTTACGAAAGTACAAAAGTTTTAAGTTATTAAATTTTATGACACTCATACCCTGATGCACCCCGCGCATTACGTAGTATAAAAATCGTAAGTCTAATTGCTACGCAATAACTTAATTATTATCGTTAACCAATTCGTAAGTTTATCACCAATTTTATAAACGTGCTTAGAAAAATTATTCGGCATTTACTTCGAAGTCCGAATGGTTACATTTATGTGGATCGAATCGGAGTTCGCACATGTATTGACTTCAGACCGTACAAAACTTGCCTGTTACAGCATTCACGACGCTCCACGAGTGACTGTAATGTAATATCACCTATCACAATCGTATCGCATTCAATAGTTTGGAAGCTATTGTATTGACTGGTATGCACGCTACAGTCTAAAAATAAATCAAACGTTATTCGATACTCGTCGTTGTCGATTCATCAAAACTACAAAATGCGACCGATTGTGATTAATCCTACCTATACAAGTTAATACAAAAGATTAATACGAACTTACTACATTATTGTAGAAAACATCGAGTATCAAAATATAATTAACATGTTTTTGATTCGCAATTTTTCACTAACCGATAACAGCCGTATACGAGAATCAGCCAATGCGTTTGGGGGAAATTTTGAGCGTGTAGATGCCGGGTACCATTGGATACTGAATGTCACATCTATAACCTGTCTCGGACCCTCTGGTCCAACAGCTACTCTATATAGCGCTTGGGGAAGCGTCAACTTATATTATAACAAATATCAGTGTTACACAACGTCTTTTAATTCTGCCGAGAACTTTGACAATATACCAAAATGAGAATTTTGGATTTCTACTGTTGTCTGTGCACTTATTGTGAAAGAATAAGTACGTACACAGACATACAATAATGATATTACAAAGACAAATTTTGTCAGTTTTTTAGTTAGTAAACTGACACGCGATTTTTATATTGTAGTTAAAACATTGAACATAAGAATTTGGCAGTAACGTTTCAAGTATTACACCGAATAATGAAATCTACGTTAAGCATTGGGGAAGATTTAAAGACAATTTTCACATACTTAGGCGTAGTGCGCGTACGCACCGCTATGACCAGAATGTACACGATACATAATACTCGCTTAGTACGAGTTACCATTACAAATATGTATAAAGAACGCGACGATGACTAAACTTAATGTTAAGTGTGACCCCACACATACATCCTCATTCACACCGTTTATTAGTAAAGAAACCCCTATAAATCTAAATAAGAACTACAGTGGAAATAAGATTTGATTAACCTATACTCAAAGCAAGATATGATACTTACAGATCAACGAATATTATGCCGGTATTCTACTTACAGAGTGCTTAAGGTACAATGTACGAATTCTAATAGCATTATGATAAAATACGAGTCGTAAAGTAATAAAGTTTTTATAATAATTAACAATTTTTGATACAAAATTTTAAATAATTTAGAACGGAACGACTAAGAATTATCTGTGAAATGAAAACAAAAGCGGATATATTAGGATTTACAGCAACTATTTTGTAAAGATTATCTAATTCACTGTTACTTTTAATATGTATTTGATTTATTTTATAAAATTTGCAAAAGTAACAAATCGTTTCTTTGTACTTTGAAGCAATTCACTAAATTACACCACATTACAATTCAACATGAAGAAACTCGAATGTCGGTGTCTAAATAAATTGTCATTAATTACAAAATTTAACAAATATGTGCAAATAAACTAAGAAAGTTGGCAACGTTTGTGTTAATTACATTTATTATTAAACTGAACAAGTAACTAAGTGTTTAAAATATGAATAATCAAACACATATCGGATAATGTAATATTTGTGTAAGTTGGGAAAAACAAACTATTGTTTACTATTTTATAATTATCTATACAACCTTTAAAGTATCCATAGAAATATTCAAAATTAAGAACATACTTTGAATGAGCTCAATTTGTAGAAGAGTTTTGAAAAGAGAATATTATTTAAGTTAAATACGAAAAGTGAATTAATTCGACTGTACTCCTGGCGGGCTCCGACTGAGTTGTATTTGCAAATATTTCTTCTCATACAGGCTACAATATACACTCTGGATTGTATATTTGTAACAGTCAAGTGCGTGAAACTTTGTATTTTGTTCACAACACTCTCAAACTCATATAAACTGTAAATATTCCACAAAGAGCCATGACTGTTGTACTAAAATTTAACTATTTTTTTTTTGTTTTGTATCTAAAGAGGTAATGTTTGTCGAAGTTAAATATTGAAATATCTATAAAATATGGAACCAACAGCTTTTTTTAACCGGAGGACCTGATATAAACATCTAAGGAATTTAAGTTTAAAATAGTATTTTAAAATACTTTGATTTTGTACCGGAAAGAGGGGGGTCAATGACATGATACATTTGATGAGTCATCCATAAACAAGTACTATGATAATACATCTACATAGATGGCTCTGTATTTGACTATTAAACAATATGACTTTATAATTTGTGTCGTTTAACTAAGTGCCGCGGCTTGATCACAATTCACTTCATATTTGTACATGGCCACCATCAGATGATCTGGTTCATTTTAATATTTTTCTAAATATACCAACAACAGCTCGTCTCATTTTTTTTTCAAATATTTTATTGAATACATACATTTAGATAAATGTATATTTAAACTTTTAAATATATTTCTATATTAGAACGAGCAAACTTCGATAAAATTAAAAATTGATTAACATATGAAGTGTGATCGCTCCGCGGCGGGATCGCTTTAAAATAATTAGGGATCTTTGATATTGTGAAATTATGTACTATCGAGTTACAGCTAAACTAGACACACAATAATATCTCATTAAATACTTTTTCGATAAGCATCTGCGTGTAGTAGATAAACGGCATATTTACAACATGATGCGCTGCTATGATAAATTTCTTAGAATAATATTTAAGCGGAGGAGATTAATTATTGAAATATTTAAGTGGAATTACAAGCACACAAGGCGACTGGCACCTATGGTCCGACACGGGATGTGCGCAGGCTGCGCTTAGTAACAACATCGTTAAATATTTTATGAAAGCTGAAATTACTGTCGGCATTATTATTTTTAACGCCCCTGTAATTCGATGTATTCGGCATTTAAAATTCCGGGTTACAGACAGTTGCCCTGAATAATAACTTTTTTTTATTATTTTAGACATCAATATTGCCAAATAGTTACGTTGTTATTATTTGTAATGAACTGTAAAAGTCTTAAGGAATCGAAACAATACTTTTACGTGCAATTCTAAAGCTTCATAAAAATATTTTATTGAATAATTGTCCCACTATCGTTTCGATTACATAGTAGTATAATGATGAATGTTAGACATAGAGCCAGTCCACCGTCCACTCAAACCGTGCCATGATGACGATGACGAAATGAGGTGCAGTGATGCGGATGATGGCGTAATGATTTGTGATCCTACAACTACGCAACAGATTACTACGTCGTAGTCAGTCCAAAACAAGAATGAACACTTCACTTGCATTTCAATATTTATAAATCGATTAAACTATTAGGACGAACCCATCATTATGGTCTTACATCGTCTTCAAACTTGATAGATATTGGAGCGAGTATTTTTGACGCGAGAATACGATCCGCCCATTTTTATTCGAGATGTTGATGCTGATCAAATACATGCTAACCACTAGAGAGAAACGTCAAATTAGTTTAAACGGTTTGAACATTGATATGAAGCATAATGTATTGATTACTTTAGTAAAATGTAAATGGCAGTATCGATTTAAGAAGAATGCAAAAATTTTTTATCTATAAAAAGTGTTAAGTCTTTATTAGAATTATTGCCTAATATTCAGCGGTTACCCGCGGATATCACGATAACTCTGTATACGCTACTCGCCCAGCTATCCGCACCACTAAAGTTGTTATTTTCATTAATTACTAACACGCACTATCACTAAGAATTATCACTTGTAATCACTTCGCGAGTTATAAGTATCAAATGTATAAAAAACCTTACCTAAAACGTTAACGTTAAACAGTTACTGAGTAAATGTGCACATCACTTAATTTACGCTTAGTAAATGTCGAAGCGCTATTACTTACAAATAAATAGACATCCATGATAATAAGAAAACTCTTAATCTAAACTATTCAGATAGCCAAAACGTATAGTAGATAGACAATAACAAAAAAAAACTTTTCTCATATTTCTCAATAAAAAAACTGTTATTTCAATGATTAACGGCTTTCATTTAATAAAATTTTGATTTCAAGTGCTTTTACCCTTACTTTAACTGATATGGCACTATTCCAAAAAGTTACATTTGATTTTTTTTCATAATTTAGTATATTTTAGTCCGTTAATCACTGACATTTATAAATTATTATAGAAACATAGGTAAAACAACAATACGACGTTACATAACCTACAATAAATGTAATCAATATAGACAGGCTAATCATATTTATTGGTGACACAGCAATCACTTATACTTAAAATCCTCTACCGTTATTATTGTTTAAATGATGTATGTGAAAATATAAGTAAATAAATGAAACTGATATTAAGACCTAACTAGCAACTTTAGTAGATGTACATTTCCTTACACTAATAAAGTGCCATTTGGTGGGAGGAAATAAAAGTTCACAATAAACCTACGAAAATATTGTATAACACTTAAGTTAGGTTAAAAATTTTGCTAAAATAAAACATAACTAATAAACTAAATTGAACTAAACAACACGCCGCTCGAACGTCCCTATCAGATAGGGTCATCAGTATCACTGAAATCGAAGGTAATCAATCATTTAAAACTCGTAATTTAGGTCCTTCAAAAGGAAATACTCAATTTTGAGATAGAATCGAAAACAAAAAATGCAATTTCTGGCATCTTACTACACTGCTAATTACTACTTACTTTCAAAATCAACTTCTCATCAACAAAGTGCAGAATAAAATTAAAATAAAATCAATAGTACAATCTAAACTGACACATAAAATTATTTTCAATAATACCAACTTAATTTAACAGAAATTATTTCTAACGTCACATGGACACAAAAAGTTCAATAGAAATAACCTCGCAACACAGAAAGTCCAATATACGCCGCTTTGTTATCACTTAGAATCACAAGAAATCATCGACATTATGCGATCTGGTTCAAGTAGTCAATGAAGTCATTGGAAAATAGCTGCAGAGAAGGTTCGGCGATAGGAGTACGGCGCGGAATGCCGCAACTCCCTAACATAGACCGTTCCACTGGTTTCGGTCGTAGCGTAGCCAGGTAACGTTCAGCAAGTGATTCTCCAAGGCTCATTGCTAGTGATTCTGGACTTACGCCAAGCAAAGACAATGATTCAGTAATGCTGGCGAGAGTTGGTGTGAGGAGCTTGGTAGACGGCTCCTCCACGGACGTTTCAGGGGCTCGGGAGGCCATGCTTGTGTTGACGACGGGTCTAAGCGCAGGGGGTGATGCACGACGCGGAGGCGACGGTGCTAAGCCCCACATTTCGGAAGCAGGGGGGGTGCCGGGAGATGTTCCCGGCACCGCCGACTGTTATGGCCACTGCTGGAACAGCGGAAAGGCCCGTTTGGTGAAGCAATAGCTGAGCGGTTTTACGAAATGTGTGTCGACGACGCGACAGTGCGGGCACGTCACCGGATGCGAGTAGTCGGAGTAGTTCAGCCGTTGTTGAGGGTGCAAGAGAGGCTTGAAGCAGTTGTTACACTGTGGATAAAAATATACATTGAATGTTTTATATAGAAAATAATTCATGTACATCATTATATATTACCTAATATTAGTTAATTTTAAATATACAGCAATGATTAATAAACAAATACACACCTTCAGTCGTTCAGCACAGCACGGAGTGGCCATGAAGATGTCATAAGAGTACATGGTCCCGAGTACGAGCGATGAGCCGTCCCACTTCTGCCCGCAGAAGCGACATCGTATGGTGCGATCAGGGTCGTAACGCTCCAGGCATCCCATGCACACGCACGTCAGATACTGCGTACGGCCTTCAACTTTCACCTATAGAAAAGTAAGCCGTAAATTATGAGTATTTAACGGTTTTATATTCAATCTTCTTTTATAATTACGATGCTTTTGTTTTAACTATCTATATTTATATTTAACTATCTACACTGTACTATATATAGTACAGTGTTTTAGTATATGTACCAAAGCAAATATCTACTGTCGAAGCAGATTTGATTTATCGATTCACATTTTTTACTTCAGCGAGGAAGAAAAAACATCATATTCGTTCGCCATTACAAACTCATGTCTCTTTTTTTTTAAATCCTTAATCTCTAAATGGGTGGCCTCTTTCAGACCATTTCACATTGATTTTAAAATGTTGATTGAAATTGAAGCTATGGAAGTTTATCAAGTGAATAATTATCGCTATATTGAATTACGCTGGTTGCTAAGGAATGATCGAATCCACTTTATATTGCTTGGTAAAAAATACTCACAGATTTCTGAATGCTCACGGTTAAGCAAAAATTGACAGGAAGCAATGTCTACGGCATTATGAATGCTTGAATAAATAGAATTAAATTTGAATGTTATTTTTTTTATTATATTGATGACATTGCAATACAATAAAAAAAAATTATTGCCGAAAATTGAAATATAATATAGTAGTGAAGAATTAGAGCACCGTTAAGTTTACAGGTGCGGCTTATGTAATTTAGGGAGTGTAAATAAATATATAAACGCAAGAACTGTACAGAGATAAGCGAAACATTAAAACTTGTAATAAAAAGGCGTTTCACAAAACACAAGAGAATATTTTCTTAGAGTAAAAATGAAAGCTTATTAGTCACAAAATTCGAAATGTTCAGCAAAGATTCTCTTTTAGTTTAAAGCCTTGCGTGTTTACTTTATAGGACAGGATTAGTATAAAGAAATTCGGCAATAATTCATTCGAATAGCACCGACAATGTACCCGGGGTAGGATTTGCATGTTAATTCTAAAAGTAAACAAATAATAGTCTGTGAATATAAGAGGGATTCACAGATTCTAGTATTTGTTTACTGTGTAAACCAGTCTCCATTTAACGCCGTGTATCAGATTGCATGGTTTTTAATAACGTTTTGTTTGATCTTCTTTGTTTCACGAAGATATTCAATATTAATTCCAGTTAGACTTTATATTACATTTACCTCAACAGCGCTTCCGGTGTGTTGACGAGGACTCAAAAAGAAAGTGCCATCCACTAGTGGGTAGCGGTCGAAGACATGCAACGTCTCCTTGCACAGAGCGCAAGATACGCGCGGCTTGTGCTGTCCCGCCAAGGTCGATAGAATAAACAGCCGCGTGTCATCATTACCGTGGTTACCCTCGTCTTCGATCTGCAACAATAAAGAACGTAATATAAGATAGTTGCCTGGCACATAATACAGCGAAAACAATAAAAATCTACAACCCCATTTGCCAAAAGCGCAGACATTATTGTAAATCCACACTCGCAATTTCAATATTTCATATCCCCACATTTACATATTACGATTAATGCATCCACCCACGACACTTACCGCAGCAACTCTCCCTTCGTAATAATACAAGTAAATGACTGCATAAAGTTGAATAATGAAAGGCTGAAAGGCAATTACGCTGAATTCGGAGTCGAAGTCAAACAAAGGCTCACGAACGCCGCGGAGATCGATTGTGAGCACAATTCGTTCACGTACGAGCAATTTGTGAGAGAGAATAATAATGAAAGTTTAACGAGTTACTGTTGCAGCGTAGGCACAGTGGTGCGCCTTAATTAAGCATAATATTATGAGCTGTCAAAGTGTTAAGCATCCATTTCCAGTTTCTAGCCGTCATATTCATCAACACTGTATTGTTCTCCATTTGGTTAACAACTCAAGTTTTGCGTTAGTCACTGAGGCACTGTACCGATCTAAAATTATTAATATCGAGCAGTTAATTGCCTACACGCTAACTCCACATGAAACAGAATGCGAAATGCATAAGTAAGGAACTTTCGTTACATTCCGGTTTGCATATATTGATGCTAGACATTCCTATCTATTATTAGAGTGATGTCGTGACACCAGGAACACATAAAACGTACGAAGCGAGAGCGTTGACCTACGCAAACAAACAGTATGATTTGCAGTGTACTGTAGTGCAGTTTGCCAAGAACTGGGGGGGGGGGCACCACTATCTAGTATAGCAAACACCACTGGGATCCAACAGCTCCAATACCAGTAGTTTTTATTTCTATCGAATATTTGTTACTTGTTAATAACATTCTACTGATGATGATACCTAATGTTACCCATTTGTAAACTGGCCGTCAGTAGTGTCATCGATTTTGAGTGTGATAAATAACTGGTTGCTAGTGTCGTCTGCACGGGACTCGCGTGATTGATTTCACACTGAGCAGCTGCTCAAACGACACGAACAATACATTTACATATTTTATGATTGATAGCAATGAATTGTGAATAGAATCATTTTGTTGGATGCGAAAGTGTCGGGAAATAGGCATGTGACTAATGAAACGCCCATGAATTACTTACTGTACTAATTTTCAGTGCAGCTCCCGAGTTGTCGCCTCAGGTCTAATGAGAAACAATTAAAATGTTAACTCGCGCACACGACAGTTTAGTAAGGTTGCAGATCTCGAACGACGAACCCACTGCAAACTGCACAATTTACTTTTGTTCTGAAAGATTGATGAGCACTGCGACGGAGACTATTTATTTACTCAATCCGATCACGCTTTGTCTCACAATAGACGCCTTTTATAGTTGTCTACGATGACTTGTCGTGCCATTAAACCGGGGTATAAAACTTTCAACCGAGTATAGATAAGTGCAAGTCTTAGAGAGGATTTGAAATTTGCCGCAATCAAAACTATAGGAATAGGACAGAAAACGATTCACTCTTATATACTCGTATAGTCAGTTAACAGGAGCAAACCGAGCCATTCGCTGGGCGTAGACGATCGTAGCTTCCTCTAATTAAGTCTACTGAATTTACATAGTGTGGAGAAACTTGGCAGCCAGTAAACTTTGCGGTCTCAATGGTGTCGAAACGTTTCAACTTCTATTTACGCAAAAGTATATTGTATTAGTCTTATCAAAGAAGGTTTAAGTTAAAGAAACAGAGAGTTAAACAATATTTGTACAAAGCTCAGTACGTCGGATTCGGTCTCGAAGAAATTTACTCATCCTGTTACTTTATTTCGATGTTCAAACAACAAAAGTGAGAAGAGCTCGTTTCAAGGAGTAGACGAGAGGTGTAGAGAGTGCTCGAAGCGTTGTTAGTACTTTGCGTTCCGCAGAACGAGCATACACACATTAAAACTTGCCGAATTGAAGGTGACGCAATAATTAAAGAGCTACATGGGGCGACACCCCACTGGCGTTGTTATTTGACTCCTACAGAAAAAGGTAAACAAATACAATATCAGATAACCTTATCTATAATGTCGTAAGCTTTATCGGAAGACAACGTGTGTGTACGAAATTTGATATTTTTGAAATAACTTGAAAGAAATTTGAGATGTGTAAACACGAGATCTCATGAGGTTACTTCGAAAAAATCATGCTAATATCTAGGCTTTATTTTCATTTGTAACTTCTGTTAATAAACAGTTGTAGACGCATTCATGGTACGTAGTCAACATTGTTTCTCATTGTTCCTAGTTTCTGTGTATTCAGTAAACTGTATACAAATGAGCTTTTATTATAAAACAGAAGACATAGCCGTCCTAAGGTTGGATGATGAGAATAAATCGGAATTGTTCCCAAGGGTGGCTTATTTTTAATTAGCCAAATGAAACTTTTCCTATTATATTTTGTCGTCGTCGGTATAAACTCTTAAACATGGCAATAAAAGAGAAATTAAATATAGAGTAAATAGCTGGTTAGTTGGCAAAGACGTTAAAAAGCTGGGGAAAATGTGAACTTCGCCAAATCCAATTAGACGTAGTTAGATATCCAATACCGTAAGTATGGTACAGAAAAAGTTATTTAATACCAAAAGTATGGCCAGTGAATGAAAGTTAGAAAACTATTCCGACATTGAAACATGTAGAAATAATAAAAAGGCAAAGGAAGCAATTTTTCACCGGTGCCATCTTAAACAATAAGTCTGAGAGTAGATGGTATTTGTGGTGCTTGATATATTTATCCTGACGGTTACGCCTCGTGTTTGCCATTGTCTGAGAGCTTCACGTTAATACTTTACTCTTTGTATCAGAAAATGCATTCCTCTTTAAAACAATTTTGTTGTTTTTTACAAGTCGTCTAAAACACGCTTTTCGCTATTAGTTCTGCATGTAACAAAAATGGCTCTAGCCATATATAAAGAGAATGGTTATAAAGTTTTATCTCATAAGATAAATGAATACGGGCAACGTGAATGCTATCTAAATCACCGCTACCTTGTCCCAGTACACAGGGCAACAGACATTATAACTTTCTAGAGAAAATTATGGTTTTATCCATTACTTGTTACTTTGTAAGGTAACTTTACTCATCAGTATTCGACTTTGAAAGAGCGCGGCAGTTTATGTCAACCTCCAGCAATTATTGCGCTGAGAACTCTGATACAGACACAGTAAGCGCGCGATCAATTCACGAAGGAAACTATTTCTTAATATTAAAATTAAATATAAAACAGGAATACGGCAGACTACTGCGGAATTAACAGATTTTATGTGTGAAATGCTACTCGAGAATCTTTTGTTAACAGAAAATGCTTCGTAAGTCTAAATATTTCACAAAAATTCAATGTCTTGAAAGATATTTTCTCGCGTGAATTAGACTCGCGTCCCTACAATGCCACATTACGCGGTATTGCTCTCGCGATATGAATTCCATGATATTGTGAAGTGACAAGGGGCATCTCAATTCCACGTTAAAGGGTATCAAGAAAATTCGTATGTAAATAAAATAGAAGTTAGTAAAAATATCTTAAGATTTAAGTCTTAAAGGTGAATATACAACAAAGTCATTATTGTTTTATAGCGCTACGTCTCCGAGGGATATGAAGTATCTGAAGAATGCGTCTCGTCACAGCTAAAGTTAAGTAAAATTTAGATTCAAATGGGTGTTAAAAATGTTGGAGTGAGACCAAGTGGGTGTTGGGGTGTTTTGATGTGATTTTGATGAGGTGCGCCGTCGGATGCCTGTCGAGACAGAACGGTGACATTTTTATTAAAATGTTGCCTGCCAATAAAACGATGTTCGATGAACGAGATGTCATAAATTTACCGGCGGTAATTGATTGTTAGGTTGAATCCAACATGTTTTACTGTTGAAATTGAAATAAAAAATACTGAGCTACGAAAGGAATTGGAACGTTGTTTCTGATGTTTATGTTAAACCGCAGACGCGACAGTCGTCGGTACTCTGTATAATTCGCTACATGGGAAACTACTTATCGTTACTTCATTTTATCGTTAGCTGTATTGTTATAGTGTTAGCTGTTCGCCTAACTTCTCATTACTTGGTTATGACATTTTTTATTCGGGGTGACTAAGTGAAATCTAAATTAAGTCTTGATATTTATTTTTGTTGAAGTTTAATAGCATTTACTAATTTATTTATTTATCAAAGTCAAGTGCTCACTACACTTATATTTTAGCCAACACGTGTGGCAAGCCTTTGCAATATTAGTGTTACAAATATGGTAATTAATAATTGTGTATATTAACGATAATAATAATTTCCCTACACATTTAATACGCGGCCGTCTGATCCCAAACTAGGCAAAGCCGCTGGTAGCTGGCTAGCTGATAAACAAACTTATAAATCTCTAAATACATATATATTATAGACAAATTACACCTAGCACAGAGTATATATTCGTGTTCATCACCCAAAGACTTGTCCTGGGTGGGAATCGAACCGACTACCTCTGGCTTAGCAGCCAGGATCACTAAGCACTAGAAGATTTAAATCTACAACTTAAGAAGCATACAAAAATTAAGAAATGTACTCAATTTAGTGTGGAATATATCGATATCCTGATACTGAGCAATCAGGGACTGCCTGACTACTGGGAGCGTATTGTAGCATACACGTTCGCACCTGCAGCGCAGCGAGGAGAAGTACCTAAGTCAAATTAATTATTAATATAGGCGGAATATTATACATATGCAAGGAGAAAATTGAATTAAAATAGCAAATTAGCATTAGTATCCATCTTCATTCAGATTATGGGATACTCCGAAATAGAACTAGGATGTAAAAAAAGAAAATTTAATGACAGAAAATGTATTAGCCGTTCAAAATTGTGTTTCGTACACATGTTATAGCTATAGTCTGTGCTAGCCCGCGACTTGCGTCAAACTCATTTGGTGAGCAAACATCGCTTCCGCCTGCATTGTTAGTGTGTAGCTAACATTAACTTTTGTTAACGAATATTACGTGAAGGTCAGAAAATAGTTTAATAAATTTTAAAAGATTTCAATAAGCCAAGCTATTTCAAATATAGCATTGTTTTAGGAGGTATGACATAGGTAATGTTAAATAAAAGAAAAAATACTTTCACTTGTTATAAGACACTCCTTATGTCACGAACATACATACAGAAAATCACGCCTGATTACCCAGAGGGGTAGGCAGAGGCATATCAAGTGCCCAGCTTTCAGCAATGTTCCCACGTAATAGGTAGCGAGCCTATTGCCGCTAATCGGGATGTTTTGTTTGCCAGAGCCTCGCCAGCCGATCAACAGGTACACCACTTGCAGGTGAGTTTGACTTGGGGCCTTAAGTTTTTGGTGAGAACCCTTTACACCCAATATCAAGAACATCAATCATATGTAACTTTAAATAGTAGAAATTTAAAAAGTAATAATGCCACTGAGCAAGTTTACTTGCACAACTGTCTTTAACAGATCACTTCTAAGAAAGGAGGTCACATTTACATATTTTATTTAGTAGAAGACTTGTACGCAGCCTTTTTTCTATACTTTAGACGTATATCTATCACCATATATGTGACGGTAAAATGAAACCACGTTTGCAGTAGGCATACCACGTTTCCATCAATAATTGTTTAGGTGTATGATACAAACCGCGAACTTATCGTATGACCTCATTAAAAAATAGCTATTGTTAATAAAAAATAGTGATACTTATTGATTCACGCAGTCAACAAAGTATTTAATAAAAATATCCAACGCTCTTTAGCTTCTAGACAAAAAAATATTATAGTTTAATGACTAAGATATGATGATAATAAATGTTTCACCATAAGAAAATATTTACACGTAAGTGAAGTGTTGCGATAGGGCAGCGACGTGGACTGCCACGTGCGTATACGCAGCTGAGTCAACAGAACAATAACATATAGTATAGATTCGTGGAGCAATATTCCTTTATCACACAATCTATTTCAAATATGTATAAATCTTAATAGATATGAGTATGCTTATGTAAACAAATACACACAAGACAGTAAAAAGTTATTCAAGACAGATGCGCTTAATTGATACGCTCAATTTTAATAAGATTCTGGAAAAAATCTAAGTAAAAACTTACAAAAGGGGTTTTAGAACACAAGTTTAACAAGAAAAGTCCAGAATGGCAATCGCTATCCTCACCATATCTTGCAAACATAATCGCCTCACAAAAGAGGTTGTCCAGAATTGTGAGAGTTGTTAGTTTTTGTATAGGTCAATGGGCGGAAAACTAAATTACAAGGGTGCAGTCTAAAATTACAGAACCACTATAAGTAAATCTTAACCTTTTGTGGCAGTAATACAACATAAGTATTTGCAGTTATTCTTGCGTTATATTATTTTGTCATTGGCTCGAACGAAAAACAAACGTACAAATTTTTTTGAATTCGTTTAAAGACGGTATCTAAAATTGACACTCGTGGCAAGAACGACGCAGTCTTTAACTGCACCTGAATCGATAAGAAATATTAAATTATTTGTGTATAATCGTCACAACGTCTAAATTTATATTCGATTAACTTTTTTAGCAAATACATAAGCCATAACAAGTACAAATGGTTACTGGTGAACAGTAAACATCTTTATTATTACCATTTGCAATAGTATTACCCGTAAATCGTAGTTTTATTGCTTGTTTTAAAGTCTAACTCAGATTTGATGGCGTCTAGGCTAACAGTAAATGTGGAAAAATAGAACGGCGATTATGTGGTGTAATAGTCTATCCTGTGAACATTTGTTATGCAAATTTACATTTATTAGAAATACTTATTATAAATACTTATTAATAAATACTAAATAAATAATTAAATACTTATTGCATGTGTTCGATCGAATACGCTTCTAGACTTTGAAGTAATTTTTAAGTCTTGAAGCTAACGCAATAATTTGATAACATATTATGCACACTCAGGACATCATAATTTAGAAAAATTAAACAAAATTCAGTCGTATTTTTGTCCACTGTCTGTATGGCTTAGTCGAGTTGAATATTATTGATATGACACCTACGTTAATAACAGCTGATTTTTCATAAATATATTTTCTTCAGGAATATGCTATTTTTAGTGTCTACCTAAATATATGTTTCGTGGGTAATTTTATAGTCAATAATATTCTTTGCGCTCAATAAACTTAAAATTATGGGATACAAAATTCACTTAAATCAAAAGAACACAGTACTTCTATCGTCTGTTTGGAAACAACTGCAACTCTCGAGTACCTAATGAAACCCTAAAACGGCAATCACAACGCGATAATTTATGTAATTTGCTTCGAGAACAGTAATTTTGGATCTCAGATCCATAGAAGATAATTCTAAGAAATGTGAAGCTACTAACAATTTGTAAAAGGATTTGATTCTGAGCATAAAATATAATGGTTGACTTAAGCTATTTTGTGTGTATGTATAAAAAATAAAATGTCTAAAACTATCAATCATTTATAACGTTAAATCATCGCGTATAGCAAGGCTAGCCATCAATTCTTAGTGAATTTAGAAATGAGATAATTTTCATCTTGGGAACCGTCCAACGAGTAAACACATTAAAAGTACTTGTTTTATGAGTTTCTCGCTGTATGTTTTCAGTGTTAAGTATCTCCATTACGTGATATCAGAATTCTTAAATTAATACTATATTGACCACAACTATAAAGAAATAAAGATATTACGGAGAAATAGAGTGTGATGCTGAATGTAAAACGTTTGTTATAGTGTTTTTTATTTGTTTGTTTTTAAGAATAGACAGACAGACAGCTGCCAATCTTCTCCTAGATTTAGGGTGTAAAAATTTGAAGAAAGCTCATTGGCTACATAATACTCTGAACCTTCCTATTTTTACTTTTACGTTCATTTTTACCACCTACTTAGATATTAATAATAATCATACAGGGACGATATTTTCATGATATTGTTTTAAACCGATATTTATAGTTCTCATAAATCTAAGTAACTATCTGCATTTGTATTACTAGTATAAAACGATTGTATAAGGATGTTAAATGGTTACTTGGTTTAACCAATCATACGTATTTAATACTTATAAAATAACTAATGTTTACAACAAACCACAGGGCGGCAACAGATATGGTTCGTCAACAATTGCCAAATAGCAATTTGACTGTTGATATTTGATTCATTTCTTGGTTTATTTTTGCAGCCAGATTGCATGAAACTGAACACTCCATTTTTACTTTTAGCCCTTTATAATAAAAATCGCACCTATCAAGCTTGTTTCTTAAAAATCTAATTTAAAATAATTATTGTCAGGTAACACCAGCTTCGCAGTTCAAATAAATTCTTTAAATTGATTTGCAATAGAATCAGCTAAAAATATTGATCGATAATTAATAATATAATAATAACATTGCAGACATCTGCCACAAAACGCCATCTAGACTAAATTAAGAAGAGCTTTTACTATAGATACTACACAATTAATATAAATATATATATACTTCTTTTTTTTTTTAAATACACACATATTTTACACAGAAAACACCCAAATTCCGAAACAAATATCTTGCAGATCATACAAACATTTGGTCAGAGACGGTTAGTCTCTAGTACTTGAAGTTTCAGATTGCAGGTCTTAGGACTCGAAGAAAGGAACTGATAAACAATAATCACTACTCATACTCGAGTTTCATTGTATTTTCTTCCGCCAATGCGTCATCGTTAAGCGAATTTACGTTGTAAGATCGCATTTACTTTTGCTTGCTTTCAAAATAAAAATTACATAACACAGCGGTAAAACCAGAAATGTGATTTATTTGTATCTTCGTAAGCTGCCAGCTGCAAATTTACGGCTCTCAGTTTAAACGTCAACTAAATAATGCAAAATAGTTTTATATCAAAAAATGAAGTACCACATTACAGATTTTATTAATTCTGCGAACAATACAGTCTACCAGATACCCGAGAGCCTGCGTCAGTACTATTATCGTCACTACTACCCGAGAAGAGCTTATAAGATTTGGTTAGAGTTTATGTTGAATTAGAGTTTCATATACTTAAGTTCACAAACTATCACATGCCCGATGGTAAGTAAACACTATCGTTATCAGTAAAGAATCAATAAACCAATGCGTCGCTTAAAAAGATTTCCCTAGCAATTTTATTTCACGGCATTTATGCAGCGCCACGCTCTCTTTTGTATTAGAAATCTGTTTTATAAAATTTATAAGTCTTATAGCTTACTGTTTATTATGTAGATAATTTCACACTGTATAAGAATTCATACACTTTTCTAATTATATTACAACATCGATAACTAAAAATGTTTGAAAAAGATAACAATCAACACTTTAGGTGCATTTCTACTGGAACAAAAATATTATAATATATGATAACACCGTACTTGTGATACGTATGTTACCCACCGGTTGGCTTGATAATGATAACCCTGCATTATAAAGTGTCACCAGTTATCTGTTTTGCAAACTCGCCAACGAGAAACTTGCATATTATCTGCTTACAAGAATAAATGACAATTATATGTGTATAGATAAAGTGAAAATTAATAAATAACTCAATGAAATTATCGTTGCTCTGATATAAGCTGCGATGGTCGTAAATATGCGACATTAGTGTCTTCTTTCACTGGACACTCGCTATAAGGAATAGTGCAGATGTATATTGTTGTAAATCCGTGTACCTCCGTGAGGTGATGGATGAAGAATAGAGAGTTTCACCACAATTGTTCTTCTCATGGATGTAGTAAGAAGTGACTAAGGGAACAAAATATGCAAGACAACATCACTACAAAGCGAAAGAAAACTTGAAACAATAGCCCGTCTAGCCCGCGTAGTATAATAGGCCAAAATCTTCTTGCTAAGAAGAGCGCTATGTCCTGCAGTGACCTGTTAAAGGTTGTTGATGATGATGATTGGTGATATTGTAGTGCAGGTCTATATGGTTAAAAGGGATCTGTTTGTATGATATTTTTTATACAATATTTATATTATCTGTTGTATAATTGAGTTTAGAGATATTAATCTTATCATAATAATTGGATTAACTAGGAAAGTTTTATTACAGTTTTGATAAGAAATACATATTATTTTTAATGTAAGGTTTTATTGTGCATTAAAAAGATAAACCTTATTTAATTTCTGGAAATTTTAAATTGAATACAACTGTCATTATTGAATTTTGATAGCCTCAAAGAAATCAATTGAAAATAGAACTGAGTCCTCCACAAGTGTAAATAAGCAACTGAATAATACAGTTTTTGTTACCTATGATATGGTATATTATATTATTAAAACACTGCGATTCATAAGAGCCAAAGACATGACTCCAAAATTTGTCTAATTTAAGGTATTCATTTAGTGAAATAAACCCTCTTAATATCACTAGTTTTTTAATGCAATAGTTAAAATATCACATATATTATGCCATTAAAGTACAAGCAAACAAAATATGTGTATTTGAAATCGTCTTCCTTTAACCAACTGATACCTGAATTGATCAATCAAATCTAGGTTTGATTGGTCAATTCAGGTATACCCGATTATTTTAGGATTGATCTCTTTTTTACCCAGACATCTAGTATTACATAACACGAACAAACTTTATATTCGCGACGTTAAATGTACACTTTGATTACACACTCACTTTATTTTATTCCCATGGATAATTATCATGACTGGAACTCGTATTGTCTTCATAAATTAACAATGTCATATCTCATAAACATTGTAACTTTTAACATTGTTTATGGTTTCATATTTGCCTACAAATGTATTTAAATCAGGTGCATTGGAATATGTTTAGATATTAGTAATACAAGAACAAATCATAGTTTTATAATAATCAAGTCGTTACTTGATGAATGTTTATGTAAATATTATAATTCAAGACTTTATCGCAACAAATTATTAAGATATGTTATCAATTTCTTTAGAAACAGAATGATTATTATAACTATACCTAGTGAATAATTTTATCTTTCTGAAGTTTAAATTTAAATAGAAAACTGTTATTTTAAGTTAAACTATCAGATAGATAGTTTTCGAAACGAGTGTAGAAAGAAGACACAGCTTTACTAAACTTGTGATGCACTGTGAAGTAATGATATTTTATTTATTTATTCTTAAAAACAATACAAATTTGAACCTGACGACGATTGCCGCACTAAGCCCGTCTTGGCTCGTGTTGCGGCAACCAAGACGAGATTTTGTATTTTTCATTTATTTGTGCTAATTCCGTCGTTCAACTCTCTAAAACTAACTAAAAATCGCTAATAATGAGTTTTGTCATGTCAAACAACGTTAGTAAATGTCAAGGATTGACTTAAGTTATGCTTCACTAAAATAACAGAACAGAAACTAATTTAAGTTATTTTATTTTTCGATTTTTATGACGCATCAACAGAACTGTGGCTAACAGTGTGTCTTCGTGTGAGTTTATGTCGTATTAAGATATAATTAGTGACTGTTTAAACGTCATAATAATATATTTTTAACATTTCATCATGAATATCATCATCATCCCAGCCAAAAGACGTCCTCTACTGGATATAGACCTCCCTTAAGGTTCTCCACAACAGACGGTCTCATGCTGCCCACATCCCACAATGGCTTCTCGCGACTCTCACAAGGTCGTCGTAAGGGGAGTCGTAAGTACGCGGTCGGAACTTAAACATTTTAACATTTACAGTTCTTTAAAATTTGTGTATTTTTTTTTAATCTTTGCAAAGAAGTAAGTAGAATCCCGAAACATGAGAATCCTCTTCTTAGTTTCTCATTAAAAGAAACTTGATTAGATTTGGTGTCTCAAACGTCCGTATGCTCGTGTTTAAAAGCGGGATTCGAAAGGTGGTAAGTCTGAAAACGACAATTACTATTCTAGATAGGAAACAGTTGTTTATTGTATTCAATATACGTGAATCCTACACAAATAATGTAAACAAATGTCAGTTAATCTGGGATTTAAAGATACCAAGCAAAATGATTGAACAAGCTTTACAGACCTCGTTGATAATGTTTTTTAACCTAAGCAATAATCAAATGATAAATTTTCACACTAAGCCGAGTAGGCTTTTTCCGTCCTAGTTTTAGTTCTAATTAAAGTCACAAACACAACATTCATTTTAATAAAGTTTGCTCGTATAAAATTGTGTCAGGCACACAGGAAACGCTTAGTATCACTGTAACTTGTAGAAAATTCTAGTTACTACTTTAACGCTGATAAAAATAAAACAGTATGTGTGTACAGCGTTCAAAATAGGCTTTTTATCGCGTTTATTGAATGCACACAAATGCGTTTAGGTAAACAGTCTAGCAGGTACGGACAGAGTAACGAGAAATAAGCGAACACGATCTTGTACTATGTGTACACATTACACTTCGAAATTCAAAACATCAAGTATATTATTTTATTTAACGTTAAAAAAAAGGTATTATATTTGCGCTACTAAATAAAATAGCTTTTGGTATATGATATTGCACTGTTAGTAACATAATTAAATTTATTAATTAAAAAATTACACAATTTAGATTACTGTCATATGTACAATGATATATAGTTTAAAATGCATGTTAAATTCACATCTAGTAGGTGTAAATTGAAAGTAATAGTAGTGAATGCGACTGCTGTGCTTAAGGTCTCGGGTGCGATTGCCGGGTCGAACGAAATGTTTGTAAGATATGTTTGTTTCGAAGTTTGGATTTTTCTATGTATAATATGTAGGTATTTACAAAAAAAAGAAGTATATAAGTATTCTATCAGTCGGTCTAGTTATCATAGCACAAGCTCTGCTTAGTTTGAAACTAGATGACGTTTTGTCAAATGTCTGAAAATGTCCGAAATATTGATATATGTATAATAATCTCTGTATGTAAGTGAGATTTTACATTCGTTTTGTGAATCATAACAAAAAAAAAAAGAATTAACTTTAGGTTTACATGTTAAAAATAGATTATAATTTTATCTTATCTTGTACTAAAATTATTCTTAGTAAAAAAAGATCAATTGCATTGGACCTATTTGATGACGAACAACAATCAATTATATTGGGTATAAACTAATCAAATGTAGGTATACGACATTGATACAAAGTCGCTGTTGGTACAAGTATTTCATCTATCTAACATCATGGTTACACTTGAACAACCTAAGTGTCTTAAAACTCGCTAAAACGCTATTCGAGTCGCTTTTTCAAGCACCATGCCCTCCATCAAACTACATACCTACTGCGACGCATGATAAGCTGCGGCTCAGTATCGCGGTCACAGAGGATAACGCCCGCGTCAAGGCGAACGTATCGCACTATAAACAACACACGACCCTTACGTAACGAGCTACAACTTCTACCTTCTAATCTGGTACAAATTGTCTATATATTGCAGCTAATAATTTATAAGATATCTTGACTAGTGTTATTTTATTTTTGTTATGTTTTATATTGACACATCAATTTACAGTTTATAAATATACGTTATTTGTAAGACATATTAGTTTTAAAATACACCAGCATTCACTAATTGAAGGTATGATATATTATTATGCTAAACTACTAACAAGAAGTGATACAAAAAATTGTTACTAAAATTATTCATATTATAATACAGTTATTAAAAAAGTTTTGTAATTATTTTTAACTATATTTACATAACAAGGTTAATTACTGCGAGGACGGTAATAATAAAATCAGCTGTCATAAATGTCAGCGTGAAAGTTTATATTACTTTTGATAAAATGTCCCTCTATTTTAAGTATTTACTATTTACATATACGATGAGTATTTTGAAATATTTGAATACAATTTGACATTTAAACACCTGCTCCATAGTTAAACTTTTAACCAATTTTGGTGTACGTTTCTGATGTTATGTAAAATAAAGGTATATGTCATATACTCCCTTATACGGTGAACTATTTCTAATTTAGTTAGTGGAACATTGTAATTAAGATACCCATATGGGAACGTTAATAGGTTGGATACTTCTACAAACTATTCAAATGTATTCCACTTAGCATACGATATCTAGCGGTTTTACTATCAAAATAATTTAATTAAATACAAATGTAAAACATTTTAAAGATAATGTCACACGTATGTGTGAAAAATTTCGATATATGTGATTATATAAAATGTATTACTTAGAGGGTTTAGTGTGAGTTTATTTCATATCTACTTGATCGTCACCGTGGCCGTGTTCGGCATTGCAATTGGTGAAGATGCCAGTGCGGGCAGTGACAATTGAGTCCATATGAAATAAATTAGCACTAGATCCTCTGATCGAGTATACGAAAAGTTTGAAAACATATTCAAACTGCCTCAATGGTGTAGCGGTAGCGTATACCAGTGTTATGCTTGAGGATTGGGTTTGATTCCCGGGTGACATCGAATTTTAGATCAATAGAATACTATTATCATACATTAAAAAGGTTAATAAGTGATTCTTCTATTGAGACTTTGAAATAATACTAACCATCTGTATCTAAATGATACAGATACTATTTCTAAATAGAAATTAAAGCCAAAGGTGATATGTGAAATTTTCAAACTCTTATTTCAAGGTTTTTATACTATTACTACTGAATTACACTGAACCAGTCATTTGCCGTCACATAATACATTGTAAGGTGTCGGTTCAAGGGAGTTGTCAGTGCACAATGTCTACGAGTCAACATAAATATTAGTATTTTTAAAAGAAAAATTATAATCGCTCAGGTACATAATATAATGTTACATAGTTACTGCGTTCGTATTGTCATTTATTATGTTACCAATTAATCAAGTTTTCTTCTGATTAACTTTGTTGTGAGTTCCAAGACAGTTTCATTTTTATTGCGACTTCCCGATTGTCATAACTCGGAATGTTTGGGAGTACTATTAAATCTGGTGTGCAGTGATGTGGCGTGTCGAAGGGATTAGTTTCAACGCAAAAACAAAAATTCTGTGCTAGGCAGATTTGTGTATTAAACTTTCCCTGGAAGATATTTAGTTCTAAGATACTTGTTTTCGTTAGAATACGCGAATGTCTGCTGTCGATCACGCAAGCCAACAGGCAAATAAACGGGTAGGTACCTATCGGTCGTTGCACTTAGTAGTTACGTGAGTATTGTCGAGGTTACATCGTAATGACTCAATAGAAATTCATTCAAATAGTACTTAATATCTGTTGCAACCACATTGCATTTTACAATAGCATCTCATCAATCTTATTTACCATTTATATTTATTTTTTGCATAGAATGCGTTGATTAAAATTCAACTTTAGAATCTAAACTTTATCATACTCTTAAAGCAGAAAATACAATTAGACTGTGTTTGCCTACTTTTTTAGTTGGCGGACACCCTGACGGTCGTGAATAATTTATGTAAAAAAATTACCAAACGTCAAGTTTACGCTGCACCGAGTTACGTAAACAAACTAGATGGAGTTATTTTTTGCTACTTCTCTATCATCAGAAAAGCAGCTGTTAATACTCCACTGTAGGCATAGTAAAATCAACTAATTACTTTAGAAACCGGTTGATAGGAAAGCGTTGCAGCTAAGTACAAAAATTAAGACGAATTGTAGATATAAGGCAACTTAAAGTATTAAATCCTTTTTTTTACGTTTGGAAACCCCTTCGTCGTCGTCGGGTCGTCACCATACCGGGTCTGTGATGGGCTAGTGTGTCGGAATCGGAACGACTAAAACCACAAGCTATGACACTTAGCTTGAAATAAGAGGGATCCAGGAGCAGCGGTCATTACGACATTCAGACCATCATCATCACGAAATGATAATGAAAGAATTTCACTACGTGTCTATACGTGTATATATTTAAAGAATTATCCTCTAATCTTTTCATGAATAGTCATGAAATAATTTTATCTTCCATCATCAACTCATGTGAATAACTTGAAAGAATATAAATTAAAGTCGATACGTACGTACAATTCCTAACCGTTAAGGAGTCGTATCTTTCATCATCATATGATGTTGCCTACCAGATGCAAACACATGAATAGCATTAGAAAATGAAAAATATAAAACGTGCCTACAGAATTTGAGATTAGGATCCCATTAACAGATACTGACATGGTGATAATGGGACCACCTCAAGAGTATAATCTTTCGAATACAAAAATAATCAGAAGTGGTTAACAATTCGCGGAGTAAACAGTGAATGAGGAAAAAAAAATACATGCAGTGAGACATAATACTCCCCCTTTTAGAAGCTGGTTAAAAATGGGACTATTAAATTGAACGATTAACATTCAACGTCAATTTAATACCTAATCTTAATAAAAAAAAACATTCTTTACGAAAAAATTACTCACTTTAACACGCCACGTTCAAAACAGCGTTGTTTGTATAGTTGGAAAAAGATACATACTTCGATAGACTTACTCGTACTTGCGACTCATTCTAGCTCTAGGCTCATAATTTGCCTTGTCCGCGTTTTAGTTAAATTTTATTTCTACTTATTACTCGAGAAATTTATTTTTACGGAATGATAGTTATCTTAGATCCTTTCTCCTATCCTTGACTTCTAACAAAGTGTCTTTAACTAATCAAAGTTTAAGCGTGCAAGTGTGTGAAACAAATAAACTCACAAGAGCATTCATAATATTAGCTAAGATATAACGATTTTTAAAGCTTGTTGTAAGTGTAAACATTTCTGAAAGTGAAATAAAGATCAAACTACACCTATATTAACACTCCGTGGCTATAAAATTAAAAATTTACGTCACAAAATAATAGTTCAATTAAGGAGTCTTAAGTATCGAAATGACTATACATATTCTGAACATTCATCTACCAGTAGTTAGCCTTCGAATTAGAGAGAATATTTGCATTTCGTTGCCATAATGATTTTATTATTACATTTACATGCAAATAAATGCAACAAATTGCTACACGAAAAGCGTTTGAAGACAGCTATTTAAATCTTAGATGGACTTGTCCTTATCATAATCTCAGCCGATAGATGTACTCTGTTAGACAGCTTCCCTTAGCACAGGACCGGTTGCTGTGGAGAGGGAGTTATAGTATTTTAATTTTTTTTCGGATATCTTGTGGGCGACTTCCACATTACAGAACAAAGAAAAATATACTACAGCGCCATCTAGCGAAGATACATCAAACTACGAAGTATGAACGAAATGTATGAATGTAATGAACTACGAAGCAACTACGATCGTACTAATCCTGTATCGCGAAATAGAGATTCGCGTGGCAATTAGCATATATACAACATCCCAACATCAACCCATCGGTATCGGCCCGTTGGGCCGCGACCCGTCAGACATGATCACCTCACCTGGTCGAAGGATCCCTTTACGTAGGAGGGACATCATAGCCGTTCCTCCATAACTTTATACATCTTTAAATATCATTGTAGCCCACATCCGAAGATATGACTAATATGTTTACAATATGTATTTATTATGACAATTATATGAACTGTTCGTGCCCCTTGTATGCAATGACATCATCATTTGAACAGCCAAAATTATGCACAGTACATGTTATCATGTTTACATTAGCTCAAATAATTCATTACAATGGGAGGTCATCCGATGTTTATCAATTCATATCTATATACTTATGCAGCGGTGACATTTAGCGTCTAGCTAAAAACAACACCGTTATCTAACACAAACCTATCAACATTAAACTAGATAAAGACAATGTATAGAGAAAAACATAAATACATATTTAACCTCCTTTCATTTATAAAAATATAAAACGATCCTAAAAAGTATCCATCCGTCCAGACAAAATTAGAGGCGGTTGAAAATACGGCAAAAAAAATTAGGCAATTAGTCGTCACGAACGAATTTGATATTAGTTCAGGTATACTTTGGAACGTAAGACAAGGAACCAGATAAATGTTACTTGCGTTACATAAAAATCTGCCTTAAATTCTCATTACATGAAGTATTTAATTCACGCAGTTATTAATTTCACTATTAATAAAATATAGGTGTGCTGGCTGTAAACGTGTACCAGGATGATGTATATCTCAGTTTACGGCGATGCTCGATGCTCTTAATCCCAAGTATTAACCGGAGGCACCGACCCGCCACGATTTATCGTTTCGAGGCACGGCGAGGCGGGGCTAGCTAACAACTTACACTGTTGTACTTTGCAACTTGATAGCTCGTTTTGTGTTTTTCTTAAGTCGGGACGTATTACTGTAATACTTTGTACTGAATCAGTCACGTAGACTTTGGAGTTATTTGAAACGAACATATTTGTGAATTATCTTCAGCTCGTAAACGTCATGACAGTTCACACAAGCCACTGATTTATAGAGCATCAAACTGTAGACATAATGATGTGCTACAATTAGGCTGCTTTTAAATAGACACAGTTCAAAGTGGTTTACAGTAAACAAAGTTTGAAATTTCATTTGCGGTCGTTGCCACACTCTTTCAAAAGTACACTTAAGTCTTTAAAAAGCCTGTTAGGGCTCTATCCGTAGTCGGCTACTCTTCAGGATGTTGAAGGATTAGACGAATTGACGAACGAACAAAACCGACAATTTATTATAAAACTACGAACTACGCTTTATGTCTTTAAAGAAAGCGAAGATTTCAGACGTAAACTTTACAGAAGATAAGTCTCTTAACGTACATATTTCTCTTTCGAGCTCCTTAATGGCATGCTCCGTATGGTGCTTTCGAGGTGCCAGAACTGAATGATTTGTCGAGATCTGTATGACATGTATCATTCGTTTTCAGAAATACAATCAATAATTGATATTACAGAGCGAAGGTAGAAGAATTAAATAATGGATGAGGTCTATGACCTATAAGTAATTCATAGAATGAGCGAGTGAACGTGAGGTGCGGTGCCCGGCCCGATATGGCAGGTGCGTTATGTAAGCGAGCTGTGGTGCAGGCGCACGCCTCTGATACCAAATGCCACCGCGCTATTCCTATGCTGGCCGATCGGCGGCAAACTCGTGCCAAGGCCTCGCAACAATTGAAAGTAGATGTCCAATAGTCGATATTTCGAAACAGTACCAATGAAGTTAAAAAAAATAGAAAACCAGACACGGAATGAAAGGTACCTTAAAGGGCAAAATTGCGCCACATTCATAACAGGTGCCGACTACACTAACTTGAAACTTAGAAGCTAGACAAATTCATAATGATATAGCCCGTTACCTCTTGCAAAGCCATAACGATAACCGTTGATATAGTCGTTATCGTCGTATGCCCGACGAACTTAAGCAGACAATTTAAAACATAAATTAAATAGTGCAGTGTCTAAATACGGGAGAACACCGGGAGGCAGGCGACTACCGGGTGGTTAGGGACGATGAATAACGAAGTGATAGGGATGAAGTATTGGTCATGGCTGGAGTGAAAGAGAGACAAATGATCGGACACGGGTGCAGCAGCCACCAAGCAGTGTGCACACAGACATCGATCGATTAGCGGACAACCCGCCCTTCGTGCCGCCACAGCCAATCTATCGGATTTAATGTTCAATTTAAAATCTTTTAATTATAATTGATAGTCAAATATGCATTAACATTTCGACTCCTACTATCCACCATCAACAAAATATTCAGTATAGCATTTTTCATGCATGAAATTTGATGTTAAAAGTTAGAGTAAAAAATGCAACAATTGAAGAACTTATTGCTCGATAGGAACGCACAATGTTGCAAAAAGTGGCAGGTGTCCACGTCTAAAAATATATTATTGGTGTTCAGATCACGTCTCCGTCGACCGGTGATCGCTTATTTAACTTGGAGGTGCCGTGATTCTATAGAATCACAGCGGAGCAGACACCGTGCGCATTTCTTATTTATGAATTTTTCTATTGGAACAGCTGCGGTAATGGAATAATTTCGATAAAACTGATCAGTATTCAACAATAATATTTCAGTATGTCTTCAGCTTACCGCAAACTGATCGGTTTAGCCATTCCTCTCAAGATTAGAACTGGATTGAATTTACAATTATCTCTGGCTCAGAACAAATTTGAATTCAGAATCAAAGACAAACTTTTGCTCTTCGGAGCTAATATTTTTTTTTTTATGAAGTTAGCTACTACTTCTCTTTAAGATCAACTAGTCGCCCTTTTGTTCGATTTTCCAGACCTCTCAGACAGTTTTCAAAGAAATTGACTGCAACTTAGAGACATCTTTAATTTGCCATGGCCCATTGAATTTATTCAAACAAGAGTTAAGTGACTATATCCTTACTGTACCTTGAATAAATATACCAATCCAAGAAATTATGAAATATGGCAACTAAGAAAACTCTACAATTAGTGCAATTAGAAAAGAAAGTTTAATGTTGCCGTCAGTTGCAAGTACGGCTTAATAGTAAAATACCTCCTTCAAGAAACGCAAGCCGGTAGTGAAACTAGTTAAGACCTAGAAGCAAGGGAACTTATTTATGAAATGATAAGACTTATAACTATACTTTCTATGCCTTCAAAACGGTGAAACTATTTACCACATGGCGGGCAAAACAGAGTCTTAAACGAACCATCGTAATATAATTCCTCACGCAATAGAGGCAGACAATATATAATAAAAAGAGAAATATTTATTTATATAGAGATAAGATAAGAAGATAAGTTAGGAAACTTTACTCTCAAGTCTACAACAAACTTGGACGATTCACTTTGCGTACGAATTCAACTATAAAGTAGGAGTGCCGTTGGTGAACAAAGCTTGGACTTTAACAATGTGTTTAGTTGCCAGATTAGAGCAATCCCGTCCAACACCTAAACACGGATTTTAGATAACATTCAAACTCCGACCGCACTGAATATAAATGAGATTTTAGAAGACACCACAGCTCCCGTCTCACGGCTCTTGTGCATAATAACCAGCCATTACAAACGATCGCTTTACTATATTTCAATACCATTGAATATGTTTTATGGATATTAAAATTTTAACAAATCATATTAAGTACATGTCTTACCCCAAAACACAGAAGCTGCTACAGCTGTCTCCTTTCCTTTGTGTTTATAAAAATTTGCGTCTCTGCGAAAATCTATATCGGAAAACAGTGAGCGAGGCGGAGTGCGGGTGGAGATAGGATTGCGTAAGGTGGTCTGGCTCGGAGTCCCGGCACGCACCCTCACTTCCCAACTGTTTGCGTCTATTACGATTTCAATGTCAAGTACGATCAATAAAATTTCGGCTGCTTTCGGTGCGTTCCGGGAGCGCCGAACGATGGGCATACTAACCTACCTTAATACGCCGGGGTGCGTACTCTGTTCACGATCAATAGCCGCCTAGTAAGGCTCGGCTCGTTTTATAAATAGTCTTGAACTTCACCTCGGCCGCTGCCGTCTCAAGATTCGTGGGCGAAAGTGTGGAAATATCTTTGATTGCGTCACGGTGCCGGTCTTGTTTTGTAAATATCATAGAACGAGTTCGACAGTGTCATAAAACCGATACCCTTGTTTGAAATGAATATTATCAATATGAAGGTACGAGTAGATAAGCCATTGCAAGCATTGTTGTAATACAATACTCGCGTCTCGTTATGCAAATGAAATAGAGAATCCTCTACGGATAGAAAGTTAGAATATCTCAATATAACGCGACAATCAGCAAGTGATGTGAACTATTTTCCAAGTTTTCATGTAAATCATTCTTCACAGAGTGTCCACCTTGATGTAAATGGCGAGAGAAAATTACTAGGAAATCTCAGAGATGTAAAATTAGAAAAACAACCAACGTGAATTTCTCTACGTAGACGTTAAAGGCACTCGAAAAGTCAATATCGTAGAGCTTTATGCTTCATTACTTTACATACAAAATCAACAGAAAATCGTAATATTTCCGTTTAAAAGATAAATATAAAAATCATATTGAATATTTTCCTCTTAACCAATAAAATAATTAATTAAACGAAAACAAAGCTACGAGATGAAGTGGAATCAAAATCCAACTATTACAGTGAATAAAGGGGGTAAAAGCGATGATATTAAAGGGCGAAAACGAGCGGTTCATTACTGGGAATGCCGGCTATAACAATACGTTTAATGGTCGTACTGCGATCCTCTCATTGCAAGTTTCTACTCAAAAATTTTCCTTTTGCCGTAATTACTAACAAATCCCAGACAATTACAATGTAGCAAGTTATATGCTATTTACGTTTCATATTAGTTATTCAAATTGATAAATATAGAATCTCACTAATTATCTATCCCAACAATGTAGTTGTTGAAGTAGGTAAACTACTAAAATTATCATATATAATTACAACTTGTACATATGTGGATGTTTATGTCGGCTTCTACGTTCTAGAAGTTGTAGGAAAACGTGACTAATTCTAGCCCTGTCATAACTTCGACGACCGTCGGGTAGGTCACGTAGACAAACATACTCGTAGTTTATTTATGTGCTATTGCTATATAGTACTTCATAAATGTTCCGTAGAGTAGATAAACCACGACGGCTGTGATAAAGAAAATTATTTTATACTCACTTCATGCACTAGTGCTACTTTATATTAAAAGGCTAACACAAGGCAATAACGCTGTGAGAATATATACGTTAGATAAATAAAATACCACTTATTTACGTTGTATAATATGAAGGATATGAGTCAAGAAAATAATGAATAAACTAGATGGTTCGCTTGCGGTTAGATGTCGTTGTCTTTCTTTAAAAAAATACATTGAGTATGCGTTGACAGATTAATGAATAACATCACCTAATGTTGTATTCCGGATTGTGCAATACTTACTTGAAAATAACGTTGTATGTAAACTTCTATCTCTTTATAGAATTTGTGCTATATATCCGAATTAAAATAAAGAGAGAGAGTCAAAAGTATAAAAAATCGAAAGTCCCTTATTTACTCACCAGTTAGACTTCCTTCGAGAAGACCTCTTTATGCTAAATAACACTACGGCCTCACAGACCTGGTGTTACTGCTCTTCCTCCGAAACTTTTCCCAAGTTACGGTTTTCAATCTACTACGATACTGTTGAACTTCAATTTTTTACATAGAGGGACTACAAGTGTTACTACTACAAAATGATTTATTAAGAAATAAACTTTCGCTAGAATAGAGTATTATTAATGTCACTGATTTAAACCATACTCTAAAATTCGATCATCTGGACGTGTGACGAGCCACGTACTCATTTGCTTACGCGTGCATCGCTACACATGCATACTCTAGTGCCAATGTATACTAAAATTGAAGTGTACATTGGTTTGATTATTAACAAATTCACTTAGGGTTATACAGTTTTATTTGTCGAGGAAAACCTACATATAGCATCACGGTATGATGTATAGGGACGGAGTATTAATGAAAAATGTAGCAAAGACGTGGAGAATTTATTTCCCTGGGCGACGCAGACGATCTAACTAATAATTTCTTAACAGATGTGATTGTTTTACTTGTCGGACTTTACATCTAGAAGGCGCTGACATTTCCTAAGACTCACTTTGAGAAGAAACGCCGTAACAAACTACAGGTGCCTTTTTTTAAATTTGTGAACATTGATATTAAGTAAAAATTATGCAAGTCCAGTATAGTGTCTGGGCCCTTTAGGCCTGTCCATACAGGCGGCAAGCCCTAGTCATCGTGTTACCTAAAGTATTACTACTATTGTAGTAGTTACAGGCTTTTTGCCACGGCATATTAAATATAATGCCTCAAATAAGCGATCATTCCACAAAAAGTTTACGCTGTAATAAATCATTTATAACTTCATTCGATACTTAACTTTTCTATGCATAAACTGAACCGGTGCTACAAGACCAGAGTTAATGACCATTTATTTACGATCAAATTGATCACAACTTTATCTAGCCGGGTTATAATAATTAGCTAAAGCAATAACGTATCCAGACCACACCTCGCTATTAGGTCTTTATTATGCGAGTAGTTTATGAAGTAGACTTATTAAAATAAACACACCATGCTTCATAAGGAAACTTCTACATAAATGCGTTGTTTATGTTAAGAATAAGTACGTTGCGTAACTATTTGAATTTAGAGTTGCATTCTTATTATACCTATGTGTATTGTTTACACCGACGAAGATCTATAAATAAAATGAAAAACAATGTAATGACAGTAGGTACATTTTTTGCTTCGAGACCTTGAATTTTTATTTGCGTTGTTTGACAAATAAAACTTAATACATTCAAATATTTTTAGATAAACAGAATATATTATGTTATATTTGCTAAAGTTCGCAATTGTGAAACTCAAAATCTTTTACCAAACTTGGCGTTTTAGAAGTGAAGGGTTATAAATTATAAATTTATTTCTAGTTAGGTATATTGACAATACTGTAAAACTAAAGTAAAATTTACGTTAGAGCAAAAAAATACTTCTAATATAGATGAAAGAAATAATAAAGTGGAAACAAGATATGCAACACATTAAATCTAGTTTATGTGAAAGTATTACTTTATAAGAATTTGAGGAGCCTTTTTACAGCCATGAATACTACGACAAAAAAAATTCATTCCAATTGCACAAAAATACTCCATGGATGAATGGATAAAATAGTTTGTACCTCTTAAGACTAATAAACGTCCACGTGGGTGCCTATGCCACAAGGCAATAAGGTATATGTACCTATGTATACTTTATACATGTAATCATATATAATTACAGGGTGAATCAAAACAATTGCCATCTCAGCGTTTGTGGGCGTGACGATAATAGCTTTATTAGATGATGAGTGGTTATTGCAGGCAATGGTCGCTTGTAGTACAGAAGCATCTTTAACGTGTGAAGCTTAAGAATATCTAGCAAGTAGTAGAATACGATAGAATTTGTCATCAATACTTTTAAATAAACCTAATCCTTATGAGGACTGTAGAGATGTCATTATGTTTGAGACTGTAGGGGTGAGAGATCGTCGATTAAAGTAGACTTACTCAAATTTTAAATACACTTCTAGTATTTCTACTGATAGACATAAATTAATATAATAATAAAAAGTTAATTTGACACCTCACGGGTTGGATGCATGCAAATTTTTATGAATTTTATTCTGAAATGGTAGAGGAAAAATAAATGAAATATTTAACTAAATACATTGTTCGACGCTTAAAAACTTTAAATAAAACCCTAAATATCGTTGCTCTTATAACAATCTGCTTTAAATACTTTTAGCCATTTGCCTCCTTGCTAAGCATTACGCTCTTTTTGACTGAGTTTCCTTGCTCTATTCCCCAAACTTCCCAGATTCATACTTGCGGTATCCAAAATTATGTATATTGTTATGTATATATATTATAAAAAGCAAAAGTACATTTGATATAACCATAGTTTATACCTGCAAAAGCCTATATTTTTCAGAACATCCATTTTAAAACAAAGGTATTTAAACCGCAGCCAATAGGTACAACGAATGAAATCACAATATGGTGGCATTAGCGTTGTGATTCTCTGCGCCGGAGATTTGCAAGCGTTGTCGTAGAGCTGCATCGACGTGCACTGTAACTGGGTTATGCGCGTGCGTCGACCCCGCGCCCGACTTCAGGGTTAACGCCAAGTGTTTGCTGCCATGCTAGGGCTGTCGCAAACGTTCAACGGATAGTATATTTATAAGTTTTTTTGAGTTTTTAAATTCTAATCATAGAAATAAAAGTTAAATGAGCACCAAACTAAGAGAATGAAGTACAAAATTATACAAATAATACAGTACAGTACTAGTGGTGTAACTATACCCTGCAAATCGGTGATATATTGATGAGGAATAAACAAAATTAAAGCAAGAAAAAGATAAGACAATCTTGGAATCGGGTTGTATGTTATGACAAAATTTGAACTCCAACTCCTAACTCTTTAACTAAATAATTGTACGCATAGAAAAGGAAATTTAGTTAGAATGTAACAAAATACAGTAGCCGCCGCACACATGTTTTTTGTATTTCTAGCTAAACGAATGTTCCCAATCGCAATTTTTGTATTGTTTCAAAGCGCATTTATTTTTTTTATTTAATAACTACAGATAGGTTTTATACAGAACATCACCGCAGAACTCGCAATCAACAACCTATTGAGGTAAAACCTTCGTATACATTACGAAGCGGCAACAATAGTGAGGTCGTAGTACTGTGATAGATCGTAAATAAAACGACATTTTAATTAAAGATTTTCATCGTGTTTTTATTTAACATTAATTAAAATGTGTATTAAAAAATAAAAAAAATGCTGTAAGAAGAAATACAAAGATAAGGACAGGACTCAAGGCTCCTAAAAATTTTCAAAGCAGAAATAAATGTATTGATATAGACCTACAATTTTGTAAAAAAATTGGTTTTAAAACTCAACTCTAATGAGTCAGGTTGAAAAATAGATATCACTGAGAGGATAGTACCACTTACAACGGTGTAACTGCGTAGAAGAAGACATCTTCAACTTAGGATCTGATCGAGATCTAATTAAATAGTATATGACAGTCATATGTTAACTAAAGGATATAGGATAAGCAGAAACCTGGTGGTTAGTGACTCTGACTGCTGTTGGAGGTCGTAGGTTCGATTGGCAGGACAAATATAGTGTGACGAGTTCGAGGATTTTGGAGGAGGAGGAAGTCTTTGGGTGTAATTTATCAGTAACTAGCTGTACCCTGCGCGCATTGTTACGCCACAATCTTAAATAAATTTGAAGGAAAGACATGAAAAAAAATATTCATACCAACTTAGATACTTTCGTGGGCTCTTGCACAACAACCTTGCCAAAGATAATCACATGATCAAAATTCATAATTTACGATTCTATAAAGGCCATACAGACAGACAGGCAGACAGACAGACAAACATTCATTTTTATATATACTTATAGATATGTACTTAAAAATACTTAAGTGTCTTCATCAGTTGTTTGGTTACAATAGTATAGGCTTTTCTACCTAGTTTGGGATCAGACAGCCTTGTATGAGATGTGTGATAATTAAAATTATTCCTCAGAGAATTATATGTCATTTACCCTATAAATAATATTTGTTATATAGTAATCCAATTGGACTGAACATTCTGAACAAATAACCGTGATATAAAATAGAAATTATAATTTACTACTTACCTAGGCGATGTAATAAATCTAAAGATTTTGAACTAAATAGAATATTAATTTCAGACCGTTTACGATGTTGTATAACGTGGTAATTTTCTTTATTTTACAATGATTTATTGAATACGCTCCCACTTTGGTATTAAAACCCACTTATACACGAAGAATGTTGTAAAATTTTATGTAAATCTTCATATTCTCTGTATAAAAAGGTATTAGTTATCAACGAGACGAAATTATTATGTCGAGCGAATGAGAATTTATAGACTCGGTTTTCATATTATTTATTTGTGTTGAGCGCAACTTCGAGCAGCATTTGGTACAAAGCCGATTGCGTTAGTAACAGGCTCTTAGAAACATGAACAGTGAAAAAAAGCAACAACAACTCTAAGTGTTTGCTTTTAGAACATATGCATACCATAATTCACTTTACACGCGTATAAATATTTATTTTTATACACTTTTTTGCCTTCTCTTTCGGTTGATAAACATTAAGAGTGCGTGGATGATATTATAAATAAAAGTTCAAGGCTGCAGATATCTCATCGGAAAGGCATACTACACTACTAGATTTTTTTTAAGAGTCTGCTAAAGTGCTTACTCCACCTGATGAAAGCATGAATAGAATCCAAGAGTTATGGTCACCACACTTATTGCGAATGTAGACAATACAGTGACCCACACTATGGCGAAGATATTAAAATAATAGATTGTAAGGAGTTAGCTAAAGTAAAAAGGTTACCCTTTGGATGTTAAAAAATGCTACCCATGCCTTCGTCCGACAAACTTTCATCCCTATTTACTTTAAATTACATTTTCTACGCGAAAAGTAACCATATGGTTCTCTAAGAGCCCTTATATTACTACTGTGATAAAATTAATTTAAGTTTGTTCACAGACAGTGAACTAAAAGAGAAAAATATATTAATGTCACTTTGACTAAATCAATAAACACTATATAATAATAACATTTAATTTTTACTTAACGCTATCAATATTGTTTGCGTTTCTGTTATCAGTATAGACGTCACATGTGATAAGAAAATATAAAATACACAAGTTATTTATTTAATTAACTGATTGATAAATTAACCAGACGTTTAAAAATTGGTTACATTTTGTCGATCTAAGTGTGTTAATATACAGTCAGGCGGTGAAACAACAAGATCTGTAGACAGCGCTGTCTCACTTTAATTTGGAATCCGGAGGTTTTATTATTTACCACAGCCAACTATATCTCGATCGTACAACTTGTCAAGCATTTAAGTATTCCTAACATTCCACATAGTACAGTAGTACTTTTACATGTGGTGACCTCCATTCGTCCCACGGGTATCGTAAGTGGCGACTAAGGAAGCAAATTACGAAGGACAATATCATTGCAAATAGAAGAAAAACTTGAATTAAACCCTATACCAACTCGTCTAGCCAGCGTGGTATTAAATGCCAAAACTTCCATTCTAAGGAAACCTCCTTCTAAAGAATGTTCCTAATACATCGCTGGTAAATTTCAGTTCATCACTGGAAAGTGATGTTGATAATATATGAATGATGTAATTATAATTTGTATTAATTAGTCAATTTGCCAACAAGTTTGACCTGAAATCAAGCCAATGTTTTCTAAACATTATTGCTGTAGTTATCGTGATAATAATAGCGGGTACGGGATCAATGACCGCTCCAGTTCTATTCTAGTAACTACAACTAGTGATACAACTTTGTTACTGGGAAGTTTCATTTACTCAAGTTGTTTATTTTTGTGTTTTAAATGTACGAATGTTTTAAATGTATGTACGATTATATATTTAAAGATGTTATATATTATATATTATTAGTAAAACTAATACATAAAACGAATATAGATTGAACTTAAAAAATATTTGTTGACTAAAATGATTGGCAATATTTTTTGGTAGAGATTTTTTATATACCTATAGCCCACTGAAATAAAACCAATTCAGTAGATTATCTTGACACTTTCGGCAAATGTCATATAAATGTGGGTAATACTTTCTCTCTAAGATTTAATCATGAAATACAAAACAACTTTAAATGAATAAAAAAGGACAAAATGAGTATGAAAAGAGATCATGTTAACATTAAACGAATGGCTTATTACTTGTTTTAGAAAAAATACAATATGACATGATAACAGCATTGTGGTGCGCACGAGTCGACCGCGACAAGCGAACTAGGCGTGGGAGTAGACGAAGCGACGACGCATCGCATTGTGTGGGTATTAGGCAACACACTTTAGCCATGTTTATAACATTATATTTCAAACTATGTAACAACGAATACGTTATTCCTTTTAACATTATTACAGCGTCGCTATTTACTTATTGGTGCTACTGTGAAATATTAAACGATAAATATGTATTTAACCAAGCCGCATGTGAATTGAATTTAACAGTACGATGCAAACACGAACCGGTCCCAAAGCACTACCAAACATGGCTAGTGTCCTGCAAGTAATTACTTGTGATAACTTTAGAAAAAAAAACTGGATCACTAGTACCTACACGAAATAGTCTCGCAAGCAGTTACGGGCTGCTGGATAAAGTTCGCACGCTTGTTGCCTTTTATAGTCCGGTAGCCTATCTACTGTGTCGAAAGCTAAACGCTAAAAGCTATTAAGAAAATACGCAAGATTGACTATCTGTCGCGCCACAATCAACATGAATGACTCTTTTCCAAATATAAAGTGTGTTTAAAGAAATTCGTTAGTTAAACAGCGATCATACATCAAACATATGTAATGTAGTAATTACGTCTACCTGGTTCTTACGAAACGGTTAATATCTTAACTAGTAAGAACTTATAGCATGTCGCGCTATCATTCTACAACTTTTTACATCGAAGGAAAGTTGCGCTGCGAGACCTATCCAGCCCTATTGTATCTATTAACCGGCTACTTTCTCATTACTTGCCATTTACGGTCCGTTGAGAAAATCGAGATGCATTTTGCAGTATATCTGCCTATGATGAACAGACGGACAGAGTGGCATAGGCCAACTTCGAAACGTCTGACTATTTTATAGATTATTTACATGTTAAACAATTCTTCAAAGCGCATTTGTCTTAGTGGTGATATAAAAACTTATAATACTGATACAAAAAAGTCGGGGCGTCTGTTGTGCTCGGTGAGCAAAACGATTTAAAGCAACAACACGGTGTTAATACACATGGGAAGCCTTGAGCGTAAGTATCGGGTTGCGGCTGCGCAGGCTCTGTCGGCTCTAGTTACATGGACGACCGCGTGCCCGCCACATCTTCCGACGTGCTCTTCAAATAACACACATTACTTCTTATCACGAAGTAAACTTATTCACTATTTTAATCTGAGAGACAATTGCAATCCATCACACTTTAAAGAGTTGCAAACAAATTAGAACTTGTTATGAAGTCGTTCAGCTCGTTACCCCATGTTTGATCATAAGATGCGATTGTAGTTTTATAAGTTACATGCGTGGAGGACGTGAAAATTACCGCGGCTATAAATTCATAAGCTCGGCTTTAGGTCTGGTCTTACGAGCAATACAACCGGTCGGCGCAATCAATATGCTGGCAGACAGCGGGCCACCATAAATAGAAGAAGTGGACTTGGATTTAATGATGCCGCTTCGCGAAATCGTGGCTTGCTCGCCGCTGTTATCAATCATGCTTACAGCTCTGTATCTCTGTGTCGTTTCACTTGATTTTTAGATTCCAGTAGGAAAGAGACGGTCGATATTTATTTTATAGCTTCCCTATTCAGTTTTATTGATTGTGTTAAGTTTTATTTTTGCGGCATCATCTCAGATTTTCTTTACTAATTTGAAAAAAAAATATAGAGTATATGCCGCAATTGTAATTTGTAGTGTATACAGAGGTTAATATGAAATGGTGGGGAATTATGAAGTTTCCCTCGGCGAGCAAACAGTGTATTCTCACGCGAGGTGGAGCGAAACGAGTCGGCTGCAAGACAATACCGGTCGTTTTATTTACGCGATAGATAAGTGAAGAAAATGTTTTAAATTATCTCGCGTGCAACAGTCGAAGCACGAGCGGACGTTCCAGGTACTATAGTAGCACTTCGCCCGTCAGAACAACACGGAATACTAGTTAGATTAACCTCATTCATTATCTATGTAAAAGTTTAACGTTAAAGTCCGATTACAAAAGCTATTTTCATTTCTAATGGAAGATAAAGATGGATTGTTATATTAAATTGTACTAATATTATGTGCACGTTTAAAATCATCAAAGTAAAATTAGGATTTAAGCTTACTTACTTTGTTTTATTTAAGCAGCGTTTCTAGCAAAAATTGGACATAGCTGTCCTCTATCTGCGTTCAAAGACCGTGCTAAGATAGGTCAATCATCTCGTACAATTGTGAAGGGTTTTTCCATAGCGTAATGAAAACTTGATAAAGCCTTAGATAAGTAGTTGTACAGCACGCTCAAAAAGATATTTTATAAGTTAAAAATTACATTAAGTTAAGCCGTAACAAATGAGATGCATCGAATGTAATACATATATAGGATATATGAGTACTAACGATGCAATCAACGAAGAAAAAATAAATTATTATGTACAAACTCACATGTGCTGTAATAAATAACAAACAAATACTGAACAGAAATAGCAGCGGCTCAATGGACAGGGGAATGACCGTCGCTTGACACCAACAACTGGCTCAAGGCCCGTGGAGATTAGATACCAGGGCCGCATAACAACTACATATTATAACGACTGACAATTGCAAAATAATCCGCGCTGAGAACAGTCCTGTAAGTGCTTAAGACGAAAAAATATGTCTAAGTTATTATTTAGAAAACAATATTAATCAGTCTGTTAGAACGATTAAACACTTTCTCATTAATGATTTAAAATATGCATTAACCATTCCTGCATAGTAATCATTCGTAGAGTATGAACTTAAAAGTATTCGATTATATATACGTGATATGGATACTTAAAAAACAATTAAACGAATTCAAAGTTTGCCATAAAATGGGGTACATAACATCATGACCGCGGGGGAAGTGCTTAAAAAAGAATAAAATATGTAAATATTAAATTAATTTTTAATGTCTTTATTTTTGTTTTTAAGTTTTTCCAAAATGTTTTTAAAACTCTGTTATTAACGTTAGCTTAGAGCTTATTCAAGGCCGCACAATTTACATAATATCTCATCTCCACCGATATAAGTAGGTAGTGTTGTGCTTGTGTGTGACTTTTAATGAATCATACCCGAATTATAAACTATTATATTCTAAAACTATTATGTGGTAAATGGTTTCGACAATGAATATGTACATATCTGACTTGCATACGAATTACAGAAGAACATGAACATTTAATTAAACTGTGTGATCTATTACGAATGCTTAATATTCTGACCACGCTGTTAAAAATATGTAATTAAAACTATTAAATGATTTAAATTGCTCTTTGGTTACTGCTCAGCTTACCTCTAAAAGGAATTTAAATCCACTTTTATTAACATAACATATCTAGAATACATGTTTCTTCAGAAATTGCTCCACGTAAATGTAAAATATGGTATATGTTTTATAGTCATTTCTGTAATATCTCTGCATTAATAATGAATCATTTGCTAAAAAAAAAACAAAAGTACGGTCTATAGATCAAAAATGTACGATTTCTGCTCTTCAGAGTCATTTCAAGACATCATCACCATCAAAAAATTTATATGTCAATTTAGATCGATCCTCAATCAAGATATGATAAGATATTTCGGGAACACATTACCTATTAAATCTTTTTCTTTTAGCATAAACAATTTACTTACGTCTGGATGAAGATGTGTCTCTCAAAATACAGAGGTACGATTAAATTACACGTTACTATTATTCTACAGAAAATTTACCGGCCACCCCCTCCCGGCGCCACTCATGACAGCGTTTTATCGCTAAAAGTGTCAGCCTGTTTTTATGGTGGCGACAACAAAAGCAAACTTTCACCTCTGCAAACCTTTCAAGTAGTAAAAATATTTTATTGGCGACCACCCTGCGTTTAGTTAGCACATTTCCGTTCGAAAACATCTCCTAATACTTATTGTAATTAGAAGCATTAAACAGCTGAAATGAAAACATTTTTTTATGTGACGTCTAATATTTGTCTGGTAAATTAAAATAATACGTCAATGTTAATTTTATAATTTTATACCACATACCTACTTACCTACCTAATTGGTTTCCTATGTAAATTACCTCTTTTAATGTTTATATCAACGATGTGTGTTGAACTAAATACATAATAAGAGATTACTTACCTTAATTTGATATGAATTCACTTTGTGCTTTGGAAGAAGATTGAATGTGGAGAAGTCCATTCTTCTAGAAAATATGCCATTCGCACCAGCGCCAGCTCTAAAAAGAAAAACAATGAAATTAAAAATAATAATTTTGTTTTATTATAGTCTATGAATATTTTATGCATATTGCGATCTGAAAGAGGTGGAAAATTATCTACGCTTCCATTCAATAAACAAAATTAATAAAATAGTCATGTGTGGTTAAGTAAAGAAACATATTATTTAGAAATGATACGAGTGTTTAAAAAGTTTGTGTCCATTGTTTTAAATGTCTGCAATTTGCAGATGTTACGATCAGACACGACCTTGTTTTCGAACTACTCATTTTTTGGCGTCTCGCGAGTTTCACCCCTTCTAACTTTTAACCCTTTTCGGAGTAGTGAATTGGAATCCAATTTTGCTCTTTGCGAACAAAATTCGTCTTTAACAAGCGATGCGCTCAGTTGCAGTTTTTACACTAAGCGAATGAAACAGGATTTCATTAATCAAGTTGAGTTTCATTTTAAAATCGTAGAATGTACATACTTTGGAAGTTTAATTATTCATAATCCTCCTTATATCCGAAGCTGTTGAAACGAACCACTCTTTAAAATATTCCTACCTACGACATCTTTCTAAAGGAAATCGCAAGACAACAAAGATAAAACCGAAAACCCGTTTGGCAGTTAAAAGGATCGTATACATATTTTAAATCCTGATCAAGGTTTTAAGGCCTCAAAAAATACAAGAAACAGCAAACAAGGCACACGCAGGATCAATATGATAATGAAAAAATAAAATGGCACAAAAAATATCTGTTGAAAATGTATAAATTGCAAAATATTGTACATGCATTAATGTTTTTAATCTTCAAAAACCGAAGCAAGTCTCAAGGCGACGCAAAAACAAGTTATTTTTTTCATTGTCAAGGCCAACTAAATTAGATACCGGCTTTCGTATCTCTGCGGGCGTGTCAATATAACGCTGTGTTTACATATACGTAAAGATAAAAACACCGATTATAATGTTGACATGTTTGTCGTGATTCCAGGCTATTCTTACTCGCTAATCACACGAGTATAGCAAAAAGGTGATTAATTTATCATAGAATATTAAAGAAGCTCTTTATAAATATGATTAGAAGAGTGGAATATCATTTCTGCAAGGGCTAGCAAGTGTGTATATGGAATTTTAATATCATTAAATTATCATCAAACTTACTCATGCGGAGTTAGCAGTCAAGACTTATGACGACCGAACGGAAGTGCGCTCGACTTAATATGGGTAACCTTGGCCGTACAATGAGTTAGTTTATTTTCATGAACAAAAAATGGCGGCGCGGAGCCACAGACCGGCCCAGTTACGCAACACGATCGCCTTAATGCCTCTTAATGCTGCACGTGTAAATTAAATTAGGATATAAAATGATAAAACTTTCCGAAACTGTAAACATTGACGGGAAATGTTCTACAGTAGTAGGTATATCGTTGATAAGAATATTATTTTTAAAAAAGTTATCGTGCTGCAAGAACAAAGACTGCTTATTGGGAATAAGGTCAGGAAGTCGCACACGTGTAACAGTATGGGGCATTTCTTAACGTTTGTTGAACACATTCAGAACCAATCAGATAAATATTTGAATGTTTTGGTTTATTTGTCCCCGAAGTTTATTTACGAATGTTTGTTCACTATTTGAGCACGTGTAATTCAACGTGCTTCCGATATGACAGCAACAGTCACTGGGTGCACAATCACTGGAATTTGTTCGTTGTTTTGCACATTTAAGAGTCATAATAACATTATTCTAATTTTGAGTTATTTCGTTTCGGCAACTGACTAGCGTTTGTTTACCTGACGACAAATAATTAGACCTTTCAAAAACTTTGCAATGTAAAACGTAAATACATATCTACCTACACGTTTTCAGTAATAAAACTTTCATAGTGTCATCCAGGACTAGTATTTTATGTGTGTAATTTTATGTAAGTGTATGTTATGTATGTGTAATTTTGTGTGCGTGCTGTAAATAATTAATTCAATTCCCATAAATATTGTCACCAATATTAGAGTGCACTTGCACTGGTTTTATACCCACTTATTCAAATGAGAATTCATATATAAAACAGCTTGTTTACAGAACCAACATTGTCGAGTTGATATGGCGAATGCAATATGGCGATGTTGGCCTTGGTCGTTGAATAAAAATAACGATGTTTTTGTCGAGTTGATTTTATAGGTAGATATCACAAGTGCGGGCAGACGCACGGCTCAGCCCGCAGCCGTAATGCTCGCTACGTGTGTGCATTCGACCAAAATACTTCACAACATAGCTATAAAGGTCTTTTTGTTTGCTCTTTATCTATGTTTTACTACTAGTTGTATCACATTTACAGCGACATAGATGTCCTTAAGATTTACCGAATGTATCCTCCATTCTCATAAGGATGTTGAGAATTTACGAACTAGTAAAATTATGTACGATGTCATTATTACGGTGTTTCTAACGTTCGTTACACCTTAGATAAGTCGAATAATATTTCTTCTATGTATTTTTATACAAATTGTTTTAGAAATACAACAAAATGGCGTTGAGTCTACTTTACTTGAAATTAAAAAAAGGAGAAAACTGATATTGTTCATCTTGTATTACATTTTTGTTGCCTTTGTATTTTATATAAAAAAGCTTAAAAAATCTTTTTCACCTATTGTAATATTTTAACCGGGTTATGTGGCTTGTTTTTAGCATAAAATGTTCTTGATATAGCAAACACTGCTTTTGTTTCATAGAACCTCATAACCCCAAACGGGTATGGCTATCTGTAATTATTCTTATCTACTAATTTCACTACTATATGCTGCACAAGCGTAACTATAACGATAGATACCGTTATTTACTTGGGATTAAGATCAGTGTAAGGTGCGGTACTCACGATAATAGCCGTTTTTAGCCCATTACTTAAGTGCTAAAAGCGCTCGGCGTCGTTCAACAAGACTGATATTTTGAAATGATGGGCTTTGTTTATGAGTCTCTCATACTAACATTTGTGTTTAACAAACATTTGAGGCAAGGCTAACTAGCATATTCAGATATTCGAGGTATTCGTAGTCAACGAAAAATCGAAGATTTAAAGCTAACTCATTTGAATCAAACATTGGGTACAAATATGATTTGTTTGGTTATAACCACGGTGCTAAAAATATGAAAAACCTATAATTGTAAATATAATGTGGCTATAAATACATGTAAATACTTTTAACCAAGAGATATACTGTTTGTATTTGTGTCGATGTAGGGGGTGGATTCGTTTTGCGGTGGGTTTTGATTGCGGCGGTAAAACCGTTAAGAAGGATTGGCTCGAGACGAATCAGGGGCCCTCTCATACTGACTGACGCAAGTGATCACTGGGAAAGGATGCTTTAGAGATCACCTGTGTTTAATTGGAACGGAGCCAACGCCTGAATGCCACCACTGCGTTGGCTGGATCGTTGGACATATGACGCTTCACAAGCTGGTAGAATGATGGGCGTGGGTAAAGCATAGGTGTGACCTCATGATGGTCATCGGAGTGGGAATTCTCTTGCTCGGTAGCATAATTGCAGTCATAGTACTGAGTGAGAAGCACATAGAACTCCGCCATCTCCTTCCGCGAGCGGAGCGGGACCGGGAGTGATTTAGAACTCTACCGGTCCGCCAGGCCCGGGAACGGCCCGGTAATGCAGACGGCTTAGCTGTCGGAGGTCGCAGAATGATCTTAAGCCTGGGGGTGACAGGTGAGGTCATCTGTCACCCTAATAGATGCAGACTGCGGTAGCAGCGCGACGCGCTACGAAAGTCGATCGCGTCGCGATCGTACGACGCGCGTCCCTTTTGGGAGCAGAAGGGAACATCGGAGTTCCCTCTCAGGAGGGGTTCACCTGAAAGCCGTGGGTAGATGGCCCAAGGTAAGTCGGAGTTCCAGACTTTGGGGACTTGACAGTTCGAGACTTTCTGTCTAGCGTGGACTTGGCTCCCCAGCGACTAGTACCTGAGACAGCGTGTGATTTTGGTTGGCACTAGCCTGACATAACCACCGAAGGAGATATCCGGAGGGACTTCCGCATAAACAAAAGAGGGATAGACTCGTCAATCGTAGTACACAGGTGTACGTATTACAAAAAAAAAGCTAAGAAACCCAATATTACTAGATCGGATCTTTTCGTATAATTTATGAAATTCGCATTCGTACACGCAAAAATGATGCGAATGGGTGGTACACACACGCAAAAATTTGAAAAATAAATGATGAATAATTAAAAGCCTTGGCAGACTAATTTGATGAGACTATGTGTTTCTTTAATATCACACCTTTTCTCGGCAAGTTTATTGTTGGTGCGTTTTTTCTGAAAACATATATGAAGTGTCAGTGCCTTAACAATTCTATAAAAATAGCAGAAGGATATAATCATTCGCATACTCGTACTTACACATGAACTCTTGCACACGACTTCATATTAACATACTAATTTTCGCATTTGCGAATATTGGAGATAAATATTCGCATTTATATTATTTTGTGTCACCTAGTTACATCATTAATAGACATAATGTAACTATGTTTTAACTAACAATCTGTGTACAAAAAACAAATTTTAAGTGAAAAATTAAATAAACTAATTACTGTCATATAGTCCTAAAACAGTAACAAAGTAGGTATATACATTGTATGTTGTCTTTATCTGTAGATTACATACATGCAAAATAAGTACTATAGGATAGAGCTGCTCTAATCTTGTCCTGAGATCTTTTTTCACGTCAACTTGGTCAAGGTTGGTCTTAACAATATTTATAACAATCCTCCACTTAAAATTCCATAGAGGCCAATTTAATCAAGTTTATTTTTGTATGGCAGTTGTAGTACAGAAGCTGTCTGTTCGGTTTAATAGTGAGATAAGTCGAATGTCTATTGTGATTTGAAAGTAGACATCTCAGTGGGAGCCGGCTGTGAACCGGTTCAAGACTTTCTCATTCATGCGGCGCCCACGTACTGCAACCGGCTTAACAGTATGAACCCAAATGTAATGAAACAATTTCTTGCACCTACCCATCTCATTAGGTTAGAAATATTTTTATATTATATGGTGCATTATACAATAACTTTTTGCATATATACCAGGAAATTAATCTAAATGAAGTGTATCTTACTTGAAAAAGGAAGTCTAACGCAATTGTCTCGAGTATCTGAACAAAAACTGACAGTACAAACAAAAAAACTGAGTCTGAATAAAAATGAAACGCCAGATACCATTATTGCGAATTTAAATAAATAAGCCATTGTGTACTTTATCTGATACATGCAATCAAACAAAGAGTTAATGTAGTGGGGCTCCAATTTACACTAGTTGACCTTTATGGGTTGATGTTGTGTTTAAAGTTTTATAAAAACACATTCTTAAGCATTTTGTATCCACAATCAAAACATTAGCCATCAATGTAAAGCGATGAGTGTATAATATCACGTAATAAATCGTTCCATTTAAAGATTTTATTTTGGTCACGGTCTAGATATTTTCACCCTAAACAGACTTGCACTGTTGTGAGACCTTGAGACGAAACAATTATCGCACCGTATGACAAAGGAAACTGGTCCTTAAAAACAAACTTAAACAAAGACACTTCAAGGTGCCATTGGGCGCCATTCAAGCATGCGTGAAGCGAACGTGCTTCGAAATTTCTTATGACGACCCCGGCTTACGTAATTAGTACACATATAGGCATCGCACCAATACGCACTGTGTAAACAAATACTTAAATAAATACCTAGTCTTGCCATAAATATTGTAATAAAGAAAAAAGAAAATTGTTAACTGCAAATAACATTTATTACTTTTACAGTGTGTCAGTTTAATACATAAATATAAAACAATTAAAAATATAAAAAGCTTATTCGAAGTGGTCTCCATTGGCTGCAATACAGTCCTTTAAACGATGAGGCCAGTTATCAATAGAAGCACGCACTCTTTCCATGGGAAAATTCTTCACTGCCAATCGTATAGATTGTTTTAGGGACTCCAAATTATCATGGCGTTTAGAGCAAGCTGTACTCTCTAAAACTGACCACAAATCATAATCCAGCGGATTAAGATCGGGACTAGACGACGGCCAGTCTTCAGCTCTGATGAAGTCCGAAACGTTCGATTCCAACCAAGACTGCGTGGACCGAGCTTTATGACCCGGCGCCGAGTCTTGCTGGAAGGACCATACTTGGTTATTGAACATGGTGATGTTAAGGGGCTTAACTACCTTCTCAAGAATGGTATCTTGATACACTTGTGCCGATGTTTTGATACCTTTTTCACAAAAATATGGCTCAGTCACTCCTTCATAGCTAACACCCCACCAAACCATCACTGAAGTCGGATAATGTCCACGTTGCACTCTGTCGACTAATTGGGAAGCTTCCTTAGAGCTTTGAGCATAAATACGGTCATTTTGTTTGTTAAAATGTTGCTCAATTGTAAAAATTTTCTCATCCGTAAACAAAATTTTTCTGTGACCTCCCTTTGCGTACCGCTTCAGTAGTTGTTTCGATTTTACCACCCTATTCTTCTTTAAATTATCAGTTAAGAAATGGCCAGTGCGTCTCTTATAGGCTGCAAGTCCTAAGTCATCTTTTAAAATACGCGACATGGTTCTAGGTGCTATCTTCATTTCCCGAGATAAAATCTTTTGCTTTCGGACAGGATTTCTTCGAATTCTTTCCCTTACTGCTTTGACCACCTTTTTCGTACGAACACTACGTGGACGGCCAGATCTTTTTCTGTCACAAACAGAGGAGGTCTCATTGTACCTATTAATAGCCCGGTACACAAACATTTTACTAATACCAAGTGTATGGAGAGTTTTAAAAATTGCATTTGGCTCCATACCTACTTTGTGTAATGCTATCACAGCGATTCGGTTCTCTTTATCACCCCACACCATTTTAATATCGCAAAATATTTTACAATGTATTGGCGCCAAAATGAGAAAACACAATGAACAATCGTATAAAAATGACAGATTCGAAATTCAAATGTAATATTTTTTTATAATTAAGTGTAACAGTATTTATGGCCAGACTAAGTATATTGATTTATTGATGTGTTAACAGACAACACGATCAAGATAATTAACCGTCACAGGAATATAATGCACAACTTACGTGGTGTCTAGGTAGAGGCTTTAACGATTTACTGCATCATAATAAATTTTTCGTTACTGTAGCAGTTAGCGTATGCACCAGCCGTTCAAGAGGTCTCAGGTTCGACTTTCAGGTTGGGTCAAAAAGTGTTATTAAACGCTTAATAACAACCCAAAGTTTGAAAGCTGGAGTCTAAACCCCCGTGCCTCTAAGACCATGTAAAGAAGTCGGGCTTGCACCTATTTTCTCCCCTGTCTGATAGTCGTGCCATCGAATTATAAGAGCTAGGGAACAGAGAGTGCACCTGTGTTTGCGTTCATACTTGCGCAGTGAAATACTCTGCATAGTTGGCTAATCTCCGTTGAGACAGACCGTAGTGGCCGAAATCTGCTAGGACCACCATCATCGTCAGTAAAAAGTTCTTATTTATGCACCGTCGGGCAATAAGAATCAAGTGACTATTCTGTTCTAGGAGACCGTGGGCTGACTTTACTAAAACACGACGAGACTCTTAACAGACACAAACTCTTGACAAATGGTCCGATCACATCTTAGTGGTACCCCTTAACATACTCACTGATTTATTTCATATATCAACATGGGCCACCTCCGCATTTGAATTTGTGATACATCGACTAAGTATCGTCTGGACAGTTAACAACTATATTAATGCTGTAGCCTTGTTTTATTCCTTTAAAAGTACGTAGGAGTTATTGTACGCAGAACACAAGCGGTTGCATCATTTGTAGGGACCAGTAATTAAATTAACTAAATGTTAATTTTATTAACAAGTCACATAAAGTAAATGGTTTACTGTTATGTAAATAGTGGTAAATAAAAGATTGTAATCGGGTTTTACAAATGTGTTTTACGGCTGTTCTGAACAATTGTTGTTGTGAATTCGCCAATCAAGGTCAATAGTTTTTGAGGGGTATGAAGCATAACTATAGGTATATTAGATCGTTCCGTTTGATATTGTCAATAAGTAGTGTATCTTTACAAAAAATCTAAGATATTAGTTAAATATAACAATTTATTTCAATTTTTTTTTTTTTTTGAAGTGTCTTTTAGCTGTTGGCCTCAGATGGCCTCTACAACTTTACCCGGATTAATTTACGGTGAGCGCTGAGGGCTCTCAACCGGCCATTTGTTAAGCAACATTGCCCAAGGGCACCCCCTGTGGGGTATGTAATATATCAAATATATATTCTGTATTAAGTTGTCACAGGTGGTTGTAGCGATTTTATCAGGCTCATGTTAAGTATGTCAATGAGTATGTATACGTACACATACACATGTATACATGTACAAATATTATAAAATGTAAAACGAGTAGGTATTTTTATTGCATTAAAAACACAAACACAGCACACAGCTATGAAATCTAGTACATGGTGTCCAATATAATTTACTTCCATAGCCTGATATGCAATTTTGATGAAGACTTAGGCCGCCATAGTGTGGGTCACCATACTACATTGTCTGTGTTCGCAACGAATACGATAACCACGACTTTTTATTCGATTCATACTTTCCATTAGGCAGAGTAAGAAAAAATCTTGGACTAAAAAGTGGAATAAAAATCAGAAAGAAATAAACAATGGACATACAAATAAGTGTAGTTCTAAATATTTGTTTATATGGAACGTGTAAACCGTGAATGTCTTCATTACTGGATCATTCTAAGACTTATTTTGCTTTGCATTGTCATTTTAGACTACTTGCTACTTCTGCAACCCATGTTAGTAACTTAGGTCTTGGTCCAATAACATCATTACGTAACGTTCATACAGTTAGTAGAGCGGCTGGTTTGTTAATTGACAGTTTTAACACCTTTCGAAGTCTTGTAGCCTTTTTGAAAGACAGCTTGTAATAAATTTTAGGAATTTCTCAAGATTGCTCGTGAGACGGTAATAGGCGATTTTGGAGAACACTTGTAGTAATTTCCAGCAGCAAAAAGTTTCTGTATATCTTCAAAAAGGTCTTGTCATCTTTTTTAAACATTTACGGGTTACTACAAGTAATAACCTACTACTTTGTTATGCCTATAATACCTATATAGATCTTTTCGCTTTTAAAAATGTTAGCTTGGTGACAGAAGCGCACTTAGGAAAGTCAATAGATCCAGACGTTTTCGAATAATAGTGAGATTGTGATATAATAATGTTAAAAATGCAACAAACTGAAAACTTCCATTTATTTTATGAATTCCCTAAAAATTAAAAATGTTATAAATCTAATTAATCATGTCAGTAGTTAGGGACCCTATAATATATTAATAAAAAAAAATGAAACTGTCAAAATTTAAAATTGTCTTTTTGCCTATTCAATTAAAAGGTGCGAACCGCATGTTTTTGTTTAATTTTTTAAAAGATATAGCACCTTACGCAGCATTGTGTAACTTAACGATAATAACGATGCATCACCGCTGGAACGTGCGATGTAAACAACGTAGACCTTGGCCTCGACTGAACAATGGGTCCCGCCGCCGCGCCGGCCCCACTAAATTCGATTACCTAACATTCTCGGCTATTTCGCTCACGATTTTTGCCATAAAAGTTTACTGCGCAGTGGTTTCGCCTACATAATTACCGATACCTGTATACAAAAACCATAACAAGATATATTTATAAAAAAAAATATACTTATAACTTGGAAGAATCGTTATTGTTTAGACGGTGAGTGTGTGAAACAATAATCATAGCCAATCATTATACTGATAGATGTATTGTTTATTTATTTTAATAGGTCGAATGTGCAACACATTCTAGATGATATCAATAGTTGAAACATGCTATTAAATCTATTTAAATGTTAATAAACACAAAATTCTTACGAAATAAATACTTGAAATACTGTCAATGGTTTCTCAATAACTTAATAATGCTGCCAAAAGGTTTCGATCTAATTATACAAACATTTTTTAATAACATAACTTGAATACTTTTGAGCGTAGAATGTAAATAATGACCCTCAAAGTAAGAATCGAAAAACAGTCACTATCAGTCACTGTTGTGTCATGGTTTATTTCCCCATTTATATATATTTAGTAGAAGAGTTTAATTGAAAAATTGGATGGGAGAACTGGTACAAACAAACGGGCAATAAAAATAATTAGGCAATTAGTTCAATTGCGCATGGGGGCGTGGCGATCGATCTCAGGCTATCTTCATTATTAAATAGGGTTGTCTCAACATTAAAATTAGTATTTTGTTATACATAAAAATAAGGTATCAAAGTTAAACTTTTAGACTTTAAGAGAGACATTTCTAGTAGAAGATATTATAAAATGAATGAAATGAAATTCTAACATATTTTTTTTCATATTTGTAACAAAAATTCTTTTACAAGAGGTTGTATATAAAACAGTTGAATAAATTAATCTTTTAACTGTAATTAGTTCCACATTAAGAATTAAAACGCTTTAAATTTCATAAACTAAATATATTTTAGTAATGTTTGAAGTGTTTACTAAGCCCTCAGTTACACAAATTATCCTTAAAAGCCCCAAAGAGTGCATTGAAAACTACAATGACATATTCCTAAAGTATCAACCCTGGAAAATGTTTCTACAAAGCATTACTCTGTACGAGTAGATATTGCTTAATTTACAATTCAACAATTACGCTAACAGACGCACAAATTGAGTTTCAATAAAAATAGTTTCCATTTTGTAGTTTAAAAATTTGGATATATTTCCAGTGAAATGGCTGCAAAGTAACCCTGTGTGCTATAAAAAATGTAGTTGAGTCACTGGAAGATGAATAACAGTTTTATTTCGGGATCGTTTGAATCAACAGCAATGTACATAAATATGATAACGTAATGTAACACAAATATATTGCGTTACATTCCTAATATAGTTATTTATTGTATTGCAATAATGTTGCTATATTTAAATGCATTCGCCGGTATTTTGTAATTTTTTCTTGGCTTTTTTTAAACGATTGTGCATCTATTTTACTTATGGATAATTAAGCACTGAAGGATCCAGTTTACAATTAATAATACAAACGTATTATTAACTTCAATGATACTTTTAAAAATCGAAAACTTGATCTTAGTAAATGTAATTATTTTGTTTCTCCAACTAAACAGGTTTTGCTATCGTTGATCGTATTGTCATGAGATTAAAAGTGAGATAAACTTTAAAACCTATTGGGATCGTGCCTTAACATTCGAACACAAGAGGATAGACAATATTAATATCTGTACCACAAAATCGTCATGTATAAACCCCGACGGGCCTCTTATAAGGCTTTGTATATCTAGCACCAGTGTTTAATAATTTAGTTTTATATTTTGTACTTGCGCAGTCAAACTAGTATAATGTGAATGATATGTTGATTTCGAAATGAGTCATTGGATTCGAGTCTTCCGATCGATATAAAACTGTCTCCATGAAGTAGTTGTGTCAGGGTTATCGAGCAAAGAAAATATCCTGTATAGCCAATGAATCATAGTAACCTACATTTTTATTTCAGTTACATGTCATTAATTTCATCTTAACAAACATATCATTATAATATTTAAAGCAATCATACATATGTTAAACGTACGATGTAAAATATGGTGATATATAGTTACAACATGTAAATTTGTGAGTCTGCTGCTTTTTTTGCGTACAAATTGATATTGTATAACTAGCGACAGATACATTCTAATAAATAGTTTTAACATAGCATATAATAAAGTCTTTAAGTAGAAAGACGGTTAATTCATTTCGAATGTTTCTGATATATTACAAGAAAAAGTTTGGAATGAAATTTCTACAGTAATCACAAGAATCTACTTACAAACGCTTTACATAAAAACAAAATAAAAATGTTGAAAACCTAACTTGACAATTATTTGCATAAAAAGAATTTTATACGTCCTTTTAACAATTCTTTCCGTGTCAACAACATCTATCCACGTCGAACATTGTTTAAACTTGATTATTTGAAAGTTTAATATTCAAAACAGGTAGCATCTTATATAATATGTTTCGAAGTCAAATGTTAAAACAATAAGGATGTGGAATGTTCTCGATAAGTGTATCAATATATGGTTACTTTAAATAGAAGCTCGTTAGTACTGAGCCTGATCCCGAAATGTCAAAGGTGTGACCAGTGATCTGGAGATAAAAGTAACAGTGTAACATAATTGCAAGGTTATAATGGCTGTTTGTATGCGATCATTGGGCGCAATATTGTTTATGCACATCTGGCAAAAACAACATGGAAATAGGCCACTTATACATATTATTACACTTATGTATTCAGATAAAAGAAGTCGCTCGAATGCAAATAAGTGTTTTTTTCGTTCTTATTTTAAAAGTTATATGAAATAGTTTTCGTATTCGTTCTTTTTTAAATTGTTTTTTTTATCAAACTCATTTTAATTCTCTTCTTTTTTAGATCATTGATTCTGTCTTGCAATATTTTTCTCATACCTACCCTGTTTTATTAATTACAGTTAAGTAACATGCCCATCGATTTTTTCCAGTTAAATAAATCTATATTTGTACGTTAAATACTAATAGTATTTAACTAACTGAAAAAATACTAATAGTATTTAACGTACAAATATTAAATACTACTAAATACTAAATTCGAACTTGTTTTCTTAGTTTCTATATTTAGTTGTTTGATATAGCCGAATCATTTCTGCAAATTCGGTTATAAAAATGTTCGTTATTGTGTCTAGATATTTTGTTTCAAGGTTTAATTGTAAAATTTATATTAAAAAGAGTTTGTATTCAACAAACTTTCATTTGTAAACATTGTAAATATTTAGTGCAATTAGAAAAATATTTATGTACCATTTCAAATGGCAACCAAAAATGTTTTGCAATAAACAACTCTAGGCACTTTGTTCTGACATTTTAATTTGTTTAATTTTCCTAAACTTCCCACGAATAGTAGTTAAATAAAATGGTGGCATTCTATCTTATTATTATTCGTCATAAATTGTAAAATATTTATTAACATTAATCTAACGTAAATAGAGAATTTTAAAATTTATTGCATTCAATTCACTGAAACATACATGGTGAAAGTTCTAAAAGTCGTACTCATAACATGTTTCAGATCATTCACACAATTTAGTTTACAGGAAACAAAGTATACAATTGCAACAATTATTCTACGAACAAACGCCTGCATTGTGCAATGCATTGACCTTCCGAACCTTGTAAACATTGACTATGGTTAGTGTTGACGTAAACAAAATGCATTTTATTGCACTGAACGCGTAGTAATCTACTTTGTAGTTTATTGAAACCGTAACAATACACTATATCGATAAAAATATACGCTTACAATGTAACGTGTGGCAACAACACTGACAATTTTTTGCACATCTCATCTGTCAAGTTTATTGTCTGTGTTTTATAGTCGACCAATAACAACTCTTATTAAATGTCATGTGAAATAAATATGTGTATTCCTTTGCAGTGTAATGCTTGATACGTTAGGTATCAAGTTAACGAGTCAACACAACTATAAATCTGCTGCGGACGTCATTCTGCCTGTGGTGTGGACTGTTGCAGCCAGCAATTCACACCGAATATATTACAAGCAATCACGACCAACTGACTAGATAACAAGACACTACAAATCTAGAATTTATTAGATTGCATTATAGACTCACAAACAAACACATACGTGCACACACATATACACGCACATACACACAAACAAATAAATAAATAAAAATTGCTATAGGTACCATTTTCAATTTATTGTACTGGTTTTTATCACAAATCTTGTATTCAAAATGTAACGCTAAGGAGGGCACTATCTCTTGAGATACAGGTATTTACCTAGTTCGAGAGGTTGAGTCTCAATCTGTTTTATACAATTTTCTTGCATAAATAAAGTTATTATTATTAACATTTAAAAGACTATCATATTTTGTGCCATCACACCCCGTGTGTTAATACTTTTCGACCTATTTTATTGAAACTCTTTGAAAAAACCTACTGTTTTTTCGTTTTAATTCTGCTATCGATATTGTAGTAAAAATATATGTATACAAATGAAGAAATAGAAATTTAATTTTAGAAATTAATTATTAACTTCTAGATATTAAATAGTATAAAGAGCACTTCAACCGCACATTTATATTCGTACAAACATTTACTTATCAAACGTTTATTTACGTCAAAAATGGAGATAATCTTGTTACAAGAACAAGTTAAAACAAGTTTGAACATGTTAAAATGCTTAAATAAATCAACGAAAATAATCCTTAGAGCACATTTTGGTGTGAATATAAATTCAGAACTATTCTTGTCCGAGGCAAGGCGTCTTCAAACATATGTGACTAGCATCTGCCGTTATACATTAACTAAGAAATGACGAATCTTAATCAAGTACATGATCAATAAAGTGTTATCATGTTTAAAAGGAAACTTGTTATTAATGGCCAGCTTGCAAGATAGCGACTATTACCGTAAGGTAATTAAATTTACAGGGGACTAATTAATTTTATCTAAGATCGTACAGCAAAACAAACCCACCTTTTAAATGAAGATGAGTCAAAAGTTACGACCGTAAAATGTGAAAGATTATAAATTCAATCTATGCTATGTTAATTTTATAAAGAGGTAGTCTGTAAATTTGCTAGTTTGGAGTAATCTCAGCTATCACTGGTTGATGGATAGCCTTTTAATCGAGAAAGGATATAACTGGGCTAAATAAATCCTAGAATGACCAATAGGAGTTGAGTTTCAATGAAAAGTGTTGGGAAAGAAATAGACGAAGTACTTTATGGTACTATATATTACAACTTTAGGTTTGATTTCAATTTTTTTTGAAGTGAAATGATTAATGGTATGGGACTGGCTGCTACGGATAATCTTGGGGGAGGCCTATGCCCAGCAGTGGGCGTCTCATAGCTGTGATTATGACGATGGGATGGTAAGGTAAACATATGAATATAGCACTTCTCAGTCAATTATTTTTACAAAACAATCCGATTGCGTTAAATCTTCCTGGGCTCTCAAAGTGAGTTAGCTATACCGAAATATATCATATTATAAATAAGCACATCTAGAGTAGATGTATGTCATAGAGATTTTATCTAAAATAATTACAAACGAATTAAATTGTATCTTTAGAAACTAGTTTTCGGGTTTTAACATCGTAATTAACATGAAAATTGAAGAATACCGGTTTGATTTTCAAAAAGAGCATGTGGATACATGTTCAAAGTTCATCATTGTCCATATAAACATAATTAAGTTCGTGTTGCATTAAAATGTAAAATTTACATTTTAATGATTCAGCTGTGCATTGTAATGCATTTAGTTTCATTATAATTTAGTTTTATTCGGGAGGAACACATAATATAATTTCTTTATAATGATAGATGGATAGATAGACATTACGTTATTTGTACACCAGGACTTACAAACATTATACAGTAACAAAACTAATAACAATTGTGATGCACAAAAATTGTCCTTATTGCTTACAGGAACTTCTTCCAGACAACCTTCGGAGGTAATAAATTAATTTTAAGCTGGTGCTATGTACATACGAGTAAAAGTTCCAGTAAGAAATAAGGTCTATAGCTATGAAATATTTATATTTATCAAATTCTACTAATCTAATAAATAAATACATGAAATATTTATTAAAAGAAAATAAATAAAATACCATACATAAATACAAACATACATACATATATACATACTTATAAATTTATATATAAATTTTGATATTTATTAGCACTGTTCCTTATTAAGTGTTTTTATTAATATTTTGTAAATAAAGAAAGAGACGAATGAGTTGTAAGTTTTAGTGTGTCACAAGAGTAATAATCCTGTTGTGTCATTTACAAAAAAGTCCAAAAACAATTTAATCATATACATATAACGTGCAATGGGAGATGCCAATGTCTCGCAATAGACAAACAGAAGAGTCTTCTGATGGTAGGTATCAGTATGTACTCCCAGAATCAGAAAGAGGAAGGTTTGGTCTACTGTAACTTTATTGAACTGCTCGACACCAGTTGTCTTTTTTTAATATTCAATATAACCACATTTGCTAAATTTAGAATGTCATAACGACACTGAACCTATTATAATATTGACTACAAGGTTTGGACAAGTATCTATTTGTATATTATTCTATAGAGCCGTAGCCCACGATCAAGGAACGCAAGTACCACAACACTAGATTTGACCTTTGCGAAGGGACAATGAACGCGATAGGTGTTCGAGCGCGTTGAACTACTGAACTTTGCTTACTCCTACCGATTGCTCCATCCAAATCACGTTCTCTTCTTTGTGAACATTTTAGTACGTACATACCTACCAACGGTAGCAATTATTATCATTGTCAATTGAGGCCAATATTTGAATACAATATTTAAATGACACAAGTTTCATTAAGTTGGGTACATAAATCATGCAGATATAAATTACCTTTTAAACTGGTTGTCACAAAGCCATTCTTGGCAAATAGCGTTGGTAAACTTGTAGACAATTAATATTGGTTTTAGCTCAGCTAAAAGTACTAACATAACATATAACTTGCGATGCAATATTTGAGCATGTAGTTTGACTACACAAGCCGGAAACAAACGATTCAGCATGTTGCAAACCATCGGAAAACAACAGGATGCGAAATGTAAGGAAAGTGATTGCTTTAGCAGTTCAGTCGGTACGGCAACGTCGTGCAGTCGCCCTATATTTAGCCCCGGGAACATAAAGCTTTGCTTACAAATTTAATTGCATCGACGATCGCCCGCCACGAGACGCAAATAGCCACAACTCGTCCCTGAACCTACCCGAACTTTCTCCCGCTCGCTGCATTGCGAACGATGTGAAAATATTTGTTAGCTGGTTTTTAAACGACTCAGACGAAGCATACAACTATGAACTAAATTCACAAATTTACTAACAAGAAAGGGACTGACAGTTTTTGTCTCCCTTCTACTCACAACTATAGCTTGTATTTATTTGATCGTATCTTATTTTTATTAAAGTCGCAATCTGAATCTGTTTAAGAACCTTTCAAAGTTTCATGCAAAGCTGTCGCTTACATTATTACAAGGATGGTCATCCTCGTCTGGCGGGAGCAGAACTTCCAAGAGTCATTATGAGAATTAATGGGTGAATTATGCATAGTTTGCTCTGAATTGTCGCAACTCCGACGCTTGACTGCCTAATGAACCTCAACTGCAATACTGGCCATGTACGGCGCGAACGTTAAAATACCATATTTTATTAATATTTTCTATTGAAACTGAACCAAAACCAGTCTGAGTATAAGTTGGTAATGAGCGATTGTACTGAGTCAACAGTGGCATGAACTTGATACCAATTAAATGAACTGGTGAAGAGGATTCTTACAAAATAAGAAAATTGAAAGGTTTTTTACACAAAATAAAGTAACTCTGAATGTGTTATTAATCATTTTGACCAGTAATGTAGAACTGCATCGATCATTTGACGCAGACGTCGTAAAACATAATGCAGGGGGAACATACGCCTGCGTATGGGGGGTACTAAGTGTTGTGTAGTGGGGCACGTTGGTGCGTGCTCACACGCGTACTCGTCACACAATGCATACAATGCACACCTAAATACATCTTTGCCCGACTCTATTATGCATAATCACGAAAATTTGCAAGTAAAATTACGAGACAAGTCACTTTTTAAACATTGCAAATGTAAAAACGTTTGCATTGTGTAGACTAAGCCGAGTTTTGCCTTTTAAAGGTTGTGTTCTAAAAAACTGATACAAGGTCGTCGAGAATAGGTGCACGACAGAAGTGGCGAAAAGTGTTGGAGATGATTATTGCATTGGTACGATTGAGTTTGGTATTTGAATGCAATTTATGCAGGCATGCGCTGTTGCGTCGATCACGCCCTAAAAACGGCGCTAACGAGCCGTGCCGACTACCGGCGCATTGCCGCCGTCGCGCCACCATGGGAACGGAAATCATTGCTTCTTACTGGCGAAAAATCCAGACACTTTTAACAATTGTAACTACGCGAATTTAGGCAAAAAAATATTACTGCATATTTCCTGCAATTACAAAAAACAGTCCACATTAACGATAAAGAATGATTGCATGTTTATTAGATAGCAATGCATATGAAAAATATTCTAAAATTAAGCTAAAATATTTAGTTAGTTTGATTTTAAAATACACTACACGTTTTTAATTTACAGAAGTTACTTTATATAGAATCTGTTAGGATGGTATTTTTAATTCAAACTTTATTGATCGATTGTGCCTAAAGTACATTAAAGGGCAATATGCATTAAGGGGTTCAAGCAAAGTGTTCAAAAATTAAAAACAAATAAGCCGTATCATATCTTTGTGAAATGCTTGTTGTAGCATCCATTATCCATAGATTTTAAGAGTCCACTGACATAGGCCTCTCCTTAGCAAGGTTTTGGGCTACTATACGGCGCTAGCCAGACGGGTTGTTGTTTCAAGTTTCCCTTCTCTTTGTAGTAATTTTTTCTTGCCTATTATGTTTCCTTAGCCGCATCTTACGTCGCTACACAGAGACATTCATAAGTATAATTTTCAAACAAAATTAAAATTTCAACTTTGTTGGCTTATTTCTACAAAATTTATTCAGGCTATATTAAAACAGTTTAAAAACTCAACGAACCATAAATTATGCTCACGTGTATGTCTATAAGAACGGGCTAAGAGTATGAATAATTGGTTCGTTTGACGTTTAAAAGGAGTGTATGGTATGTGTGTCAATTTAAACCAGACGAAATAAATACATAACAACGAGATAAATTCTGTAGATAATATGCAATTACCTACTAATGTTTTATTCAATCGTTTCTAACTGTTAATCAATTCTACATGTATACTTTACAATATTTGTGTTTTGTGTAACCTAATACATTTGTTTATTTATTATGGATCTCCACCAAGGAATACACTTTACATGCTGGTTTTATAACAAATATAATACAATTTTATGTCTTGTGTTCCCTCAATTATGGGTAATCATTCTTTTTGACTTTTTGTATGTTCAAATTACATTTTATTTGGTTTGAGTGTACTCGTATGTTCTCTACAAAATTATTGATCATTTTAAGTTTAACCGATTATAAAAGAATATTATTGTTACATAACTCTGACATAAAGTAAATTTAGCGTCTGTTTCTGAATTAAAAAAAAAATTACTGCCGCGCACACACCTTATGAGCTCAAGACGTTTTGAGCACAGTGCAGTGATATCCTTTAGCGGCCTCCCCTCTTCCGTACCGAGACTGCTTCACGCGCGACTGGCGGCTGACTCAGTGGTCGCGCCTCAGACATGCTATGGACTGTACTTGGATATAATTTAAATAAGTACACACACACTATCTAACTCTATTTAGAAACACTGTATTAGGTAACGTTTTGTTATTTATATACTACTTTTTGGATTTAAGAATGATAAAAAAACATAAGCATAACATACTGCTTAGATATTTTTTATTATTAGGATTATAGATATCAATTTCAAAAAAGATTTTAAAAAGTGTACGCTTAAGTTTTTTTTTAAATAAAAGTTTGCATTATATTTAATAATAAACCTTCACTATTAAAAAAAACTTTCACTTACATGTAATAGATAATAAAAAGAGAAACATTTGTGTATTTTTTACTTTGGAATAAAATTACATACAAAAATATAAATAGATAAGTACTTCCATACTATTCTATAATACGTATACTCGTAAATAAACTTTATACGATATGGCGTTTAGGATTTAAAACTTAATAACATGTTACCGAAAATGATAAAGGCCAATTTATTTTTTTGCAAAGATATTAAGCGCCCACTCAGACGTAATAAAAAACCGGTTATTTATATTAAGAAGGAATCCTTGTTGATAACATAACATACGTAATAAGAATCTTTGGGTCGTCAGAGCCTTATTTTTTTTCCCTTTTCCGTCCATATAAACCATTCTAACAGACTCGTACATATATAAACATGACCATATGAAAAAAAGTTACCTGTGGTGACAGATTATGAATACAGAATTTCACTACTTGAATTCATCCAATGGTTGTCATAAGAGACGGCTAAGGAAGCGAACTACACCGGACAACATCAAGGCAAAGAGAAGGAAAACTTGAAGCAAATCCTATTCTGACCCGTCTGGAGAGCATGGTACAATAGGCCAAAACCTCTTTTTAAATAGAAGCCTAGTTGACTGTTAAAGGTGGTTGATGAACATCCTTCCTACATCTGGGTAATTTGCCTCGTTGGTCTAGCGGTTAGCGTATGTGATTGCAAATCGAGAGGTCTCAGGTTCAATGCCCGGGTCGGGCTGAAAAAATGTTGAGTTTTTCTAATTCCAGAAATGATTGATAACGGTTCGGAGTTTAGAAGTTGTATCTTATCCGCCAACCATCGGTCCTGCGTCTGATCTCTTCCGGGTCATGTCGGATAAGGGTCGCATCGGATTGTGAGAGTGAGAGAACAGAGAGTGCACATACGTTTGCACACACACTTGTGCGCTATAATATTTCCTGCACCTCTGTTGAGACTGGCCGCCGTGACCCAAATCGGCTAGGCGAATACATCATCATATGTAATTTTATGAAGTGTCGGCAATGTGTTGCAATAAACAGGAGAAATGTAAAGAAGTATTTAAGCAATTTTCGTAGATAAAACTTAAAAATGTTGTTGCAATTCATTTTATGACCCGTCAGGTATGATGGGTACGAAACTAGCTTTTGCCCGAGGCAAGCTGTTCAAGAATAACTTTAAGAGCTTTTAAAAATAATATTTTTCTAAAATTATATGTCGCGAGTCGTGATCGATCAAACCTATTAATCAACATTTGGATTACTTCTAAAACTGATAATTACATTTTATAAAATATTAACATTCATTTAACAATCAAATAAAACTACGTATTTGAAAATTATCCATCTTATTTAACAAGTTACAAATAAAAACCAATAAGCTGCTTCTGTCAGCCAGTATTAATTTGACAACACATGGCTTGCTTTAAGATATACGCGCATAAAATCTTATAAACAAATAAAATATAGTAATACTTGATTAAACAAAAAATATTGTTATACATGTATTTATTACAAATGACGACAATTTTCAAAATGTTTATTAAATCTTGAGTTGAACTGTACTCGTAGGTATCCCTGTCGGTTACTTTATCGGTTGTGTGCATGTATATATGTACGAGTATTTGTGTTTATTTATATATGTGTGTATGTGGGTGTGCGTGCAGGTAAAAGAGTTAATCTTCATCTTAAATATTTTGCTTCAGTCGACCGTTTTCTTGCCTGTCTATTCAAAAATTTTATATCACTATTTCCTAGATCAGTCATCAATATAGTATGATTTATAATCTGTATTAGTTTACTACTCTATCAAAACTAGTCTAGACTAGTAAGTAGTTCTGCCTAAAGTTAATTCCACTATGTTTAGTCCAACAACATAATCATTATAATTTTATTTACAGCCATAAATTAACTGCAATTAAATATATATCATGTCAAGGATATGTTTTTCTACAGTGTCTTGTTATCACCTATGACTAATTTAAAAAAAAAATCACGGCTACAACATTAGACCATAAAATTGAACACGACGATTTTCTTGCTGTATGTGGAACAACTACATTCTTAAAAAAAATAATTGCAGTTTAGTAAAATAAATATTAATATGGCTTGATGGCTCGATGGCTGGTTGCTGACACCTACAAATTAACTTCAAGATGACAAATTGTAGTAATGTCATCCATACTGCCTCAGTGACGCAATGCTAGCGTATGCGACTGCTGTACGAGGTCTCGAGTTCGATTCCCAGGTTGTATCAAATCTTGGGTGATCTGCACATATTTGTTTCGGAGTTTGGGTGTTTTATATGTATAATATGTTTTTTATCAGTCAAACTAGCTTTCATAGTGTAAGCTCTGCTTAATTTGAACCTAGATGGCGTTGTTTGTTAGTTAAGTGTCCAAAACCATTTATTTATTATTTGTATTTAACTTTGTATCTAACGAAATTTTATTTAGTTACAAGTAAAACTAATAAAAACATGTTTCGTACCAAGTGTTATTATTTTTTTTTATTGCTTTAGATAAATACAAGGCTTCCTACTTCCTATAAAGGCTGTTCTTGTGTATATGATGAATCATCTGATGTATATATGATGATGAATGACTGCTCCAACCATTTTTATATATGTAATTTAATTTGCAGTAAAAATTAAGATACTAAGACAAAAAAAATACAGTAATACTCACCAAGTTCATCTGTGTGAGACATTCTATTGAGAATATCGAGGTCTTTTTAAGAGAATTTCAATTGAATAGGTTATTAAAAAAATATAGGTATAAAAAATATATCATCAGCATAGACATAGACCCTTTAACGCTCTCGGCAATAACAAAAATATAATTCTACTTAAAGTATCAAAACTAGGTAAAAAAGCATAGTATAGTATAGGTAGTAGATAAAAAAGGTTTTATCTACGGAAACGGGAAAAACAACTAAATAAAAGAAAGACGACAAGAAACAGGTCATTAGATAAGACCGCAGTCAGACGGCAATTCTACTTTTTTTTCTGCGGCTGAGTAAGGGTTACCAAAGCTCAATTTAGTGTTGGTTATAAAAGTGACACCAGCAACAGTGTTGTTACCACTATTTTTTAGGGTGCCGTAGTATGGCTCTGTAATCATTTACGATCAAGCAGACTGAATACGTTTTCGTCAACATTATGTGGTTTCATCGTTAACTGGTCCTTGAATTGCTTTTTAATAATCAACACATATGTGCAAGTTATGGTCAACTTTTCGTAAACTATATGTTTGTAATAATAAAAATAAATACAGTGAATCATAGAAACTTCATCTTTTTTGAAGATAGTTAAAAAAAGATGTGACAAAACAATAAATTAAGAATTTTCAGATTTTTCTTGTGCCTTGATCTTGCTTAATTTTACAGAGGTACCTATTAGGTTTGCCAACAAGCTTATATTTTGCAGTTGGACGTACATTATGGCCGTGACGTACATTCATATACGAGAGGATATTTTTAAAACTGCAAAATTTTGTTTTTTGGCAAAATCAGTAATAATCTTTAAGGATCGATCCTCGAGCTGGACAAGCTATTTCCATTTAACTCTGTTTTCATAGAGAACTTTAAGGCCCGTATTTTAAAAAGTGTCCCAGTAGTGAGTGTAAACTTAAAACTAAATTCAAGTATAGATTTTAAAACTGAACGTCACTTAAATCGAGATTCTCTGATCCATACTCAAGTGAGTGATAGTTTATTTTAGAATGATGTTTATGTCAAAATTTTTACTCAGGAATAGATTTTGACAGGTGTGAGCTTTGTTTGCGTGAGACAAGCTGAAATTAGTCTCATACGGTGATTTCTGATGAACGAATTTCTGAAATGAATGTGTTTTACGATTATTTATTTCTAAATAATTACGAATAATATATATTTCGATTCACTTTAATTAACCTTAATGGATATTTAATTCACTTAAATGCACATTTAAATATTTGTTTAAATTAAAATCCCCACAATCTTTTGGTTTATAACAAAAACAGTAAAAAGTATAACAGCAGTAAAATAATATAAAACCAAAAACATAGTTTGACAATTCAACATGGCAAATGTTGATAACAATTTGAATGTTCCGCTCTAGCTAATCTTTAATCATTTTAATATTAATAATATATAATTTTGGGCGAACTGGTTTTTATTTATGTGTTTACATTGCTACACTAGCCAATAGTTTATTATATATAAATTTATAGAAATCATTTGTAAAATTGATATTTTTTAATATAACTTCCTAGTTGAAACGTAATTGAGAACAGACTGACAATTTCAACTGAGTGACATTTAAAACGCATTCTATAATAAGAATGACGCTTAAATTTTATTGTAAACTAATTTCAGGCAATCCGAGTTGTTCAACGGACACTTAAGATGTCTTTTGAAATATGAGTCTAAGACTGCTAGACTAGAAAAACAGAGGAAGCACTTCAGCTTCCTCTGTTTTTCTTAAACGAGGTATCACGAACGACAGCTAAATTATTATTAGTAGTAAGTACTCTCAGTAGTAATAATTTGCATTCGTATCCGATCGAAGGCACGTCAACATGTATCTATTGTGTTTATATTTAACCTCTTACAGAAAAATTATCACTATTATTAAACATGAAACAATCTATTTGCTTACAAAGTTGAAAATTAGTATCGTCAGTTTATAAACTACTAACGCCATCTATTGGTAGTTTTGAATATTAAACTAATATTTAGGTAGTTTAAAAGACCTAGCATTTCATATTATGTTAATAAATACTTAAAGAAAAGCTTACGTTATGTCAAGTAAATCAAGTCCTGATATGGTTGTGCAAATATTTCTTAATAGGTACTATGCCTGTCAATAATACTTAATTTGGCTTGACATCCAAATATTAAATTATCAGGAATTATTTAGTATGAAGCACAGGTAGAAAATGATTCGTGAGAAATACTGAAAATATGAATTGGTTTTACAAATAACGCATTTGTACATTTTTCCTTCAAAATGTGGTTTGTTTAGTTATTAGTCTGTTTATAATCATTTCTTACGCCAGTTTTAATTAGTACATAGCATATTTTTCTAGAAATATAATTTAACTCTCCATGGAAATATTAAAATAAATTGACATATTGACTCTTCAACGGTACGTAGCGGACACGAACTCCAAAAATTATTTTTTTTTACTTTTGAGTGTATTTTTTGTTTTAGAATATTTTTTGATTGAAGTCGGTTTTTTTTATTTGTTGTTTTTTTTATTAGCAATTACTTTAAATGTCTTAGTGGATTTTGGCACATTACAAGAAGGAAAGATCTTGGGTTATTAATATGTCTAGATAGACCATCGCGCTACAACAAAACAAAAAGAAATGAGGCAACTTTAACACTCGCAACAATATTAGTCTATAACAGCTTCGTCTAACACTCGTCCCACGTCATTCTGATTTGTCTGTGTGCGTGCAATAATGATACCAGTTGAAATATTTCATTAAAATTGTGGAAAAATATAAGTGTTAAATTTATTTAAATCTAGAAAAATATACTCCTAAAAAATAGATTTGTTAATATGATCTAGAAATAATTAAATGTGTGTAAACGTTTTGTGACATTAGTTTTCCTGTCACATGCCATTTGTATTTTAAGCAAAATTTGTGCCGTGATGAACATATTGACTGAATGAATATTAATGTTATTTTGTTTGTAATCTCGTAGGTATATTATATATTATTTATAGGAAATACACAATTTTCGAAATAAATATTTGCTGATCGTACAAATTAATTGTCTGACCTGGGAATCGGACCCGAGGCTTCTGCACAATTGTATACGTTACCCCAGCACCACTACAGTCAACGCAGCAAAAAAATGTTACCATTAAAATGAAAACTCTTTTATATAATTACCAACTTTCATTGCTTTTGGGAGTATCACTAATTTTCAATACAGCACTACACAATAAAAACAAGTTACTTACAATACGTAGTATGTAACATTTTTAAGAAGTTTTGAGTTGAGTTTATAAACTTGCAATACATACAAAATGGTAAACACATTGTAACTAATTATAGAAATAATTCAAATAATAAAACAATAGTTCTTATTGATATTAGATGATTTTTTAATTTTATTTTGATCATCTCTTATAATTGCTATACACGATTATTACACTAATTGTCATAATAAACAACACAAAATATAAAAGAAACGCGTGCGTACTCAGTGATAGTACTTCTGATATTAAACATAAGAAAAGCATTTAGTCGCCTAGTCGCAAACGGTTGATAGTATTTTTTTCCTGTTTTTAAAGCTTTGACTGTTTATTTAGACCTTTAAAAAATCACAACCTAAGATAACATCTATACAAATAAATAAAACTGAAGTACCTATTTGTAATTTCAAATTAAGAATATTTTACTAAATGTATATAAAACTACACGCTACTTACATCAAAATTTTAATATTTAAAATTTTGGTCTATATCTGTTTGTTCCAGCTAATCTTTGTAACAGCTGGACCAATTTTGATGGGACTTTCATTAACAGATAGCTGATGTTATAAGAAGTAATTTAGGCTACTTTAATTTAAGAAAAAATAGGGTTGCGCGAAAACAAAATTAAAACTAATGAAGTAGTAAATAATATTCGATTTATAATAATAGCAACGAAAACCACGAGGCGCAGTTAGTTATCGATTAACGTAGAAAAGAGTGAACATTCTGTACTTGAAAACATCCTGACAAACTTAAACTGTTTCATATTCATTATAAATTTTCATGTTCTCAGAAGTAATAAAATTTTTAAAATAAAGTAAATAGTGGTGATTTCAGTTTTATCCTTAAATAAACATTATATTAAGAGTGGGATAGAAAAAAAGATGTCTGCTTTGAAGATTCTAAACATAATAAGTGTATTTTATGCGTTGGCAACATAATTGAAAACAAAATGATGCGCCGGCGCATACTAACTGCTTCATTTGTTGTTTGGAATCGATTTTAAATATCTTATTGGTAGTGTTGTCTCGCCTAATGACGTAAGATTTGTAACGATAGAATACATAGCTGGATTTGATTTACATATTTTATATAAATATATAATATCCACAGTTCATATTTTTTATGTAGTTTTTATATAGAACACAGTTTATATATTGATGTAGTTTCTTGGCGAACTCACGTAGGCAAAAGTATAGGTTTTAGATAACCATTTTAAACAAAATAAAATTTCGATTCTTTTTCTAGAAAATGTGAAAAGATATCGTATAAAAGCGATCAAAACCAAAATATGTATAAGTATGTAAATTTTAAGAATTTATACATTAAATAAATATGACACGTGTATGAAATATTCAAGGTTACAGCTTATATCTTTAATAGGTCAAGTCAAAATACCGAATGAATACAGAATGGTCCGTCTTCGCCCACGATTTAATAAAACACAATTATCTCAATATAGCCACAATCGCTTCATTCTAAGTTCATACGATCATAGTCTCCTTACAGAATGCTGCTTTATACATTACTCAATTTAAATAATAAATAAAGCCGTATTATTGATACCTTTGCTCCTTATAAGTGTATTAACGAAACAAAAAAAAATAAAAAGATGTGACTTAATCGTCTAAGGCAAAATATATATTATGGCCAACATAACCGAGATAAACACTGGTAAAGAAGGTTATGCATGCGTTTCTGATGATTGGTAAATAGTTGACTAACTAGCATTCGTTTCATAAACATTACAAAAGGTTTTTTCTTTCGAAACAATCCAGAGCTGACAATGTTCCAACTCGATATCTAATATATAAAATTCTCGTGTCACAGTTTTCGTTGCCATACTCCTCCGAAATGGCTTGACCGATTTTGATGAAATTTTTTGTGATTGTCCGGTATCTATGAGAATCGGCCAACATCTATTTTTCATCCCCCTAAATGTTAGGGGTAGTACAACCCTAAATTTTTTTTTTTATTTTTTAGACAAAATTTTTAATTTCTATTTTTTTATGATACAACATACAAAAATACATACAATCCTCAATTTTCACCCTTCTACGATCAACCCTTATTTTTTAATAGCCATTTTAGTAATTTAATAATTTTTCATCCCGCTCAAATTACTTAGAAATAATTTATATGGCAAAGCAACGTTTGCCGGGTCAGCTAGTGTACTATATTTGTCACTAGCTCTTAACATTTATAGTTAGTTATATGCACAGTAATACTAACTTTATTTGTTAACTCGGATTTCTCGGAAATAAAGCCGAGTAGCTTTACAGGAATCGTCAAACAATTAGTTGGTATACAGTTATTTTAACGGCTTTATTTAAATAAATTCATGAATTGCAAATTGAGCGGTAGCACAAAGAAATTTTAATTTTTGCTGTGTACGACTCTATTGTATTGCAAATAAGTATCGCTTCGTATTTACTGTAATTGAGTTCATTTTTCGTTGTAGTTTTTTATTGTATGAGTCTATACACAGATAAGCATTCTGGGTACATTATCATTGCATAAATTTGCCAATAGCAGTGTCATAATACACTCTTATCAAAAAAACATGGTTTTGTTGATAATATAATGTATTTTGTTGCTAAACAGACTGAATAATGTATTTTGTTCGTGTAAATGGAAGACAATTTGTACTTTATTGTGTGAAAGTAATGCTACTCTTATTTGATGAAATGTAATGAAATTACTTAACACCCGTTTTCTGTACCTCACAAAAATAATACCGCTCACTACCTCTACTTATAACACGGGTACCAATAGAGGCGACTTAAAAGAGCAAGCTACACAGGATCACATCACTACAAGAAAAAAGAAAACTTGAAAGCAACCCTAAAGCAACCCGTCTAGCCAGCGTGGTACAGCAGGCCAAATTTCTTTTCTTAGAAGATGTCTATGTCCAGCAGTGGACTATTAAAGACCCGTAATGATGATGACTAAGACGCATTTCTTTCATACCGTCCCTGATTCTGAGGAGACTCAAAGGATGGCAACACAGTTGTGACTCTAGTAACAGGTGTACAAAGACGGCGGTAATTACTTACCATAGTGGCCCTTTTGCACGTTTACCCCAAATGTGGTAAAAAAAACTTATCTTTTGTGAATTCGTACTTAAAATGAAATGAAAAGTATTTACAAAGAAATCATTGAGAATGCTTTTGGTAAAAAAAGTTATGCACCTATGCACATAGATTAATTTTTCATTATATTTTGTTTATTTTTGCACAAGGAAATGCTATGGTTTTTATTTCATTCCCACTTCTTTTTTGTTGATTTAATTTAAATAATTAAATGCAAAAAAAAACAAATTATTCAAATCTTCATAAAAAAACATTTGAAAATCTTATATGATAACTAATGTCTATGCCTTTTTATAAGTCGAGCTTTGTAAACACTCTGGTTTGTAGTTATGGAGCGAATTACGGCAGCTATATTTTAGTGTTATTTTACAGAAACAAAAGTACTATTTAAAATAATAAAATGAATGGTGTCGTGGGACACCAGGTAGGAACGAAGTTCCTTCGGATAATGTGGAATCGACATAATTTGCAAAAAAAAATCGTGCTCAATTTTATGTAGGTTTTCTTGATTTTTCTCTTAAATTTTGCTGATTAGTTTTTATTTAAGTACAAGAAAGTATTTAGGAAATTCAGTATTTTAGGAAATAAAATAATAAATTCCTTAAAATAATAAAATAGCACACATGACGCGCTTTCGCGCCTGCGTACGTCTCATTTAACGGTTTTATTCCACGCACTTTTTTCCACAGATTTATTCCACGCACTTTTTTCCACAGATTTATTCCACGCACTTTTTCCACTTACGGTTTTACTATCACATTTTTTTCAGTTCGGTCCCGCAGCGAAATCCCTATCCCCTCCAAGCCTGCCGTAAGGAACTTCGTTCCAAAAATTCTCATAATTTATTTGGTTTCTATTGTTCATTACACATTTAAGAATTAACGAACTCAATAATGAAATAAAAGTTTGGTTTAAAAACCATATTTAAGTGGTTAATTTAACATTTCATGACAATAAAACTTTTTTATTTAAGTACAACACTTGCATTACTTTAAATCATAATTTTAATTGGTGTTAGACTTTCATTTTCTAACTCTCAAACGCTGTCACAATTATCTAGTAATAATAATTTTCAGTGTCTCTTAATGATATAAATTTCTCGGAAAGAACAAGAGTCAAGGTTTTTAACTCCGATTAATCATTTTAAGAAAAGAAGGCATATTCAAGTTGTCATTCTCAAATTAATTTTTTAACATCTGATCTTTTTTGAGTGATAAAAATATTAAAAATGTACCGATATTGTTTCATCAAATAATATGGAAAAATAGATGGTGTGAAAAGTATTTTGTTCGAATCTGATTTGAATAGTCAACCTTCGCATTCGTATTCGCGAATGCGAAAACTTCATCATTTATCAAATAGTAAATACACATAAAAACAGTGCAATCTTTTAAATAATAAGTGCTTACTCCATCTGCAAATACATAATTAAGTGAAACAAAACATTTTTTAAAAAACTTACCTTCGTGAACGAGTTTTTGACAGTATTATCCATTCACCAGTATTATCTGTAATGCCTACACAGAAACTTTTATTATCAATACCCCTCGGTATAAGGCCTTAAACAATAAATAATTTTGGCTATGTTCGTTTTTTTTTTTTTTAAAACGGTAATGCGTTCCATGTCTGTAAGTTATCTACCGCAGTTGTCCGACATGATGTTGAAGAAAACATTTCTACATATAAATATTAATTTAATACCTAATGTATTAATTAACCTTACTTATATAATCTATATAAATGACCAATCCAATTATGCCCAATATTATGATAATGCTACGTAGTTTAAGCAAAATAAAACCTGTATTATGTTTGCGTTAAAGGTACACTTTAGGTACAAACAAAACGCAAGGTGTAATGTTTTTGGCGGTCACATGTCCGTAAAACATTTTGGCCAGGGGACAGCTGCGTGGTAATTTCGGGAAAAAGGCACTGTAGTCAGGAAACGGAAACCAGCTGTGCAGCGGAGTGTAGTTAATGCATTGAGCCGACGAAATTGCATTTATAAGGCTCCATCAATTTATGTGAGAATTACAACTCGACATTTGCTCATATTTAAAGTTACGTGGCGGTTGCAAACTTATTTCTTTTATACATTTTGAACTTCGAACAAAAATATTACTCAATATCGGCCCTGTGCAGGATATTCATTGTTTATGGTTTTTTAACTAATACGTGTTTACTCAAATGTCACCTGTATTTATCAATAATTTAATATTTTGATATTGTTGCCATTTAAATGGTCAATGATTGTGACTTTGATTATGAATTAAGAATACGTTGGTCGACTTACGAGAAGTAGGTACTTAAACTAATTTGTTTTTTTTTAACGTACATACAAGTAAGTACATTTAAGGGGATCATTAAAAGTACAAAATTTCCATATTATTATGGAAAATTTCACAATTAAAGTGTACAGTCAAATTTCTTTTCGTTAACTAGAACTTACTTGATCTATGTGAAGTACGATTTGCTTTAAAACTTGTAGTTGAATTAATTTTTCCTTATTTGTTTCTAAACTTGCATATTTCATGTAGCGTGTGTTATCATAATTCGGACTAGGTATATACAGATTGATATTACGAGTGGTTTTAAATCACCCAACAAAATTTTAATACAAAAAAATTGGCTAGCGTAACCTTAATTATGTAAAACATTCTAATTCCAACATGTTTACATTTGGCCTTAATTTAAATGGATTAACTGTAGGTGCCAATCTATTCTCGCTTTTTTACATTTTGATTATGATTATGCGACATAGTTTTTTTTTTACGAACGCAAACAAAAAATAAGCATGATTGTATCACTGTAATACTCTAGTGGAGTATAAAAAAGAGCTAAAATAAATATATAAATTATCGACTTCGGAAATTAACTAGTTGTTTTTTTTAGATAACAAAATAGGTAGGTGCTTGTACAAATGGTTTGTTTACTAACACAATTCTAATGGTGTAATAGGTACCTAGTTATGATTCATACATATATCAAATGCATAATGTTTGGGTAACTGTTTTTTGCTACTTTATGTTTTTTATATTGATAGTGGACAAATAAACGTAAATATTTTGTTTTTACCCATATGTTGAAATGAACAGCAAAAAAAAGAGTATGTTGTAGTTTGTCCATTCAGTCTAAACTGACATTAACCATACAATAACACTCTAAAGTCGCAAGTATTTACGATTTTTATCGTTATAGGGTTAAACATGAGCAGGTCTAGCAGGTAACATTGAGTCCAACTTGCATCTTATCTAAATTCAATAGCGGGGCGAAGGGCCGCGCCGGCCGGTTTCCGTAAAGCCCGGTTCTCCGCACAGCCGCCTCCAACGTTCCAACCAGTTCTACGCCAATTATCTGGAGCTGCTATTCGATACGACATAAACAACCGACAAGAAATGCATTCAATACACACTACGCTTAGATATGACGCCGTAGGTGTAACCAATGCATACCTACACAAATAACATTCAATATGCTCCGTATGTAGGTAGCCCGGTGTTTTTAATTTTAAATATTTTTATGTTGCGATACTAATATCTCGAAGTACCTAGCACATATATTTACCTGACACAATCTTGGGTACTTTTTACCCGGCACCCCCGGTAATCAAGTTGTTTGTGCATATCGTAATAGGTACTTACTTATTTCGTTATAAGTTACATACTCGTATAGCAGACATTTGTGATGTGTGGTATAAATGAATACGTAGAAAGCTGAGTAAGACAACAAGAAAGTAATAAGAAAACATAAGTGTGAAATATGGTTGTTACCTGATCCTGTCAGAGACGATTTCTGGTTTGGAAAGCTTCTTCGCGGGAATAACGGCATGCGTAGGAGCATGTGTGGGGCTAGTGGATGGTTCTGAAGGAGCCGACGGTGGTGAGCATGAACCCGAGCTAGAGAGGCTGAAGGCACGCGCTCGGCCGTCTGAAGCGGCTGGTGTACGTCCTGATCTCGTGCGTCGTCGTCGCTTCTTTTCTTCTTCGGCTCGAATCGCTGCCCCTGGAGGTGCCCAGTCCAGATCTTTTTTTAGATGCCCTCGGCCACAACGGCAACCACATGCCTTGAATGCCAAATCATAGCCTTTCTTGGTCCACAAATTCTGATATCGTTGTCGTTCGGACCACGAACGGGCCCTACCGCAAGACTTTAGATAAGCTAGCACACCGGCTTCCCATTGCTCGAAGCACTCTCGGTGCATGTACCGGCCGGCGGCGCACGTGTCGTTGTTACATAGCAGACGAACTGCATCTTCAATGCGTACCGGCTCCCGGGGCCGAAGGCATTCTCCGGGAACGCAGCACCCGCGAGCTTCGTCCGCCTCGCGCTCGCCAGTCGCGCCTTGCCGTCGTGGAGCCATGCCACGATCGACTCGCTAACGAAATCGAATGTGCCGCGCGGAAGTAGAGGAGCGCGTCACACGAGACACATGCTTGCCGGAGCGCGCGCGGCCGACTAATAACCGCGAGTGAACGAAAGCGAAATTTCAAGAGCGAAGCGCGTCGCCGCGCCTCCGCCGCGCCACCCGCCTGTATACGCGGGGCTGACCTTGCGGCGAGCGGCGCGGTGCGGGAGCGCGGGGAGCCGATGCAGCGAGGGGCGGGCCGATGCGGCCGACACGCCGGCGGTGGGGAGAAAGTGCCTAGCGAATTTTCACTTTCGCGCGGTAGCGGGAGCGGGAGCGGCCAATAACGAGGACGCGACAGCGTCCGAGAGGAACAGACATTGGGCTCACAGCTCTTCATTTAACAAATTAACATCTGGAACCATGGCTTTTTTCATTATACTACCTTTTCTTTAATGCAATTTTTCTTTCATTTAATATTATATTATATATTATATATTATAGTAACTAGACATTATGCGTTTGAACAAAAATATTTACTTACCCAAAATAAAATAGTTCGCAAAAATATTTTGATACAGTCGGTGACTCAGTAAAATTCATATACTAACCCCTAAATGGTTTAACAATACCTATTGTACTACCTTCAACCTTTGTCTATTGATAAGTTAGTCGCTACCAAGGTTATGGGTATACATGGACACCTGAACATCTTCAAAAAGTCAAATAATATGAGTAGGTATGTGTATTATGTAACCTCTCACCGTAACCGAATGTTTTTCAGCGTTTAATTTAGTTCGAACGTTAATAAGTATTTATTTATTATTAACTTTGTTGTAAGATAATATAAATAGATGTGATAACAAAATTACATAACAATAAATAGGCATTATGTGTGATCTCTTTATTCTTATAATCAGCGTGGAGCGTGACCTACACACTTGTATAAATACACATTACACACGATAAACAGATTTCATAACAACTTTCTTTCAATACCTATCACTGCTAACTACGTATTGAATAAATATTACTTTATTATTATGACAGTAGTGGTATCCTACATACATTTATATATGTACAGATAATTTACAAAGAATGTTTTATTACCGTATGTATATGTGTATATTTTATATCGTCCAGACATCCTTGTGATAGGTCAGAAATGATTCCAAGAAAATTTTAAAATTGTGAAAATTTAAGTATTTACATGCTTGTCTACCGTTTTGACGCAGAACGGCCAAACGTTGGCACAAATGAGCAGGCTCTACCAACCTGTCTGGCCAATGTGATATAATAGGCGGACGGAGAAGCCTATTTCTAGCAGTGGACAGTTACTGGAGACAATGTATGTACGCGATTACGTCTATGTTTTTGCAACACCAAGGTATTTTGCATCAATTCGCATTGCATTTTGCATTAGCTTAGCCAAATGTATAAATTAACTGATGTAAATTTAAAACTAAAATAATAAAAATATTTAATATCCAAACAAATGTTAATTAGAAATAAAATTATGAGTAATTTATACAGTAACTTATTATTACTTTAGTAATTTGCTATTCTTACATTACAGTTAATGCTATGTACACAGTAATAGTTTTACATATCAGATACAGTCCCACATGTTATTACAATTAGGTATAATATGTATGATGAGGTCTTAATAGTACTTATTAATCATCATTATTGCATGTAAATAAAATTGAAGTGTCTGTATGTGATTTAAAAAAAAACTTTGTCTTCTCAAGTGCGTATAGCTGTTTACACGATGCTCAAACTACCTTTTTTAAACATTTTGTCGGTCTGTTTATTTATTTGTTAGAGTTGATCTCTGGAATAGCTGAAATAGGAGATAGAAGAGAAAACTGGGCAATATATATGCTGGTTTTTATCCCGAATTTTCCATGGGATCGGGATTTACGCAGCAAAAACCAGGTCTCTTAAGGTAAAAATTCAAAATTCAAATCCTACGTGAACGAAGTCGAAGACATAGCTAGTATATATAATAAATAAATATGCAGTTTCAACGAAATGAATAAAATAGTTAAGACAGTATTCTGACAGATAAACATTTTATTGCATTTCTTTCTTTCTCATTTTCATCAACAGCATCAAAGTTGACACCATAGACTTTTCTATCTGAAAGTCGTTAGATGCTTTGCGGCCTTAAATCTGATTATGGTGATCTCAAAAATTTTTCTGATATTCACGATACGGCCGATAATATTTGTTTCATTGTGTTTGTGTTCATGTGGGCGACATCTTCGCCACTTGTGTAGCATTTACAATGATTCTCTTTCTGATTCTAATTTTAAATTTAAAATAAACTCTATGTGTCTATGTTATGGTGGTTAGTCTAAAATTTTTAGTAAATGTACTATTTCTGGGACTTCGAAATTAATACTGAATAGTCTAAAAGATTTATTAAAAAAAAGATACCTTTTTAATGTATTTAATTGTTCTTTTTTCCGTGTGGGTTTATTTCCAGTCCATCATAGTGTGGATCACCATACTGCATTGTTTGCAATCACAATGAGTATTCATGCTTTCCATCAGGCAATGTAGAGTCTCCGCGTAAGGATCTGAATAAAAAAAGTATACTTTTAAGTTTGGATTTTTCAATCTAAGCACAAATCTTGGGTTTTCTGTAGGATTGAGATATACATTATATAGTTTTTTGTACCCGACATTGAGCATTTCCTTAACCTCACTACCTTATTTTTAAAATATTTACTAATGTTGTTATCACACATAAATAATTCAATTTCAACTGATATGGTCAAAGTTAAATGTACATACTTACTGCATACTTATACAGTATTCATATACCGCTGTCGTATATTAATTATGTTACACCAAACTTTTTCTTTAATGGTTGGTGACAACACCATTTAGCGCCCTAAGTCGCGGCTTTTATTATATCCTAAAATCAAAACATAGTGAATCGAAAATCACCTTTCATGTGAATCGAATGTGAGGAATCTTAAAGCGCGCACGTGTGTTAATAGGGGGACACTTACAAAAGGGCCAAAGGAACAAATTCTCCTTGTTCCATAGAACCGGTCCAAGGCTGGAGGGCCGAGTAAGTACTCGAGAGGGAATAAAGAAACTAGTGGCGTAACGTGTGACCCAATTTTATTCCTTACCGGCCAGGTGATAGGTGCATTTCATTGTGAGGGGAACTTGCCGGAACACGTGTATCGAAACACCAGCCGAATTATGCCCATTCTAGCCAACTTTTTCATTTTTAGAGCTAAATTATAGCAGGATTTTGCGCTTTGTGACGTTGGAATACGGTCCTTTGTAACCGAAAATAAATTTTCGTACAAGAATAAATATGTTTGTGAAGGAACTGCGTCTTAAACAAACGAGTTTCAACAATATTATTACGATGCTTTTGTCTGAAGACCCGCCATCTGTGTGACCTCTGAATAGCCATTGAAATTTTATTTATTAATAAATACGTACGTAAATATAGATAAGTGCCATACATCTGGTCTTTTTCATGTGTATTCAACCTAACCATGATTATTACCATTCATCAAAAAAGTAGACAATAATTTCGATGTTCAGTTTATTGTTTTAAATTGTGCGTGTCATTAAATTTAAAAAGTGAACGTCGTATGTTGTTTTATTAACATAGATAGGCAATGCATGCATGTTATCACAGTAATGAAAGTAACGAAAATAAATATACATTAAATTATCTACTGTTTCATTGTTAGTCTAAACAAAACCGAAATTCTGGCTTCGCTTTGATTAAACTTTGCGAATAAGATGTATTAATAACTATTTTTAGATCTTTTAATATAACAATTTTGTATGTAGATACAAAGGCGTAAAAACGCCAGCAGTTGTAACATTTTACATAGAAACCCCATTTCCTTTCATGCAGTGAAGCGGACCTGCAAGGAACATAAAAAAACACGAGAATGTTGGCCAACACTCAGTCCGTAACTTAGTGTAGTTAATAAGGTTCTGTCTACAAAACTTTTTTGTTTAACTTTCCATTTAAAAATAACACAATCTAGTATGATACTAGATGTTTCTTATGAAATCAAGCCAAATGAAAGCATAAAATATAACTTGAGACATTTCATTCCTCTAACTGAATAATATCGTAATGTGTTATTAGAGATACTTTGTGTTTTATTGCGTATTCGTCAAGTAGACATTTTTTTACACCTTGTAATTTTTTTTCTAGCTTTTCCTACGAGTATTTTGGAAGCTGGGATTTTTATAACAACTATATACTTTTTATTCGAATATAGGTCTAATGTACTTATTTGAGCCACTCCTTGCAAGTATTTCGGACACCGTAGCCAGTGGCGTCGGGAATCAACCAGTTACGCAGGAGATATAAAGTGCACAAGTGTGTGTGCAAACAGAGGTGCACTCTCTGTTCCCTCACTTTCACAATCCGATGGGACGGCTATCCGCCACGACTGGGGAGCGATTAAGCGCAGGAGCGCCGGCTACTTATTCACTTGTATTTGTGTGTTTGTTTTATTTGCAACTAGCGATAATGGATTGCGTCATAAATATTTTTTGCAGTATGTTATGATTGTGATATTAGTCAAGTAAAAAATAGCTAACTCTTGTGGAAGTGAAGTATTTAAACAATGCTATTCTTACGGCACTTCTAAAAAGAAAGGGTAGTTTTGAACCCAGCAGTTACCTACCTGAAATGAAGATCACAAAATATAGTATCATATAGCAAGTGAAAAAAGTTGTATGAAATAAAATACGTAAAAAATCGATTTATTTTCTCACGGTTCTTTAAAAATTTGATCCTATACTAGTAGGATTGAATTTGGTGTACTAACATGAAAATATAAATCGACTAAACATTAATTTCTCTCTACGTCTAATGTGAATGAAAGCGATGAAAATATTAATAATGAAACATTAAAGCAATATAGAGAGACTAACAGTGTAGCACAAAATGATACGTTAAGAAATAAATAAGGTAGTTAGTAATTAAGTAACTGTCTGTGTGGTAACGGACACGGATGGTAGTCGACTATGAATACGAAGTATCACCACCCTTATTCATCCCATGGTTATCGTAAGAGACGAATCAAAGATCAAACTACGCAGGACATCATTGCAAAGAGAAGGAAAACATAAGCAAACCCTGTACCATCCCGCCAGCGTGATGTAGTTGACCAAAACCTCCTTTCTAAGGAGGTTTTAAATCCAAAAGTTGATCGTTAAAGAATGTTAATAATGATAATAATGAAGGATTAAAAATAAATCCTATATATGAAGAAGCTGACAATTACCATCTGAAAAAGAAATGAAAATAATAATAACAACACACATCTCAGTTACATTATGAAATCCATTTAGTTCGTTCATAATTGAAATCAGTACTTAATATTTTTTTTAACGTGTGGAAACCCCCTCGGGCCATCACTCCACTAGGGTTTACGGGTGATGTGTCGGGATCGGACCGACTAAAACCACACAGTGCGCCACTCTGCGCCTGAGATAGGTGGGATCTGGGAACAGCTGTTTTTACGACATCCAGTTCCTTCCTAGCGCCTGCCCGCAGGCGCGGGCACCATCTGCAGGTAACCTCTTTATTTAGGAGACCTACCTACATCACATCCACGCGTCTGGCCTCTGTAGCGGATGGAGGGGAAATTCTGTCACGTCTACCGGCGCTTACACTCAAAGTGGCACGAGGCGCTGGTGTCGTACCATGTCTTAAGCTATTTCAGCCATAGCACGGACACATAGGCTAACAATTTAAAGAGACTGGTGGTAATGGGCGACTAGCAGTACTAAGAAAGACTAAAGTAACTTAAGAAGAAAAAAACGATTGTCGTAGCTTTTGATTCAAAAACGGTTTCAATGTACCTTAAACAGAAGTTGAAACTTTCCATTACAAAAGTATTACGCAATTACGCTATTGAAATAGATTTTCTAAGATTCATAAATAAAAATTACCATCCATAATGAGGAATCACAGTCATTTCATTTTATTACGATCATGGTGCGGCACAGAATTCAAATCTTTATGTTGTGGTACTCTACCTGAATGCTATGACAAAAACTGTAATCTACGTATCAGTGATGGCTCCTCTACATAAGGAGCCGCGATACTGACCCACTAAGATGGGCCAGCGCCTTGCGAAGAGCGCAGTGGTAGCGGATGGCCATAGGATGGCCACGATATCGGTTTTTCGTACGCACATCAAAGGTAGTGCCACAGCGATGGTAGTGAGCATCAACTCGCTATCCATTGCATAGTGTGTGTTTGAATGGCGTTGGTTGTGGACGAGTGGACGTTTGTGCTTTGTTTATTAAAACAGTAAAACAGTTAATATCCCTGGTTATAGAAACCTTACACATATAGACGAACACGGTACAGAGATGTCAGGAGATTAGTAGTTTTGAAGTAAAGTTTATATTTATTACGTTTTCATCATCATCAACAACCTTTAACACTGCTGGACGTAGATAGGTAGTTAGGACTTCTCGGAAAGGAAGTTTTGACCTACCGTAGGCCAGAGGGATTACTGTAGAGTCTGTTTCAAGTTTTCCTTCTCTTTGCATTGATATTGTACTGCGTACTTAGCTCCCTTAGGTGCCTCTTACGACACTTGGATGAATAGGGTTACAATACATTCTGCATTCTTCATCCGTCTCCACACGGCAAATAAATTAATATTTTCATCTTGTTTCGTTTTAACATTCATAAGTTCCTTTTTCATTTTTATAACTTTCATACTAGGAATCTATCCTATGTGACGGTTACTTTACAAATATTCATGCCGAAACATGCAGGACTGCTTAAATCACTACGCCACCCGTTCTGTGCTGCAGTGACGAAATTATCATTTCTAATCACTTTATGCTTGTGCACATTAAGCAAATAATAGTACTTGCTGTACAAAAATATTTTTCCACAGCGGCTAATATTTTCACGTCCGTCTCTTAAAAAATCTAGATTACAACTGAGCGTCGCCATCATGTTGTGCTTCAACCAACGCATGGCTATCACACTTGTTCAGCGCTGAGCCATCATTTGGAAGAGCCATGAAACAGTTCAGTTGTTTTAACGAAGGAGACTGTATGATTTTTTTTTTATTGAAGGAGCTATAAAGAATAAAGTGTACACTCGATCACTTATCACTTGTAAAGACTGGACTATAAATATTCAAAAACAGAAACATATGATAATTAAATACTATTAATTATCATATGTTTCTGGCTGAACCAAGTTACAGCGTATCTACATGAACAAACTTCAGTTATTATCTAATACTGGTAATATAAGTAAAGGCGCAGAGGATCAAATATCAATAGTAAGCGTCTGTCACCGAGTATTGCCACCTGCAACAAACAAGAGTGTTGTCAATATTTAAGTGATTCTTAATCATAATTTTCTTATTCTGAGATTCTTTTTCGTAATCAGTCACTCGTTAAAATGTAATGAGAGTTACAACACCCTAAGATAGTCTTCTCATTTGTCCTCTTACACCATAATAATACGCTGGTTTTCTCTGAGATTGTGTTAAAATTTTGTAGGTACCTAGCGTGTACTTTAAAATAACCCTACGTTTCTGGTTCTCACGAACTGAATTAAATATTACGGATCTTAACTAAAGATAGGCAATCTGTAATGGCAACTACAAGCGGTTAATTCATAATTAGCAGGTAGGAAGTAAATTAATTAAAAGCCCCTCTATTTTACTGAACCTTAAAACTCCCTTTTATTTGACCTACATCGTAGGAATATGTGAATAAATTATTTAATTATTGCTTTTATAGGTCAGCGCATAAGCTGCATAAGCGGCAGGTGTACACTTTGCTGCACCTGTAGGGGAGTTCAAGGTCTTTCGTCCTTATACTTGTTAACTAACTTTAGCACATAGTTATTCTAGAGCTGAACTTAAACTTAAAATTACAGTCCCCTAATGTAATGTTAAGTTTAAGTAAGACGCCATTTATAACGATATTTCTGAATATTATGACGTTGGTCGACAGTGCACGACAAACAACAGTGAGACATTTCACATTCATATTTAATCTTAAATACCCGCTGTATATTTGTTATAAATACATACGTTTTAATTATGATATAAAAATCATAAAATAAGAAGACATTCACGATGTACGTACCAGAAGATAACTTAACCACTGTTCTGTTTCTTTGTCACAGATATATAAGATTAATTAGCATACGGCTCACTGGATACCATTAGGTTACCCGCCTGCTGGTTTACATCCTCAAGTGACAAAAAGATCTTATTACCTTTTGAGCCCCCACAGAATCAAGGGGAGGGAGGGAGGTGTGGGCAATAACAATAGCAGAGTTGCTTTGTGCTAGTTTTCTGTGAAAACATATTATCACTTCGGTTAAAGTTTTTAAAACAATTAAACGACTAAATTAAAATACAAGAAATTGATTATTTAGTGAATTGTCTTTGTAATAAACAGCCAATTCAACCAAGTTATCTGCAGTCTTGCCATTCATTTGCTGCCATCTATTCACCAAAACCACGAAATAGTAAACGTATTACGCAGATATTTTACAAACGTATTTTTATTATTGCCTTGGTATTATTGAAACATTAATTTGGTACAGAAATAGCCCTGTTCATACAGTTATTTTTGTCCCACTCGTTTTATTCTTGTGAAACGTGGAAGGCATTCAAAGATTGGATTAAATGGAGTCACTGTTTCGCAAGCGCGTTTATTTATTAATATTGTCGGACATTGATTATATTTATCAGATATTATTATGTTTAGCAAAAAAAGTGGTTCAAAAGTCATATTTTATTCGTACGGTTCTGTTTCATCGTAACCTCGATGTCACTTAATTCAGTAGCTGAGCTGGAATTACAAATACCTAGAAAACAACTACGGTATTTCACCTCGATCGGATTAACCTTCATTACTATTAGTATTTAGAGTTTGTTCTTAAAAAGGAAGACAAACCTTAAAGGATTACTTTTTTGTCTGTGTCTATCTTTTTGTCCGTTAAGACTTTTTCTTTCTGGAACATATGGAGGTTTCATCGGGTAAGAGTTAAAATTAATAACTCTGACTGTAGTTAATTAAGGCTATAAAAACGAAGAAAAAGAAAGAAAGAAGAAGACATGACAAGCAGCGTCTCACACCATAAACAGAGTAATAAAAATGCCGAAAGTCATAATCACTTGCATTTTGTGATTGAAAGATTAACTATTAAATACCGATAACAATATTTAGGGGATTATTATATAGTTATTTTAATTGAAAGAGGAAACAATTGTAATGAGTTCTGGCTTTATAAAAAAATGATAAAATAACCATCGTGGCAATATTAGGGTACAAATATACTGAACAGTCGCCATTCTGTTCTCAAAGCGTAGACAGATAAAAGTAGTGGATACGAACACTAAGATAAATATTAGAAATAACACAATGAAAATGAGTATGCATTTGGCCAGCCCTCTCGATATAAACACTCTTTGGTAAAGAAACCATGTAGAAAGCAACATGTCTGTTATTTTAAAGGGCCTACATTGTTGAGACAATGGTTTACCTTCACCGGTCACGCTTCGATGACCTCTATGGGGAGACTAAGGGCTTTTTGTATGAAGTACTGTTAATTGATTTGAGTTATAATAAAGTTTAGTTTCATTATTACACTATATGCATTACAAAAAATTTGGTGAATTATCAATTTCTGGTAAAGTTCTGGACCTTTCTAAAAAAATTAGATCAGATTTTTAACCTGTCAAGTGAGCAAAAGTTTTTCCAATTATGGTCGATTTGGTTCCCAGATTATTTTTAATATGAAGAATTAGGTGTGAATTATCTGTGCCGCTTATATTAATTCAGTTCCTGATAAACTAAATGCTACATACATGCATTTTATAGATTTTTTTTAAAAAGACAACACACGCACTAGGAATAAATTCTGTGACGCGGGGAAGTTAACAGACATATATGAAACATACACAAAGAACACCAGACTCAGAACAACAATTTGTGAATCACAGAAAGTGTTGTCCCATGTAGGGCTTGAACCCACAACACTCAGCTCTAGGCCACCGTGCAATTAGATATACTTATCGTTCAATATTTGTAATGGGAGGGAATTTAAAGACGTCTACTTTTACAGTCAACATTGCTAACCTCTAGACCAACAGGTCATTCAAAGTCGTGAATAAAAACCATTTTGCACCAATGTATTCAATTAAGTCGAAAAAAATGCTACTTTTATGAAATCGATCTCTCACTTAAATCTCACTGTAATAGCCATAACAAAACTGACATATAGAAAGACATAAACAGTCCTATTATAGCCGTTTAAAATTAATTAAGGTAAGTAATATACATTTAAACGGTTAAATTATGAACACTCTAAATCAAATACTTTATTACCAAAACCATGATTAAAAACTCGCCTTGTTGTTGCTTTTAAAACTCAAAGTTTATACACAATTTCTTTGCATAACACAACCTACGCATTATCAGCGCATCCACGTACAAACATATACATATATATGTGCATGTTGGTTATAGGCATCCTGCAAAACCGGTGGACCTTGATGTCACAATGGGACCCTCGATCTGCGGGCTAACCTTGAGTTATTTTTAAGCCACGCTGGCTGCATACGAATCCTGTCGGACGACTCCTTCCGAGTATTACATAATGCGAAATTATAGCTTTTTCTTTTTTGTTAGTCGTCTCCTTGAAAAGCGTGTGGCCCTGTCATTTTGGTTTTATACCCTTTGTTTTGGCTCGCACATATTTTATTTCTTTTCTTTGAATCGTAAAAGGAAGAGGCAATGAAGGGTTAGCGTTTTTGTATAGTGGATTATTTATGGTGCGGAATAATGGGCGTTTAAGTTCGCCGCGAAATATTGGGTACAGCTGCGGTGTTTTCCAAAATGTGTAATCGTTCGTTTTCAGTCGCCCAACTATGTGGTTCATTGCTTACTTACCGAACTACATCAATAAAACTATCCCAACAATTGGAATGTGTACTACCTTTGTGTTCGCAACGCGTTTACACATCTACAGCATTACGGCAATGGTATGTATCCCTCCATTTTATTGTATTGTTTGTTCAGTGAAAAAAGTTGCATACGACACAAAAAAGATACTACTGAATACCTGTTTAACTGGTTTGGCTTAACAGATTGGTAGTCACTTATTGGTCATTTTGCAAGGAAACTGGCACTGCAAATATGATGGGTGATATTATTGTAGAAGTGCATTCATATTGTACAATTCATAATAACAATATAACAAATATTATGCTCCTGTAATAGCATATGCAAAATGTGTAAAATGAAGATATTAAGTTGCATATAGTTACGACCCATTGTAGAAATGGGTAGAAGCGAAGTTATTTTTGCTTCTTGTCACTAAAGCGTGTGACGTTGGAAAATATAATATTTAGTTCTAGTCGACTAAACAATGGGGTTAAACAATTTAATCACGTCTTCACGTCAATCAAGTTATTATATCTTTCTAACACAATAAGTAAAACGTTAATCATATGCATGATTCATCGACTGTTTAACAAATAGAAAGTGGAGTCCTACTAATGTCAACAAACTCGGAGCGTTGGAACGCAAAAACAAATTACATTCAAGATTAATCAAGGATTTAAATTTACTAAGCGACCGAAGGTATGCTCCGAATCCAGACTATGTTCCCATATCGTGTTCAAATCAATAAAACCTCCAATGTTTTTCTACAAAGCACGTTTCTCGGAACAATTTCACTGCTAAAGTTTCAACTGGGTTGCATAATTCTGGGTCCAACAAAGCCATACATTGTAGACGACTATTGACCTGGCCTTAATAAACATATTTCGCCGAAACGATAAACTATTTAGTTATCTGTTTATTAGTCATTTTTTTAGTTGAAACAGAAAAGTGAGACGATAGCGTCGCCGTCACACATTATGTGTGTAACAAATTAGGTACCATATGTAAGACGTGTTCAGAACATCAAGTGTCGTACATCGATACTGCATCAACTTTGTTAATGCGCTCGCTCAAGCGTCTGCACTGAAAAACAAATTGTCCAGTTATATTGACAACAAAGGACCACTTGTTGAAATGGGTTGCAGAACTTGTTGTAGATTGTATCACTTCACAATTTTGTTTTATTTCATTAACGTCATTTAATTAACGGCTTGCTCACTACATATAAATAAGTTTTATTGATGTTTATGACTGTGTTTAATGCAGTGAGAATCTTATTGGAGACTGTACACCAGTTTGACTTGTATATTGCGGTTTTTTCTTGTTAATAGCGGGCAAATCAAAGTATTACATCAGTAAATAAGCATGAATAATTATTATGCTTCAAGAGACTTTGAAAATGTCTTTTATAGGTCAAGACCACTACTATCATTAAGACTGTTTCAAGAAATTTAAAAGTGCATCGCATTCTTCGGTTTAATTGTGCACACCGTGGTTTAAACTTCACTTTTGCTGCTATTTGGGGGATTTATAGATGGATTGCATTGTGAAAAATGATAATTATTTTACACTTACGAGATGTTTATAATTTTAGTAATACATAAGTGGGTAAATGGTAAGTCAATAATAAGAATTATATTACTTATATATCTACATCAAAGCGTAATCTTTAAGTTTTATTTATAGCGTGACATTAAATTTTCTCGTGTTGTTTATTCTGTGCCAGGCGTCGTAAAATGATTGCACTAACAGCAGATGACTATAATGAGTTTAAAAAAAACAAAATAAACAAATCCCACTTTATTGCTAACACGAGTTGATTTAAAAATTGCTCCAATTTAGAGTCGCATGATGTCACAAGGACTGTACAATAAGAACAAAAATATACGCAATGAAAAACATGTGGCTTGTACCGTGAGAAGCTTAACCCAATCCGATAAAAGACACAAAGAAGCTTTAGATCAAAAATTTGTGTCAATTAAAATATTACGTTGTTTAAAACGTAACAAAAACTTATCGATTCAATCAAGTATGAACGATCGTGTTAACCACGAGACCTTGATTTTTATATCGTTTTCATCAACAGCCTTTAGTGGTTTGCTGCTGGGCATAGACTTCTACTTAGAATAGAGGTTTTGGCTTATTATGTTACGTGTGCTATAAAGATGTAATATAATTACGGTAAAATCTATGTTGTTTAGTGTAGCATGTTACTTGATTTGCATAATTTACGTTAGCTATCGCTAAAAGTTTATTTGCTAGTGTGCAACTGAAGATTAAGAATGTTGATGGCTTATAAAACTATTTAATAGTAAATGGGTTGCGATTCAATATGGCTAGACTTTTCGACTTTTTTTATCGATAAGTCTCAATTTACAAGTTTAATATACTATATATCATAATTATTGTCAGTTAGTAGAGCCACGATGATTTCAACACGAACGGGCCGGCTCGACCGGGGCAGTATTATCCTCTTACAGAAGACTAACCTGAAGCGACAGCATCCGTGCTGAGGTGTTTTGTTGTTAAGTGCAAGATTGGAGGCCTAATGACGCAGAAGTGACAGTTATTGTGGTGTGTGAGCCTTACACAGCCACGATGACTGTCATACCTTTTACGTCTCCAAGCGCGTTGTGAAAAAGCATCTCTCTAGGCCGCCATAGTGTGGGTCACCATACTGCATTGTCTGCATTCACAATGAGTATGGTGACCACAACTCTTGAATTCCATTCATGCTTTCCTTCAGAAAGAGTAGAATCACTTTGGCAGGCTCTGAAAGTAAAAAAAAACATAGTTACAAAAAATGGACAGAAATTATAATCAAATCAATTTTAAATTTAATTTTAGTTAAATTTAATTTTTGAAATTATATATACAAAAATAAATAACTTTATCTAAGGAGCTGGTTATTTTTTTATCATTAGCTCATAGATAGTTTAAAAATGAATAAAGTGGTAAAAAAGAATTCTTTGGGCGGTAGGTACTCACACAAAGAAAAGTCAAATGGAAAATCTTTCTACCCATCGATATTCTTTTAACAGATATACCTGACGTATGAGACAATGACTTAAGCGAATCAATTAGTCGTTACAGCTTGGACTTCACGCCTTCGACATTAATTAAGCAAAGGTATAAAAACATTAGTCCAGGTGTGTTCAGATACACTGTTGCCTCCTTCAAAATACTTTCTTTTCTAATAATTTTATAATTAGAATAACATGTTAATGGTTTTACACAAGCTATGACTATTACTTATCTATATTGTTGATCCTTTATTACAGAGAAACAAGAAATGACTCCATAGAGCTATTGTTAGTCATCAAAATTATTCACATTGAGTACTTGTCAACTCAAATCACTTGTCAATTTCAATCATAAAGATACAGATAAAGGGTAAACTAAGAAATGTTTTTTGTTTTTAATTTTAGTATAGAATATCGATAAAATGTTATTTTTTGATAATAACGTGCTTACTATGTTTTATTTTACTAATTTTAGTGTAGCTTATTTACTTAATCTACTCCTAACTAACTCCTCAACACTTTTAACAACTAGATACATACGGATAATTTTGAATCTTCGCAAGTATGATCGCGTGTCTGTTTTGTGTTCACAACTGAACTGGTTAACCATTCGTCTACACCGCAATCAGCGAGTGCCGACCTCTTTATTTTCATTTCTCACCTCTCCATCCTCACCTACTTACCTAGACCCCTACTACCGTTTCTTGTTTACCAATCACAAAAGAAATCTTTGCTCTGAAAACAATCTGCTTATCCTATGTAACTCCCACAATTCCGACTTTGTAAACTCTTCGTTCTCCGTTCAAGCAGTTCTACTCTGACATGTGCTCCCGTTAAGTCAGGATATCTATTAACCGTTGCATATTAAAAAAGAAGATACATGACCTTCTTGTCAATGATATGGTAGAATTATCGAAGTAAGTGTACGAATATAATGTAAATACACATGTATGTACATTTATATTTATAAATAGAGACATACATGTTTATAATGAATATAAATTTGTGTATGAACTCAATTTGTTCAATTGTGTAACCTATTTGCACCTACCTCACAAGATTTATACACCACCTACAAGTTGATTGTTACAGAATGCCCTGACCATTAAGTCCGTCGATGTGCAAAAGTGTATTAAGCTTATATTAATAAAATGTTAATTAATGGAAACAAAGTACGACTTGATTTGACTAGAAGCAAAAATTTCCATTTCTATTATACTTAGAGGATTTAAACCTATATTACATGTTAATTAAATAGAATGACGTAATTTTATCTCGTTGTCAACTATACCAAAATCAAATGAATCAATTTGTTGTCTGTTATGAATAGTAACTAGTGAGGTCAGTCGGGATCAACTGCGCGGCAAATACTGATCAGATCTGACAATAGTCAGCGAAGTTATCGTTATCGTTAAGTTGCTCATAGTTATCGTTAACAGACTGGTTATAATGCAATATTAAATTGTGTAAGATGAAGCTCGTAAGGTATGTATATAAAAACACAAAATATTGATAACAATATTGTCCCATGAGGAACTCGAACGTAAAACTCACATTACAGTAGGAAGGTCACCGTGTAAACCACTAAACCATCCGTGCAGTTGGCATCAATCACATTTGCGTTGACTTGACCAGAGCAAAACCAGGACCTCCCAGCTGTTAAGCAATTTTTTGTTGCATTAAACACAGTAAGCCAGGTAACTAGTGAAGGATAAATGTACATATGTATTACCATTATCTCAGCCGAAAGACCGATTGTACTGGAGAGCTTTGGGGGAGGCCTAAGTATGTACTCGTATACAGTAAAGTTTATTTTAGAAATTTCTGTTCTTTACTAGTGAGAGCGGGTAAATACTGAATCCTCTCTAGACGTTTGAGGACATGATCGGGAATAAACAAACTACATCGTTGGTGTTCCGAATCTTTTCCTCTAGCCCACCGTTGAGGGTGTATTTGTTAATACATTTCGATGTACCCTTTTATTATCATCAACAACCACTGCTGTAAATAAGCGTCTCTTAGAAAGGAGATTTCGGTCTAATATACCACGTTGGTTAAAGAGGTGTGTATAGGACTTGTTTCAAGTTTTTCCTCCTTTTCAGTGATCTTGTCTAGCAGAGTTTGCTCCCTCTTACTACTCTCATGAGATGAATAGAGGTGGTAATACTTAGTATACTTAATCCATCACCACACTGATAAAAATAAAATGATAACTTCTATTGTGATAGTGGATACCTAGCCTCACTTTAGCTTAACTTTTATGCAATTCAATGTCACAAACGACATTTTTATAGCGCTACGGTGAATAAATCCAAACGTACATCAAGTAGAGCAATAAAAATGGGGAGTGATTAAAAAGATATAATATTTTTTTTATTAAAAATCCCTTTGAACCACCGTTCATAATCAGTACGACAGGAAAAAATATGACGTCAGTAAAATTATAATGAGCCCGCCTCGTAAAGTGCACATTTGAATAGGAAAGTTACATATCAAAAATTTTCAGTGATCCGTGTTTTACGAGTTTGTCGTAAACGTGTACTCAACAGAAAGAATAAAGGGGCCCTTCACTGTGCCTGTGTTTAAAAATCTGTGTGAGTATGAGCATGCGAGGGGCTCCGTAAGCAGTTCGCGGACAGCGACTGTTTATGTTCGACATTTAATATCAGCATTAAGTTGTGTTGCCATATTGAATTTTTAGATATCTCTTGTTCTAAAGTCTTTTACTTATTACAACATCGACTCGAACATAATTCTGTAAAGCAAATACATTTTGTAAAGGTCTGTTTTGCTAATTGTTAAAAATATTTACGTTGTTGGAAGTATGTTTATGTAAAACGTGTATGTGAAGTGTATTTTGAAAACTTAACTTTTATTTTTTATTTAGTGATCAAGTCCTTGTCAATAAAACCCTTGTCATGGAATCAATTTGTAAAATTTTATTATATTATTCGACTTTAACGATTCCAATAGTGGTAATGTGTTAATATTCGACTTTCAGTAACAATATACACTTTGTTGGACATAATATGAGTTATTTTTTTATTTTTTTATTTATTACAACTCATTTAAGTGTAAATTTTGTACAGACATAGATGGAGATCTTCATATGCTATTACAATAGGTGGGCTTATCGCTCACGGCGATCTCTTTCAGACAAATTTTGTACGGGTATTGTAAAATCTGATTTTGCGATAGTCGTTTGTGTGCTTTACTGTACGTAATCTAAGTAGTTAATAATACATTGAGTTATTTACATACATTTACAGTATACATACTATTAACACACATAAATCTATGCACAAATATTTACATAAATACCACAAATACACTTATTGCTTATAACCCATGACATTAACATGACACATTAACAACAATAAATATTCCTTTAGCAGCCTTTACATTGTCAAGTAATACTTAGCGATTTTTTTCTCGAAGGTTTGCATAAATTGAGCTTTTTTAATTGTCTCAGTTAGGTTATTCCACAGTTTAACTGCTTGCACCGAGAACGAATTGTCAGTAAATTTTGTAGCGATTTAAATTGAAGTTCGATTAAAAACTTAAAAAAAAAATATTAAAAGATCTTGTAGCTTTTTAAATGTTTTAGTACAAATATCAATTATTTATTGAGTTAACAGTCTTTAACAATCCACTGCTGTACATAAGCCTCTCCGTAGAAAGGAGGCTATAATCTACTAGACCACGCTGGCCAGACGGGTTTATACCTATATAATTAGTTTCAAGTTTCCTTCTCATTATTATAAAAAAAATATATAAGTATTCTATCACTCAGTCTAGTTTTCATAGTACAAGCTCTGTTTAGTTTGAAACTAGATGACGTTGTGCGTTAAATGTCCGAAATATTTATTTATTATTGTATTGTTATTATTTATTAATATATAAATAATTGACAATCAAGCTCATTGATTTTACAATAAAAAGGATTATTTAAATAAGCAAATTATAGGCAAGTAAATAATTAATTATCTGTGTCATGGCGGTTTAAAAAGGTGGAGTATCACCACCTCTTCTCGTCTCACAGGTGTCTTAAGAGGCGACTATGAAATATATATGCAGGACATCACTGCAAAGTGAAGGTGAACTTGAAACATAACCTATAGTATTTCAACCCGACTGGCCATCATGGTATAGAAGATCAAAATCTCGATGTCCAGCAGTGGACTGTTAAAGGCTGTTGAAGGTGATGAATTAAATCATGTGAAAATTATTTAGTTAGTAAGCTAATAGTTGTGCTATGTTATAATTTGTTTTAAACATACGTTAAAATACTAAAAGAATTCAGTATTGTTAGCTAGAATTAACTTTTTAATTTTTAAACCGATTAAAAGTTTCTCTTAAGTGAAATCGATGATTATTTTCATTCAAATCGCCGACGTATTAAGACATCACTAATTAACAACTAATGAATGAGACAAAAAGAATCACCCATGTTATTTTAATTTATTGTTATTAACTTCTATTATTTTATTAATATGATAGCAATCTTACTTAAACTATTGACAGGTTAAAAGAGTCAGATTTGAAAAATAATGCAGGCAGAATAAATAAACGATAATATTATAAGTAATTTTAGCTGTCTCGTTGGTCTAACAGTCGATGTATGCGACTCGGGATCAAAAGGTCTCCGGAAAGATTTTCGGGTTGTACTAAAAGTGTTATTGGATTTTTCTTACAAGAAATTTTACGGTATGTCACGCTCGTGCCTCAGAGCCCACGTAAGCTGTCGGTTCCAGTTGTCATGAACATCTGTGGCAATCGTTGTTAGGAAATCAGTGCTCTCAAATATACTAACTACTAGTACAACCTTTGAATTTAGTTCCCTAGGGTTGTGGAGATCCGATTTTAGCAACTCCATAGAAAAATTGATATTCTGGCAAACCCAGTTGAGCTAGTAGCCGACCCCAAATATGGTAATTGATATCACAAGCAATGTCTCAAAAATCACTCATACCAGAAAATGTTAACATACTTTTATTTGTTTATTGCAAGTGTGGAACCCACGATCCTAAGTGCAAATAAGAAGTACAGTTCAATTTGGGACTGGGTGCCAATTGTTTCCAATCAGACCTCGTAAAATGTATGTTTTATTTCTCGCCCTGTACTTGTTAAAGCTAATTTGAATAATAATACAAGTCACGTCTTTATTAATATTATTAACTTAGGTATATTATTTAGTGTCTGATGGTATCAAAGTCAATCTTGTGATGTTTACAGAAAAAAAACAACTGCATTTTTTTTTATTAAATGCTTAACAGGTGTGACAATGGTAAACTTATAAAAATGTATTGCAATAGTACATTGATATATCAAATGTAAAATGTTATTCAAAAGAAATATAATAGATTTTTTTTAATCTGTGAACATCGATCTGTAACCACTTTCGGGGTTGAGTTTTCAAGTAAAAGGGGGGCAAAATCGCGGTTCGACATTTACAGATTTATAAACAGAAGTTATAAGAATAATTAGTAAATACAATAGTATTACAGATCTGTTTTGTTTTTCTTTATAATGTTAATACAATATTTTAAAAAACCGTCTGTTACGACGAATGTGAATTTCGAAGAGGGTTTCTTCGACGTAGTAGTGTGTAGTAGACGTTAGTAAATACCTACAAATTATTAAAAGAACCGGAATCTTTAGAAATCTCTGTATGACATCATAAATATAAAATGAACTTCGTCCCTCAAGTAACCAGATGCCGATTGAGGAGCATAATAAGTTTTACTTATTTTGGACTTACCTAAAGGAAATACAGGTGGACTAACAATGCGATAGGGTCCCAAAGGACTTCCCTCTTTGACTATTTTAATAAGAAAAAAAAGTCCTATTGCTTCTCGGGCGAATTACTTTGAAACGAATAAATAAATGAACTCGTGGATCAGGAGATTGAATTAGAAAAAGAATTCGTGTATAATAAAGAAATCTGTTCATTCATAAAGTTATGAGGGTAGATCACAATGAGAAAGTCGAAGTGTACGATGATCTAAAGCAATGACAATGACGGCAGGTATCGAACCGGAAAAGGGATTCGTTTTCCTTTTGATGTCACATCAAAAAGACCTTAAAAGGAAGCCAATATCGGACTTAGTGAAGTTTTCTAACTCCGAAATTAGATGACATACCTAATATTTATGTATATTTGTAAAAGTTTCTAGATGAAAGCAATGTCCCTTGGACGTTCTTACGAAATGTATTGTTTGCAGTAAAGTAGATTTATGTGTACATTTAATATTAAAAAATCCTGAGAGTTCGTAACATTAAGTGTTGAAAATGATGGTCTGGATAGGCAGGAACAACAAAGAGGTTACTCTTGAAAGAAACTCAAGCAACGTGTTAAAAGTGATCGTAGAACTTTAGGCTGATTAGGCAGTAATTTTAAGAAAGCTAATAGGCATGCAGGCTTGGGTTAGGTATACAAGTATAATCTTATAAAATGTAAGCAACCATCAATAAATATATGCATACAGTATCTCTTAAAAAAGCGATATATTTATTACTGATTGTTTCCTTTTAAGTTTTAAGATTAAAGGTGTAAAATTTTGTAACTGCAGGTTTTTAAGAAACAAACCCACAAAATCATATTTTCGAGTCAGCACTCCGTTGTTTTACGGTTTTTTCATTGCAGCCACTTTACGAGCATCGGTGATGGGGCCACTCTTCTTTTACAACTGAGTAACTGTATTCTGAGACCCAAGGATCGCGTGTTTGGTACTAATTAAACGTCTTCATTGCATTTCGAATACGTGATTCGTCTGGCAGAGATTTATATGTTTTTTATAGAACCTTCATCACAACTGTTTCGAAACTTCACATTTAAGAAAACAAAAGTCAATAAATATTGCACTCGCAAGGCGCTACCGAGAGGATTTAAATACTTTTTTGAATATAGATTCTTACGTAATCAAAGCTGTTATAAATTAATACTGATTGTAAATCTTGTCGCGCATTAGAGCCGTCATCGTTTGTAAATTGGAAACACCTCGACTTTACGCTCAGTTGGGGGCTCTGCCGTTCTATTCCTGTTCCTGACACCAGCGCCCCAAGACATGACTCGTCTTTGTTGCAGACAACGCAACGTGTTGTAATTATTTTCGCTTGTACTTTAGTGTAATAATTGCGATTAGCTTAGACGTTATTTGGAATTTAAATAACGAATAACACAGTATCAACATAAGAGTCCATTGAGTCATTTTTGTTATTTGATTTTTCTTTTTCTCAATTTGAAATATGAACTCTACACTTTGAACCAACAATCAGCTCATATTTCACTGTAATTATGCTGATTGATGTCGAAATTTCAATAGCTGTAAATATCATTACAAGCGAGCGATCACCATTTATGTTTCTTTTATCAAACCGCCTTTCGACTGGCTGTCATAAGTGGATATTTGTCTTTAGACTGTATAAATAAATGTAGCCGTGAAACCATTTCATCATTCAGCACATTGTCGTAAGCGGTATGCAAGATGAGTACTGACGCAACCACGCAGTATAGCTTCTGGAGGACAAAGAATAACCGAATTTAAAAAATAATATTTTCTGAAGTTCGTGTTGTCGCGGCTGTCATTTGAAGTGATTTACGCCGTATTTGTCAGGTTCGGAGACAAAGGAGCCTTGTCGAAAATCGCGGGAGCATGATGTCATACGTTCAGGAGCCGCCTCCAATGGGGCACTAATTAATAGAGCGGTATTTACGGCTCGCTGGGGTAAGATTAGTTCGAGATGTTTCAAAGAAAAATAAGAAATATACGTGTCAGCCAGCATAGTTTATGGGCCGTTGTTTATTGTGAACGCTCGAACCCAAACCAGAAACTCAACCGATTCTTTGTTTGGCTTAGAATTTATTACGACTAGGTTAAGTTTGTAAAAACAAATCTAAGGCGTAGCTCGTTAGAATGGCGTACCTTTCTATTCTGCGATCTTTTGTGCCTCGTTTTAACGATATACATATCTAGATGTTTTTATTAGCAATGACGTGCGACAGCTTCGTTTTCTCATAAACTAAAAGAATTTTTACTTTATGAGAAATTGAGTAGCATATACATAGAATAGAAAAATTTAATAAAACCAAAATGTAGAAAAATTTTTTGAAGTGTGGTTAACGATTCTGAGAAGCGTAAAGACATTCTTGTTCAATTCGTCTTTATTCCGATTATATCCGATTCTTCACTGAAACAGTAAACCAAACAATTATAATTGTCGCATAGTCAAAATCTAAAAAGCAACAAACCTTCAGAATAAAATTTGTCTAGACAATATATGCAATAGAACAGGTTTTATGGAAATATTTTAAGGCAAAAGGCGAAGCGTAGAATAACTTACGCTGTCTTGTGGCGTTCTTTCGTTCTTCGTTCGTTTTCACTCGTCTTTTTGGTTTAAACTTACATATGATAAAACGATTTAACAAATTTCGTCGTTACTTATACATGTCTTGAAATGAACCAAGCTTTATCTCATAGATCTGAACGTCGAAATCGTGCAGGAAAATCCGTAGTCACAGCTTTAGACCAATGCATCAAGATTGTTAGCCGAGATCGTGTGTTGGGCATTAAAATGACAATCCGTAACGATACAAAGTGTGCTGGAGTACTTTAGATTGGGGCTGACGTTGGTAACAATTTGGTATGCCGTTTATTTATGTGAACTTAAGTGTTAATGTGCTCAATTGTTGGTTGATGGGTTCAATAACTTTGTTGTCTTAAGGTATGTTACGAGGTCGGATGTGATGTAGATACGTTGTATATACGAGTACTTGTCGTAAGTAATGAGTGCGCATACCAATTGTGCATTAGCGCGACGTGACCGGTTACTTTGTCATCTAATGGCGATGTCATTTGTCTAAAAAGGAAAACAGAAATAAAAATAAAAATTCTTTAAATTTACTTCCTAGATGTGAATATTTGGTGGTTAACATGCAGCTCATACACACAGACTAAAGAGTGACCTTTGTATATAGAGTTTAAATAAAAACTGTAATTTTATTTGTTGAATTTTTTTCTTTATTTCATTGTGTCTGATTTCTTATTTTGTTAGTTATTATAATTTGTTCCTACTTATGATAAGCATGTTGCCCGTCATCGTTGTCTGGTAAAATTAGGAGGTATAAAAGGTAGGGACGTAAAAGAAGTAAATAGTAGGTAAAAATAAAGATAGATTTACTTGATATCCGTTACTCGAACTAGCTAGTAGACAGTCTGACGCTTTTATGTCTTGAACTAAGAAAGGATTTTGGAACTTGCCAGGCAAAGTGGAGACAAAACTTAAAATAGACAATATTCACGTAAATAGTGATAATAGGTAGTTTTGTACAGTCGTTAGAAAAAGTACAATCTGTACATCAATATTTTGGTATTTTTGCGTTACTGTCTATGTGAAATAAACTCTCAATTCGTGCTCGCGTCATTGCGACTCTATTTATATTGAGAAGATATTTATGGAGATATTTCTTTGTGTTGCTTAAGTGCATATAGGGAATTTTTTCATAATTCTGTCTCTTAAGAGAAATAATGATTAGTACAGAGACTAATTATGTAACTAGACATACAGAGATTTAAAACATCAATAAAATTTGTGCCATATCAAATAAGAAGCATATTATATTTTTAGACTTTAACAAATAGCTTAAAACGACAAGTTTATATAAAAATATAAACTTGTCGTTTTAAGCTATTTGTTAAAGTCTAAAAATAGTAACAATCATGTTAAAATGAGTAGTTTCTCATTGAATCACTATTATGAGGGCACGCGAATGTTCCCGCCAAGTACAGTGAAAGAGCAACAAGGCACGGTCGTATCGTCTCTTTCTCGAAGCCGTATGGGTCGTTTTCGAGATCTTTTTTGTTCTCTTCTTGGGAGATTAGTAAAATTATTCGTTGAAGATTAATAACTACTATTACTGAAAGACTAGTGTAATATAAAACAATTTGGATATAATCACTTCGGTGGCGCAGCGGTAGTGAATGTGACTGCTGTGGTTGAGGTCCCGGGTTCGATTCTAGGGTCGGACCAAATGTTTGTATGATCTGTAAATATTCGTTTCTTCGAAAACACTCAAACTTCGAAACAAATATTTACACAACATCAAGTGAAAGCATTATACATATAATGTGTGTGAATTTAGAAAAAAAAATCTATCAGTCAGTCTAGTTATCATAGCACAAGCTCTGCTTAGTTTGAAACTAGATGACGTCGTGTGTCAAATATCCGAAATATTTATTTACATGTTATTATTATTAACTCCCTAATATCGAATAACGTACTGAGAGAAATATTTTTTTTGTTTCTAGAAATGCCAATAAAACTTTATGGATCACAATTGCGTTTCAAATGCAATATTTTATACCTTGTAAAAATCTGTTTTTTTATCTAATAACTTTTTCAAATATGTATTTTAGTCAATTATGTTAGCATTTGTTTCTTTAATAAAACATTTGCCTTTCTCGTAATATGCGAAACAGCTCTACCAGTTAACATTTGTGCTGTAATGTTAAAAATGGTGATAATAATCTGATATAACACTTGTATAATTTTTATACAGTTATTAACGTGACTATAAAGTATCAAGTTATTCGTAACAACTAGACCAAAAAATAAAATACAATGTGAAATTATTGTTATTATTTATGAACATAAACTTAGTTGAAACATTACTGGTATAATTTAAATTAGTGTCATTAGTATATAATTATAGCCTTAGTTCACAAAAATTAATATAAAACTATATTTTTACACGTAATCCTCACGTACATGACTCTTACCTAACTTAACAATTTACAGTAAATAACTTATGATTACAACATTTTGTATCAAAAACCAAATTAAAAATCAATGGTACTGTTACAATTACTAACTACAGGTGGGTACCTGAACTTAAGTCATCTTTTGTAAGCAAAGTCTTTCCTTTGCCCATTAGTTGTGCCTTTGTTTAATAAAAGTGATAATCTTTAAAGCTGATGTAAAAAGAGACCAAACGATGTTTTATCGTTAGACAAATACATAGCTCTTTTTATTTTTATACTAAGTATTATAATTTTGTGACATTTGACTATGCCCATAGTACACTGGTACCTAAACTTACGTCACCTTATGTTAAAAAGAGCCTTTCTTTGACCATCAGTAGTGCCTTTGTTTAATAAAAGTGTTAATCTTTACAGCTGATGTGAAAAGAGACTAAATGATGTTTTATCGTTAGACGAATACATGGCTGTTAATTATTTTTATACTAAATATTATAATTTTATGAAATTTGATTATGCTCATGGCGCACTGGTACCTAAACTTACATCACCTTTTGTTAGAAAAGTCTTTCCTTTGCCCATTAGTTGTGCCTTGGTTTAATAAATATGATAATCTTTAAAGTTGATGTGAAAAGAGACTAAACAATGTTTTATCGTTAGATAAATACATGGCTGCTTGTATTTTAATATTAAGTATTATAATTTTATGACATTTGCCTATGCCCATAGTACACTGGTACCTAAACTTACGTCACCTTCTGTTAAAAAGATCCTTTCTTTACCCATTAGTAGTACCTTTGTTTAATAAAAGTGTTAATTTTTACAGCTAATGTAAAAAGAGATTAAACGATGTTTTATCGTTAGACGAATACATGGTTGTTATTTATTTTTATACTAAGTAATATAATTTTATGAAATTTGATTATGCTCATGGCGCACTGGTACCTAAACTTATATCACCTTTTGTTAGAAAAGTCTTTCCTTTGCCCATTAATTGTAGCTTTTTTTTAATAATAGTGATAATCTTTACTTTACTTTAGCTGATGTAAAAAGAGACTGAACGATATTTTACCATTAGACAAATACGTGGCTGTTATTTATTTTTGTACTAAATAATTTTATGACTTTTGACTATGCCCACGATATACTACTATCCCTAAAAGAAAGAAGATGTACCATTAGAACAATGAAGTTTTCTAGTTGCCTGGAATTCCAGGTAGTGTATTAACCTGTGTCAAAATCAAATAAAATCCACATAAACAGTTAAAAAAATGAAAGTTCACTCAACTTTAAACCACGTGAGATATGGGTACCTAGAATACAAATCAAAAAAGAAGGAGACAGGAACAATACCTCTTTTTTATGTAATATAGTACGTAAAGTCATCTAAAACTCCACAAGAAGATTTATTTTCTTCATCGAACCATTAATGGGTAGAGGTAAGACTATCATAATAAATTAGTAACTTATACCTCTGATAACAAACTGCTCTGTAAAGTTCTGGTGCTAAGGCACTAAAATCCGTTTAAGGGATGTTGAGGGAAAATAAATCAGAGACGGCGCTCGGCCGTTCGTCGAACTCTGGAGTTGGGAACAATTGGTGTGGAGATGTAAATTAAATCGAGTGGCTGTCGCAGACCGGGCTTGAGCCTCACTATATACTACACAAGTTGGATTTCAGAAGTACAAGTACAACATCAAGTGATAGCATTAGATGTAGGACAGTGAATGCTCGGAAGGACAGAAAGTTTCTATTCTATATTTAACTATCTGAATCCTGCTTCACTGAATTACGATGTCATGTATTACAATGATGGATGCTTTTCAACACTATTCTTCTAGAGTCAATAGTTTGAACTAACTGACCTTAGGAGAATAACATTGGAAGATATTGTTCGCTTAACTTGTTAATGTTCTTTTTGGATAGAAAGTAAATCACTTCTAATTCTACACTTCCAATACTCTTTGTTATGAATTATGATGTTTTTTGTGAGGAGTACAAATCGCTGTATATATTCGTGACCAAACTTCTATTATACATTGTTTTGTAATAGAGGTCACATATTTGTTTTCTTTTTTTTATTTGTCTATTCTAAGATCCTGAAATATTGACTACTCCGCGTGATTGAAAGCATGAATAAAATCTAAAAACTGTGGTTATTATACTAATTGCGAATGTAGACAATGTAGTAAGGTGACCCACACTATGGTGGACGAGTGTGATGCTTTTACACTCCCTGCTTGGGGACATAAAAGGCATGACAGTCATCATGGCAGTGTAAGGCTCACACACTTACCACGATAATTGTCACTTCTGCATCAATGGGTCTCTGGTCTCGCATTTACCAATGAAAGACGATAGCACGGATGTTGTTGCTTTAGGTTAATCTTCTGTGAGAGGGTAGTACTGCCCCGGTTGATCTTCATTTGTGCTGAAATCAGCATGTCTCTACTACCTACTGTGTTAATTCTAAAGATTCACAATATGGTAGAAAAAACACTTCACTGCAATAACACATAACGTTTATAAATTACATTTAGTATTGTTTGGAATATCAATGGGTTAATAATAATACTAATGCGTATAGTCATTAATAATCTATTAAAAATAAATTATCCATTTGTTACTATATTAAGGTGATCGAGGCAGAACAATCGTGTATGTTAGCAATTCAAGGATACTGCAAATGACTACTATACTAAGAAACGTATGAATACTATAGTTTTCTATGTTACTTCAGAAATAAACACAGTGTTTTTGTGCAAAAAAAGAACTTTAGATTCTATTTTAAGTTTTTCCTGTATCGTTGCATTTTTTGCAGAGATATGAAAATTAATATTATACCATTAAGTTACTAATATGTAATGGTATTATTTTCATGAAATCATGATTGAAATAATCTCTAAAAGATATTACAGATTTTACCTTCTGTTGTATATTTTGTCTGCAGTCGACACTCCCTTAACATCTTTTCAACGAGTTCTTTTTAGTTTTCTAACAAGTTTCTTGGAGTCTCAAACGTTTGTCAGTTGAAGTGGACGTGAAAATCCCTGGTAGTGAACTTTTAGATACGTGTTCAACTGTTTAATGTTCACGCGCTGCGTGGGAGTATTACTTATTTGAACTTAGTTTGTGAAACCTGTTGTTATATCTTCATACTCATGTTAAAGGGCTCGTGCCTGAATGGTAATCGAGTAAGTTAACACATTGTAAAGTTATACAATCTTAGCTAGGCTAGTTTATGGATGAGTGACTTTTATTTATACAATAAGATCCCGCCGTACCTCGGAGAGTACTTTAAACCGTCGGAACCGATTGCCATTTGCCAGAAGAATATCTATTTATCCTGGTCGTATTAGATAATAATAGTAATATCTCTTATGTAAATGGATGGTCTCCGTTGAGACCGGCCGTCATGGCTGAAATCGGTTGGGAGTACTTCATTATCATCTATTTACGGGTAGTTGAATTCCTAAAAATGTTATCTACAGAATTACGATATTGTCTGATATTTGGGTCGTGGAAGTCTGACGGCAGTCGTTCTACGTAAAAACCTAAGTTCAGCCGTGTCGCAATAGACAAAAAGAAAATCCAACCACAATATCGTTTGGGAACACGTCTAATGTTCAATTATTTTTTTTTAGAAAACTTGTATCTCTTATAGTATACATACTTTACCGTAGGCTGTAGCGCGCTTACTGGGTTGAACAATTTTATTTAAAGAACAGTTCATTTATTACTGTGAGATGCTTATTTCGCGTTAAATACAATTTACACTGCTTAAATCTGTGTCCGAGTACTCCTTTAATAAAGAAATGGGTGAAGAAGTTCGAAGAAATGAGATCTACCCTAAATGTGAAGGAAACTGGGGGCCCACAGGCTTCTCGGACCGATGTTCTCTTCTGTCCAAGAAGTTCGTGGCCTCCTCGTGCAGCAAGTGTTCGCTTCTGTTCAATGTAATCCTGATTTATCTCGCACATCGTTACGCCGTATTTTGAAGTTACATTTGAAATTACAAGTTCAGTTACTGTTTATTCTGCTGAATATGTGAAAATGTTACCGTAGTTCTTGGAACCGATGCTACTGGAATTTGCTGGCTACAATCGTAGCACATGGTTTCAACAAGATGGAGCTACTTGTCACACTTTCATTGAGTCCCTGTCGGTGGTCACAGACACGTTTCCGGAAAAGTTGATTTCCAGACGAGGCGACATTCCACGGCCACCTAGAAGTCCAGATCTATCCACAGCAGATTTCTTTTTATGGAGTCATTTGAAGAATCGTGTCTACATCAATCGTGTTTGGCTAAAGGCAGGGTAATTTTTTTCCTTATTGGCTTAGAGAATGATTGTTTTGTCGGTCAAGGTGTTACACTAATTCATAAAATTGTTACTTATTATACATTACATACGTGGGGTATGTAATGTATAATAAGTAACATTATTACAAACATTTTACGTTACGTAACCTTACAAGTTAGGGGACTTCGGACCATCTCGTACTTTTTACGTCCGTTTTTTTTTATAAAGGTTTTTCGTAGATTATCGTTATCTAGTTTACCATAAATTATTTATAATGATAGTACCACGTAGAAACAAAGTGAAACATGTTAATTTCAATTGAATTGTTATGAGTTGTTAGAATTATACATTAATTATAATGTCATTATATTTATACAACATTGGACCTGTTTTAAAGGAAATGCTAATCATATAAACTTAAGCTTATTGTTAAAATATGTTCTAAGGGTACCGTACCCTTAAAAGAAAAACGATAGCTTTAAGTACAAATAAAATAAAACATTTTTAAATAATATACTTAATTACTATGACGGGCCTGTTTTTTTAGTGGTTAGTGACTCTACCTGCTGAGCCAGAGGTCGTGGGTTCGGATCTCACCTAGGACAAATAATTATATAATGTGAACGATGATTTCTTCTGTATCTAGGCGTTACGTACGTATTTAGAAATATATAAGTATGTTTATTAGCAGTCTGTTTACGATGGCACAGGTTCTGACTACTTTGGCATCAGATGGCCGTGTGTGACTTGTGTGGAGTTATTATTATTAAATTATTGGTTTAACAATTTTATGCGCTTATGTACCTACATCGGCTAACTCAATTCCCCGGTTATAGGAGCCAAACTTTAAGTTTGGTGCCCATTTTCATCAATAAAAAAGTATTAAGTAGTACTAACATTAACTTACCTAAACAACAATCACAATGACAATATTCATTCACTTATATTGGACTCTTTAACACGAATACCATTAAACTCACATGGAGAATATTTGATAACTATAAAGATATGTGTGTGTCTTACTTACGTGTGATGGTCTAAACTTCTACACACAAGTTTATACAGAACCCTTGATACTCGATTCCGATCTTTTCTTTTCTATTTTTTTAGAATATTAACTATACAACGCTTTACATTTCAACAAAGGCCACTCCTTGCATGAAAACACCTGTCTCGAGTAAAATGAAATATTATATGTACTAGATATATACTATATATACTAGAGTAAAATGAAATAAGTCCTTGATATTTGTTGTCACTATGTTTATTTTTAATTTTTTAAATGGCATGTGTACAATTATGACTTGTATTATATTTTTACTCATACTTTGCTTGAATGAATTCACTTGTCGAACGAACGTTACCAATACATACGAGTATGTGATGCTTAAAGGTTTAGGTTATACGAGTAAATGACTCATATTTCAGTTTCAGTTCCCCTACGGGCTATCCGTCTATCACGGTTGATGTTACAGTGGCATGTGAGGTTATTATTAATCGTATTATATTATATGAAGATAAGTATAACTGTAACTTGAAAAGTAGTTGAACTACGCTGATTTTAGCACGATTGGATAGACTCGACCTTCTCACAGAAGACCAATATCAAGTCGATAAATAGTAAATAGTCGATAATAATCATCGATATCAAGTATGTGTGTGTATTAGTTGGTATATCATATACTAACTAATACACATACATATTTACATATATCATGTAGGTTTATCTCTTATTTACTAAACTAGTATGAATTATGAAAATTCAATATTTTATCTTTTTATGTCAACCGCATCATATTTCTACTTCACGTGAAGTTTGACTGGGAGAGAATGGACCATAGCATAAAAGTTTACCTTTGCACATCGTATGCCAATAAATATATGTTAGTGAAAAAGGATCCGTTAATCACCTATTAACTTAACTAGTCCCGTAATATGTTATTATTATCCGCATACTCATAGTTTTAGCATCCGTGCTGTCGTGTTTCGTTGGTGAGTATGAGACCGGAGGTCTATTGATGCAGCGGTGGCAGTTATCTCGGTAAGTATGGGGAGCCTTACACTGCCACGATGGCTGTCATGCCTTTTACGTACCCCAGAAGTGCGTGAAACAGCATCTCACTAGGCCATTATAGTGTGGGTCACTATACTGTATTGTCTGCATTCGGTCACAAGAAGAGACCATTACGCCCCATCCCTCCTCACCCACCAGCATGGCAGCAATGATTGCCGGCGGGGACAGGTTGATTTGGTCGACCAGGACTTCGAGTTCAGACGCCCACGCGGTTCAGTCTTCCAGCGTATACTGGGCGGAGTCCCGGTCGGCCACGCAGTGGTAGCATTATTCTGTCTCCTCGCGTCCGATTTGATTCAGATACTCCCCACTGTGTAGAGCGGGTATTGAAATCGCCCAGGACAAGTATCAGACGGAATAGGTAAGTGCAAATACAGCTCCTGAGGCCGTCCAGGTACGCCTCGAATACGGGGAGACCGCAGTTTGGAGATATGTAGCAGCCCATAATGACCTTGGGGTCCCATTCGACTGCCACAAACTCCAGTTCTCGTTGAAGGAGAGAACAGTGGAAGCCACTCTCCACCTCTGCTCAGAATATAGTGGTCTGCCGATCCGAACCACCGAAGTTGGTCCGGGACGCAGTACAGCTGGCGGAGACCCGTCAACCACGCAGGAGATATTATAGTGTACAAGTGTTTACGCAAATACAAATAGACTCTCAGTTCTCTTGTCTTCATAATCTAATAGAACGGTTATTACACATGACCGCAGAAAGATCAGGCGCAGAATGCAGGGTTAAGACCTTAACTTCCAAACTTCAAGCTGCGGAAAAATTTAAACAACATATTTTGGGCCGACCGAGGAACCGAACCCAAGACCTTTTGATCGACAGCGGTCTACATTTACCGCTCGACGAACGAGACAGTTGTGGAAGCAGAGACAGTAGGTATTGGAGTAATAAGTATATATGTAAGTTTTATTAAATAATGTAATTTTTTGTTATCAATCTCCAAAAACAACTAAAACTCTAAAAGTTAAAGTTTATCTTTTAATTAAATAGTAAATAGATAAGAACTGACCTATGTGTTGTTATTACGCCAATTATAAACATGCATAACTTATGTTTTCTTATACAATGGAAACTTACCTTTTCTTCCTTTATTGTATTTAAGTATAAAGTAAATATTATTGAATAAACTGTTGAGTGATACTTGATGAACTTCAATTATCTATTGGAATCTTAAACCACCTCCCTTTGAGCATCGGGTATAGTGTGCCTCAGTGACTTACGAAAATAATGTTAAAATTGTCTATGCACGAGATACTAAAACTATTTCATTCCAGAAAGATATTAGGCTATGAAAAGGTTTCAGTGTCTTCGTCTTATTTTAAAAGACAGATAGATAAAATCAAATTCTAAACTGCTCTGTCATAATAACCAAAATTTAAGAAAAGTGTTTAAGCGGTATCAAATTCCAATCAACGAATTCAAAATAATATATTTGTTTGCCCAATCACAATATACTCGTACGAGTATGTGTGAGAAAAATAGGATAGGAAGACGGCAATGTGAACTTACCGAGGCGGTAGATTTCTGGCTCCTCAAGGACGCAGTCTTCTGGCTTCTCCGAGCCAGGAGTATCTGGTGTTCTACCCCGACGGTTGGTCTCAGGCGTCCTACTCAGAAGGGAACCCGGACCACGTTATTTCAGATCCCCTTCAGAATCAACTTCGTGCCTAGCCAGACCCTACTCTAGGGAAAGTCACAGAAGGGTTACCCCGCCAATCTGGTTATTATAGATTATTGCAACCCGATTGCATTCTTTGCAACAAATCTCTGAAATTCTAGCGTATCCACTAGAAACTTTCATAAATGTTAGAGTTACGTATACCTTCTCTTTATTACTGTTTACATTTAAATACAAATATATTATATTTTAGTAAATTATGAACAAATAATAAATTATCATCATCATCATCAGGCTCTAATAGTCCACTGCTGGACATAGGCCTCTTCATAGAAAGGAAGTTTTAACCATCTATCCCACGCTAGTCAGTTGGGTTTCCATAGCGTTTGTATCAAGTTTTCCTTCTCTTTTATAAATGATTCATCTTAGAAACTTGAATTCTGAGAAAAAAATCAACACTTCAATATTTTTTATAGATTTGTGGACTAAAATTTGCTATAAAATATAAAGTTAGTGTTCTAAGAAATGAAAATTAATGACGCGTCCTTGTGATTAAATGTAGGCGAGTAGATTAAATGATTAAATACTATATGTTATCTAGATATTGAATCATTTTAGTTGAGTGAAAGTTATAACTTTGTTGGTTACTCAATATTGATAAAATTACTCACCCTGAGAATGATGAAATTTTTGCACAAGCTCATCATGTTTTCTGAATTAGAGTACAAATTGCAGCCTTACTGAACGAATATTTCTTTACATTCTTGCCGAACCAACATTCTTTTCCGCATTTTAAGGGTCAAGTCGAGAATTTGACTGAAAATGCGGAATTCACATGGACAAGGTTTTATGTAAGTTGCTTCTCTCTTATTATATTCTTCACCTTGTGAATAAATAAAATTACTTTTTAAATTGATATGTTATTTGAATAACTTACAATATGAAATGATTTCATAATTTTGAATATTCGATGTATTTGCTTTCTTTCGGTGAAATAGTTTTGACACTTTCAAGTGTGAACTCTAACACGACAGTTCTAAACTTAGAGCTTTAAAATAGATTAATTAAATAGTCAAGTAAGGACCGTGATATGATAAACAAGAAAAGATTTGATTTTTTCATTTGTACACTTACAGGTTTATTCTTGAAGAGATATACGGAGGCGTATTAAATGCTTGTAGTTTTTCTTCTATAGTTTTGGTCGTACTTTTTAATAGACGACTAGTCTATTGCCGTCTACGTGACGATCTGTTAACAGGACGTTCATTGTGAAGATGGATTTTGGAATGTACGCAATAGCACCAAAGGGTTAGAGTTGAACTGGTGGATGCCAGAATTTATTCGGAAAAGGGATTTTTTCGTTGAGTGAAATAAAGGCATTACAGCCACGGTGATTTCGGTGACGAATGGATTGGCTCGACCGGTACAGTATTACCCTTTCACAGAAGACTAACCTAAAGCAACAGTATCCGTGCTCTTGTATTTCGTTAGTGCGTGCTAGACCGGAGACCCATTGATGCAGAGGTGACAGCTATTGTGATGTGTGAGCCTTAAGCTGCCGCGATGACTGTCATGTCTTTTATGTCCCCAAGTGGGGCGAGAAAAAGCACCTCACTAGGGCGTTACAATGCTGTATTGTCTTCATTTCCAATGAATATGATGACCTCAACTCTAGCATTCCATTTATGTTTTCCATCAAGCAAAGTAGAGTCACTTTGGGAAGCCATTAAAATAAAGAAAAAATTAAGAATTAATAAATTATAACACAATTTTATTCTACATTCCTAAATATTGTATTGGATGAGTGAGATTAAATTCTAGTCAATTGATAAGTGTGTGATTTCGCATAAACAAAAAAATTTAATTAAGAACCTCATCCCTATTGAACACAGTTCATAAAGGTTTTTTGTGTGAGTTGATATGAGTAAGAATAAAAGATAGTAGAGCCACGCTGATTTCAGCACGAGCGGACCCGGCTCGATCAGGGCAGTACTACCCTCCCATAGAAGACTGATCTAAAGCGGCAGCATCACGCTGTCGTGTTTCGTTGGTAAGTGTGAGACCGGAGGCCTATTGATGCAGGGGTGACAGTTATCGTGGTAACTGTGTAAGCCTTACACTATCACGATGACTGTCATGCCTTTTAAGTCTCCAAGCGGGGTGTTAAAAAGCATCTCACAAGGCCGCCATAGTGTGAGTCACCATACTGCATTGTCTGCATTTGCAATGAGTATGGTGACCACAACTCTTGGATTCTATTCATGCTTTCCATCAGGTGGAGTAGAGTCACTTTGGCAGGCTCTTAATATAGAAAAAAAAAGAAGAATGAAATTTGCCCATAAAACGTAGTATTAAAATGCGTAAAGAATAAATTACTTTAAACTACCATATTAATAAGTTAAAACTAAAACTGCCTCAGTATTACGGCTTGTGCTTTAATATACGAGTAGATTGTGCTATCATAATGCACGTTTGCGGTAAAGGTATATTGATTACATTCAGCTACAACTTCATGTAATTGTGTGTAATTACTGTAATATTATAGCCATATCGTCCAATCGACCTACAATTATATCTTACTAAGAAAAGATAGCATAATCTTATTCGAATATCACTATCTATTTATAGCATATATGATATCGAGTATGTACAACCAGCATATTTATCTGTATTGGTTTTTGGAAATTAGTACTTGAAATAAAAATGGAACGAAATTAGGATTTAAAATAGACGTCACACTGTTATCATCATAAGTCCTGAAAGACTGGTCCTGCACTGCCTGCATCCAACGACTTCCTGTAATCTTCACTACATTGTCAGACCACCTTATCCTCATGCTAAAAGGTCACAGACATTACCTAAATTGCCAAACTTAAACAACTTTATTTATCTAAGACCTATGCTTCAAAAGAACAAAAGTCATTATGGACTGTTGTTAAAAGAAATTAGAAGTAAATATCATTTGATAAAAGTTGCAATAAAAATATATATTCGTGTGCAAAATGGGAGCTACCTTGGCATGTATGTTCACAGGAGGAAAGAAGTTTCAATGCGAGTCATCCTATTCGGCGAAATTGGCAACCAAGTACTGCAAAGGCGAGGCTAGACAGAAAGTCAAATACACTAGAAAGATCTTACTGAAATTAAACAGTCTCACTCGGAATAGGAAGCGCAGCTGCATTGCCAATAAGACTAGTTTTCTATAACTAGATATCTACTTTTTAAATTATCCTGCTACTTAGGTCTGGTTGAATGCTTTTAATTACATTTGTATATTGTAATTAAGAATTCAGTGAAATTTTCAATTGGAAACAAAATTCTTGCAAGTTCTATTTTTGAAATTAAAGGGGTTATTTCGGTGATACCTTTTTTTTATAGATGCCTACCAAAGTGACTCTATTCTGCATGATGCAAAGCATGGATCGAATCCAAGAGTGGTGGTCGCCATGCTCACTGCGAATGAAGACAATGCAGTATGGCCACCTACGCTATGGCGGCTTAGTGAGATGCTTCTTCACGCCCGGCTTAAAGGACCCGGGATCGCAGTGGGCGGGAAACACGTGCGCTGTTAATGAGTTCCAGACTTTAACTGGTTGGCACAGGAAGGAAGAGTCAAACTGTTTAGTTTGGGAGCGTATGTCTACCATTCTGAAACGGTGACTTCCAAGGCCAGCACGAGTGGTGCTGTAGAGGAACGGAGAGGATCGGATCAGTTGGAAGAGTTTGTCAGAATACTTTGCATAATAAAGGTGATAGAGGATTGCCATTGAGGCAACATGTCTTCGCAGCTGCAGAGACTCAAGGGATTTAGTGACTTTGACCTCATTAATTTTGGACTTGGTGTCTACTTTTTATGAAGGTGTTAAAAAATAACGTTAATTTTAGCGTTAAAACACTTAAAGAGCACAAGTCAAAGTTTAACAGCAAATGGTAAAACTTTTATGTTATAAAACACACGTTTAAGTTTCATATCTTCAAATAATGTCTCATATACTCACATTTTACTTTTTGTCATTTATAACTGAGCTAACATCATAACCAACAAGTTCAGTACAAGTAAATAATCGTGGGACAGATCGGTACACACATTTACTAGTATAATACATGGTTAATGGTAATGCCAATCTTATCAGATCCTCTCAAAGAACCTTTAATCTGTCTGATTGAACCCCTGTGGAGTCGCCCGTGTATTACTAGATACATTTCAGTGTATCAGTCGAGTTGTCGACGCCTTCGCTTTTACTCACGGCAATATTTTACTTTTATTACATGAAAACACTTTTGTTGCGTTGATTTCGCTCTTCGCAGAAATGTTCCATTTATAGATTGAATGGTCTTTTAAATTCAGTTCAGAATCAATGAAGTCTATTACGGGTTTATTACTATTTGTATTCAAAATGAAGGTATTTTTTTTTGTTTTCAATAATAACATTTATTTATATAGTACTAGCTTTTGCCCGTGGCTTCGCTCGCGTGGAATTTGGTCTGCCTCACATTCGTAACAGATCAATTTAAATAAATATATATATATATATATTTATATATTTAATTAACATTATTCTATGTTACTTATAATACCTCCAAGAACATGTGTACAAAATTTCACGATGATCGGTTGAGTAGTTTTCGCGTGAAACAGTAACAAACAAATTTACATTCGCATTTATAATATTAGTAGGATAATGTAAATGAGTAGATGAGTCACATGACCATAAGTGCTTTGATCCCTCCCCGGTTCTGTTAATCTTCTTCATCCGGTGAAAAAATTCTGAATACGGGATTTTATAAGGCCATAGTATCACTATGTGCTAGCATGTCTCTTTGACTGCAAAGTAATATGTTAAATTAGCTTTTACCCGTTTATAACTTAAGAAAATGCGTATTAGAGACTTTGGAGGTTTGACAAAGTTCACCAAGTCACCTAGGTAAGTTATAGTTTCACTACAGGTTATCGTCCGATGTATTCGACCTTGTCAATACTTGAGTTTTCTTACACTATTTTTATATAGCATAAAATTAGTATTTTATAATTTAATTATGTGCTAGTACTCAAAATATGTGCTGAATTACAAGCAAGTCTATGATGTCATTAACAAATCAAAAAGCTAACCATATCTTTTGTGATTTTAATTCAGTTCTAATTAGGTAATACAGATTGAAGTATTTACAATCAACCGATCATTTCGGCAATTTAAAATACACTATCATGGGAAGGAAAGAAGAAAGGACCACGTGATTATTACTGATAAGTTCAGAATTTCGGCTCTTCGTGACCCTTTGAAATAAAACAATAAAACCTTATCTAGTCTAGTATCTTTACTTACTGTTTCTTCTCAATTTAAAATTCAAGGTTTGATTCTCTTGCCTTCCAAAAATATTATAAGGCTACCTTTCTACAAGAATTACCTTAGTATTATAAACTGTGATGGTGGAAATTTCATTATGTGTATGAGTCTCAGGAAACAAGGTGTACTTATAATAGAGAATAAACTTGTGTCCATCCATCTTGAAGGTTGGTCTCTCATATAATTAATGATTTAAAAAATTTAATTTGCATTACCTTGAAATAAAATTACTCTGGACGCGATCACGTTAAAATGACTCACTCCAACTCAAACTATCACTCACTCAAAGGTTTAAAATAGTCATGACGTCATGGCGTTAATCCCTGTCCCCTATAACTGTATAGTTATGACTAGATCTCATTGAAATCTGCAACCTGAATCGAAGATTTACGAAAGATTTCTCATAGAAAAATCTAACCGAAATATTACATTTCATTACATAAGTCTAGTAAAAAGAGTTAGTCATAAATAACATAGATTGTGTAACAATTTTACAACTGCGTATTTTAAATCATCTCGTTGGGCGTGATCCAAGGCAACTCCCAGATAGGGGAGCGAGATGACGTCACTTACAACCCCTGCATGACATCATCTGTAGCGAGGTTACTCTCAGCTACGAAAGTGCTACGCAATATCACAACACGCACCCAGATTTTGTTACTCATTAGAGTACGTGATATGACGTATTTACCGTAATCTGTGAAATTTCATTCATATGTTTCTATGGAGTTTTTTTATAGTATTTCAAGAGTCTAGAAGAAACTTCTTTTTCTAAAAGCACTCGCTTAAGAAAAAGTCTACTGGAAGCATTTGTCATTTAAATTGATGTAAAAAGGAGATTTGAATTTATTTGATTTAAAAGTGTTAATATTGCATCGTCTAAGCCATAGTGCAAGATTTGTGAGGTGCGGTAGAAACATCCACATTTAAAATACTCTTACTGATCTGCATTGTAGACAGTTAGTTTTATTAAATTAATAATACTTCATATTACCAATGAAATAATTAGCTTCGCAAGCAGTTACTTAGAGAAATATCTAAAAAATTGTAAGGAAAAAGTGTAGACATGAATGACTACACTTTTCTCCTTATTTCCTCCTTTGACTATTTAGAATTTTACTAGTAAAGTATAAAGCATTTAATTGTTATATTTATGTTCAAAAATTTAAAATATACAAAAAATGAAATTTAAAAAAACAAACTAAACAAAATGCCACTTTTATAATAACATAAAAAATAAATTCAATCCTAAAACAACATGCGAGTATCCATTCTAACTTTGATTTTATGTTTGGAACACTGTTCAAACATAAACAAATATACATTAAGTTGAATCGCAAACAAGTCTACGCTCGGGACATTAATTCGTATACTTTAACCCAAACGAAATTATTATTGCGTTGTAAACGGTTACGACACACGATTAAAACTAACCACTGAAATGATATCCACGAGAATGACAACCACATTTTAATGCAAAGTAATAATTTTACTACCATAGTAATATTGGTATGGATTTAAAACTTACTACACTGCAACCCCACTTTAATATATGTAAACTACTGAACTTATGCGACTTCATCTGTTTCTAAAAAGGATAAAGTTTGACAATTATTTTAAAAAAAAATTTTGCTCAGTTTCAATTAGTGACAACGTGGCATTGTATTACAACCTTCTTGGATAAATATTATACAATGTTAAAAAAAAAATTTGAACCAGTGATTTCTGAGGTATTTCTTGCGATTTTTCAGCTTTTATTGATAGTATTAACAAGCTCAGAAGATAGTGGAAATGCATGAATGTTAATAAAGTTTTATAAATAAGTTTTGGAGTTGTTAAGAGTTATGAACACGTAATTATTAGGTTATACTAGTTTTAAAATACATGGGTCTGAATGTAAATAAAGAAAACGAGTGAGAGATGCCTGTAATTAGCTGAAATGTGGATGTTAAATAACAGTTCAAGATAAACAACCTGGTTACCGAAATCATTAGAGTAAAAGCGATAGTTCTTTCCTCATTACCTATAAATTTAGATTTCAGACGACACCATTTTAGAGTCGAAGGCAGACGCTGTCGTACTAAAGGATTCAGTTTTTACCTTCTGTACCCTCCCACTTTGATCGCTCGGCCTTTAGGCGAGACGTGAAAAAACATCTCAGTAGGTGACCATAATGTGGATCACCATACTACATTGTTTGTATTAGCAATAAGTGTGGTAATAATAACTTTTGGATTTTACTCGTGCTTTTCATCAGGTAGAGTAAAGTCAATTTGGCAGATATGGTTAAAAAAAATTCTAAAAAAAACCCAGAATGACTGACTGTCTGATTCACCAACGTAGAGCCTAAACAGAAATATTCGCGCGAAGACATAGGCATTAGACTTTAGATGCTGTTTTAATATGTAACAAACATAACTTCAAGTTACACAGTAAAGCTATTTTATATGACATTAAAATGTATATTAGAATATAACCCTTATTTCGACCCATTATTCTAATGCCACCTTAGAATTTAAGAGCGATAAAGGCTATTCACATTGATGCATATAAACGCACCCTTTCGAAATGGCCAATTCTGTCATGTTATGTAGCCAGACGGTAAGGGTAGTGTCACACTGTCATAAAGTGCAGTGTAGTGCGCACGTAATGCAATTTCATCGTATTACGACACATGTTATACGCATTGTCTGATATGCAGCGTCCACTTAGTGTCTCGAAGCTTTTGTGATTACATTTGTTATACGAGATTGATATTGGATGGACAAGTAATGAATAAGTCCACCTCCACTTAACGCAGGAGTAAATATAAAATGGTGATTTCTGTCATTAAACTAAAAATGTTGTTAAGATGATTTTAATGTATGTACTTAAAAATAACAAATCTGGTAGCCGATAGTATGACTACTAATACTACTTCAAAAGTCACATCCCTATGTATTATTATTATTGTTGGCAACAACGCTTCACGTGTGTTAGTTACTATTATATGTGGTGTATAAAGGTCAATTAAAAGAGGTTTTAAGTATTAATTTTCATTAGGTGCTATAGAAAAGTTTTTATAACTATTGTTTAAAAAGTTTTAAAATATGGCAGATCAGGTATTATTTTACATATATTTTATGTAATATATGATTTCATTTTGAAGTACTAAATAACACTTTTTTGTTTGTTGTGTCAACAAAGTTCCCCTTAAAAAAATTAATATTGCCTCATATAAGGTATGCATTAAACTCGATACTAAGTACACGCGTCCCTAACAACTACCTCCTTTTTTAATTTTAGCTATGTACTCATATAAAACACTTTCTGTGGAATATAAAATGAAAGAAACTACAATAAATTCCCAACTCTATATTATAAATATACTCGTAAATCATTTTTGTTATTTATTACTCAATATTAAGCAAAATCATGTACGTAAGGATGTAGTTGGAGTTTAAAAAATATGTAGTATCATAATTAGTACGGTAAAAATTGATTTCTTGGATGGATTAAAGTCAGTGTGTTAAAAGCCTTAGATATATTCTGTGTATTTTTCAAATGGATTTCTGAGTACCCGAAACTTTGATGGCAGAATCTAAGTGTCCGTATTAACTGAGCTCGAATGAGGGTTGCTTTTTACATTCTTTTTACAGTTAGTGCCAATAAAACAGCACATTTGAATTTCGCCTTCCTTAGAACATTTTCACCTTCGGATAAAAGATATAACGCCTTTTTATATACTGACGGCAATCAACTTCGATTTGATGATTGCTAAAATGGTGAATGAGTCTTATATGGGTTTTCTTATGTTGATTAAATTTTTAAAGAAATTAAAGTACCATAGTAAACAATAGAACGAAATAAAATTGAACAAATTTTTTTTTGGTGTCAAAAATAGTAACGGAACTTTCCGGGACGAAATATCTATGATTGCTTGAAATTGCGCCTTTGCATAAAAACTGAGAATAGTTACGTCTAACATTAACATTGTTGAACTAAGCTACTGTTATACAATATCAATCACATCACATTACGTCAACAGCCTTCAATAGTCCACTGCTGGACATAGGCCTCTCCTTAGTAAAAAGATTTTGGCAGGCTATACATATATCTAGTTTATATTAAGTTTTTCTTCTTATAATGATGTTGTGCTGCCTATTTTGTTCCCTTAATCGCCTCATACGACACCCACGCAATGAATAGGAGTAGTGACACTCTGTATTTTTAATCCGTCACCACACTGACGATTAATATTTCAATGTTGAATCGAAAATGTTTAAAATATTGTTTAGTCTTAAAAGAAATGACAACAGGCATGTATTGTTATACTGTACATTTGATTGATTTCGAACATTGTGTTTACGAATTTGTTCCCAATACGTTTATACTAACAAATTGTATTTCTGAAGCATTAGGACAGAAAAATGATAGACAAAGAAATATTGGATTAGAACTAGATTATTCGAAACAAAACATAAACTTTAAATTGGCTATATTATAATGGCTAAGCAAATCTAAGTTACATACTGTGAACCTGATACTTAAAAAAATTACATGTTGTAAAGGTTTTTAAAAGATAAGGAATGTTCCCGTGTCGCTTTAGGACTTTACAAATATAAATGAAATAGTCGCAAAGAACACCAAGACTCAGAGCAACGTTTTGTGGATTACACAAAGTGTTTTCCCATATGGAGTTTGAACCCACATCAATCAGCGCAGTAGAAAGTAAACCTTAAAGCACTACGACTTCCATGCAGTCTGATGCAAAGATTTTAAAAGAATAAACACTAACTGTTCGGACAAAGTATTTCTTTATCTCTTTCTTTCTAGCGAGCAAACTATAGACTAGCAATGTTTCTTACAAGTACTTTATCGCTATTATTAAAATGTTTCCTATCTCAGTTCCATTGATGTACTCGCAATACATCTAAAAATATATCGATCGTTTTTACACAGTGTAGTAAATACAGAAAACATTTTCGAATATTGTTTGGGTAACTCTTATATAAATCCTTTAAAAGCAAAAAAGATATGAAATGAATCATGTCAACGACTTATTTTGTTTTGTTTGTATAGTTGCGTCAAAAATTAACTTCAAAATAGCGATTCATAATAAGATAATAATACGAATATCTTTTAAAAAAGGAACGAGAAACATATTGGTGATTTAATTAGCTCGTTGTTATCAGCAGTTTTAGCAGTTCACGGCTTTACATAAGCCTCTTCTTCGAAAGGAGATTTGCCTCTCAATACGTTTAAATATTTGAAAATTCAAATTTTCATCGGCAGAAAATAAATATAAAATTGCTTCATTTTATCTTAAAGCACGTTCAGAATACTATCTTAATTTTGTCTAACTGTCGTTTAAATTTTGACCAAATACAGTTAAGAACATGCGCGTGTAGCATTCAAATGATTGCCAACTAAACCCATAAACTTTATTTTATACCTAATAGCAGATAAAATTGCAATATAGAACTGTTTTCAATAAAACCGATCTTAAATTGAACTAGAGAAACCAGAGTTTTAAAATCGATAACTTTCAATATCTCTGTATATCTTCGAGCTTTATTCGAAGTATAACGTTGGCTATCTGTCTGCTGAATCGCTCTACGAAATGGCCTTATTAATTCCCTTTTATGTCTGGCTGTGCACACACACGCTCATGCGAGTAGGATAACTACATGGTGAAATAAAAAACAAGGATATGACCATTATTATATTCCGAATTAGATGGTGTATACAAATAATTTTTATTTGATAATCTACATTGGAAACTGCAGAGATTGAAATTAATAATATTTGTAAAATAGCAATATTTCACTTGGGCTTGTTAATTTTATCAGTTTTCGATTCACGAAGCCACCTGCATCATTATTATTTCAATTTATGGTGGACAAGAAGATAAAATAATGAAAATGTAGGCACTTTATTAAAATAATATAAACATAAAGTTTTGTTATGATTATCACGTTATTAGGGGTATTTAAAAATTAATTTAACCAAATATGTATTCAGCGTGAGGCTATTAGATGTGGTCACTATACTAATTGCAAATGCAGCCACTGCACTGTGGTGACCCACACTTTTTTTTTACGACGAGGTGGTTTGTCGGAATCGGATCGACTAATACTACACGGTGTGCCACTCTGCGCCTGACATAGGAGGGATCCGGGAACAGCTGCTATTACGACATCCAGATCCCTCCTAGCGCCTGCCCGCTACCGTGGGCACCATCTGCGTATAAACTCCATTTAGGCGACGTACGGCACACGCGGACGTCGCCTTCTCGCGGCTGGCCACTATTGTGGATGGAGGAGAAAACCCGTCCCGTCCACCCGCGGCCACCTTCAAGGCGGCATGAGGTGCTGATACGCGCGCCTCCGCCGCCCGGTTCGCCGGCGGCGAATTGGGTCCGAGTGGAGGTTGTCCTCCCGGACCTTCTCCGCCGCCTTCTTCTGCAAAATTACATCTTCGCAGAAGGTTGCGACCGCGGTAAAACAACTGTCGCTACCGACCATGGAGCGTATAACGGCCGGTAGCGAGAGATCTCCTCCGATAACTGCAGTGAGGACGCCACGCTGCACCGCCCAGGCGGAACAAACCGCTAGCGTGTGCTGAGCCGAGTCCTCACTGCAGTCGCAGTGGTCACAGGTGGGACTCAATTCTCTCCTGGCGACCGAGTGCAGATACTTTCCGAAGCAACTGTGCCCGGAAAGAATCTGCGTCAGTCGGAAGGAAAGGGTCCCATGCTGTCGCCCTGCCCACTCGGCGGTGGTGACCCACACTAGACCAGCCTAGTGAGGTGCTTTTTCACGTTTTTTAAGGATTTGGGATTATAGTGGAGGGGAAACACGTGCGGTGGTAGTGACTTCCAAGTTTTGACTAATTGGTACATACAGAAAAAACCGAACTGTTTAGTTCGAGAGCGTATATCTACTACTCTCGGAACGGCGACTTCTAAGGCTGACACATGTTGTGCTGCAGAATCTCTCCATGATAAAGACAATAGAGGACTGTCTTAGAGGTGAAATTTTTTCGCAACTGTGGAGGTTCAATGATCTTACTGATTTCAGGAATTATATAGTACAAGTTTAAAATTACACAAATTTGACAAAGAGATGAAAGTATATTAAGATTACGTTAAAAAATATTATTTTTTTGTCGCACACGAATTTTCACTGATTTATAGGACCACACCAGCTCTGTCGTTAATTACAAACTTTTGTATCGCGAAAGAAGAAGTTGTTCCATTCTCGAACAACAAAATTCTCAGTACTAGAAGAACATCAAACAAGAGTAAAATCCTTTTTGAGACTGTTTATCCTACTGAAATTGCAAAATATAGTCACCTTACGCTAAGCGATTTACGTTAAAGTTTACAACGTTAGCTTTCTTTATGTTAATATAAAGTAAAGAAGATGTAGGTGCTAAAATGCGACCCCCGAATGCAATGTTTTGTTTTAATTGCACATGTGTATAGCGCCACCTGATACCTTCGTAATTGGGTGTTTTTGTTTTAGGAAAAGTTGTTCGGAAGACACATCGAGCGTGTGAATGTTAAGCTGAGAATTATTGTATTAATGTTAGAGGTTGTTGTTTCTTTAGTCTTTTTTGTTAGAAATCGGAATGCCTATCTCACTCTCTGTTCTAATATCAGAGTCAAACCAAATAAAACCGATCGATGTGTTAGAAATATAGCTGTTAATTAAAGAGGTGGCGGATACTCGATGTAGTCATTAAATAATTGACCATTAAGGATATGGAACTATATTTTTACCCGAGATTCCTATTAAAACAGTAATAGTGTTACTTATATGTTTGAGTTTTTTCTCTCTTTTATATTATTTATTTTCATTGAGTTGTGGTCAATTTTGATACCCTTGTTGGTAAGTTGTAGGGCAAATTTTATAATTGAATGGTTGGCTGATATTCTGATATAATCATATTTGAAAACTTTACTATCTTTTATTTAGCAATTAGGTTTAGGTTTTTCTTTTAACTTTAATTCCTGATCAGCATCTTGTATATAATTGATTCATCGTCTGAGAGAGGTAGAGCCATTAAATCAGAGTAGTGTTCACAAGTTACTCCTACTAATAATGAACATTTGACCGCCTCGGTGGCACAGAGGTATCGTATGCGACTGTAGTGCTTGAGGTCTCAGGTTCGATTTTTGTGTTGGACCAAATGTTTGTATGATTTGCAAATATTTGTTGCGGAGTTTGAGTGTTTTCTATGTGTAATATGCACGTATTTACTAAAAAAGTATGTATATATATATATTTATATCAGTTGTCTAGTACCCCTAGTACAAGTTCTGCTTACTTTGGGACTAGATGGCGTTGTGTGGCAGTTGTCTGAAATATTATAAAAATAAATATTATAATTGAACAATTAAGGTTTCTTCTTTGCACGACCGAAAAAATCTTCATGGAATGGCAGCAACCCCTGCAGTCTTGCAGAGGTTACATTGGGTGACCAAAGTCCCTAACAACACTTAACGATCCAAGTAGCATAGTAATTTATTTTAATGTCTTAAACTTAGTGACTGGGTAGACAATTCTAACTTTAGTAATTAATAATAAATTTTCATCTTATTTCAATCAACTAACTTAATAAAATCTATATTAATAGCAATTCAAACTAAAATATATCAATGGTACAACGATATTTGAATTAATTGCCTTTGATCTGTGGAGACTTGATAAAGTTTAATTAATTTAAGTCAACGAAGACAGTTACTAATTGGCATATTGGATACTGCATAAATGCAATAAGTTTTAGTATATCTCCTACATTATATATACTATTAATTTACAAGTTGTAAAGTGTGGTTACTTTGAAATACTAGTTAAAGGTAAAATATCAATCAAAGTCTTACCTTTGTTGGACCTTAAACCACTAAATACCAAACACTGCAATTACCCACGTGACTTTTTTAATGCTGGCTGGTAAAAAGTGGGCATTAAAAAAAAAAAAATTAAAAATAAGTAGTTAAATTTTTTGAATTTCAAAATGAAATCAACCTGTCGCCGTCCACTGCTGAACGAAGGCCACCTCCAAGGAGCGTCATCGCCATCCCGGTCTTGAGCAATTCACATCCATCCGCTGGTTGGTACATCGCGCCGCAGGGCGCCCAACACTACGTTTGCCCAATTGTTGTCTCCATTCTAGCACACTTCGGCTCCAGTGACCATCGGTTCGTCTGGAGACATGGCCAACACACTTCCACTTCAGGGTACTGATTCTCCGTGCGATGTCAAATTAAAAAATAAATAAATTTGAATATCTATTCAATATTATTTTCAATATCACAAAGAATCGTGTTGCAGTTAGACAAAAGTTAGAATTTGTGTCTGTCTACCTAGTCTTGCCATAAATATTGTAATAAAGAAAAAAGAAAATTGTTAACTGCAAATAACATTTATTACTTTTACAGTGTGTCAGTTTAATACATAAATATAAAACAATTAAAAATATAAAAAGCTTATTCGAAGTGGTCTCCATTGGCTGCAATACAGTCCTTTAAACGATGAGGCCAGTTATCAATAGAAGCACGCACTCTTTCCATGGGAAAATTCTTCACTGCCAATCGTATAGATTGTTTTAGGGACTCCAAATTATCATGGCGTTTAGAGCAAGCTGTACTCTCTAAAACTGACCACAAATCATAATCCAGCGGATTAAGATCGGGACTAGACGACGGCCAGTCTTCAGCTCTGATGAAGTCCGAAACGTTCGATTCCAACCAAGACTGCGTGGACCGAGCTTTATGACCCGGCGCCGAGTCTTGCTGGAAGGACCATACTTGGTTATTGAACATGGTGATGTTAAGGGGCTTAACTACCTTCTCAAGAATGGTATCTTGATACACTTGTGCCGATGTTTTGATACCTTTTTCACAAAAATATGGCTCAGTCACTCCTTCATAGCTAACACCCCACCAAACCATCACTGAAGTCGGATAATGTCCACGTTGCACTCTGTCGACTAATTGGGAAGCTTCCTTAGAGCTTTGAGCATAAATACGGTCATTTTGTTTGTTAAAATGTTGCTCAATTGTAAAAATTTTCTCATCCGTAAACAAAATTTTTCTGTGACCTCCCTTTGCGTACCGCTTCAGTAGTTGTTTCGATTTTACCACCCTATTCTTCTTTAAATTATCAGTTAAGAAATGGCCAGTGCGTCTCTTATAGGCTGCAAGTCCTAAGTCATCTTTTAAAATACGCGACATGGTTCTAGGTGCTATCTTCATTTCCCGAGATAAAATCTTTTGCTTTCGGACAGGATTTCTTCGAATTCTTTCCCTTACTGCTTTGACCACCTTTTTCGTACGAACACTACGTGGACGGCCAGATCTTTTTCTGTCACAAACAGAGGAGGTCTCATTGTACCTATTAATAGCCCGGTACACAAACATTTTACTAATACCAAGTGTATGGAGAGTTTTAAAAATTGCATTTGGCTCCATACCTACTTTGTGTAATGCTATCACAGCGATTCGGTTCTCTTTATCACCCCACACCATTTTAATATCGCAAAATATTTTACAATGTATTGGCGCCAAAATGAGAAAACACAATGAACAATCGTATAAAAATGACAGATTCGAAATTCAAATGTAATATTTTTTTATAATTAAGTGTAACAGTATTTATGGCCAGACTAAGTATGTCAAAATCATAATCTAGCTGCGTGCCAAACTTTAATGAGTTTTAAATCTAATCTAATTGATTGATTAGAAGATATGAATACGCTTTTATAATATTTTTATTATCTCCGAAAAATATCCGTATAAAGCTATTAAAACGTCGACCAAGCCACGGTACTCGGTATGAATTGATATTGATTGTGGAAACTGTTGAGTTGGCGTCTCATTACTGTCTGGAATGGAGATCGTTGATCATTTATTGGTGTAATCGACACTTTAAATTAATATTTTAATGATGTATAAATAATATATTAGTTTAGTTTCAAATAGTACGATTGTTAAGTAATCGTAGTGTATTTATGCAATATGTAAGTCTTTGATTTCGGAGTCTTTCGGTGTTCAGAATAGCTTGAAGCAATGGTTCCAAGATATTAAAAAGATTTGAAAGAATTTTAATTCGAAGAGTTTATATGTTCATTAGTTATTAATTTATACAACCCTCGCTTTTTAACACCTTCGAACTGCCATAGATAGCGCAATAGTTTACGATTAAAGTAAAACTTGCGTGCACTAACTATGTGTATATTAAAAAAGTTTATAATTTCAATAAATAGTTTTGTTGAAGTGACAAACGATGTATTCAAGTTGGTGTTGAATTATGATATGATTATAAGCAAATAATTAAAATGAAATGTATACTTCGTATCGTATCTTTGTATCTATGATCTATTTCATAGTATATATACAATATCACTGGTTGACTTGTACAAAATAGCTAGAGCTAATACTCAATCTGTTTTTTATCAGTTTATTTATTAACTTACTAACTAGACTATGTAGTAACGTGTTTGAAGTTAAAAAAAATAAAGTTTATAAATGTTTAACGTGATTTATAACGATTCATTAACCCTAAATTATAATTAATTATTTAATAAATGTAAGAGATGACTGAGAAAAGTTCTCATCTATTGGTCCTATTTAAATTTGTTATTTTGGCAACACTTTCAGATATGTAAATATAAAATTCAAATATTATTACATTGCCATTGCTTATTTCGGTATCAATGATATAAAGAAATTTGCTGTGGGATTGATCCTCACAAGGAACAGTACATTGTGTAAACAAAGAGATCCTCCGCTGGATTATCAAATATCTGAAACTAAATATCGAACCAGATGTCTTAATACATTTTCATTGTGTTAATGTTTACACAATTAATAAGTACTCAAACCAAGATAGAAAACCAGTGATGTTTCGGGCTGATAAAATTATGTGTAGGCTAACCATGTTTTTATCAAATAGTAATTTATCTATGACATGTTAGACACAGTTTGTTAGTTATCATTTACTTCTTGGTTTAAGCATCAATATCTTCAAGACGAGTTATAATCAGAACAGAAGATTTCACAGTTGAATTTTGTAATTTTTGTGTAAGAATTATTCGGCTCACAGAGAGCTGCGGAAAGCTTTGTACCATTTGCTTGTCTAAAAAGGGTGATAGCCGCTTCCTTAAGTCTTATTTTTATTGTTCGTGCACTCACGTTTACTCCACGTGCTTCATTAGCTCTGTTTTGATGTTTACTAACGTGAAGTAACGATTTCATAGGGAAGTTAAAACAATAAATCGGTCGTGACGACGGGTCGTTGCTGGAGTTCTGCCGGTAGCGAGTCTCTTTCTATAAGAACCTGTCTATACCAACTTTCGGTATACTCTATAAACTTTAGACTTGTTTAAATTTAAATTTCTAGCAATCGTTCATTGATCCAAACCTTCCGGTACCAATGCCACTATTTAGTCGGCTTGTTCTAACGAAGTATCCATATTTATAGCAACGAAAGTTTTGTTGAGTTTAAGAAACTAAACTGAATGATTAGACTTTTGGTGACAATAATTTAAACCACAAAAAAAAAACAAACGTAATAATTTTAAAACTTTAATGACAAACGAATTTGAGACAATGCCTACATAAATTTTATTTACCCAGCTATAATTTTATTTTTGATTCTAATTCTTTTTTTTGTGGTTAATGGACAGTCTGACATTTTCATTTAATTTAATACTTATCAAAAATATTAATTCGAAAGTAATCCTAAACTTTAATGTAATTTACGAGCCCGTCAGTGTTTTATTTTTAAAAAACATCCGTGGATTTACATAATTGCATGGGGAAATATTCACTAGTTTGTAGATTTTTTTTTATGTCTGTTCTTTGTTGCCGTTTTCATAATAGGGTCACTTACTTTAGTTATTGACTAATTCCTCACAATATACCTACAAAACACATTTCACAATTCGACCACAAGCCTTTTTGTATTAAACTAAAAGGAATCCAAAATAAAAAAATCTATCAGCATAACAGAGGAGCCAATTTCATAATATTTGAAATCACGTTTCTTAAATGCTTATTTCCTTGAACAGAAATAATAAAGCAAACTTGGGTACGATAAAATCGAAGCACTCTAAAAGTTAATTTAGTTGTTAGCGTTTACATTGCGGCGGCAATCGGCGGGCATCGTTACCGGCCCATTTGCGAGGCCAATCTAGTTAAACATTGACGTTAAATAATGATTTCTATTTCCCCTAGATCTTTTGACTTCGTAGTATATTAAGTGATACGTTGTTGTACAGTTTCAGATATTTTGTTTTCGGTCACGTTTGAAGAGATTTAAAAGTGAGTAACACACTAGGTTAAATAGAAAAGAGAAATAGCTTAATAGATCCAAATCTATTTTAATTTAAAGTTTTGCTGTATATAGATATTTTTTATACGGTTTTGTATTAATAGAGTACTAATAGGTGACGTAACAGTTATTAGTATAATAGAATATTTCAATATTAGAGTTAACTAATAACTTATTACTCACTTGTTATTTAAGCACATATTATGTATGACACGTAGAATTAATATAGGTATATTAATTAGCTTTATTTTCCTATATTGTCCTATATCATTTTGATTTTATAGCTTACAGTTTGTGTTATGATATTACCTAAAGATCTTGTGAAACATTTAAAGATGATTATTCAATGTTTATTTACAGAAATATGAGATTTAAGAAAAGTTACCAAGAAGTTAAATGGTAAATTATGTTTAAATAATTCACTTGTGAGAAATAAATCAGTCAAAATTTACCAACCCGTTTAGAGTATTTGTGGCGTTTCACAGAAATATACATACATATTCGTAAACTCAGAAAACATACTCTACTTCCGTTGTAGTCGAGTAAAAAGAACTAATATCCGTAATATGTCTGTTCAAATGGAATCCAAGATTTCTTACCCGGAAGTTTTCTCCACAAAAGCGGAATAACGTAAAATTTAGATCATGTTCCAGAAATTTAAAATAACAAAATATTAAAATAATACAACATAAATAATATAATAATATATACAAAGTTATTTAGTACATAATAAAATATAGTCAGTAGCGAAACCTCGAAATGGATTTCGAAAGTAAAACTCCGCAATAATTACTTTGACCATCACTTTCCCACTCCACATGGAATAGATGGAGATGACCAACAATCGTTCAGTCGTTTATTAAACCGGACACCAAACAAACGATATATACGCTCGCTCTCCGTGATAAATGTCCAACGTTCGATACCCAGACGACGTCATTTATATCAATGAGAAAAAAGCTTTTAACGAAAACGTTATTCAACGTGAACATACTGTAATGAACGATACAAACTTCTAATGACTGTTTGGAGACTTTCTACCGCGTGGGACTTGAAAGTTTTGAGTTCATTTTGCAATTAATATTGGATGTATTAATAATGCTGTAGACTGCGATAAGTAATAGATGTTTAAATTGAAAGTTCGTCAAATTGTATTTAGGTAGTTTTTATATATAATTTTATTAGAATTAAAGGGATTCAGAAGAGACTTCTTCGTCATTTCGTTATTTCAAACTTGTAGACCTAAAGTTACGCCGAGTTATCTCTGATCTAACATTGCTACAAAAATTGCTTTGTAATGCCATAGATGATTCTGATCTTCGTAGTTAAGTAGGTATCAACGTTCCACTGAGACACCCTCGCTACCTTCAGCCGTTACTCGAATCACCGCGATGCTGAACAAACTCAGGAAAATACTCGCCACTTGTTAGGATTGCCTATCAGTACAACAACGTATCATGTACAACCAAAGACAGACGTTTTTTTAAATACACTTGGAAAATATATGTCTCTAATCTGCTCAAAGTTTATTGCCATGTAAATGCTTAGGTAATGTAATTATGATAGTTTAATTTAGTTTTTAGTCATTAATTTTAGCATAATAAAAAAGGTCGTCATATACATTTTTTAAGTTTTTAAAATGTAAATAGAGTAATAATACTATTATGTATGTTGTAATATCTACTATGTGATTTAAACCTTTATTGTATGCCCTATCTTTTAATCGCTACTTTTAACATTTTCATATATTTCTGCATGTATTTGTCTGTTACGTACATCAGTACGTGTGATTGATCTGGTGCTTAATGTGATCTTTTATTCAAGAAACACATAACTTTTTCATTTTATTAGTTTTATTTTTTTGTTTTTATGTATTTCTTGTTATGACATTCTTAAATAAGTACTGTTACGTATATGATTATTAGGTACAACCTCAACTCCTCTGACCTCATTCAAATTTCAGCGACAGGATATGGAAGGAAGTTTGCTAAATGATGGCTGGCATATGTTACAGTTATTTTCATATTATATTAGTATGCCCTTTTTAGGAAGTGTTTGCAATCCTGTTAGTCATTTGACTGATGAAGTAGTTATATTATTGACAATTTTAGTTAACTGCAAAATGGAAATAAGAGCAATTTAATATTGAATCTACTAAAAATCAGTCACAATAAACATATTATTTCCTTATAGAATTCGACTGTTACAATATGTGTTAAAATAAAACACATTATTTTTCAATCCTGACACAAAATAAATCCTTTTTAACACAAAAGGAGAAAACGAAAGAAAATTTAAAAGTATTTTATGAAAGTACCACGGGACAATAAATCAAACGTGGTCATAAGTGTTTGCGCAAATAGAAGGAATGTCAGTGCTAGGAGCGCAGCCGTTCCGAGACGTTCATAAATAATATTTAGGGAGCCATCGATAACACGTCTGACACCGGCCGCTGATGCTGAGCAATGGCCAGAATCTCTTTATATATATTGAAGTTTTGACAATGTCTTGGAGGGAAAGAAGTATGTTTGGATACGGGATATTCAAATGACAGATGACTTGTTAGATTACAAAAAATAGTTATTTAACGTATAAAAGTCACCTCAAATATTTTTTAATTTCAGTATGTATGAATTTATTTTCATTTTATTTATTTTGGATCACAAACAAATGTTTAAGTACACGTTTTGTGCTCATCCAATTATAGGCAATCTCAGCTAACATGTATGTAGAGATAATAGGTAATAATTTCTTACAATTTACTGTTTTATGTATATTACCCACATTCGGTTTTTATTGATTAAGTTTTCATGACATTACGTAGGACTTCCAAAAAGGGAAATTTATAAAATAATTTACCAACCAATACGGTTGAACATTAATCTTTAATAGTCCATTGCTGGATATAGGCCTTTCCTAACAAAGAGGTTTTGGATATTTTTCGTCAATCTATAACCACAAAACTTATGGTACCAACTAAGATCGCAGTACAAATATAGGATCCAAATGTTGTTGAATTATCGTTGCAACACATAAAATATTATATGCATTTGCTTTCACGTAACAACATACTTTGCTATTGCTAAGTTTTACAAATCGAATGTGACGTACACCGATATACATGAGAGTATTTTTAGAATTGATAACTCTTAAATAAAATATTTAAAGGTCACAATGTTATGATATTGGAGTAGTTTCTTTTATCTAGCTAAAATTTGTAAATAATACATGTTCAATCTCCTTTATAAGTAATATTGTACTTAAAACAGATATTTTACTGCTTTCAACATTGAAATTAAAAATGAAGGGTACCGATTGTAATACAATATTAAGTATTTAGAAAACTTATTCAATTTCAAGATGGACATGCGCTAGATACTAATAATTCATAGATAGATGGTGCAGATTGTGGCCGCTTCGACTGTCTGAAAAGCTTTGCTTGAACAATTCCAACAAAAGATAGTGACCAACAAATATTATATTCCTTTGGCGTTTAGTATTTCAATGTATTCGTGAGAAAAGTAGTGGAATGATAAAGTGACGACCTATAACATAATTTATGGTATAAATGATACATAAGTACACGTTTGTTTTCGAAAATCTATTGTCGCGTAATCATCAACAGTTTTCAACAGTCCACTGTTGAACATAGGTCTCCCCTTAGCAAGGAAGTTTTAGCCTACTATACCACGCAACAATTACTTTTAATTCATGTTATTAGCAGAAATATGGTTTTAAAATTACAGGTATACAGATGCAAGGCACAAACTTAAAGACTAGTGATGTCACTTTAAAATATTAGATGAAGTATTACGAATATGTCTTTCAATAGAATTTAAAAACCTTGTTTATTTATAATTTTATGTGCTTATATTATAAGTTAAAGTTTATTTTTTCTACTTTGTCGATAAGTTGAATACTTCATTAGTTTCTTAATATTCATTCTTCTTAATATTGATAACAGTCTTTTGGTTCGTTTCGTTCGTTCGTTTGGTCGTTTGGTTCTTAATATTCATAATAGTCATTCTTAGTATAGTTGAAACTATATTAAGAACCTGCCAAAGTGACTCTATTCTACTTGATGAAAGCACAAATAGAATCTAAGAGTTGCGGTCACCATACTCATTGCAAATACTGACAACGCAGTATGATGACCCACACCATGGCGACCCAGCGAGGCGCCCTTTCACGCTCCGCTTAGGTACGTACAAAGGATGACAGCCATCATAGCAGTGTAAGGTTCACATAGTTACAACGATAAATGTCACCTCTGCATCAATGGGCCTCCGGTCTCGCACTCACCAACGAAACACGACAGCACGGATGCTAAAACTATGACTATGCGGATAATAATATATTATGGGACTATTGAAGTTATTAGGTGATCAACGGATCCTTTTTCACTAATATGTATTTATTGGCACACGATGTACAAAGGTGGACTTTAACGCTATGATCCATCCCCTCCCAGTCAAACTTCACGTGAAATAGAAACATGATGCGATTGGTATAAAAACATAAAATATTAAAAGACAAACCTACATAAGATATACCAACTAATAGACATTTTATGGCTAAGTATATTAAATCCATGCACTTCATAATATCATCGTTCAGAACCGAGGTGCTTTAATTATTAAATAACAACTATTAAATAGTAACAATTTAATTATTAAATAATAACATTAAATAACTTATGAAATAATTAATAATTCATTTATTTTAAATACACATACCTAATTTCCCGGTAACAGACTAATGTCAATAGCTAATGACGTGATCTGGTGAGCATACTGCGTCTATGACGTGGGAGAGATGGTCTTAAAACAAAATGTTTTCGATTTGTTATGAAATAAACAGTGACTGTAGTTTTTCATAAGAATTAAGAGAAATTCTGAAATAGCAAATGAAAAGACGAAAATTATATTTTTTTTTGAGAAGATACCTCCCTCTGTGCGAATATCTGTGTCGCGGGGGACTTTATAAGGATACATGAAACACATACAAAGTACACTCAGATGAAGAACAAAAATTTGTAGATCACCCTAAGTGTTTTCCCCACGAATGTAAACCCACAAGCCTCAGTGCAATAGAAAGCAGCGAGGTGACCGCTTAAACCACAGCACCATCTGTCTGTACATTACATTTCAGGATAAATATCCAGATTAAGCATTAAATGGTGATTAAGGTGTCAAGATCACCAATTTTTCAAGAACCAAGTTACATGTGTAACCTGGTCCTTGAGTATATAGTATAGAGTATAGAGTTTTTACACGTTTTGCAGGCTATTATTACATTTAGGTCTTAATTTTCATTGTATTCAGGTGTATTTATATTATACTAACTTTTGGTCTGCTACATTAAGTTTCGTAACAGATCATTTTAAATAAATTTATATTTTTTTTTAACAAAAAGTATCCTATGTTACTTCTAATACCTCCAAGAACATGTGTACAAAATTCCATAATGATCGGTTGAGTAGATTTCACGTGAAACCGTAACAAACAAACTTACACTTGCATTTATATTATTAGTAAAGATTTGTCGATCGGTTCCCGTGGTTACCAGAAGAAAAATCTTGTAATAAAAATTCTGTCAAAATTCAATTTCAATCTAATCTTGATCTCACAAATGATATAAGAGGTATTTTCATAGTAAAATAGTAAAGAATTACTGAGACTAGCAAATTAGTGATTCAACTTTCTATCAACGTTGGACGCCTAATTATTAACTATGAAAACATCTTACTGTTTGTGAGATTGACAGCAGATTGGGAATGAATTTTGACCGAATAATTATCACAAGAATCACCCTTCAACCGTTGTTTCGCTTAAATATTATACTGGTGAAATTGTCCTGGCAAATATTAGTCATCATGAGTCTGTAAATAAGAAAGATTTATTTTACGTCATTCAGTTGACAATTGATGATTCTTTATGTGTATAAGTCTATGTAAATATAATTAAATCACAAAAATTGGAAAACTGAGTCTGACGCAACAGGAAAAGTTGTATCAGCTTAGTTACAATAATATTAACAATAAATACCTTTCATTAGGGACCTAAAATAATTAGCACGAAAACAGTATTTAATGAAAGGACAGATCAGGGACGATTCAGTCGCTATTAAAGTTGTCTTGCATTAATGTTAAATGTTTGATTTCAACCGCACATTTTATTTATTTGAAATTTATGCACTGAAATGTGGGGAACTATTTGTATCTTATGGACTCTTTGGTGGAGTTGTGTGCGTAAGTACACAGGGTACATGTTATTTTTGTATTTAATATCTGAAAGACTTGTTACATCCAAGTAATTACTAAATAACAAAATATAAGTAGTTATGTATTTTTTATAAATTACATTTGACATGATTATTTTCTTTTCAGTTTCACAAAAGTGTATCACTCCATTCGGTAAAAATAGCAACTGTGTTTCTTTGTACGAGTGTTCGGACCTCTCAAATGCCGCTAACCAGAAACCATTAAATCTGCATATATTCAGTGTTCTACAAAAATTAAAATGTAGTCTTGGAGGCACTTCTAAAGTTTGCTGTGGTCCTATTTCTCACGAGAAGCCTAAATTAACAGTAAGTGTCGTTTTTTTCTTTCATAAACTATTTTAACTATTTTCTGAATCTACCCGGAGATTTCTCAGAATTATCATCAATATTGCCATGAGCAGCCTTTAATAGTTCACTGCGAGACATAGATCAGAAGCTAAGACTTAGTTTACTAGTTTGAACAAGTTTGTAACAGAAAACTTTTTCGCCGTCAATAATATGTTTTTATTATTTAAAATATAAATTTTTATGACATAAAAAATATTCGTAACCTCTTTAAATAATGTCTATTACTGTTTTATAGTAATTGAATTAATTGTAATTGTTCAATCTTTGTAGTAAGTCGTGTAATCGGTTATAGTGCAGTACTGCATATATGGTCTTAGATAAATTTGCCTCATACTCATCACCCGATAGGTATTTTATAGACCCTGATTATTGGTTTATAGACACCTAAAACGTCCAATCATGATCAAACCGTGGATAACCAAATAGCTACTAGTAGTGAACACTTTCCGGAAGATTCCTTACCAGCTCCTCGTGACCAATGTGGTAATGAAAACTTCGAAAATAGAATCTATGGTGGAGAAGACACAGAACTTTATGAATTTCCTTGGATGGCCGTGTTGGGATACAAAACAAGTAAGTATTTAGGTTATCTTACCTTACATGAGGTATATTTCATTTTTGAGCGACTTCGAGGTTTTTCTTAACAACTTGGAAACGTCGATGCGGTGACAAGCGTCGCACGTCTTAGTGCTGGTGGACTTCAACGCAAAGTCCATTGAGTGGGGTTCCCCCAGGACGAAAGCTAGGGGCGAGGCCGTAGAGGCATGGGCGACCTCGGTGGGCCTCTGTTTACTAAACACGGGTTTCACCAACGGATTCAGGGAATCGGAGGTAGGGGCGGTTGTTCTACGGATCCACTCTAAGAACACCACCCCCAGGCCGGACGGGATACCTGCCCGAGTGCTGGCCCGAGCCCTCAAACACATGTCGGACCGCCTCAGGGAGGTGCTGGACGCTAGCTTGGCGACCAGACGCTTCCCTGAGTGCTGGAAAGCTGGTCCTATTAAGGAAGCCGGGACGATCAGCCAAATCGGTAGCAGCCTATAGGCCCATCGTGTTGGTGGACGACGCGGGTAAACTGTTTGAGAGGACACTCTCTGCTCGCATAGTCCGGCACCTCTGGGAGGTGGGCCCCGATCTGTCGGCCGCCATGTCGTGCGGTGTTCCACAGGGGTCTGTCCTCGGACCGCTCTTGTGGAACATGGGATACGACTGGGCCCTTCGAGGTCATCTTACCCCCGGGCTGGGCGTAATTTGTTGCGCAGATGACACATTGGTCACAGCCCGGGGGATGAACTTTTAAGAGGTGACGCGCCTGGCCACCACGGGTGTCTCTCTGATGGTCGGGTGTATTGAGGCGCTGGGTTTGCGGGTGGCCTTGGACAAGGCGGAGGCCCTTTTGTTCCAAGGGCCCCATCGTGGTCCACCCTCTGGAGTCTCCATTGTGGTCGATTCAGTCCTCGTACCGATTCAGGGTCAGATGAAGTATCTGGGCCTGATCGTTGACGGCAGGTGGCTCTTCGACGAGCACTTCCAACAGCTTTCTCCAAAGCTGGTCGGTGCTGCTTTTGCCCTTGGGTGACTTTTGCCCAATTTGGGTGGAGCCAGCATCGCGGTCGCATCCGCTTTAGTGGCCAACCGCGAGGAGGCGACCTCTGCGCGTGCCGTACGTCGCCTAAACAGAAAGTTTATTCGCAGATGGTGCTCGCTTTAGCGGGCAGGCGCTAGGAGGAATCTGGATGTCGTAATAACAGCTGTTCCTGGATCCCTTCCATGTCAGGCTCAGAATGGCACACCGTGTGGTTTTAGTCGGTCCGATTCCGACACACCACCCCACCGTAAACCCCGGTGGGGTGACGGCCCGAGGGGGTTTTCACATGTTAAAAAAAAAGGTATATGTCATTTCCCTTAGAGGTTATCGCTCCCCTGGGCTGGGCGTGGCACCAGGGTAGTTTCTCTGGTGGTTGGGCACATTGAGGCATTGAGTTTACGATTGGCTCTAGATAAGACAAAGGCCCCATCGTGGTCCTCGTCCTGGCGATTTCATAATGCACAATTCGGTCGTTGTACCAGTTTAGGCCCAGATAAATATCTGAGTCTGATCCTTGACAGCAGGTGACTCTTCGACGAGCACTTTCGATAGTTTGCTTCAAAGCTGGTCGGTGTTGCTTCTACCCTTAGGAAATTTTTTGTCCATCTTGGTTGGAGCCAGCGTCACGACAAGACGGTTCTATACCGGGGTTGCTTGGTCAAATGGACTATATGGTGCATTGGTATGAGCAACAGCTCTGACCGCTTAGAATAGGGCACGCCCGTGGCGCCCTCATAGTCGGTAATGGCTTGCGAGAATTTATATGTATGTATTTATGTATTTGTATTAATTTTAGTATATGAAAGTTTGTATATGTCTACTTCTACTTTTCAACACCTTCAACACCAAATTTAGAAATGGGCCTGCCGCCCAGCGCGCTTACCAGCATCTCATGCCGCCCTGAACGTGGTCATGGGTGGACGGGACGGGTTTTCGCCTTCATCCGCTACAGTGGCCAGCCGTAAGAAAGCAACGTCAGCGTGTGTTATACATCCCCTCAATAGAGAATTCAGCGGCAAGTTCTGCCCGCACTAGATGGCAGGTACTGGGAGGGGTCCGGATAGCTTAATAACAGCAGTTCTCGGATCCCTCTTATCCCAGGTGCAGAGTGGCACACAGTTTGGTTTTAATCGGACCGATTCTGAAACACCACCCCTCTGCAAATCCTGGTGAGGTGACGGCCCGTGGGGGTTTACACATGTAAAAGAAAAGGAAAAATAAGTCATATCTGATTAATTTGATATTGCATAGTTTACACTTAGCCGTCTTAGTCTTAGTTTACACTTACTTTTATAATATCAGACTAGCTACATTTGTGTAGTCTTGGAGCAGTTTCTCTTTTTGGTATGTAGTTGATAAACAGGTACATATTATAAATGTATAATTGAGAGTTTTGTTCGTTACGGTTAGCGTTTTACCAGTGTCATTAAGTTGATACAAAGCAATAATACTAGCATCACTATTCTAGTGCTCTAGCATTATTTCAAACCTGGAGTTACGACAATCAGGAGTTCAATGTTTCTGCTGAATTTTCACTCCCTTTCTTGTTCTTTCTTTTTCTAATACGAATACCTTTTGAAATAATTAGAAATTTCAAATTATTCAAATTTGTTGGCAGATACAAGTTCGGTGAAATATAAGTGCGGAGGCTCATTAATCAATCATCGGTATGTGTTGACTGCTGCGCACTGTTTAGTTGGAAATTATCTGAAGAAATATGGGCCTTTGTGAGTATACGATACAGTTTATTATTACAAATGCACACAAAAAGATAGACACAGATTGCACTCGTATCTTGCAGATTTGTACTGAATTTATTTTGATATCGAAATTTTGCATTGACGCGGATTATTTAGATTCAAACCACATTATAAAGCTACGAGACTAAAATAGTACTCACTTTGTCTACAAGTATTAGTTATATTATTAGTATAATACATACTAGATCTGTCCCCGGTCGTGTCGAATTGCCATCCCATCAGATTGCGAAAGTGAGGAAACACAGATTGCCCCTGAATTTGCGCATACGCTTGTACACTGTAATATGTCCTGCGTAGGTCTACGTGACCGAAAAAGAGAACACCATTATACACGCTATATCATAAGCTACCGGACTGTCAATATGCTAATTAAGTTTTAATATATTAATATTTGTTTCTCCCTTATAGAAGATGTAAGATTTCATCATGAAAATTAAAGATTTCGTTTTCACGATTTACTTTTTAAGTTGTTTTGCTTTTAAAACTTTACAAGCATGGTTTATTTATATGCTTGTAGAACAACCGTACGGCTTGGCGAATACAACATATCATCTGAATCAACAGTGGATTGCAAATACGGCATCTGTGCTGATCCTCCGCAGGAAATTCTAGTAGCGTCTATGTATACCCACCCTCAATATGAAATTACGAACCCAAGCAGAACGCACGATATCGGCATTGTAAGATTAGTCACGAGAGCTGTTTATACATGTGAGTTCTTTTGTTTTTAATATTCTGTTTCGTTGACACATATTTTATATAAATGTATACTTAATAATATATGGTAATTGGGAAAGACTTACTAAAGAAGGGTGCGCTATTGAACAGTGCCGTGTTATCCGTGCAGTTCGAAATGTTAAAATATTAACAGCGTGTCGAAGCAGTTCGGAATGTATAAAGCGGTGTAAATGTAGAAAATTAATTGTCATAAAAGTATAGATTTTTAGAAAAACAAATATTACACAAAACAAACCAAGAAGAAACTTACCAACACCATTGTACTTAGATCTAAATCAGTGCTAGAATGTGTTTGTTTTTGGAACAAATTTTAATACAGAAAAAAAAAATACCGAAAAGTTTAAAGCATCCCAATATTATTTAGTGTAAATATATCAGGAAAATATATATGCTTAACAAAAGCTGCGCCCACGCCTTAGTCCGTGTAATTTTTAAGATTTATCTAGCACAATTTGGAAATCTAAAATTCTGTGCACGAGTGAAATTTTAGAGAACGATTTTAGGTAAATTCGCTTAGGAATTTCGTAGAAGTAGAAGGAACCTAATAATCACATTAAATTTAAAGTAAAAATCTTTAAAAACAAGCGTTTATTCAAAGCTTTAAAAATAATAAAAAACAATTATATATATAAAAAACTAAGAAAACTTTTGCTATAGACTTATAATAACATCACACAACTTATGTGAACCAAGTACTTTTTTTTAGTCACAAGAGTTTTTTGTGTTATTTGGAGACTATATATTTTTAGACCGCTTTTTTAAGTTTAGTTTACATCATCAACATATGGCTAATGACCCATGTTTTTTCAGATTACGTACAGCCTATTTGCCTTGTATATGCTGAACAACCCATAAGGAATATTGATGAAACGGTATTGTCTTTTAGTGGATGGGGAGCGACCCTCAGAGGTAAGGTCTTCTTTAAAACCTGTATCTATGCAAAACTAAGTTATTTTTTTTTGTTGGTAGCTTAGTAGTTAATGAAAGAAAAATAAAATAACACTTTTCATTCACAGGCCCCATGAGTCCAGTGAAGAAGAAGTTAAATTTAACTTTGTTCAATAAAGAGATTTGTGTAGAAAAATATAGAAATATGGGAGCGTTACTAAGTGATACGCAGTTATGTGCTGGTGGACGGTTTAGTGAAGATGGATGTCAAGGAGATTCAGGTGGCCCCCTCATGATGAAAACACAAGAAGGAATCTGGGAAGCTGTAGGAGTAGCATCATTTGGACGTGGATGTGGCTTAGATAAATGGCCCAGTGTTTTTACTTCAGTAGCTCATTACTTAAGCTGGATCAATACCACACTTCAAATGTCTAATCAGTGATACAAACAATTTAGTTACGCTATGAATAAGGAAAAGCTTTGAAGACACAGCAACACGAATAAGTGTTCAATAAATATTTATTAGTGTAATAATTATAGTCATAGTAATAAAATATAGTTCTTGAAACACATTCAACTTTGTTTTTATGTAATTCAGTCAATCAATTACAATGTTTTATTTAATATCTGAAAGAAACTAGAAGGACATACAAGGTAGTAGAACCACGCTGATTTCAGCACGAACGGGCTGGCTCGGTTGACCCAAAACGACAGCATCTGTGCTGTCGTCTTTCGTTGGTGAGTGTGAAACTAGAAGCCTATTGATGTAGGCGTGACAGTTATTGTGGTAAGTGTGTGAGCCTTACACTGCCACGATGACTGTCATGCCTTTTATGTATCCAAGTGGTGCGTGAAAAAGTATCTGACTAAGCCGCCATATTGTGAGTCACATCCTGCTATGTCTGCATTTGCAATGAATATGATGTCCATAACTCTTGGATTTTATTCAAGTTTTCCATCAGGTAAAGTAGAGTTACTTCGACAGGTTCTTTAAAAAAAAGAATATCTAATAAATGGAGTTCCTAATATGTATTAGAAAAAAAATCTCGTTAATTTAATATAATCAGTATTCTTATTTCTTATTTAAAAATCTGCTGTCCAACGGGAAAGTATAATACTATATAAACATTTAAATGATTAAAAATTATAATAAAAATATTAGCTTATGATCAGTGAGACTTCAATGCTAAGCAATAAATTGTCATCTCGACATCATCGTTTCTTAAAACTGATAAAATCCACCTACATACAATTGTAAATACAGTTCGTTTTACAAAAAGATTGAATTCCTGTATTATTAATAATAATTACATATGTGTAATATTAATGTCTGACTAGCCAAAGCCGGCCTTAGCTATTGCGAAGCCCCGGGCGGGTAATCATTGCGAGGTCCCGGGTGGGTGATCAGTGTGAGGCCCCGATCGGGTAGTTCATCACGAGGTCCTTTGTGGAATTAGTTTAAATCATTACACCTGAAAAAGTTCTAGATAATAACTAGAACAGAAAATCATGACTCGAGAACAGTCGAAACTGGCAGCCTCTTAAAATGACAGGCGAAATAAAACATGGGAAATCTTAATTATTGCTTGAATACACGAGGCGCATATGAAATGCACGGGCCTCGCTCATACAGGGTATGAGCGAGGCCCGTGCGTTTGTCCTGCTTACCAACACCAAAGATCGCCCCTACGTGTGGTGATAGGTTAAGAATACGCAGTGTCACCACCCCTATTTATTCCATAAATGTTAGAAGAGCTGAACGGAAAACGATACTGCTAAGGTAACCTTGTCACAAACTCTATATCGTCTGGCCAGCGGGGTAAAGTAGGCCAAAACTGTCTCAATAAGGGAAATTCAACAGTGCACCATTAAAGGCTGTTGAAGATGTGATTATTAATTAATATTTTTTTCGAAAATAGAATCCCACGCTATTTACCATATTTATTAGACGACTCTTAAATATGACCATACATTTATGTAACGGTTAATTTAGCAAAACAATTGTCAATGTCAGTGACTTCTATTCTTTGTTTGTCATCTATTTCTCTATTTTATTTGATTAATCAGAGGTTTAGCTCCTATCAAATGACCTAACAGAACAATATTATCATAATTTAGTAAAATAAATTTTTGAGTTTGAAGTTTGTCTAAGCTACTACCTATTATTAAAGAACAAATGGGCAATCTTAAAAAAAATTATAGCAATAGCACCAATAACTATGTAGTACATTTTCATCAGAGTATATACATTATATTTCATAGTATATACATCGTTATTATGCCAGAAATGCTGCAGGATCTACAATAGATACTGAATGATGTAGCTGACTTTTTGTTCACATTGGCCTGAGGTTGAACTTGGATAAAATCAAGATTCTTCATTTTCGAAGTAATTCAAGAATATGTGTACTTCGGACATACATTGCAATTAGGTAGAAATGACTATGAGAACGAGGTGAATAGAAGAATCCAGTTAGGTTGGGCACAGTTTGGGCAGCTTCATCGAGTCTTGTTATCATGAATCAAACAATGCCTAAAGACAAAATTCTTTAATAAGTGTGTCAAGCCGAAACGTGGACACTTACAGTACGGCTGGCTCACAAATTCAAAGTCGCTTAGCGTGCTATGGATAAGGCTATGCTCGAAGTTTTTCTAAGGGTTCATATCAGAACCAAGTCCACCGACTTAACCCACAGGATAAGCAAACTAAAGTAGCAGTCGGCTGGCCCTATTAACCGCAAAACCGATAACCATTGGAGTAAACGTGTACTGAAGTTAAAACATAGTGTAAAGTCCCCATAGTGCCCAGGTGGGGTACCAATTTGCGTAAAATGGCTGGCAGGAGTTGGATGCGAAAAAATCAATCATAGTGGCGTGCAATGGAAGAGGCCATATCGAATAATGGACTGTAATAGGCTAATGATGATCATAATACATATCTTTTTTAATACTTATAAATAATATATCGATACACCCGCAATCGATTCAAGATCCAATGTTAAGTATTTAAGGCGTCAAAAATACTGTACGTAGTAGAATCACTGCAGCTAACGCATCCAGTATTTATTTCGGGTAAGACAAACAAGGATAATTGGAGAAGGTATAGATTAGTTTATCTATTTCACTTGTTAATATATCTTTTTTAATACTTATAAATAATATATCGATACACCCACAATCGATTCAAGATCCAATGTTAAGTATTTAAGGCGTCAAAAATACTGTACGTAGTAGAATCACTGCAGCTAACGCATCCAGTATTTATTTCAGGTAAGACAAACAAGGGTAATTGGAGAAGGTATAGATTAGTTTATCTATTTCACTTGTTAAGAACTGTTTCTGCTTTCAAATTTTACAGAATGCTAGTGTGCAGAATGCTATTACAATTGTATTACTGTAATAAAAATAGTTTAGCTTAGTTTACGTCCTTAAGTCTATTCTGTTTAACTTTTTAATATTTGTAATTAAAAAATAAAAACAATGTCTTAAAAATAAACGTTTCAAGAAATTTTGAAAATGGTTCAACAAAAAAAATTATTACAATATCATTATCTAGGAAGAAATTTGACGTTACAGGAAACTATATATTATAATACTTATATTAGTAATAGAAATGTTAGTATAAATTATTAGTAATAGTTTGTCTACAGTAATGTGGAAAAATCCAAACAAGATGTATATAAGGATCTTCTGCAGTAAGAGGATACATTATAACGTAGTATATCAAAGAGAACTGAACCTATCATTAGAACTGGTGCACTTTAAAATTTTTAATTTACTTCTAAAAATGTGGACTTGTTTTTGTTTTACGTTTTTGAGTACAGTTCCCTGGAGCTATGGATGTAAGTTATAAAATTAATTATCTTGTGCTCATTTTTATTTGAGGAAGGAGAAATTATATCCACTAATGTTAGTACTTTAAAATGTATCGTTACAGTTTCATATGACTGCGTCACACCTTTAGGCAGAAGGAGCAAATGTGTCAGTTTGTTCGAATGTGATCCTCTTGTATTTCCTCTGAAGCGGTTACCACTGCCAACGCATGTTTTCAGCTTCCTTCAAAAGTCACATTGTGGATTCCAGGGCAACATCCCGAAAGTTTGTTGTGGTCCCATCCCGTCGCAGGAGACTGGCAAGTTCATAACACCGGTAAAGATTTTTTTTTTTTAATTTTCTTTTTTTTTTTGTTTTTCTTTTATAAAAGACAACTCCCGCACTATGAATAAATCCTGTATCGCAGGGGACTTTACAAACATACAAGAAACGGACACAAATAACACTCAGGCTCAGAACATCAATTTGTAGATCACTCAAGGTGTTGCCCCATGTGGGGTTTGAACTCACAACACTCAGTTTAGTAGAAAGCGGCGAGATTACAGTTTAAACCACTGCACCATCCGTGCAGCTACTTAATGAGTTTTTTTTAATAAGGTTACAGTGTTTATATATACATCCGTTATATATGTACATGTTCTTGTCACCGCCCCTACTCACCCCATGGCGTGGGTGTGATAAGAGTCGACTAACGACCGTTTTCAATAACCCATCTGTCCTTAACTCTCATTATTAGAGATATATCTTTTTCCGCTTACTTCCTTTTCAATAACCTATCGATAGACAGTATTTCCTATCGAAGTGGTTTGTCTACCTTTGGGAGGTCGGATAGTCAAGTAGGGATAGGCACCCACATAGTAATTAGACTAACGTGTATTTCACTACAAGTTTCGGATTATTCTCAGATAGACGTAGGTAACTCTAGTAATTACTTTTATTTATCTGTCAATATTGGCTACACAGACAGTTAACATTTGACTGCTTCGGTGGCGCAGCGGCAGCGAATACGACTGCTGTGCTTGAGGTCTCGGATTCGATGCCCGGGTCGAATTAAATGTTTGTATGATCTACAAATGTTTGTTTCGAAGTTTGGGTTTCTTCTATATATAATATGTATGTATTTATAAAAAAAGTATATAAGCATTCTATCACTCAGTCTAGTTATCATAACTCTGCTTAGTTTGAAACTAGATGACGTTGTGTGTTAAATGTCCGAAATATCTATTATTATACAAAAATATTTATCTCAAAAATAGTTATCTTCATAATAAATGTAAAATAATGGTATGTTTTAGTAGTTACTACAATGATATGAAATTATTTCAAATCTTTCAAATCACCATTATTACAGGCCTCTCCCATTGCACGCCATTCTGGTCTGATCTAATTCAATGGGAGAGGCATATGTCTAGTAGGAGACTACAATAGGCTGATGGTGATAATTATTATGATTGGTGTCGTGGGTTCAATACCTGCTCAGTACCAATGTTTGCGTGAAGAGCAGGACCGTTTATTTTGTGTTGGGGTGTAAGTTATCTATGATATATATGTATTTGGAAATATATAAGTATGTTTATAAGCAGTTTGATAATCATAGTACTGGTATTGCTCTGCTTGGACCATCTGGTCGTGTATGAATTATATGGGATTATTATTATTTATTATATACTGTGATGAAAGTTAAAGAACTTGTTATACAGAAGATATTTAGATAAGAACGCTGTGATTTTTAAGTTTTGTCTCTACGGGCGAATTGACATGAAATAGGTTGATTATAAATATATTATGCTAAAAGTATTTTTTTAAAGGGTGGATATGGTTTTTATTACAAACTTCTACATTATCAGGTTTCTATTGCTCATGTAAGTGACGAGGAATACTCAGCTGAAGACTCTGAGCCAGCTCTTCGTGAACAGTGTGGTGTTAATAGGGATGGAGATAAAATCTACGGCGGTGAAGTCGCCGGAACTGACGACTTTCCTTGGATGGCTCTGTTAGGATATAAAAAATGTAAGTAAAAATTATAGAATCAAAAAAAATGTGTGGTCATGATTTTTGTTTTTACTAGTATTGCTAGTTGATACTTATTTTAATTATGGTTTGTTAATACAAACCGGTTAGTATTTTATAATAGTTTCAGAGTTTTAGACCCAGTACTAATATATATTAGTAGTGCTACTACTTAAGAGGGCAAATTTTTGTAGTTTTATAGTTTTAAGGTTAAAGAGCCCCGGAGGGATGGGAAATAACATTTTATTTTTATTAGGACCAGTGATATTATGATTTCAATTTGTGGCCAAACTTTTATTACGACTGCGCGAGAGCGAGGAATATTTAGCATTAATTATTCTGTTTATGATTTTTTAGTATAAGTACATAAATGAATATGATTACAATAATACCTACGTAATGTCATTTGTGAGAATATTGATTACTTTTTTGTATGATCAGCGGCAGGTCTTATAAAATACAAATGTGGAGGCTCATTGATCAATCGGAGATATGTCATGACGGCTGCTCACTGCATCAATGGATACAATAGAAAGAAATACGGACTACTGTAAGTAACATTCAAAGACAACGACAAAAACGGAATAGTCAGACTCGTGGTGGCGAGTCTAAACCTAATGGCTACACTAAAAATTTAACTACCTTGTTGAAATAACGACCAATACAAAACGAATTATTACACAATCTATGTCAATAGGCTATTGATCTGTGCCGGTGGAATCCCAAATAAAGATACGTGTGTCGGAGATTCAGGTGACCTTTGATGATGAAGAGTATTGACAATAAGTGGGAAGCTGTAACAATTTCCTTTGGGAACGGCAAAGGCGGCTTTCCTTTTAATATTCGTGTAATATTATGTAATATTTGAGTAATATTGTGTAATATTTTCTACCCAAAATAATAACTGCCATTTCTTTTGTTATAGAACGTCGGTTCGCTTAGGCGAGCACGACATGTCAGCTAAATGGGACTGCCAGTATACGTCCTGTGAAAGTCGCCTTCAAGAAATCGCTGTAGGGTCAGCGCACGCGTACCCGTGCTATGACAATAAAGACAAGAGCGTAAATTGCGACATAGGTCTCGTTAGGTTAGCGAAGAGAGCTACTTACACCTGTAAGTTATGTATATTACACTAACTATCTTTTTGTATGAATATTTCAAATGTTAACGGATAAGGCCAAATTAAATCTAGTGTTTAGAGATTGCATTCGATTCCTATTTTTGACAAATGATTGTGTGATGGAGCACGATCAAATAAAACACACGTCTGGGTATTATGTATATTACAATTATAAGTTTAATAAATTTTATTCATATGAATCAAGAATACATGATTTTACTCACATTTATTTTACGGAGGATGCCTGACGAGTTTCGAATCAGACATGATATCGTTATCAAAGATACGTCTACCCGTATCGTATCAGGCGTTACACTTTATAAATGACTGAAATCATTCATTCTTTATCATTTGCATAGAATACGAGTACATTAATGTTATACATATATGCTCTCTTTAATGTTATAATTGAGGACTCCCTTCCTTAGTTTCTAGCTATGAAAAAAATTACATTCGTTTAATCAAATTAATACTGTTCTCCAGATGAAAGATTCAGATCACGCTAGATATTTTGTCTTGATTAATTAATTTTCTTACCAAATAATTACTTCAATATATTATTGATTAAACTAGGATTCATTTCTATAAGCTTCTAAAAATTAGAAAAGTGATACAAATTCTTGATAGTTTACCGTATTTTTAAAGTAAAAATCGTAAAAATAAATTTATTACGATTAGTAAGATTTATCGATATACTTAACCTTTACTTAAAGTAGATTATAAATTCACAAGCAATCAGCAGACCTTACCCACGTGATCACAATAAAGACGATAAGACCATTCCTGTTTATTTAATATAGTAATAGTTGCCATTATCATATATATTTGTTTTTATATTGTATATAATAGTATATGGACTGCAGCTTCCTTTGTAAGGAAAGTCCAGCAGTGGACTGTTAAAGGCTGTTGATGATATCAAAAAAGCAACTATTAACAAAGATGTATGTTAACAAATATAAATATACGTAGCCAATATTAGTCAAGTGCAGTGGAAATTTTACGTAAGAGTTTTTTTTTAAGCCTGTCAACATTTATAAAGATCACCAAATGCTATTTGTACTGAAATACAAATAGACTAATTTTCCATCTTCTTTATAGATGAGTATTTTAAGTAGCTAAGGTATTGTAATTGTGAACCGTATTTATAATTATATATCAGTTTTTTTTTCAGACTACGTACAGCCTATTTGTTTAGTTGACAATGATGATCAGCCAATAGACGGGGACAATGCAGTCGTCGCTGGATGGGGAAAAACTCTCAGTGGTAAGTTAATAATTATTTTCTATTCAATTTGTGTAACTGCAAATATATAATAATTTTTCATAATCAATTAAATTTATTTTTAGAAAGGCAAATATATAACATTTGTAAGAAATAAAGAAAACACTATGTAATGCTAATTTATACATTTCTTTTTTTGTATTCTGGGCCTACCAAAGTGACTCTACTCTGCCTGATGGAAAGCATGAATAGAATCCAAGCCTGACGGTCACCATACTCATTACGAATGCAGACAATTCAGTATGGCGACCAACACTATGGTGGTCTAGATAATAATGTCAATATAATCTTTTGTTCATTTCGTACGAAAAAAAAGCACAGTTAAATAAGTCACATAATTTTGTTCTTTTAGGATCATTCAGTGCTGTAAAGCGGAGGTTGCAGCTGACCATATATGACAAAGACACGTGCGTTAGACAATTTCTTAAACTCGGTGTCTGTTTGCATGATAGACAGATCTGTGCTGGTGGAATCCTAAATAAAGACACGTGTATTGGAGATTCAGGTGGTCCTTTAATGATGAAGAGTCTTGACAATAAGTGGGAAGCTGTAGGAATAATCTCCTTTGGGAACGGCTGTGGAAGGGAAGGGTGGCCAGGCATTTACACTGCTGTGGGTCGGTTTCTGGATTGGATAAGTGAAACGCTTATATCTACTAATCATTAGCGATAGTAGGAACGTGTAGTTATAACTCAGGTCTTACTATTTGTTTGTGTGATATCTTTGAATAAAATATCACGTCCAGTATCATTTTCATTTTTTAAATTTATGTTATTTCGATGTAAATACTAATAAATATTTTATGAAAGGAATGAAATGATATTGTGAACAGTTTCTTTTTTATTTACAGTCGCCTTTTAAATGTTACAAAACAATTTTCTAAATTTTTCTGAGTCTTCATACATCCAACTTGAGTTAATTTATAACCTACTGGCTGCACTCGGCCACACTTCGCTGTGCCACATTGTGATTGCAGTGATGAGTGAAGAAAAAAATATAAGAACAATATTTAAAGCGGGGTTTATAACACCTCAGAATTTGATCTCGTCTGGTCGTCGTCATTGAATCTCAGAACTATTCAAGTTTTTTAAGCGTACACAAATGTTCTTAACATTTTTATACATTTAGATATAATTTTAACAAAATATAAGATATTTTATAAACTTGTATGACGCAAACGTACTTCATAACATTTAATAACGATTCCTTAAAATTGACACCCATTACCGTCCGTTCATAAAATGATTATTTAAAAGTGTTGTATTAAAGTTAAACAAATGGATGTTTTGGAGAACAAATACAAGAAACTGTATTGCAAATATTTGTCGTTTGCTTATGTCTATGAATCGATGATTTCACATACATAATTTCTAGAATAATTTAACAATTCTGGGTCGATTGAGGAGAATGTATATTGTTCATACTGACTCCCTTCCAGCTGCATGAGAATGCCCATTTCTTTCTTAGCGAAAAATAAGATCGTAAAATATTCTAATCAACCTTCTAATTATTTTAATGTCGTTTTAATTCTTTCATAAACACAAATTATTACTAACACTAACAGATATAGGAACAATAATCACGGTCTTATTACTATTATTTTTCATATTATTAACTTTCTATTTTTTTTTACTAACTGTCGGACTTTTAGCGACTAAGAACCACTTTTTAGCCAAAACCCGGGGAATGACAATCGTAATTGCATTCATCCGTTATCCTCGCCAGGTATTGACCCGTATTACCCAAGACTGATCCCGTCACCCGTTGCGGCCGTCAGCCATCAATAGTAGTTCTCTCAGTCACTTCAAATGTACACGGTACACTCTGTGCAGGCAACAAATTTGTCAAAATCGTCGCCTGCAGGACATTACCTAAGGCGGCCGGTGATCAACGAAAACCCTTCGACACCCGATGCGTCTACGTACCGAATAGTGGACCGGGTACTGCATTCTCTTTCCTGTCCTGTCGCTTCTTTTGAGAACATCACGTTATCACAGATGGAAGTGACGACGTTCCTTGCACTCTCGTACCGGATTGTGGGCAAAACTAAAGTCGCAAACAAAACACTACCCATAGAACTGACTGCTATGACGAAATGATGAAGGTGGGTGGCCCAAGCTGGGCATTCCACCATATGCACCACAGTTCTTTTCATTAATTTCATTTTTTATATTTATTTTATTTTGCTATTTGTTTCTTTATCGGAATATTGTAAATGTTAGTAATTAAAAAAGTAAGAAATAACACTAGTTATGAACTATGTCCTTATTTTTGATCTATCTCGTTGGTTTAGCGATAAGCATATACGACTACTGCTAAAGAGGTTTCGACTCCTCGAGTAACTCGTAAGTTTCTGTTAAATCTGGTGGCCGTGACCGAAAGCGGCTAGAAGTACATCATTATGTATTTTTGACGTATTAATCTGAACTTAGCTTAAACTAGCGATAATAGGTGCATTTATATTACATATTATGTACACATATATAAAAACCCGAGTCTCGAAGTTGCAACAAAAATTTGTAACCTAAGTTTTACTTAATTTATTTATACAACATTTTGTGATGGTTGTTTTAATATGAAACGTCTTTATTTCTTCAATTGATATCTTGGTGCATACTGTTATTTATATACAGATGCACTTTCACTGCGCTCCGGTCTAGGGTAGTCAAAGGTACCTGGAGGCGAGAGCCCTTACGGCTCTTTATCAGTGGCGCAAGGAGGCACGGGAGTTGGGCCGGAGTCCTGAAACTCGAGAAATCGAGAATCAGAAAACCCAACTCCGCCAGGTCCTTGTGGAGGAGTGGAAGGAACGACTTGGGCAACCAAGCGCCGGGCACGCCGTCATTGCGGCGGTAAGACCCCTTATGGAGGATTGGCTCGAGAGGAATCACGGGACCCTCTCATATCGGCTGACGCAGGTGATCACTGGAAAAGGATGCTTCGGAGATCACCTGTGTCTGATCCGAAAGGAGCCAACGCCTGAGTGCCACCACTGCGATGGCCGGACCGTGGACACGGCGCTCCACACGCTGGCAGAATGCCCAGCGTGGGCGGAGCTGAGGCGTGACCTTGTGACGGCCATCGGAGTGGAAACTCTCTCGCTCGGTAGCATGATCGCCGCCATGTTGCGGAGCGAGAGCGCGTGGAACTCCGCCGTCTCCTTTTGCGAGCAAGTTATGCTTGCAAAGGAGATGTCGGAGCGGGACCGGGAGAGGTTGAGAACTCTCCCGGTCCGCCAGGCCCGGGAACGTGTCCGGTATCACAGACGGCTCGGGCGCCGGAGATTGCAGAACGATCTCCGTCCTCCATAAGCGCTAGACTGAGGGTGATAGGTGAGGCCATCCGTCACCCGAGCAGAAGTACGCCGGGATAGCAGCGGGACGTGCTACGGAGCACACGCTCTTTTGGAGCAGAAAAGGGGTCATCTGCAAGCCGTAGGTAGATGACCCGAGGTACGTTGGGGTTTCAGGGATTTCCTTTCTAGGGTACACCTGATTCCCCGGCTACTGACTGGTACCTGAGACGGCGTGCGGTTTTTGGTCGGTTCGAGTCCGACATAACCACACAGTAGGTGGTATCCGAGGGGATTTCCGCACAGGAAAAAAAAAAAAAGGGTAGTCAAAGGTAGAACGCTATTTAACACGCTCGTGGCACATAGCTCGCTCGTTCACCAGGTCTTTCATACACTTTCATCATTTACTGTTGTATTGAAGAATTCTCTTCTTTTATATTATATTGCAGATCTAGCCATTAAAGATAGTACTCGCTAATATCAATAAAATAACAACAAACGAATGTAGTAAACAATTGAAACGTAATTTAGACACTTTTTATTTAGACACACAATGTCATTACTTTATTAGTTTTTGTTAAATATTTTATTTTATACATTATTGTAAAAAGAACAATATGTATATATAACCTAATAATAATGATTGCTAGGTATGATATTTGAAAATGTAAGCTATAACCACAGCACAGCTGATATTTAAAAAGTCAAAAACGTGCACAGCATGAGTTACTAAAGTTATAATTTAAATCTAACCTATTTCAGTTCTATGCTATCACAACGTATATTTAGTAAATAATGAACTATTTTCTCAGCTAACGAGTGTATAATCAAATGTAAGGGACGGAAGCGGGGGCCCAACGCGATTAGCTGAGACGAGCTCTGAAAGTTAATGTCGTTAATAGATTGGCAAATCGTGAGGAAATTGCGTCCCACTTGGGCATGAATTTGCTTGATTGGGCACTGGGTTAGTCGACTATTATTTTTGTATATTTTGTTTATGTTTTAAGGTTTTCAAAGTAATTTTTTACTAAAATAAGACTTTCTTGCTAAAGAGAGGCTTTCTTGCTAGGCTACAAAGCGCCATTTTAACATATTTTACAATCTAATCACTGTATCCTACCACGTTTCGCTGTGGCACATTGTGGATGCAGAAAGAAGATAAAATCATCTTTAAAGCGTATTGCAATGTCATCTCAAAGTTTGAGCGTGACTGGAACAAAAGTTTTTCGTTTTTGAAGGGTACATAAACCAATTTTAAACATTTTCATTGCCTCATGATTTAAGTTTCAAACATGCTATACTAATTCTACTTAATAATATAACTTGTATGATAATGTAGCTTTCTCCAACGGTTCAAAAACGTACGTCTATTAATTTTATGAAATGCTTGACTTGTTAAACGGAAATATTATACAAATATAAATGAGATCCAACACGTTATCCAAACAAGGTGAAAAATTAAAATCAATGTATTTTGGAAAGACCAACTGATATCTTGTTATACCCATGAAACTTAGACTTTAATAACATACGTTTATATACTTCTGAGTCTAGAAAAAATTTAAGCTGAAATTTCAACACAAGTTTAATGGGTGATTGACTACAAAACTGGCGTACCCATTTAAGTAGTCGCCTTTCCTCTGTCTACTATGCAGAGTGTTGTGGGTTCAAACCCAACATGAGATAATTCTTTGAGTGACCCACAAATTGTTGTTCTGACTTGGAATGTTCTTCGTTTCCGTTTTAATACATATTTGTAAAGTCCCCCGCGACTCAAAAATTTTCCTAATATGGCAGTTACGGTTCCATTATGTGTCATAAAGATTTTCATTGAACTATATTTGTGTTTATCTTGAGCGTAATTATTTCTCAAAAATGTTATACAATCATCAATAATAAGTGTAGGCAGTTAAGCTGTATTATGTTATTTTCTAGTCGTGGGTAAATCCATGACTCACTGTAGTTATCATGAGAATCAATGTCTTGTATAATATCTATATCCCTATACTCGTCTATCTTGTTATTTTATATGATTAGTTTGTTTATATCTAACTTTTGCCTGTGGTCCAGTCCTTGTGTATGTCGGTTACCCTCACATATTAAAGTATGTCTATGCTAAACTTTACTGAAACCGGGTCAGCGGTTTAGCCGTAAAAGCTTAACAGACAGACAGAGTTACATTCTCATTGATACTATTAAGTAGGAATTTTTAACTACTTCCGTTAATTTCACCTTAACCTTCAAAAATAGTATGCGTCATTAGAAAAACCGTCTCATATAAAAATTTGTTTATCAAGGAAAATTAAAACGAAAGGTAAAGTAAGATATATAGCTTAATGAATTATAAAAACCAGAAACTACCGTTAGTATCTATCGATGCACCGTTAGCCACCAAGTGATGATTTTTGGGGCTTTCTAAATGCCAAAAAAGGTGTGAGTATCGACCAACCTAGATGCACTAGTGTCTGATAAGAGTGTTTTAATAATAATTATATTTACCAATTTCACACACGACCTTTTGAGCCTCAGCCTGTACTATGATAAAACAGCTGATAAACATACTTATATAATTTTAATTTCTGATATTTATTGATAAATTACAACCAGTCACAGAACAAATGACTGCGCTCATCACTTAATAAATTATTTCAGGTGGTATCGAACTCAATCTCAATCTCCGACTTAGCAGTCAGGGTCACTAACTACATATAAGACTTTTAGGCCAGTATGGAATAATTATAGAAAATAATGTCCACTCTTTAAATAATTATAGAATATTCTTTAAAAAGAGTTAAACCAAGTTCACTAAACTAACATTATGAGGAATTATGATAAATTGTGTTATATATTCCTTAAATTTCAATTTTGTATTTGATTCCAGGAAAAAAAATTAACTTCCTAAATCAGTTCGTAAATTAAAGAGAACTGAAGCAAAGATCTAAAAAAAGTACAATAAAAATCCATCAGACTTGAGAACTTCCTTGAGTTTTGAGGTCGGTTAATTAATAAAAGTGTTCCGAGACAACAAACATTTATAAGAACAAAATTGAGACGCCTCTTTTTATTAAATTCAGTGAAAAATTTAATAACATTGAATGAATTTACAACACGTGGCTAAAAGCATAAAAACATAGACGTGGTATTTTTCAACACTCGGGGATTAATTTTTTCGGAAACTGTCCATACCTTACTATGTTTGTTAACATCCTGGACTTTAATTTATTAACAAAAACTCACATGGAATCTAGATAATTGTCTTGTTCATATTGTACTTGCGTCAGTGTAGTAACAAAAAACTTTAATTTAGTAGACTTAAAATACATCTGAATGATCAGCAGGTTACGATGTAGATGATCACATATTGTATGAAAGCCTAAAAAATGGTTTAGAACTATCTTATAATCAAGATAGTAAAGATTTCAATACAAAGATATTCACCCAGAACCTGATTAGATTGAATGTGATCAACTTCAGGGTTAAGGGACTTTCCCGGTTAAATTCAAGGAGTCCCCGTGAATGACGGTATACACACATAATTGCAATTAACAGTATACTAACTTATTTTATATGGAATCAACAGTATGATAAAAAACAATTTTAATTGGAAAACTGTGGACTAATCACATGATACATAGATTTATAAGAAGATGATTAGGTACTTAACTCCTTTTGAATAGAGTAATACCCTAAACTCATTGAAAACCACGTCATCACTTGAACTATGTTGCAAAATCGTCATTCGATTTAATAATAATAGTGACGTATAGAAGTTATTATAATGTATTAATAATCAATTTGTAATGTTGATGTGAACACAACTTGTATTTGTAGGAACAACAGAACTACGTATACAAGTATTTAAAGTACAGACTTGACCTCCAAGATCCAGTATAGCGAAGCGGACCATTCCGATCTGGTCGCATCGACCAATTCATAGTTAATATTTAAATTCATTTATTTATTAAAACAATTTTATTTATTAAAACTTTAATACATCAGTGATGATAGGTTATTATTAGTGATAAAAAGTGATTATACTGTAACAAAATGTGGAAACGTGTTTATATGTTTTTTGTGTCAACACCTTTTTGGAGTTATGTTCGTAAGTATACAAAAGAGTTATAAAAATGCAAACGATTTTAAACTTAAAGTACTTTAAGGAATGGTTTAAACAAAATCTATGCTTGTAGTGTTGTGGATCTTATATATTGTCATCATTAATATATGTATCTATGCAATTATGAATCAAATAAGTCACGTTGTTTAGAGATTTGCAACGTGAGTTACGAGGGTAGGTTAAATTAATGTTATTAAACTAGAAACTATGCTGATATGCAATACTGATAGATTTTAAATGGGATAACATTTTCAAGGTGCAGATAATAAGAAAGTTGTGTTAATGAGTCATGTTATCAAAAGCAAAAGAGATTTGAATTTTTAACGAATATAAATATAAAACGGCGAAAAGGTTACCTAACATAGTCTATATCATAACTGTAGTTTTGAAGCTGTTGCAATCTTAACTGTTTAAAGATATTATGATAATTTATTGCCAGTTTCACCTATGTTTATGGTCTGTGTTCTACCTCTAAAGGTAAGAGCACAATGTTACATAATGTTTATTCATAGTATACTAGGTTTATTTATGAAAAACGCGTTGCAGGAACTTTTCGCATCATTATATGTATAAATAAAACGAAAGCAGGCTGATTTGCAGGTTCAATTAATTCAACAACATATTTATTTATTACTGCTGAGATTATTCAAGGATTTGCCATTCCATCATTTTTTTTTTTTTTTTTTTTTTATACCACGACGGTGGCAAACAAGCATACGGCCCGCCTGATGGTAAGCGGCTACCGCAGCCTATGGACGCCTGCGACACCAGGGGCATCACGTGCGCGTTGCCGACCCTTCAAAAACCTATTTACCCCCCTCTTGAAGAACCCCATGCTGTAGTTCCCAGGGAAAACCGTGGCAGGGAGCTCATTCCATAACGGGATTGTTCGCGGGAGAAAATTTCTCTGAAACCGCACTGTGCGCGACCATTTAGGTTCCAATGTATGTGGATGAGCTCCCTGACGATGGCGAGCGGTGCGATGGTAGAATGTGGCTGTGGGCATCATATCAAACAATTCTTCTGAACACAACCCATTGTAGAGACGGTAGAGTACACACAGGGAGGCAAAGTCTCTCCTAAGACTTAGTGGCTCGATACCGTCCGTGAGATCAGGATCGTCAACTATTCTCACAGCATGTCTCTGGACTGAATCGAAAGGCTCAAGCTGGTACTTCGGTGCTCCCGCCCAGAGATGACAGCAATACTCCATGTGAGGCCGAACTTGTGCTTTGTACAGTAGTAGCCTTTGTGCCGGTGTGAAATATCGCTTCGCTCTATTCAGAACACCAAGCTTTTTTGATGCCAGCCTCACTTTTCTCTCCAAATGAGTCCGAAATTGGACGTCACTGGAGATGTCGACACCGAGGATCCCAATACTCTGTGAGATGGTAAGGGGTGTATTCTGAAATTGTGGAACTACAGTGAACGGGGTTTTTTTAGCAGTAAACGCACAAACTTGTGTCTTAGAGGGGTTAAATTGGACCAGGTTATCCCGACCCCAATCGGAGACTCTGTGTAAAGTGCTCTCGATTTGAGACACAAGTTGTTCGCGACTTTCTACTACAGCGGTACGAGGGATGTTAGCCCGGCCCGTGTAATACGCATCTCCAGTACTGTCATCCGCATAACAATGAATGCTATCTATGGTCAACATATCATTGATATGCAGCAAGAATAGTGTTGGAGATAGCACGGAGCCTTGCGGGACACCAGCGTTTATGTCCATGCTTTCGGAGCAGCTACCGTCGACGACGGCTTTTATGCGTCTGCCAGACAAAAAGCTAGCCACCCATTTGTACAAACCCTCGGGCAGGCCGTAGGACGGTAACTTCGATAGAAGGCCCCTGTGCCAGACCCGATCGAACGCCTTTGCTATATCCAGGCCAACTGCCAAGGCCTCACCTTGACTCTCAATGGCTGAAGCCCACCGGTGAGTGAGATACACTAGAAGATCACCAGTCGAGCGACCGCGGCGGAAACCGTACTGGCGGTCGCTGATCAAATCGTGCTCTTCCAGCTAACTGAGGAGCCGTGTGTATGAAGATAAAACTTTATTATCCACCTTACTAGCAAAATTTTTGCTCTTTGCTGTTGTATTTCCTTATGTTTATCACATACCTAAATTACTTCCTTAAACAGTATTACGCTATTTATATTATTAGTTATTTAGTTATTTATTATAAATATTATTAGTTAATACAGTACGCCAATTCAACAGAATCTATTATAAGAAATGACTTCTTCAAGTGCCAATAGTAATATAGACATAATGTTGTTTATTAATAGACTTCTGATTCTGGTTAGTATGCAAGTATTGGTTCTCGATTTGTAGTCGGTAGTTGTTGAATACAAATGAAAGATCTTTGACTTCAGATTGAACAATTTATCTTCATTCGAAACCCAATATGTCTTTGTCTAATACTCAGAAGAATGGTTAAAAATAACTCGAGATATAGGACGAGTATATCGTATTTTTTGTTTAAAATCTAATCGCAAGTTTTGTTTAAGGGAATACCTCAGAGGGTTTTGGTTCTATTTACACATTTATTTGGAAATAAATAGATAAATTACGCAGTAGTTTAGTAAATTCAAATTTCACAGAATTTAGTAAAATTTCCACTGTCAAGGAGGAGGTTTATTATTCAAACATATCCAATTGAACTTTCAATGTCAGATTCAAAGTATTGATATATATTATAATTATAGAGCAATGGAACAAAAACAAAACACCTTTTAATGGCCCATCGCAGAAAAAAATCATAGTATTGGTCAATATCTTATCTTTATGGCCGCTCCACTTATACCGATATTTTTCTTCCGGACTCTTTAAATTACACAAATCTCAGAGTAGTTTTCATGTTTGGTAGTGATACTGATAGTGATCAAGAAAGCGACCGTCCATTAAAGAACAATCAAAATTCCTTTTGCACTGTTACACTGTTGAGTTGTAAACAAATTAGAAAAATTTGGAAAAAATAGTAAAGAACTGTAAAAAAAAGGAAAATGATTACAGAAATAGCTTTTTGATAGACTTCTAAGGTTTATTTGTAATCGTAGGTACACTGTCAGTGACTATACGAGTATGTATTGATTTATTAGTTTTTTTCCCGCAATCGCGCGACAATTCCCGCACTAGGAATAAATTCTGTGTCGCGGGGGACTTTATAAACATATAAGAAACGAACACAAAGAATACCCAGACGTAGAATAACAATTTGTAGATTACGCAAAGTGTTGTCCCATATGTGGTTTGAACCCACAATACTCAGCGCAGTGGAGAGCGGCGTGGCGACCGCTTAAACCACTAGGTCAACCGTGCATTAGTTAAATTAATAATAGTGTGATAAAATCGTGTCTTTGTAATGATTAACAGTTATTAATGTGCATATTGGTAAGGGCATAAAATAGCATAGTGAATTTTTTATGTATAAAAATAATATTTAAAATTAAATTTATATAAAATAAAACCTATTGGAAGGCCAACATATGCTGGAATGAGGTCTTTTGACATGTATCAAATACATACATATCATACATATTAGTCAATTGTTTCATTATTTATTTTTAAATTAACATATTAATTGGCTATTATGAATCTTATAGATATCTTCGAATTATTTAATATTTCAAAACTAATCAATTAATAGTTTTGAGGAGAAGTTGGCCAGTGACTTACAAAGGTATTTAGCCTTGTATAAATAAATTCCTCGCTCACCATCGTTCGTTACTTCGGATTTTCCCAACGCGGGGCAAGTTTATCAATCGCAATCAAGTTGTTTAAATTCCTAACCACTTGCACGGACACGATTTCCCCTTGCGGGGAAATTATAGTTATTGTTTATATTTTATTGATTTCTTTCTGAAATATATGTAAAAGAACATTGAAAAGTTGAGTTCTAAGAAATATGTCATAAGATAAAAAAAAAACCGTATAATATTTCTGAGCCTTCATGTAATTGATCTTAATTAGATTCTTCTTTTTACTACGAAATCTACATTTAAAATTAAAAAAAAAACCCTTGGAATTATTATCAGAGCATGTATGTTTATAATTTGAAGTTAAATTAGTTTTAACACAATAACAGACGTCAAATTTTGACGTTGATTAAGATAAGAGCAATAACAAACACATTTATAAGTGTTGTTATATGTAAAATCAGTTTGTAAACTGAAGTTACTATATTAATAATTAAAATGTTTATTATTGTAGTCAAAAATTTTAAAGGTCACAGCGTATTGGTCAAATGTAATGAGCATTTTATTTCATAACCTGTAATTTACAAGTTAAATCTTACTTAAGTGTAAGATATTTTAACTAAATCCTTTGTTCACTGGAAATTTAAAGACATCCTAATGAAAGTTGTATTTTGAAAACATTGGGTTAGTAAGTAGGCTATTAAATTAACAGAGAAGTTTCATATAAAAGTCTAACTATTGGTATTAAGAGATATTATCAAATTTTATTTGCTGCTTTGTGGGCTATATCCTGGCCAAGAGCACTACTTAATATTCAGTGTAAACCACATGCAACATATATTTTTTTTACATCTTCACCGTTTAATCAAAGAAATTGTTCAACAGTTTCAGACGAATGCGTCTCGCCCTTGGGCAGAACAAGTAATTGCGTCTCCTTATACGACTGCCCAGACCTCCTAACCGCCTTCGAGCAGAGACCACTACCAACTCACGTAGTCAGCTTTCTTAGACAGTCACAGTGTGGCTTTGAAGGCTACGTGCCTAGGGTCTGCTGTGGCCCAATACCCTCGCAGGTGGCAACGCCACGGCCAACGGTAAGTGTTTTTATCGTTACGTTATCAATTATTTAAACTTAGATTAAAGATTGTTTTATAAAATAAATAACACTCACGTAATGCTGTATATATTATAATACAACGAAAGAAATAACTATGCACTCCTTTTAATTCCCTATGAGTGCGTGGAATACAGAGGTGTTATATTGTATATGTGTAGGTTAATAGTAGTTAAACTGGTGTTTACGACAACTCCATTACAATCATACGCATAAAACATTTACGATCTTTTTCCTCAAACAATTTAAATGCTCTAAAAATAAAAAGACTAAACTCTTATCAAACATTAAATTATTTAAGGATAAGGTAGAAACCGACCGTCAAAACATTTATTATTATAGTTTTTCAAAAATACAAATTCCACAGTTACTGTTTTTATTTTCAAAATGCCTATCTGACAAATCGATTTCTGGAAATTACCAACACCCAAAAAAAAACCGGTGAAGCTGTTCGAACAAGATGCTCTTATACAAACGAGGCAATGAATTTTGGAATGAGAATTTTTATATAATGATATATGTATGTTACAGTAACAAGTATATTTTATCAGCAAATTGCTTTTAAGTAAAATTTACCTTTTATTGGTTTATCAAAGGTTTAAAATCAATTTATTGTAGTAAACCTTGTAGATAGTGGTGTACGTGTCACTACCCAACTACCTTCAATGTATTCTTAACGTGTATTGACCATCGTATATCTAACCAGTTCTCGCCACCACTCAAGGCAATGTAACTAGGAAAACCGTCAAGGTATTTTGACTCAACTAAATGGATAATATGTCATGTTACAATTAGTCTATCAATCTCAAGTTTACCTTATACAGAGTTATGTTTATTCCTTAACATTGACCAGAGAAATCGGCACTCTCCGGAAATATGGAGTGGATTAAAATCGAGGTCTTTACACCGTTATTAAGTCCGGTAATTCCTTCGTATATACAAACTTATACATTATTCTGGAAAATGCGTAGTATCACGACCGAGGTTTGTATTATTATTGTATATATGTATTATGCTAATGTATGATTAAACTTTATCAACTTGTCTACACGCGAGATAACTAGAAAATCAGTGTTATACTGTCTGATTCATTCTGAGACGTCATCCTGACGTTTTAGCTGTACTATAATACTTATTATCAATACTTTTCTCTTTTTGACCTTTTACTCGATTAAAGTAAGGAATATTTTTGATTAGCGTTTATTCACACAACAAATATACGACAGTATTATTTGGTGAATTTAACCAAATTACATAGTTATAATAGAATTGAAATAAATCACTTTTGTTAGGTGCTTGTGCAATCATTTATGGAAACTTATACAGGTTAAATTAACCTTAAACTATGATAGTACACCTTGTATGCGCCAATTGACACTATAATTAGAGTTGAATGAATTGCAGTACCATATGTTCAAGTTGTGTCTAAATGCTTCTTATGTCATGGTTGTTTTCAAATAAGTTGAAAAAATTTGCGCATAAAAAAAAGAACACTTTAACAAGATCGCTCTGACAATGAGTTTCACAGGAGTCCACGGTCCTAACAACAGGTTAATAGCGAAGTTCTTATTTCTGCATATATTTTTTTACAGGTTATTTTCAATAAATTTTAAATTTCAGTGTTGATCGCATTTTCTTGTTGACGTAAATAATAGGGCGACTTTTTTGAGTAGATACTGATGGATTACTTGTACGTAGCTCAAATATTAGAGACATATTTTCAGATCCTATCCAAACACAAAGGAATTGTTGAGATGTAAACTAAATGCGTAAAGATAGCCCTAGTTGTAAAAATAAATCCAAGATAATTATGATTTTCAAAATTATCACGTGGTTCGCCTAAGCCATTGTTTACATAGCAACCGAGAGGGTCTACAAGGGGGTGCACTTGTACCCCCCTGGCAGGAAAGAAAATACATATTCTTTACTCGACTGCACCAATGGTTATATAATGTTACCCAAAAGGCAGTACAAAATGTGTTTGAAACATTTGTTGAAGGATATCAATAACCTGAGACTGTTTTGGCAATGATTTATCCATAGTATGGCCCATGATTGCTTTAATTAATTATTAATTAAAAATTTAGTTAACTTATTTAATAAAAACACCAACTTCGTAGGTAAAAGACCTAGTATAATTCTATCTTACGAATAATAACCCCCCTGTAAAAGAATTTAGGGCCCATAGTTGTTTAATCTATTTATTTCCCTATTTGTATTATTTGACCAAAGTACTATATTGTGTATAACATTTTAAAAAATAATCAGTTTATCAGTTAACTTATTGTTATTGTTCAAGTATAATCATCACTTGTCAAAGATCAAGGTTAAACGATTTGATTCTTGTCCCATTTAACAAGGTCAGAGAGATACGCATTTTAATAGTTTAATTCGCAATAGTGTTTAAACTCCGTTTCACGTTCTGTTTTTTTATAATCTTCTCATGTTACATATACATTATCATCATCAATCATCATCAACAGCCTTCAATAGTCCGCTGTTGGACACAGGCCTCTTCTTAGCAAGGAAGATTGGCTTACTATACTACGCTGACCAGACGGGTTGGTAGAGAATTTCAAATTTTCTTTCTCTTTACAGTGATGTAGTCCTGTATTTATTTATCTTAGTCGCCATATACGACACCCATGGGTAGACTATGAGTGTGGTGACAATTGTATTCTTAATTCGCCACCACACGAAAGAGAAAGAAATTACATATATATCAGTATTATATTAGTGTTCTATAAAAGAACATTTTAAAGTTCCAATCAAATCTTTTCTTACCACTATGTTATCATATATTTTTACACTTTCAAGTACACAGTACGACAAAAGTTATCTGATCTACAACAAGTTTCATTCAACTCCTGTGGCTAAAGGCAACATTATTGTAGATCAGATCTTATGTACCTACAACGCACACAATTCGTATTCTTTATTCATAATGTCATATGCATAAATATACTTGTATTACAAATTACTAATAAGGTACAGGAAACACGTGGATGTCAACCTCTGTGACATAAAAAATTTACTGTTATTAAATTTATCAAGCAAGAAGAGTTACTTTTATGACACTAAATTGTTAGAATATTAGTATTATTAGTCTTTAGACTAGATTATAGAAAAAATGTTATTGATAGATATTTTATCTAAGCATATATATGTTTTTAAATAGTTGCTGTCTTTAAACATGTCATTGATTTAATTTTAAGACTATTACAAACATGACAACACGGGAATGACATTTCTGATTTTAGAACTGACTAACTTTTGCCCGCATGTCCGCCCGGGAATATCGGTAATCGTGGTAAAGAGTAGCCTATATACTTCTTCAAGAATCAAAGTATCTGCATGTCAAATTTAATTAAAAGCAGCGCAGCGATTTAGCCGTGAAAGCGTAACAAACAAATAGAGTTACTCACGAATTTATAATATTACTAGCTTTTGCTCGCTGCTTTACTCGCGTGGAATTTAGTCTGCCACATTAACTTTCGTAACAATTTATTAATAAAATATATCATATGTTACTTCTAATACCTCCAAGAACGTGTATACAAAATTTCATGATAATCGGTTGAGTAGTTTTCGCGTAAAACCGTAACAAACAAAGTTACATTTGCATCTATAATATTAGTAGGGATTATGGATTATAGAGTATAGTATCTGCTTGTTATTACTATGAATAAGTAATCAAGAATAATTTTACAGCAACCTGCCACATCTAGACCAACAGTACCGAGCGGTGGAAGCGATGAATACTTTCCTGAAGACTCTGCACCAGCCCCTCGCAACCAGTGTGGGATCGACACAAATGGAGATAGAATCTACGGAGGTCAATTCACGGACCTAGATGAGTTCCCTTGGATGGCTCTGATGGGATATAGAACACGTAAGTACTCATAATTTCTAGGATACTCATCTGTCACGTATATGGATTTATCTTAATTTGACGTTAAAATATTTATTTGATACGTTTCTTCAAAATTGTAATATTTTTAGTGACGTAACTTTACCTATAAAAACCTACCTACATAATTTAATCATGATTTACCATGTAAAAGTTATAGATTAAATTCACAGTAATTTAAAATATTGATTAAATTTAAAAATAACTGAATTATAGCACAGAAAAATAACCCTTGTCAGTGTCTTTTCAAAAGTTATTTATTAGCGCGGTACTTTTATTTATCACATACGACGTCGAGTTTTTTGCACCCGAAACAAATATGTATTGGACAACAATTCCTAGACTGCAGAATGTTGACGGCCTTGCACAAAACTAATATTCATTAAACAATACTTATATTGAAATTTTACTAAGACAAACATCTAACGAGCTAGATAACACTTATGTAAAAGTCCAATTGACCATGTTACAGAATGATTAGCCATCGATAAAGTGAATGCTAGAGAAAGAAAAAAACAAAAATTATATTTCATTAACACTGGTCACCTACGTTACCTGTTGAACCTTTTGACTTAGTTGGTTAGCAATTCTGAATTAAACCGGTTTTGTTTCTCGTCTGGCAAGTCATTGTAATATATCGAATAATGTAAATAGTATAAACTACTTTAAAGTGATGATGTCATTCCTATCGTAAAATAAACAAATCTGAGGCATTATATACTTTATTAAACCTTTTTGTTCACAAAAATCAAATTTGATTAGTTTTTAAATCACGTAACAAAGAATGTTTAAGGTCTTGATTATTTTAAGAAAAGTAAAGCCCGGAAGCCTTTTAAACAAGTATATTCGTTACAATAATTCTGGAAATATTAATATTTAATTATATTGTTTTTATAATTATCATAATCATTGTTACTTATTAATTATATCAACAAAACAGGGTTTTCCCATCTTCACCCCACTGAAACTTTTCACACTACGCTAATTTACCAGTTTTATTACTTTTTATTTTTAACTGATTCCGTTTATTTATTTAAGTTATTGTTTATAACTCCTCAGAAAAATAGGTTTGAGTATAGTTTTCAAATAAATTTTAAGCTACTGTGAAAATAGAATTTATTGACTTCTTGTTGCAGAGCGAGTAAATTTAAATATTTTTTGTTCAATGCATTATTTTGATCTACATAATAATGTTCCTACATAATGCAAAAAGAGGGATATGATCAAAATAATGTAATCAAAATAAAACAAAATTAACAATATCAAAGTACATATAAATTAAAAATCAACTCGCATATACACATATATGTATTTAACCATAGTAAAAGCTCCGCTAAATTGAGACTAGGTAATGTTATGATGTCTGGAATATATATTATCCAGGAGGAGGTTACACAATAACCACTAAAGAAAATATTCATCTCATCAATCAACGTGAAAGTAAAACTAATCTTAACACCTAAATATTTGTAATCGAAGAGTTGATTTGAAAGTAGAAATTGAAACAGTTTTAAGGTAAAACCAATACACAAATATTTCTCGGTAAATTGTAATTTTTTTGTATCTTTATTAAAAAGTAAAATCGGTTGTATGCATAATTATGTAACTTTTTAGTACTTCTTGCGATGAAATGTCTTAAGAATAAAAATTTGGATGAGTTAAAATCAAAAAATAATTTTAAAGCTAGGAGGAGTAGAGAATAAGCATTTAGGATGATATTAAAATAAAATGAGATTGATTGGGATGAAAATAGGCTTAATACGTTTGTGTCAACATGTGATCTCTCGATAAATTAAGTTTCAGTACACGTTGAAAACAGATGTTTCACATGCCAACCTTGCACTTTAAAGCATCAGGTTTAAATACAGTTGTGTTGCAGGCAAGGAGAGCAAGTGCATAAACGTAAACGAGTTTTACTTCATTAAAGACATTAACGTGGCAGAATAACGAGTCTTGTAATTGTCGGACCATGAAGAGTTTTACGATTTCTTGTACATACTCAATGATAAGCTTGCGTAGAAAAGACAACTGAACAAAATTGAAACAAAACACAACCGAAATAACTTGTTTTGACTGACTAATTCATCAGTGCATTGTGAAGACCTTACCAGTATGGTTATAGTCTTGAAATGTTGGTAGTTTACGCTTTTATGTTGTAAGTGAGCAAGAAAGGGTTTTTGAATGTCTAAAGAGGCGAAATGAGGTGAACGTTGATACGTTGAATGATGACGTATATCGTTATCAACGTTGGAAACATGAAATTAATGCACGAGTTAAATCGCAGGCAATAGCTAGTACCAAATAAATCCCAAGCTGATAGTATGATTTTATTTATAAAACCATAATGGTTACTTTTTAATTAAGGGTTTTTAATTGTTTATCCGATCTGTTTTATCATCTAAAATAACTTGTTTGCAGCAACTACCTGGTTTTTTATTCTCAATGTCATTTAACGTTGATGTTCAAAGACATTAGACTTTATTTATAGATTTTTTTCATTTATTAAGAACCTCCCAAAGTAAGTCTACTTTGTTTGATGGCAAACATGAATAGAATCCAAGAGATGTAGTCACCATGCTCGTTGCGAATGCAGACGATGCAGTATGGTGACCCACACTATGGCGGACTAGTGAGATACTTTTGGACGTAAAAGTCGTGACAGTCAGACAGACGTAAAATCTATATAACTGGTTGATTTATCATAATCGCTGTTCAAAATTAAATTGATTGCACAGTTGGCCTAGTGGTTTGAGCCACTCCGCTCTTTACTGTGCTGAGTGTTGTGGGTTCGAAGCCCACATGAGACAGCATTGTTGTTCTGAGCCTGGGTGTTCTTTATGTCCGTTTCTTGTATGTTTGTAAAGTCCTCCGCGACAGAGAATTTATTCCTAGTGCGGGCGTTGTCTTTTTTATAAAAAATAAAAGTAAAAATACATGACTTACTATGGTCTATACATATTGGTGATCCATAACACAGGTTTCCTAATATTGACACCAGTATGTCACAAGATTTTATATCACATTAAGTGAATTGTGTTACCTAATATGTTCTTATCTTTGTGAAAGAACAATGAATAAAAATATTATTATAATACGTGACATATGGACTTCCCCTACACCGAAAACACAAGTTAGTGTAAATTTTAGAGTGCGGCTTCTTGTACAAAAGGCATCATAAGACATTAGAATAATATTGCTGATCTTTATTAGGGGCAAATTGCTATGTTATTAGATTTGGAACATTCTAGTAAGTTCTGTTCTTGTCCTTTAATCCTTTGATATTCCTCCATTAATCTCTTGATAATTAATTATTATCAAAGAATGAATTTTTGTGATCAATTAAAAATGATTGTCTAATAACAAGTGGTGATAAAAGCCTTTACACTTTTATTTTAGAAAAGATCTAAGGTTTAGCTTATATAAAATA